>JALGBA010000037.1:0-1200000 GCA_023970755.1 Azemiops feae
ATTTCATTTTGGCGTCCGTTTTTACATTTCAGACATAACATTTTTTATGCTTCCTGGGCACAGAAATCCGTGACCCCGGCATCAGGAATTTCCTTACCTGGACACCAAAATAGCTCAATTTTTAAAAACTAGAAAAAGCTCCATTTTTAACCATGAAATTTAACCCTGATTCTCATTCTCGCATCCATTTTTACATTTGGGTCAAAAAAAAATTCACCTCCTGTATACAAAAATCCCTGACCCCGGCATCAGGAATTTCCTTCCCCGGACACCAAAATAGCTCAATTTTTAAAAACTAGAAAAAGCTCCATTTTTAGGCATGAAATTTAACCCCGAATCTCATTCTGGCATCCATTTTTACATTTGGGACATAACATTTTTTTCGCTTCCTGGGCACAGAAATCCCTGACCCCGACATCAGGAATTTCCTTCCCCGGACACCAAAATAGCTCAATTTTTAAAAACTAGAAAAAGCACCATTTTTAAGCATGAAATTTAACCCCGAATCACATTCTCGCATTCGTTTTTACATTTGGGTCAAAAAAAAATTTCACCTCCTGTAAACAAAAATCCCTGACCCCGGCATCAGGAATTTCCTTCCCCGGACACCAAAAGAGCTCAGTTTATAAAAACTAGAAAAAGCACCATTTTTAAGCATGAAATTTAAGCCCGATTATCACTCTGGCATCCGTTTTTACATTTGGTTGAAAAAAAAAATTCACCTCCTGTATACAAAAATCCCTGACCCCGGCATCAGGAATTTCCTTCCCCGGACACTAAAATAGCTTCAATTTTTAAAAACTAGAAAAAGCAACATTTTTAAGCATGAAATTTAACCCCGAATCTCATTCTCGCATCCGTTTTTACATTTGGGTCAAAAAAAATTTCACCTCTTGCATACAAAAATCCCTGACCCCGGCATCAGGAATTTCTTTCCCCTGACACCAAAATAGCTCAATTTTTAATAACTAGAAAAAGCACCATTTCTAAGCATAAAATTTAACCCCGAATCTCATTCTCGCATCCATTTTTACATTTGGGTCAAAAAAAAAATCACCTCCTGTATACAAAAATCCCTGACCCCAGTATCAGGAATTTCCTTCCCCAGACACCAAAATAGCTCAATTTTTAAAAACTAGAAATAGAACTATTTTTAAGCATGCAATTTAACCACGAATCTCATTCTGCAATCCGTTTTTACATTTCGGTCAAAAAAACCTTTTTGCCTTTTGGACACAGAAATCCGGGACCCCGGCATCAGGAATTTCCTTCCCTGGACACCAAAAGAGCTCAATTTTTAAAAACTAGAAAAAGCACCATTTTTAAGCATGAAATTTAACCCCGAATTTCATTTTGGCGTCCGTTTTTACATTTCGGACATAACATTTTTTATGCTTCCTGGGCACAGAAATCCGGGACCCCGGCATCAGGAATTTCCTTACCCGGACACCAAAATAGCTCAATTTTTAAAAACTAGAAAAAGCTCCATTTTTAACCATGAAATTTAATCGCAAATCTCATTCTCGCATCCATTTTTACATTTGGGTCAAAAAAAAATTCACCTCCTGTATATAAAAATCCCTGACCCCGGAGTCAGGAATTTCCTTCCGCGGACACCAAAATAGCTCAATTTTTAAAAACTAGAAAAAGCACCATTTTTAAGCATGAAATTTAACCCCGAATCTCATTCTGGCATCCGTTTTTACATTTCGGACATAACATTTTTTTCGCTTCCTGGGCACAGAAATCCGTGACCCCGGCATCAGGAATTTCCTTCCCCGGACACCAAAATAGCTCAATTTTTAAAAACTAGAAAAAGCACCATTTTTAAGCATGAAATTTAACCCCGAATCTCATTCTCGCATCCGTTTTTACATTTGGGTCAAAAAAAAAATTCACCTCCTGTAAACAAAAATCCCTGACCCCGGCATCAGGAATTTCCTTCCCCCGACACCAAAAGAGCTCACTTTTTAAAAACTAGGAAAAGCACCATTTTTAAGCATGAAATTTAAGCCCGATTATCACTCTGGCGTCCGTTTTTACATTTGGGTGAAAAAAGAAATTCACCTCCTGTATACAAAAATCTCTGACCCCAGCATCAGGAATTTCCTTCCCCAGACACCAAAATAGACTCAATTTTTAAAAACTAGAAAAAGCACCATTTTTAAGCATGAAATTTAACCCCGAATCTCATTCTCGCATCCGTTTTTACATTTGGGTCAAAAAAAATTTCACCTCCTGTATACAAAAATCCCTGACCCCGGCATCAGGAATTTCCTTCCCCGGACACCAAAATAGCTCAATTTTTTATAAACTAGAAATAGAACTATTTTTAAGCATGAAATTTAACCACGAATCTCATTCTGCAATCCGTTTTTACATTTCGGTCAAAAAAACTTTTTTGCCTTTTGGACACAGAAATCCCTGACCCCTGCATCAGGAATTTCCTTCCCTGGACACCAAAATAGCTCAATTTTTAAAAACTAGAAAAAGCACCATTTTTAAGCATGAAATTTAACCCCGAATCTCATTCTGGCGTCCGTTTTTACATTTGGGACATAACATTTGTTTCACTTCCTGGGCACAGAAATCCGTGACCTCGGCATCAGGAATTTCCTTCCCTGGACACCAAAAGAGCTCAATTTTTAAAAACTAGAAATAGAACCATTTTTAAGCATGAAATTTAACCCCGAATCTCATTCTGCAATCCATTTTTACATTTCGGTCCTAAAAAATTTTTTCGCCTTTTGGACACAGAAATACCTGACCGGAATTCCTGATCAGGAATTTCCTTCCCTGGACACCAAAATAGCTCAATTTTTAAAAACTAGAAATAGAACCATTTTTAAGCATGAAATTTAACCCCGAATCTCATTCTGCAATCCGTTTTTACTTTTGGGTCAAAAAAATTTTTTCGCCATTTGGACACAGAAATCCCGGACCCCGGCATCAGGAATTGGCTTCCCTGGACACCAAAATAGCTCAATTTTTAAAAACTAGAAAAAGCACCATTTTTAAGTATGAAATTTAACCCCGAATTTCATTTTGGCGTCCGTTTTTACATTTCGGACATAACATTTTTTATGCTTCCTGGGCACAGAAATCCCGGACCCCGGCATCAGGAATTTCCTTACCCGGACACCAAAATAGCTCAATTTTTAAAAACTAGAAAAAGCTCCATTTTTAACCATGAAATTTAATCGCAAATCTCATTCTCGCATCCATTTTTACATTTGGGTCAAAAAAAAATTCACCTCCTGTATATAAAAATCCCTGACCCCGGAGTCAGGAATTTCCTTCCGCGGACACCAAAATAGCTCAATTTTTAAAAACTAGAAAAAGCACCATTTTTAAGCATGAAATTTAACCCCGAATCTCATTCTGGCATCCGTTTTTACATTTCGGACATAACATTTTTTTCGCTTCCTGGGCACAGAAATCCGTGACCCCGGCATCAGGAATTTCCTTCCCCGGACACCAAAATAGCTCAATTTTTAAAAACTAGAAAAAGCACCATTTTTAAGCATGAAATTTAACCCCGAATCTCATTCTCGCATCCGTTTTTACATTTGGGTCAAAAAAAAAATTCACCTCCTGTAAACAAAAATCCCTGACCCCGGCATCAGGAATTTCCTTCCCCCGACACCAAAAGAGCTCACTTTTTAAAAACTAGAAAAAGCACCATTTTTAAGCATGAAATTTAAGCCCGATTATCACTCTGGCGTCCGTTTTTACATTTGGGTGAAAAAAAAAATTCACCTCCTGTAAACAAAAATCCCTGACCCCGGCATCAGGAATTTCCTTCCCCGGACACCAAAACAGCTCAATTTTTAAAAACTAGAAAAAGCTCCATTTTTAACCATGAAATTTAATCGCAAATCTCATTCTCGCATCCATTTTTACATTTGGGTCAAAAAAAAATTCACCTCCTGTATATAAAAATCCCTGACCCCGGAATCAGGAATTTCCTTCCGCGGACACCAAAATAGCTCAATTTTAAAAAACTAGAAAAAGCACCATTTTTAAGCATGAAATTTAACCCCGAATCTCATTCTGGCATCCGTTTTTACATTTCGGACATAACATTTTTTTCGCTTCCTGGGCACAGAAATCCGTGACCCCGGCATCAGGAATTTCCTTCCCCGGACACCAAAATAGCTCAATTTTTAAAAACTAGAAAAAGCACCATTTTTAAGCATGAAATTTAACCCCGAATCTCATTCTCGCATCCGTTTTTACATTTGGGTCAAAAAAAAAATTCACCTCCTGTAAACAAAAATCCCTGACCCCGGCATCAGGAATTTCCTTTCCCGGAGACCAAAAGACCTCAGTTTTTAAAAACTAGAAAAAGCACCATTTTTAAGCATGAAATTTAAGCCCGATTATCACTCTTGCGTCCGTTTTTACATTTGGGTGGGAAAAAAAATTCACCTCCTGTATACAAAAATCCATGACCCTAGCATCAGGAATTTCCTTCCCTGGACACCAAAATATCTCAATTTTTAAAAACTAGAAAAAGCACAATTTTTAGGCATGAAATTTAACCCCGAATCTCATTCTCGCATCCGTTTTTACATTTGGACATAACATGTGTGTTCACTTCCTGGCACAGAAAATGCCGTGACTCGTCATCAGAATTTTCCTTCCCTGGACACCAAAAGAGCTCAATTTTTAAAAACTAGAAATAGAACCATTTTTAAGCATGAAATTTAACCCCGAATCTCATTCTGCAATCCATTTTTACATTTCGGTCCTAAAAAATTTTTTCGCCTTTTGGACACAGAAATCTCTGACCGGAATTCCTGATCAGGAATTTCCTTCCCTGGACACCAAAATAGCTCAATTTTTAAAAACTAGAAATAGAACCATTTTTAAGCATGAAATTTAACCCCGAATCTCATTCTGCAATCCGTTTTTACTTTTGGGTCCCCGGACAGCAAAATGGCTCAATTTTTAAACCGTAGAGAAAGCACCATTTTTGAAATTTAACCCCGAATCTCATTCTGGCAATCACTCATCCCGGCATCAGGAATTTCCTTCCCCAGACAGCAAAACAACTCAATTTTTAAAAACTATAAAAAGCAACATTTTTGAGCATGACATTTAACCCCAAATGCCATTCTGGTGTCCGTTTTTACATTTGGATGAAAAAAAAATTTCACCTCCTAAGAAAGGAAATCGCTGACCCCGGCATCAGAAATTTCCTTCCCCGGACATCAAAACGGCTAAATTTTTAAAAATGAAAAAAGCACCATTTTTAAGCATGAGATTTAACCCCAAATCTCATTATGTCATCCATTTTTAATGGATTTTGCCTCCTGAGCACAGAAATCCCTCCCCAGACACCAAACGGCTCAATTTTTAAAAACTAGAAAAAGCAGCATTTTTAAGCATGAAATTGAACCCCAAATCTCATCCGGTGTCCGTTTTTACATTTGAATCAAAAAGAAATTTTCACCTCCTGAGCACAGAAATTTCCTTCCCCGGACACCAAACGGCTCAATTTTTAAAAACTAGAAAAAGCAGCATTTTTAAGCATGAAATTGAACCCCAAATCTCATCCGGTGTCCGTTTTTACATTTGAGTCAAAAAGAAATTTTCACCTCCTGAGCACAGAAATTTCCTTCCCCGGACACCAAACGGCTCAATTTTTAAAAACTAGAAAAAGCAGCATTTTTAAGCATGAAATTTAACCCCGAATCTCATTTTGGCGTCCGTTTTTACAATTGGATGAAAAAAGAATTCACCTCATGAGCACAGAAATCCCTGACCCCGGCATCAGGAATTTCCTTTTAACCCCGAATCTTATTCTAGTGTCTGTTTTTACATTTCGCCTCCTGAGAACAGAAAAATATTTTTCCTCCTGAGAACAGAAATCAGGAATTTCCTTCCACGGACACCAAATCGGCTCAATTTTTAAAAACTAGAAAAAGCAAATTTTAAAAACTAGAAAAAGCAGCATTTTTAAGCATGAAATTTAACCCCGAATCTTATTCTGGCATCTATTTTTACATTTGGGTCAAAAAAAATATTTTGCCTCCTGAGCACAGAAATCCCTCCCCAGACACCAAACGGCTCAATTTTTAAAAACTAGTAAAAGAACCATTTTTGAGCATGAAATATAACCCCAAATCTCATCTGGTGTCCGTTTTCACATTTGAGTCAAAAAAAATTTTTCACCTCCTGAGCACAGAAATCCCTGACCCCGGCATCAGGAATTTCCCTCCCCAGACATCAAACGGCTCAATTTTTAAAAACTAGAAAAAGCACCATTTTTAAGCATGAAATTTAACGCCGAATCTGAATCTGGCATCAGTTTTTACATTTGGATCAAAACATCAAAATGGCTAAATTTTTAAAAACTAGAAAAAGCAGCATTTTTAAGCATGAAATTTAACCCCGAATCTCATTTTGGCGTCCGTTTTTACAATTGGATGAAAAAAGAATTCACCTCCTGAGCACAGAAATCCCTGACCCCGGCATCAGGAATTTCCCTCCCCAGACATCAAACGGCTCAATTTTTAAAAACTAGAAAAAGCACTATTTTTAAGCATGAAATTTAACGCCGAATCTGAATCTGGCATCAGTTTTTACATTTGGATCAAAAAAAAATTCACCTCCTGAGCACAAAAATCCCTGACCTGTCAGGAATTTCCTTCCCCGGACAGCAAAATGACTCAATTTTTAAAAACTGGAAAAGGCACCATTTTTAAGCATGAAATTTAATCCCGAATGCCATTCTGGTGTCCGTTTTTACATTTGGATGAAAAACTTTTTTTCGCCTCCTGAGAAAAGAAATCTCTGACGACAGAAATTTCCTTCCCCGGACATCAAAATGGCTAAATTTTTAAAAACTAGAAAAAGCAGCATTTTTAAGCATGAAATTTAACCCCGAATCTTATTCTGGTGTCTGTTTTTACATTTGGGTCAAAAAAAATATTTTACCTCCTGAGCACAAAAATCCCTGACATCAAAAATCCCTGACATCAGGAATTTCCTTCCCGGGAGAGCAAAATGGCTCAATTTTTAAAAACTAGTAAAAGAACCATTTTTGAGCATGAAATATAACCCCAAATCTCATCCAGTGTCTGTTTTTACATTTGAGTCAAAAAAAAATTTTCAACTCCTGAGCACAGAAATCCCCGGCATCAGGAATTTCCTTCCCAAACGACTCAATTTTTAAAAACTAGAAAAAGCACCATTTTTAAGCATGAAATTTAACCCCGAATCTCATTTTGGCGTCCGTTTTTACAATTGGATGAAAAAAGAATTCACCTCCTGAGCACAGAAATCCCTGACCCTGGCATCAGGAATTTCCTTTTAACCCCGAATCTTATTCTAGTGTCTGTTTTTACATTTCGCCTCCTGAGAACAGAAAAATATTTTTCCTCCTGAGAACAGAAATCAGGAATTTCCTTCCACGGACACCAAATCGGCTCAATTTTTAAAAACTAGAAAAAGCAAATTTTAAAAACTAGAAAAAGCAGCATTTTTAAGCATGAAATTTAACCCCGAATCTTATTCTGGCATCTGTTTTTACATTTGGGTCAAAAAAAATTTTTGCCTCCTGAGCACAGAAATCCCTCCCCAGACACCAAACGGCTCAATTTTTAAAAACTAGTAAAAGAACCATTTTTGAGCATGAAATATAACCCCAAATCTCATCCGGTGTCCATTTTTACATTTGAGTCAAAAAAAAAATTTCACCTCCTTGAGCACAGAAATCCCTGACCCTGGCATCAGGAATTTCCCTCCCCAGACATCAAACGGCTCAATTTTCAAAAACTAGAAAAAGCACCATTTTTAAGCATGAAATTTAACGCCGAATCTGAATCTGGCATCAGTTTTTACATTTGGATCAAAAAAAAATTCACCTCCTGAGCACAAAAATCCCTGACCCCGGCATCAGGAATTTCCTTTTAACCCCGAATCTTATTCTAGTGTCTGTTTTTACATTTCGCCTCCTGAGAACAGAAAAATATTTTTCCTCCTGAGAACAGAAATCAGGAATTTCCTTCCACGGACACCAAATCAGCTCAATTTTTAAAAACTAGAAAAAGCAAATTTTAAAAACTAGAAAAAGCAGCATTTTTAAGCATGAAATATAACCCCAAATCTCATCCGGTGTCCGTTTTTACATTTGAGTGAAAAAATTTTTTTCGCCTCCTGAGAAAAGAAATCTCTGACATCAGAAATTTCCTTCCCCGGACATCAAAATGGCTAAATTTTTAAAAACTAGAAAAATAAGCATTTTTAAGCATGAAATTTAACCCCGAATCTTATTCTGGTGTCTGTTTTTACATTTAGGTCAAAAAAAATATTTTACCTCCTTAGAACAAAAATCCCTGACCCCGGCATCAGGAATTTCCTTCCGGGGAGAGCAAAATGGCTCAATTTTTAAAAACTAGTAAAAGAACCATTTTTGAGCATGAAATATAACCCCAAATCTCATCCAGTGTCCGTTTTTACATTTGAGTCAAAAAACAATTTTCACCTCCTGAGCACAGAAATCCCTGACCCCGGCATCAGGAATTTCCCTCCGCAGACATCAAACGGCTCAATTTTTAAAAACTAGAAAAAGCAGCATTTTTAAGCATGAAATTTAACCCCGAATCTGAATCTGGCATCAGTTTTTACATTTGGATCAAAAAAAAATTCACCTCCTGAGCACACAAATCCCTGACCCCGGCATCAGAAATTTCCTTCCCCAGACATCAAAACGACTCAATTTTTAAAAACTGGAAAAGGCACCATTTTTAAGCATGAAATTTAACCCCGAATGCCATTATGGCATCCATTTTTACATTTGGATCAAAAAAAATTTCACCTCCTGAGCACAAAAATCCCTGACCCCGGCATCAGGAATTTCCTTCCCCGGACAGCAAAATGGCTCAATTTTTAAACCGTAGAGAAAGCACCATTTTTGAAATTTAACCCCGAATCTCATTCTGGCAATCACTCATCCCGGCATCAGGAATTTCCTTCCCCAGACAGCAAAACAACTCAATTTTTAAAAACTATAAAAAGCAACATTTTTGAGCATGACATTTAACCCCAAATGCCATTCTGGTGTCCGTTTTTACATTTGGATGAAAAAAAAATTTCACCTCCTAAGAAAGGAAATCGCTGACCCCGGCATCAGAAATTTCCTTCCCCGGACATCAAAACGGCTAAATTTTTAAAAATGAAAAAAGCACCATTTTTAAGCATGAGATTTAACCCCAAATCTCATTATGTCATCCATTTTTAATGGATTTTGCCTCCTGAGCACAGAAATCCCTCCCCAGACACCAAACGGCTCAATTTTTAAAAACTAGAAAAAGCAGCATTTTTAAGCATGAAATTGAACCCCAAATCTCATCCGGTGTCCGTTTTTACATTTGAATCAAAAAGAAATTTTCACCTCCTGAGCACAGAAATTTCCTTCCCCGGACACCAAACGGCTCAATTTTTAAAAACTAGAAAAAGCAGCATTTTTAAGCATGAAATTGAACCCCAAATCTCATCCGGTGTCCGTTTTTACATTTGAGTCAAAAAGAAATTTTCACCTCCTGAGCACAGAAATTTCCTTCCCCGGACACCAAACGGCTCAATTTTTAAAAACTAGAAAAAGCAGCATTTTTAAGCATGAAATTTAACCCCGAATCTCATTTTGGCGTCCGTTTTTACAATTGGATGAAAAAAGAATTCACCTCATGAGCACAGAAATCCCTGACCCCGGCATCAGGAATTTCCTTTTAACCCCGAATCTTATTCTAGTGTCTGTTTTTACATTTCGCCTCCTGAGAACAGAAAAATATTTTTCCTCCTGAGAACAGAAATCAGGAATTTCCTTCCACGGACACCAAATCGGCTCAATTTTTAAAAACTAGAAAAAGCAAATTTTAAAAACTAGAAAAAGCAGCATTTTTAAGCATGAAATTTAACCCCGAATCTTATTCTGGCATCTATTTTTACATTTGGGTCAAAAAAAATATTTTGCCTCCTGAGCACAGAAATCCCTCCCCAGACACCAAATGGCTCAATTTTTAAAAACTAGTAAAAGAACCATTTTTGAGCATGAAATATAACCCCAAATCTCATCTGGTGTCCGTTTTCACATTTGAGTCAAAAAATTTTTTTCACCTCCTGAGCACAGAAATCCCTGACCCCGGCATCAGGAATTTCCCTCCCCAGACATCAAACGGCTCAATTTTTAAAAACTAGAAAAAGCACCATTTTTAAGCATGAAATTTAACGCCGAATCTGAATCTGGCATCAGTTTTTACATTTGGATCAAAAAAAAATTCACCTCCTGAGCACAAAAATCCCTGACCTGTCAGGAATTTCCTTCCCCGGACAGCAAAATGACTCAATTTTTAAAAACTGGAAAAGGCACCATTTTTAAGCATGAAATTTAATCCCGAATGCCATTCTGGTGTCCGTTTTTACATTTGGATGAAAAACTTTTTTTCGCCTCCTGAGAAAAGAAATCTCTGACGACAGAAATTTCCTTCCCCGGACATCAAAATGGCTAAATTTTTAAAAACTAGAAAAAGCAGCATTTTTAAGCATGAAATTTAACCCCGAATCTCATTTTGGCGTCCGTTTTTACAATTGGATGAAAAAAGAATTCACCTCCTGAGCACAGAAATCCCTGACCCCGGCATCAGGAATTTCCCTCCCCAGACATCAAACGGCTCAATTTTTAAAAACTAGAAAAAGCACTATTTTTAAGCATGAAATTTAACGCCGAATCTGAATCTGGCATCAGTTTTTACATTTGGATCAAAAAAAAATTCACCTCCTGAGCACAAAAATCCCTGACCTGTCAGGAATTTCCTTCCCCGGACAGCAAAATGACTCAATTTTTAAAAACTGGAAAAGGCACCATTTTTAAGCATGAAATTTAATCCCGAATGCCATTCTGGTGTCCGTTTTTACATTTGGATGAAAAACTTTTTTTCGCCTCCTGAGAAAAGAAATCTCTGACGACAGAAATTTCCTTCCCCGGACATCAAAATGGCTAAATTTTTAAAAACTAGAAAAAGCAGCATTTTTAAGCATGAAATTTAACCCCGAATCTTATTCTGGTGTCTGTTTTTACATTTGGGTCAAAAAAAATATTTTACCTCCTGAGCACAAAAATCCCTGACATCAAAAATCCCTGACATCAGGAATTTCCTTCCCGGGAGAGCAAAATGGCTCAATTTTTAAAAACTAGTAAAAGAACCATTTTTGAGCATGAAATATAACCCCAAATCTCATCCAGTGTCCGTTTTTACATTTGAGTCAAAAAAAAAATTTCACCTCCTGAGCACAGAAATCCCTGACCCCGGCATCAGGAATTTCCTTCCCAAACGACTCAATTTTTAAAAACTAGAAAAAGCACCATTTTTAAGCATGAAATTTAACCCCGAATCTCATTTTGGCGTCCGTTTTTACAATTGGATGAAAAAAGAATTCACCTCCTGAGCACAGAAATCCCTGACCCCGGCATCAGGAATTTCCTTTTAACCCCGAATCTTATTCTAGTGTCTGTTTTTACATTTCGCCTCCTGAGAACAGAAAAATATTTTTCCTCCTGAGAACAGAAATCAGGAATTTCCTTCCACGGACACCAAATCGGCTCAATTTTTAAAAACTAGAAAAAGCAAATTTTAAAAACTAGAAAAAGCAGCATTTTTAAGCATGAAATTTAACCCCGAATCTTATTCTGGCATCTGTTTTTACATTTGGGTCAAAAAAAATTTTTGCCTCCTGAGCACAGAAATCCCTCCCCAGACACCAAACGGCTCAATTTTTAAAAACTAGTAAAAGAACCATTTTTGAGCATGAAATATAACCCCAAATCTCATCCGGTGTCCATTTTTACATTTGAGTCAAAAAAAAAATTTCACCTCCTTGAGCACAGAAATCCCTGACCCTGGCATCAGGAATTTCCCTCCCCAGACATCAAACGGCTCAATTTTCAAAAACTAGAAAAAGCACCATTTTTAAGCATGAAATTTAACGCCGAATCTGAATCTGGCATCAGTTTTTACATTTGGATCAAAAAAAAAATCACCTCCTGAGCACAAAAATCCCTGACCCCGGCATCAGGAATTTCCTTTTAACCCCGAATCTTATTCTAGTGTCTGTTTTTACATTTCGCCTCCTGAGAACAGAAAAATATTTTTCCTCCTGAGAACAGAAATCAGGAATTTCCTTCCACGGACACCAAATCAGCTCAATTTTTAAAAACTAGAAAAAGCAAATTTTAAAAACTAGAAAAAGCAGCATTTTTAAGCATGAAATATAACCCCAAATCTCATCCGGTGTCCGTTTTTACATTTGAGTCAAAAAAAAAATTTCACCTCCTTGAGCACAGAAATCCCTGACCCCGGCATCAGGAATTTCCCTCCCCAGACATCAAACGGCTCAATTTTCAAAAACTAGAAAAAGCACCATTTTTAAGCATGAAATTTAACGCCGAATCTGAATCTGGCATCAGTTTTTACATTTGGATCAAAAAAAAATTCACCTCCTGAGCACAAAAATCCCTGACCCCGGCATCAGGAATTTCCTTTTAACCCCGAATCTTATTCTAGTGTCTGTTTTTACATTTCGCCTCCTGAGAACAGAAAAATATTTTTCCTCCTGAGAACAGAAATCAGGAATTTCCTTCCACGGACACCAAATCAGCTCAATTTTTAAAAACTAGAAAAAGCAAATTTTAAAAACTAGAAAAAGCAGCATTTTTAAGCATGAAATATAACCCCAAATCTCATCCGGTGTCCGTTTTTACATTTGAGTGAAAAAATTTTTTTCGCCTCCTGAGAAAAGAAATCTCTGACATCAGAAATTTCCTTCCCCGGACATCAAAATGGCTAAATTTTTAAAAACTAGAAAAATAAGCATTTTTAAGCATGAAATTTAACCCCGAATCTTATTCTGGTGTCTGTTTTTACATTTAGGTCAAAAAAAATATTTTACCTCCTTAGAACAAAAATCCCTGACCCCGGCATCAGGAATTTCCTTCCGGGGAGAGCAAAATGGCTCAATTTTTAAAAACTAGTAAAAGAACCATTTTTGAGCATGAAATATAACCCCAAATCTCATCCAGTGTCCGTTTTTACATTTGAGTCAAAAAACAATTTTCACCTCCTGAGCACAGAAATCCCTGACCCCGGCATCAGGAATTTCCATCCGCAGACATCAAACGGCTCAATTTTTAAAAACTAGAAAAAGCAGCATTTTTAAGCATGAAATTTAACCCCGAATCTGAATCTGGCATCAGTTTTTACATTTGGATCAAAAAAAAATTCACCTCCTGAGCACACAAATCCCTGACCCCGGCATCAGAAATTTCCTTCCCAAGACATCAAAACGACTCAATTTTTAAAAACTGGAAAAGGCACCATTTTTAAGCATGAAATTTAACCCCGAATGCCATTATGGCATCCATTTTTACATTTGGATCAAAAAAAATTTCACCTCCTGAGCACAAAAATCCCTGACCCCGGCATCAGGAATTTCCTTCCCCGGACAGCAAAATGGCTCAATTTTTAAACCGTAGAGAAAGCACCATTTTTGAAATTTAACCCCGAATCTCATTCTGGCAATCACTCATCCCGGCATCAGGAATTTCCTTCCCCAGACAGCAAAACGACTCAATTTTTAAAAACTATAAAAAGCAACATTTTTGAGCATGACATTTAACCCCAAATGCCATTCTGGTGTCCGTTTTTACATTTGGATGAAAAAAAAATTTCACCTCCTAAGAAAGGAAATCGCTGACCCCGGCATCAGAAATTTCCTTCCCCGGACATCAAAACGGCTAAATTTTTAAAAATGAAAAAAGCACCATTTTTAAGCATGAGATTTAACCCCAAATCTCATTATGTCATCCATTTTTAATGGATTTTGCCTCCTGAGCACAGAAATCCCTCCCCAGACACCAAACGGCTCAATTTTTAAAAACTAGAAAAAGCAGCATTTTTAAGCATGAAATTGAACCCCAAATCTCATCCGGTGTCCGTTTTTACATTTGAATCAAAAAGAAATTTTCACCTCCTGAGCACAGAAATTTCCTTCCCCGGACACCAAACGGCTCAATTTTTAAAAACTAGAAAAAGCAGCATTTTTAAGCATGAAATTTAACCCCGAATCTCATTTTGGCGTCCGTTTTTACAATTGGATGAAAAAAGAATTCACCTCCTGAGCACAGAAATCCCTGACCCCGGCATCAGGAATTTCCTTTTAACCCCGAATCTTATTCTAGTGTCTGTTTTTACATTTCGCCTCCTGAGAACAGAAAAATATTTTTCCTCCTGAGAACAGAAATCAGGAATTTCCTTCCACGGACACCAAATCGGCTCAATTTTTAAAAACTAGAAAAAGCAAATTTTAAAAACTAGAAAAAGCAGCATTTTTAAGCATGAAATTTAACCCCGAATCTTATTCTGGCATCTATTTTTACATTTGGGTCAAAAAAAATATTTTGCCTCCTGAGCACAGAAATCCCTCCCCAGACACCAAACGGCTCAATTTTTAAAAACTAGTAAAAGAACCATTTTTGAGCATGAAATATAACCCCAAATCTCATCTGGTGTCCGTTTTCACATTTGAGTCAAAAAAAATTTTTCACCTCCTGAGCACAGAAATCCCTGACCCCGGCATCAGGAATTTCCCTCCCCAGACATCAAACGGCTCAATTTTTAAAAACTAGAAAAAGCACCATTTTTAAGCATGAAATTTAACGCCGAATCTGAATCTGGCATCAGTTTTTACATTTGGATCAAAAAAAAATTCACCTCCTGAGCACAAAAATCCCTGACCTGTCAGGAATTTCCTTCCCCGGACAGCAAAATGACTCAATTTTTAAAAACTGGAAAAGGCACCATTTTTAAGCATGAAATTTAATCCCGAATGCCATTCTGGTGTCCGTTTTTACATTTGGATGAAAAACTTTTTTTCGCCTCCTGAGAAAAGAAATCTCTGACGACAGAAATTTCCTTCCCCGGACATCAAAATGGCTAAATTTTTAAAAACTAGAAAAAGCAGCATTTTTAAGCATGAAATTTAACCCCGAATCTTATTCTGGTGTCTGTTTTTACATTTGGGTCAAAAAAAATATTTTACCTCCTGAGCACAAAAATCCCTGACATCAAAAATCCCTGACATCAGGAATTTCCTTCCCGGGAGAGCAAAATGGCTCAATTTTTAAAAACTAGTAAAAGAACCATTTTTGAGCATGAAATATAACCCCAAATCTCATCCAGTGTCTGTTTTTACATTTGAGTCAAAAAAAAATTTTCACCTCCTGAGCACAGAAATCCCCGGCATCAGGAATTTCCTTCCCAAACGACTCAATTTTTAAAAACTAGAAAAAGCACCATTTTTAAGCATGAAATTTAACCCCGAATCTCATTTTGGCGTCCGTTTTTACAATTGGATGAAAAAAGAATTCACCTCCTGAGCACAGAAATCCCTGACCCTGGCATCAGGAATTTCCTTTTAACCCCGAATCTTATTCTAGTGTCTGTTTTTACATTTCGCCTCCTGAGAACAGAAAAATATTTTTCCTCCTGAGAACAGAAATCAGGAATTTCCTTCCACGGACACCAAATCGGCTCAATTTTTAAAAACTAGAAAAAGCAAATTTTAAAAACTAGAAAAAGCAGCATTTTTAAGCATGAAATTTAACCCCGAATCTTATTCTGGCATCTGTTTTTACATTTGGGTCAAAAAAATTTTTTGCCTCCTGAGCACAGAAATCCCTCCCCAGACACCAAACGGCTCAATTTTTAAAAACTAGTAAAAGAACCATTTTTGAGCATGAAATATAACCCCAAATCTCATCCGGTGTCCATTTTTACATTTGAGTCAAAAAAAAAATTTCACCTCCTTGAGCACAGAAATCCCTGACCCCGGCATCAGGAATTTCCCTCCCCAGACATCAAACGGCTCAATTTTCAAAAACTAGAAAAAGCACCATTTTTAAGCATGAAATTTAACGCCGAATCTGAATCTGGCATCAGTTTTTACATTTGGATCAAAAAAAAAATCACCTCCTGAGCACAAAAATCCCTGACCCCGGCATCAGGAATTTCCTTTTAACCCCGAATCTTATTCTAGTGTCTGTTTTTACATTTCGCCTCCTGAGAACAGAAAAATATTTTTCCTCCTGAGAACAGAAATCAGGAATTTCCTTCCACGGACACCAAATCAGCTCAATTTTTAAAAACTAGAAAAAGCAAATTTTAAAAACTAGAAAAAGCAGCATTTTTAAGCATGAAATATAACCCCAAATCTCATCCGGTGTCCGTTTTTACATTTGAGTGAAAAAAAATTTTTCGCCTCCTGAGAAAAGAAATCTCTGACATCAGAAATTTCCTTCCCCGGACATCAAAATGGCTAAATTTTTAAAAACTAGAAAAATCAGCATTTTTAAGCATGAAATTTAACCCCGAATCTTATTCTGGTGTCTGTTTTTACATTTAGGTCAAAAAAAATATTTTACCTCCTTAGCACAAAAATCCCTGACCCCGGCATCAGGAATTTCCTTCCGGGGAGAGCAAAATGGCTCAATTTTTAAAAACTAGTAAAAGAACCATTTTTGAGCATGAAATATAACCCCAAATCTCATCCAGTGTCCGTTTTTACATTTGAGTCAAAAAACAATTTTCACCTCCTGAGCACAGAAATCCCTGACCCCGGCATCAGGAATTTCCCTCCGCAGACATCAAACAGCTCAATTTTTAAAAACTAGAAAAAGCAGCATTTTTAAGCATGAAATTTAACCCCGAATCTGAATCTGGCATCAGTTTTTACATTTGGATCAAAAAAAATTTCACCTCCTGAGCACAAAAATCCCTGACCCCGGCATCAGGAATTTCCTTCCCCGGACAGCAAAATGGCTCAATTTTTAAACCGTAGAGAAAGCACCATTTTTGAAATTTAACCCCGAATCTCATTCTGGCAATCACTCATCCCGGCATCAGGAATTTCCTTCCCCAGACAGCAAAACGACTCAATTTTTAAAAACTATAAAAAGCAACATTTTTGAGCATGACATTTAACCCCAAATGCCATTCTGGTGTCCGTTTTTACATTTGGATGAAAAAAAAATTTCACCTCCTAAGAAAGGAAATCGCTGACCCCGGCATCAGAAATTTCCTTCCCCGGACATCAAAACGGCTAAATTTTTAAAAATGAAAAAAGCACCATTTTTAAGCATGAGATTTAACCCCAAATCTCATTATGTCATCCATTTTTAATGGATTTTGCCTCCTGAGCACAGAAATCCCTCCCCAGACACCAAACGGCTCAATTTTTAAAAACTAGAAAAAGCAGCATTTTTAAGCATGAAATTGAACCCCAAATCTCATCCGGTGTCCGTTTTTACATTTGAATCAAAAAGAAATTTTCACCTCCTGAGCACAGAAATTTCCTTCCCCGAACACCAAACGGCTCAATTTTTAAAAACTAGAAAAAGCAGCATTTTTAAGCATGAAATTTAACCCCGAATCTCATTTTGGCGTCCGTTTTTACAATTGGATGAAAAAAGAATTCACCTCCTGAGCACAGAAATCCCTGACCCCGGCATCAGGAATTTCCTTTTAACCCCGAATCTTATTCTAGTGTCTGTTTTTACATTTCGCCTCCTGAGAACAGAAAAATATTTTTCCTCCTGATAACAGAAATCAGGAATTTCCTTCCACGGACACCAAATCGGCTCAATTTTTAAAAACTAGAAAAAGCAAATTTTAAAAACTAGAAAAAGCAGCATTTTTAAGCATGAAATTTAACCCCGAATCTTATTCTGGCATCTATTTTTACATTTGGGTCAAAAAAAATATTTTGCCTCCTGAGCACAGAAATCCCTCCCCAGACACCAAACGGCTCAATTTTTAAAAACTAGTAAAAGAACCATTTTTGAGCATGAAATATAACCCCAAATCTCATCTGGTGTCCGTTTTCACATTTGAGTCAAAAAAAATTTTTCACCTCCTGAGCACAGAAATCCCTGACCCCGGCATCAGGAATTTCCCTCCCCAGACATCAAACGGCTCAATTTTTAAAAACTAGAAAAAGCACCATTTTTAAGCATGAAATTTAACGCCGAATCTGAATCTGGCATCAGTTTTTACATTTGGATCAAAAAAAAATTCACCTCCTGAGCACAAAAATCCCTGACCTGTCAGGAATTTCCTTCCCCGGACAGCAAAATGACTCAATTTTTAAAAACTGGAAAAGGCACCATTTTTAAGCATGAAATTTAATCCCGAATGCCATTCTGGTGTCCGTTTTTACATTTGGATGAAAAACTTTTTTTCGCCTCCTGAGAAAAGAAATCTCTGACGACAGAAATTTCCTTCCCCGGACATCAAAATGGCTAAATTTTTAAAAACTAGAAAAAGCAGCATTTTTAAGCATGAAATTTAACCCCGAATCTTATTCTGGTGTCTGTTTTTACATTTGGGTCAAAAAAAATATTTTACCTCCTGAGCACAAAAATCCCTGACATCAAAAATCCCTGACATCAGGAATTTCCTTCCCGGGAGAGCAAAATGGCTCAATTTTTAAAAACTAGTAAAAGAACCATTTTTGAGCATGAAATATAACCCCAAATTTCATCCAGTGTCCGTTTTTACATTTGAGTCAAAAAAAAAATTTCACCTCCTGAGCACAGAAATCCCTGACCCCGGCATCAGGAATTTCCTTCCCAAACGACTCAATTTTTAAAAACTAGAAAAAGCACCATTTTTAAGCATGAAATTTAACCCCGAATCTCATTTTGGCGTCCGTTTTTACAATTGGATGAAAAAAGAATTCACCTCCTGAGCACAGAAATCCCTGACCCTGGCATCAGGAATTTCCTTTTAACCCCGAATCTTATTCTAGTGTCTGTTTTTACATTTCGCCTCCTGAGAACAGAAAAATATTTTTCCTCCTGAGAACAGAAATCAGGAATTTCCTTCCACGGACACCAAATCGGCTCAATTTTTAAAAACTAGAAAAAGCAAATTTTAAAAACTAGAAAAAGCAGCATTTTTAAGCATGAAATTTAACCCCGAATCTTATTCTGGCATCTGTTTTTACATTTGGGTCAAAAAAATTTTTTGCCTCCTGAGCACAGAAATCCCTCCCCAGACACCAAACGGCTCAATTTTTAAAAACTAGTAAAAGAACCATTTTTGAGCATGAAATATAACCCCAAATCTCATCCGGTGTCCATTTTTACATTTGAGTCAAAAAAAAATTTCACCTCCTTGAGCACAGAAATCCCTGACCCCGGCATCAGGAATTTCCTTTTAACCCCGAATCTTATTCTAGTGTCTGTTTTTACATTTCGCCTCCTGAGAACAGAAAAATATTTTTCCTCCTGAGAACAGAAATCAGGAATTTCCTTCCACGGACACCAAATCAGCTCAATTTTTAAAAACTAGAAAAAGCAAATTTTAAAAACTAGAAAAAGCAGCATTTTTAAGCATGAAATATAACCCCAAATCTCATCCGGTGTCCATTTTTACATTTGAGTGAAAAAAAATTTTTCGCCTCCTGAGAAAAGAAATCTCTGACATCAGAAATTTCCTTCCCCGGACATCAAAATGGCTAAATTTTTAAAAACTAGAAAAATAAGCATTTTTAAGCATGAAATTTAACCCCGAATCTTATTCTGGTGTCTGTTTTTACATTTAGGTCAAAAAAAATATTTTACCTCCTTAGAACAAAAATCCCTGACCCCGGCATCAGGAATTTCCTTCCGGGGAGAGCAAAATGGCTCAATTTTTAAAAACTAGTAAAAGAACCATTTTTGAGCATGAAATATAACCCCAAATCTCATCCAGTGTCCGTTTTTACATTTGAGTCAAAAAACAATTTTCACCTCCTGAGCACAGAAATCCCTGACCCCGGCATCAGGAATTTCCCTCCGCAGACATCAAACAGCTCAATTTTTAAAAACTAGAAAAAGCAGCATTTTTAAGCATGAAATTTAACCCCGAATCTGAATCTGGCATCAGTTTTTACATTTGGATCAAAAAAAAATTCACCTCCTGAGCACACAAATCCCTGACCCCCGCATCAGAAATTTCCTTCCCCAGACATCAAAACGACTCAATTTTTAAAAACTGGAAAAGGCACCATTTTTAAGCATGAAATTTAACCCCGAATGCCATTATGGCATCCATTTTTACATTTGGATCAAAAAAAAATTCACCTCCTGAGCACAAAAATCCCTGACCCCGGCATCAGGAATTTCCTTCCCCGGACAGCAAAATGGCTCAATTTTTAAACCGTAGAGAAAGCACCATTTTTGAAATTTAACCCCGAATCTCATTCTGGCAATCACTCATCCCGGCATCAGGAATTTCCTTCCCGAGACAGCAAAACGACTCAATTTTTGAAAACTGGAAAAAGCACCATTTTTAAGCATGAAATTTAAGCCCGAATCCCATTATGGCGTCCGTTTTTACATTTGGGTCAAAAAAAAATATTTTGCCTCCTGAGCACAGAAATCCCTCCCCAGACACCAAACGGCTTAATTTTTAAAAACTAGAAAAAGCAGCATTTTTAAGCATGAAATTGAACCCCAAATCTCATCCGGTGTCCGTTTTTAAATTTGAGTCAATAAAAAATTTTCACCTCCTGAGCACAGAAATTTCCTTCCCCGGACACCCAAATGGCTCAATTTTTAAAAACTGGAAAAAGCACCATTTTTAAGCATGAAATTTAACCCCGAATCTGAATCTGGCGTCAGTTTTTACATTTGGATCAAAAAAAAATTCACCTCCTGAGCACAAAAATCCCTGACCCCGGCATCAGGAATTTCCTTCCCCGGACAGCAAACGGCTCAATTTTTAAAAACTAGAAAAAGCAGCATTTTTAAGCATGAAATTTAACCCCGAATCTCATTTTGGCGTCTGTTTTTACAATTGGATGAAAAAAAAATTCACCTCCTGAGCACAGAAATCCCTGACCCCGGCATCAGAAATTTCCTTCCCCAGACATCAAAACGACTCAATTTTTAAAAACTGGAAAAGGCACCATTTTTAAGCATGAAATTTAACCCCGAATGCCATTATGGCATCCATTTTTACATTTCGGTCAAAAAAAAATTTCACCTCCTGAGCACAGAAATCCCTGACCACGGCATCAGGAATTTCGTTCCCCGGACACCTAAATGGCTCAATTTTTAAAAACTGGAAAAAGCACCATTTTTAAGAATGAAATTTAACCCCGAATCTGAATCTGGTGTCAGTTTTTACATTTGGGTCAAAAAAAAATATTTTGCCTCCTGAGCACAGAAATCCCTCCCCAGACACCAAACGGCTCAATTTTTAAAAACTAGAAAAAGCAGCATTTTTAAGCATGAAATTGAACCCCAAATCTCATCCGGTGTCCGTTTTTACATTTGAGTCAAAAAGAAATTTTCACCTCCTGAGCACAGAAATCCCTGACCCCGGCATCAGGAATTTCCTTTTAACCCCGAATCTTATTCTATTGTCTGTTTTTACATTTCGCCTCCTGAGAACAGAAAAATATTTTTCCTCCTGAGAAAAGAAATCAGGAATTTCCTTCCACGGACACCAAATCGGCTCAATTTTTAAAAACTAGAAAAAGCAAATGTTAAAACTAGAAAAAGCAGCATTTTTAAGCATGGAATTTAACCCCGAATCTTATTCTGGCATCTGTTTTTACATTTGGGTCAAAAAAAATATTTTGCCTCCTGAGCACAGAAATCCCTCCCTAGACACCAAACGGCTCAATTTTCAAAAACTAGTAAAGGAACCATTTTTGAGCATGAAATATAACCCCAAATCTCATCCGGTGTCCGTTTTTACATTTGAGTCAAAAAAAAATTTTCACCTCCTGAGCACAGAAATACCTGACCCCGGCATCAGGAATTTCCCTCCCCAAACATCAAATGGCTCAATTTTTAAAAACTAGAAAAAGCACCATTTTTAAGCATGAAATTTAACGCCGAATCCCATTATGGCATCCATTTTTATAATTGGGTCAAAAAAAAATTCACCTCCTGAGCACAAAAATCCCTGACCCCGGCATCAGGAATTTCCTTCCCCGGACAGCAAAATGGCTCAATTTTTAAAAACTAGTAAAAGAACCATTTTTGAGCATGAAATATAACCCCGAATCTGAATCGGGCGTCAGTTTTTACATTTGGATCGAAACAAATTTCACCTCCTGAGCACAAAAATCCCTGACCTGTCAGGAATTTCCTTCCCCGGACAGCAAAATGACTCAATTTTTAAAAACTGGAAAAGGCACCATTTTTAAGCCTGAAATTTAATCCCGAATGCCATTCTGGTGTCCGTTTTTACATTTGGATGAAAAAAATTTTTCGCCTCCTGAGAAAAGAAATCTCTGACATCAGAAATTTCCTTCCCCGGACATCAAAATGGCTAAATTTTTAAACCGTAGAGAAAGCACCATTTTTGAAATTTAACCCCGAATCTCATTCTGGCAATCACTCATCCCGGCATCAGGAATTTCCTTCCCCAGACAGCAAAACGACTCAATTTTTAAAAACTATAAAAAGCAACATTTTTGAGCATGACATTTAACCCCAAATGCCATTCTGGTGTCCGTTTTTACATTTGGATGAAAAAAAAATTTCACCTCCTAAGAAAGGAAATCGCTGACCCCGGCATCAGAAATTTCCTTCCCCGGACATCAAAACGGCTAAATTTTTAAAAATGAAAAAAGCACCATTTTTAAGCATGAGATTTAACCCCAAATCTCATTATGTCATCCATTTTTAATGGATTTTGCCTCCTGAGCACAGAAATCCCTCCCCAGACACCAAACGGCTCAATTTTTAAAAACTAGAAAAAGCAGCATTTTTAAGCATGAAATTGAACCCCAAATCTCATCCGGTGTCCGTTTTTACATTTGAATCAAAAAGAAATTTTCACCTCCTGAGCACAGAAATTTCCTTCCCCGAACACCAAACGGCTCAATTTTTAAAAACTAGAAAAAGCAGCATTTTTAAGCATGAAATTTAACCCCGAATCTCATTTTGGCGTCCGTTTTTACAATTGGATGAAAAAAGAATTCACCTCCTGAGCACAGAAATCCCTGACCCCGGCATCAGGAATTTCCTTTTAACCCCGAATCTTATTCTAGTGTCTGTTTTTACATTTCGCCTCCTGAGAACAGAAAAATATTTTTCCTCCTGATAACAGAAATCAGGAATTTCCTTCCACGGACACCAAATCGGCTCAATTTTTAAAAACTAGAAAAAGCAAATTTTAAAAACTAGAAAAAGCAGCATTTTTAAGCATGAAATTTAACCCCGAATCTTATTCTGGCATCTATTTTTACATTTGGGTCAAAAAAAATATTTTGCCTCCTGAGCACAGAAATCCCTCCCCAGACACCAAACGGCTCAATTTTTAAAAACTAGTAAAAGAACCATTTTTGAGCATGAAATATAACCCCAAATCTCATCTGGTGTCCGTTTTCACATTTGAGTCAAAAAAAATTTTTCACCTCCTGAGCACAGAAATCCCTGACCCCGGCATCAGGAATTTCCCTCCCCAGACATCAAACGGCTCAATTTTTAAAAACTAGAAAAAGCACCATTTTTAAGCATGAAATTTAACGCCGAATCTGAATCTGGCATCAGTTTTTACATTTGGATCAAAAAAAAATTCACCTCCTGAGCACAAAAATCCCTGACCTGTCAGGAATTTCCTTCCCCGGACAGCAAAATGACTCAATTTTTAAAAACTGGAAAAGGCACCATTTTTAAGCATGAAATTTAATCCCGAATGCCATTCTGGTGTCCGTTTTTACATTTGGATGAAAAACTTTTTTTCGCCTCCTGAGAAAAGAAATCTCTGACGACAGAAATTTCCTTCCCCGGACATCAAAATGGCTAAATTTTTAAAAACTAGAAAAAGCAGCATTTTTAAGCATGAAATTTAACCCCGAATCTTATTCTGGTGTCTGTTTTTACATTTGGGTCAAAAAAAATATTTTACCTCCTGAGCACAAAAATCCCTGACATCAAAAATCCCTGACATCAGGAATTTCCTTCCCGGGAGAGCAAAATGGCTCAATTTTTAAAAACTAGTAAAAGAACCATTTTTGAGCATGAAATATAACCCCAAATCTCATCCAGTGTCTGTTTTTACATTTGAGTCAAAAAAAAATTTTCAACTCCTGAGCACAGAAATCCCCGGCATCAGGAATTTCCTTCCCAAACGACTCAATTTTTAAAAACTAGAAAAAGCACCATTTTTAAGCATGAAATTTAACCCCGAATCTCATTTTGGCGTCCGTTTTTACAATTGGATGAAAAAAGAATTCACCTCCTGAGCACAGAAATCCCTGACCCTGGCATCAGGAATTTCCTTTTAACCCCGAATCTTATTCTAGTGTCTGTTTTTACATTTCGCCTCCTGAGAACAGAAAAATATTTTTCCTCCTGAGAACAGAAATCAGGAATTTCCTTCCACGGACACCAAATCGGCTCAATTTTTAAAAACTAGAAAAAGCAAATTTTAAAAACTAGAAAAAGCAGCATTTTTAAGCATGAAATTTAACCCCGAATCTTATTCTGGCATCTGTTTTTACATTTGGGTCAAAAAAATTTTTTGCCTCCTGAGCACAGAAATCCCTCCCCAGACACCAAACGGCTCAATTTTTAAAAACTAGTAAAAGAACCATTTTTGAGCATGAAATATAACCCCAAATCTCATCCGGTGTCCATTTTTACATTTGAGTCAAAAAAAAAATTTCACCTCCTTGAGCACAGAAATCCCTGACCCCGGCATCAGGAATTTCCCTCCCCAGACATCAAACGGCTCAATTTTCAAAAACTAGAAAAAGCACCATTTTTAAGCATGAAATTTAACGCCGAATCTGAATCTGGCATCAGTTTTTACATTTGGATCAAAAAAAAAATCACCTCCTGAGCACAAAAATCCCTGACCCCGGCATCAGGAATTTCCTTTTAACCCCGAATCTTATTCTAGTGTCTGTTTTTACATTTCGCCTCCTGAGAACAGAAAAATATTTTTCCTCCTGAGAACAGAAATCAGGAATTTCCTTCCACGGACACCAAATCAGCTCAATTTTTAAAAACTAGAAAAAGCAAATTTTAAAAACTAGAAAAAGCAGCATTTTTAAGCATGAAATATAACCCCAAATCTCATCCGGTGTCCGTTTTTACATTTGAGTGAAAAAAAAATTTTCGCCTCCTGAGAAAAGAAATCTCTGACATCAGAAATTTCCTTCCCCGGACATCAAAATGGCTAAATTTTTAAAAACTAGAAAAATAAGCATTTTTAAGCATGAAATTTAACCCCGAATCTTATTCTGGTGTCTGTTTTTACATTTAGGTCAAAAAAAATATTTTACCTCCTTAGAACAAAAATCCCTGACCCCGGCATCAGGAATTTCCTTCCGGGGAGAGCAAAATGGCTCAATTTTTAAAAACTAGTAAAAGAACCATTTTTGAGCATGAAATATAACCCCAAATCTCATCCAGTGTCCGTTTTTACATTTGAGTCAAAAAACAATTTTCACCTCCTGAGCACAGAAATCCCTGACCCCGGCATCAGGAATTTCCCTCCGCAGACATCAAACGGCTCAATTTTTAAAAACTAGAAAAAGCAGCATTTTTAAGCATGAAATTTAACCCCGAATCTGAATCTGGCATCAGTTTTTACATTTGGATCAAAAAAAAATTCACCTCCTGAGCACACAAATCCCTGACCCCCGCATCAGAAATTTCCTTCCCCAGACATCAAAACGACTCAATTTTTAAAAACTGGAAAAGGCACCATTTTTAAGCATGAAATTTAACCCCGAATGCCATTATGGCATCCATTTTTACATTTGGATCAAAAAAAAATTCACCTCCTGAGCACAAAAATCCCTGACCCCGGCATCAGGAATTTCCTTCCCCGGACAGCAAAATGGCTCAATTTTTAAACCGTAGAGAAAGCACCATTTTTGAAATTTAACCCCGAATCTCATTCTGGCAATCACTCATCCCGGCATCAGGAATTTCCTTCCCGAGACAGCAAAACGACTCAATTTTTGAAAACTGGAAAAAGCACCATTTTTAAGCATGAAATTTAAGCCCGAATCCCATTATGGCGTCCGTTTTTACATTTGGGTCAAAAAAAAATATTTTGCCTCCTGAGCACAGAAATCCCTCCCCAGACACCAAACGGCTTAATTTTTAAAAACTAGAAAAAGCAGCATTTTTAAGCATGAAATTGAACCCCAAATCTCATCCGGTGTCCGTTTTTAAATTTGAGTCAATAAAAAATTTTCACCTCCTGAGCACAGAAATTTCCTTCCCCGGACACCCAAATGGCTCAATTTTTAAAAACTGGAAAAAGCACCATTTTTAAGCATGAAATTTAACCCCGAATCTGAATCTGGCGTCAGTTTTTACATTTGGATCAAAAAAAAATTCACCTCCTGAGCACAAAAATCCCTGACCCCGGCATCAGGAATTTCCTTCCCCGGACAGCAAACGGCTCAATTTTTAAAAACTAGAAAAAGCAGCATTTTTAAGCATGAAATTTAACCCCGAATCTCATTTTGGCGTCTGTTTTTACAATTGGATGAAAAAAAAATTCACCTCCTGAGCACAGAAATCCCTGACCCCGGCATCAGAAATTTCCTTCCCCAGACATCAAAACGACTCAATTTTTAAAAACTGGAAAAGGCACCATTTTTAAGCATGAAATTTAACCCCGAATGCCATTATGGCATCCATTTTTACATTTCGGTCAAAAAAAAATTTCACCTCCTGAGCACAGAAATCCCTGACCACGGCATCAGGAATTTCGTTCCCCGGACACCTAAATGGCTCAATTTTTAAAAACTGGAAAAAGCACCATTTTTAAGAATGAAATTTAACCCCGAATCTGAATCTGGTGTCAGTTTTTACATTTGGGTCAAAAAAAAATATTTTGCCTCCTGAGCACAGAAATCCCTCCCCAGACACCAAACGGCTCAATTTTTAAAAACTAGAAAAAGCAGCATTTTTAAGCATGAAATTGAACCCCAAATCTCATCCGGTGTCCGTTTTTACATTTGAGTCAAAAAGAAATTTTCACCTCCTGAGCACAGAAATCCCTGACCCCGGCATCAGGAATTTCCTTTTAACCCCGAATCTTATTCTATTGTCTGTTTTTACATTTCGCCTCCTGAGAACAGAAAAATATTTTTCCTCCTGAGAAAAGAAATCAGGAATTTCCTTCCACGGACACCAAATCGGCTCAATTTTTAAAAACTAGAAAAAGCAAATGTTAAAACTAGAAAAAGCAGCATTTTTAAGCATGGAATTTAACCCCGAATCTTATTCTGGCATCTGTTTTTACATTTGGGTCAAAAAAAATATTTTGCCTCCTGAGCACAGAAATCCCTCCCTAGACACCAAACGGCTCAATTTTCAAAAACTAGTAAAGGAACCATTTTTGAGCATGAAATATAACCCCAAATCTCATCCGGTGTCCGTTTTTACATTTGAGTCAAAAAAAAATTTTCACCTCCTGAGCACAGAAATACCTGACCCCGGCATCAGGAATTTCCCTCCCCAAACATCAAATGGCTCAATTTTTAAAAACTAGAAAAAGCACCATTTTTAAGCATGAAATTTAACGCCGAATCCCATTATGGCATCCATTTTTATAATTGGGTCAAAAAAAAATTCACCTCCTGAGCACAAAAATCCCTGACCCCGGCATCAGGAATTTCCTTCCCCGGACAGCAAAATGGCTCAATTTTTAAAAACTAGTAAAAGAACCATTTTTGAGCATGAAATATAACCCCGAATCTGAATCGGGCGTCAGTTTTTACATTTGGATCGAAACAAATTTCACCTCCTGAGCACAAAAATCCCTGACCTGTCAGGAATTTCCTTCCCCGGACAGCAAAATGACTCAATTTTTAAAAACTGGAAAAGGCACCATTTTTAAGCCTGAAATTTAATCCCGAATGCCATTCTGGTGTCCGTTTTTACATTTGGATGAAAAAAATTTTTCGCCTCCTGAGAAAAGAAATCTCTGACATCAGAAATTTCCTTCCCCGGACATCAAAATGGCTAAATTTTTAAAAACTAGAAAAAGCAGCATTTTTAAGCATGAAATTTAACCCCGAATCTTATTCTGGTGTCTGTTTTTACATTTGGGTCAAAAAAAATATTTTACCTCCTGAGCACAGAAATCCCTCCCCAGACACCAAACGGCTTAATTTTTAAAAACTAGTAAAAGAACCATTTTTGAGCATGAAATATAACCCCAAATCTCATCCGGTGTCCATTTTTACATTTGAGTCAAAAAAAAAATTTCACCTCCTTGAGCACAGAAATCCCTGACCCCGGCATCAGGAATTTCGTTCCCCGGACACCTAAATGGCTCAATTTTTAAAAACTGGAAAAAGCAACATTTTTGAGCATGACATTTAACCCCAAATGCCATTCTGGTGTCCATTTTTACATTTGGATGAAAAAAAAATTTCACCTCCTGAGAAAGGAAATCGCTGACCCCGGCATCAGAAATTTCCTTCCCCGGACATCAAAACGGCTAAATTTTTAAAAATGAAAAAAGCATCATTTTTAAGCATGAAATTTAACCCCAAATCTCATTATGTCATCCATTTTTACATTTGGGTCAAAAAAAAATATTTTGCCTCCTGAGCAAAGAAATCCCTCCCCAGACACCAAACAGCTCAATTTTAAAAAACTAGAAAAAGCAGCATTTTTAAGCATGAAATTGAACCCCAAATCTCATCCGGTGTCCGTTTTTACATTTGAGTCAAAAAGAAATTTTCACCTCCTGAGCACAGAAATTTCCTTCCCCGGACACCAAACGGCTCAATTTTTAAAAACTAGAAAAAGCAGCATTTTTAAGCATGAAATTTAACCCCGAATCTCATTTTGGCGTCCGTTTTTACAATTGGATGAAAAAAAAATTCACCTCCTGAGCACAGAAATCCCTGACCCCGGCATGAGAAATTTCCTTCCCCAGACATCAAAACGACTCAATTTTTAAAAACTGGAAAAGGCACCATTTTTAAGCATGAAATTTAACCCCGAATGCCATTCTGGTGTCCGTTTGTACATTTGGATGAAAAAAAAATTTTCGCCTCCTGAGAAAAGAAATTCCCATTTTTACATTTGAGTCAAAAAAAAAATTTCACCTCCTGAGTACAGAAATTCCTGACCCCGGCATCAGGATTTACCTTCCCCAGAGACCAAAACGGCTCAATTGTTAAAAACTAGAAAAAGCACCATTTTTCAGCATGAAATTTCATCCCGAATTTGATTCTAGGGTACGTTTTACATTTCGGTCAAAAAATATTATTCACCTACTGAGCACAGAAATCCCTGACCCCGGCATCAGGAATTTCCTTCCCGGGACACCAAACGGCTCAATTTTTAAGAACTAGAAAAAGCAGCATTTTTAAGCATGAAATTTAACGCCGAATCTCATTTTGGCGTCTATTTTTACAATTGGATGAAAAAAAAATTCATCTCCTGAGCACAGAAATCCCTGACCCCGGCATCAGGAATTTCCTTCCCGGGACACCAAACGGCTCAATTTTTAAGAACTAGAAAAAGCAGCATTTTTAAGCATGAAATTTAACGCCGAATCTCATTTTGGCGTCTATTTTTACAATTGGATGAAAAAAAAATTCATCTCCTGAGCACAGAAATCCGTGACCCCGGCATCAGGAATTTCCTTCCCCGGAGAGCAAAACGACTCAATTTTTAAAAACTGGAAAAGGCACCATTTTTAAGCATGAAATTTCATCCCGAATTTGATTCTAGGGTACGTTTTACATTTCGGTCAAAAAATATTATTCACCCACTGAGCACAGAAATCCCTGACCCCGGCATCAGGAATTTCCTTCCCCGGACAGCAAAACAACTCAATTTTTAAAAACTGGAAAAAGCAGCATTTTTAAGCATGAAATTTAACCCCGAATGCCATTCTGGTGTCTGTTTTTACATTTGGATGGGAAAAAAATTCATCGCCTGAGCACAGAAATCCGTGACCCCGGCATCAGGAATTTCCTTCCCCGGAGAGCAAAACGACTCAATTTTTAAAAACTGGAAAAGGCACCATTTTTAAGCATGAAATTTAACCCCGAATGCCATTCTGGTGTCTGTTTTTACATTTGGATGGGAAAAAAATTTCGCCTCCTCAGAAAAGAAATCCCTGACCCAGGCATCAGGAATTTCCTTCCCCGGACAGCAAAATTGCTCAATTTTTAAAAATTAGTAAAAGAACCATTTTTGAGCATAACATTTAACCCCGAATCTCATTCTGGCGTCCGTTTTTAAAATTGGATGAAAAAAAAAATTCACCTCCTTAGCACAGAAATCCCTGACTCCGGCATCTGGAATTTCTTTCCCCGGACACCAAAATGACTAAATTTTTAAAAACTAGAAAAAGCACCATTTTTTAGCATGACATTTAAACCCGAATCTCATTCTGGCAATCCCTGGCAATCAGGAATTTCCTTCCAAGGACACCAAAATGGCTCAATTTTTAAAAACTAGAAAAAGCACCATTTTTGAGCATGACATTTAACCCCGAATCCCATTATTGCATCCATTTTTATATTTGGGTCAAAAAAAAATTCGCCTCCTGAGCACAGAAATCCCTGACCCCGGCATCAGGATTTACCTTCCCCAGAGACCAAAATGGCTCAATTGTTAAAAACTGGAAAAAGCACCATTTTTAAGCATGAAATTTAACCCCGAATCCCATTATGGCATCCATTTTTACATTTGGGTCAAAAAAAAATATTTTGCCTCCTGAGCAAAGAAATCCCTCCCCAGACACCAAACAGCTCAATTTTAAAAAACTAGAAAAAGCAGCATTTTTAAGCATGAAATTGAACCCCAAATCTCATCCGGTGTCCGTTTTTACATTTGAGTCAAAAAGAAATTTTCACCTCCTGAGCACAGAAATTTCCTTCCCCGGACACCAAACGGCTCAATTTTTAAAAACTAGAAAAAGCAGCATTTTTAAGCATGAAATTTAACCCCGAATCTCATTTTGGCGTCCGTTTTTACAATTGGATGAAAAAAAAATTCACCTCCTGAGCACAGAAATCCCTGACCCCGGCATCAGAAATTTCCTTCCCCAGACATCAAAACGACTCAATTTTTAAAAACTGGAAAAGGCACCATTTTTAAGCATGAAATTTAACCCCGAATGCCATTCTGGTGTCCGTTTGTACATTTGGATGAAAAAAAATTTTTCGCCTCCTGAGAAAAGAAATTCCCATTTTTACATTTGAGTCAAAAAAAAAATTTCACCTCCTGAGTACAGAAATTCCTGACCCCGGCATCAGGATTTACCTTCCCCAGAGACCAAAACGGCTCAATGGTTAAAAACTAGAAAAAGCACCATTTTTCAGCATGAAATTTCATCCCGAATTTGATTCTAGGGTACGTTTTACATTTCGGTCAAAAAATATTATTCACCTACTGAGCACAGAAATCCCTGACCCCGGCATCAGGAATTTCCTTCCCAGGACACCAAACGGCTCAATTTTTAAGAACTAGAAAAAGCAGCATTTTTAAGCATGAAATTTAACGCCGAATCTCATTTTGGCGTCTATTTTTACAATTGGATGAAAAAAAAATTCATCTCCTGAGCACAGAAATCCCTGACCCCGGCATCAGGAATTTCCTTCCCGGGACACCAAACGGCTCAATTTTTAAGAACTAGAAAAAGCAGCATTTTTAAGCATGAAATTTAACGCCGAATCTCATTTTGGCGTCTATTTTTACAATTGGATGAAAAAAAAATTCATCTCCTGAGCACAGAAATCCGTGACCCCGGCATCAGGAATTTCCTTCCCCGGAGAGCAAAACGACTCAATTTTTAAAAACTGGAAAAGGCACCATTTTTCAGCATGAAATTTCATCCCGAATTTGATTCTAGGGTACGTTTTACATTTCGGTCAAAAAATATTATTCACCTACTGAGCACAGAAATCCCTGACCCCGGCATCAGGAATTTCCTTCCCCGGACAGCAAAACAACTCAATTTTTAAAAACTGGAAAAAGCAGCATTTTTAAGCATGAAATTTAACCCCGAATGCCATTCTGGTGTCTGTTTTTACATTTGGATGGGAAAAAAATTCATCGCCTGAGCACAGAAATCCGTGACCCCGGCATCAGGAATTTCCTTCCCCGGAGAGCAAAACGACTCAATTTTTAAAAACTGGAAAAGGCACCATTTTTAAGCATGAAATTTAACCCCGAATGCCATTCTGGTGTCTGTTTTTACATTTGGATGGGAAAAAAATTTCGCCTCCTCAGAAAAGAAATCCCTGACCCAGGCATCAGGAATTTCCTTCCCCGGACAGCAAAATTGCTCAATTTTTAAAAATTAGTAAAAGAACCATTTTTGAGCATAACATTTAACCCCGAATCTCATTCTGGCGTCCGTTTTTAAAATTGGATGAAAAAAAAAATTCACCTCCTTAGCACAGAAATCCCTGACTCCGGCATCTGGAATTTCTTTCCCCGGACACCAAAATGACTAAATTTTTAAAAACTAGAAAAAGCACCATTTTTTAGCATGACATTTAAACCCGAATCTCATTCTGGCAATCCCTGGCAATCAGGAATTTCCTTCCAAGGACACCAAAATGGCTCAATTTTTAAAAACTAGAAAAAGCACCATTTTTGAGCATGACATTTAACCCCGAATCCCATTATTGCATCCATTTTTATATTTGGGTCAAAAAAAAATTCGCCTCCTGAGCACAGAAATCCCTGACCCCGGCATCAGGATTTACCTTCCCCAGAGACCAAAATGGCTCAATTGTTAAAAACTGGAAAAAGCACCATTTTTAAGCATGAAATTTAACCCCGAATCCCATTATGGCATCCATTTTTATATTTGGGTCAAAAAAAAATTTCACCTCCTGAGCACAGAAATTCCTGACCCCGGCATCAGGATTTACCTTCCCCAGAGACCAAAACGGCTCAATTGTTAAAAACTAGAAAAAGCACCATTTTTCAGCATGAAATTTCATCCCGAATTTGATTCTAGGGTACGTTTTACATTTCGGTCAAAAAATATTATTCACCTACTGAGCACAGAAATCCCTGACCCCGGCATCAGGAATTTCCTTCCCGGGACACCAAACTGCTCAATTTTTAAGAACTAGAAAAAGCAGCATTTTTAAGCATGAAATTTAACCCCGAATCTCATTTTGGCGTCTATTTTTACAATTGGATGAAAAAAAAATTCATCTCCTGAGCACAGAAATCCGTGACCCCGGCATCAGGGATTTCCTTCCCCGGACAGCAAAATTGCTCAATTTTTAAAAATTAGTAAAAGAACCATTTTTGAGCATAACATTTAACCCCGAATCTCATTCTGGCGTCCGTTTTTAAAATTGGATGAAAAAAAAAATTCACCTCCTTAGCACAGAAATCCCTGACCCCGGCATCAGGATTTACCTTCCCCAGAGACCAAAACGGCTCAATTGTTAAAAACTAGAAAAAGCACCATTTTTCAGCATGAAATTTCATCCCGAATTTGATTCTAGGGTACGTTTTACATTTCCTTCAAAAAATATTATTCACCTACTGAGCACAGAAATCCCTGAAGGAATTTCCTTCCCCTGACACCAAAATGGCTCAATTTTTAAAAACTAGAAAAAGCACCATTTTTAAGAATGAAATTTAACCCCGAATCCCATTATGGCATCCATTTTTATATTTGTGTCAAAAAAAAATTCACCTCCTGAGCAAAGAAATCCCTGACCCCGGCATCAGGATTTACCTTCCCCAGAGACCAAAACGGCTCAATCGTTAAAAACTAGAAAAAGCACCATTTTTAAGCATGAAATTTCATCCCGAATTTGATTCTAGGGTACGTTTTACATTTCGGTCAAAAAATATTATTCACCTACTGAGCACAGAAATCCCTGACCCCGGCATCAGGAATTTCCTTCCCCGGACACCAAAATGGCTCAATTTTTAAAACCTAGAAAAAGCACCATTCTTGAGCATGACATTTAACCCCGAATCTCATTCTGGCGTCCGTTTTTACAATAGGATGAAAAAAAAATTTCACCTCCTGAGCACAAAGATCCCTGATCAGGAATTTCCTTCCCCGGACATCAAAACGGCTCAATTTTTAAAAATGAGAAAAAGCACCATTTTTAAGCATGAAATTGAACCCCAAATCTCATCCGGTGTCCGTTTTTACATTTGGGTCAAAAAAAGTTTCACCTCCTGAGCACAGAAATCCATCAGGAATTTCCTTCCCCGGACACCAAAACGGCTCAATTGTTAAAAACTAGAAAAAGCACCATTTTTAAGCATGAAATTGAACCCCAAATCTCATCCGGTGTCCGTTTTTACATTGGGTCAAAAAAAGTTTCACCTCCTGAAAACAGAAATCCAACAGGAATTTCCTTCCCCGGACACGAAAACGGCTCAATTGTTAAAAACTAGAAAAAGCACCATTTTTAAGCATGAAATTTCATCCCGAATTTGATTCTAGGGTACGTTTTACATTTCGTTCAAAAAATATTATTCACCTACTGAGCACAGAAAATCCCTGAAGGAATTTCCTTCCCCTGACACCAAATGGCTCAATTTTTAATAACTAGAAAAAGCACCATTTTTAAGCATGAAATTGAACCCCAAATCTCATCCGGTGTCCGTTTTTACATTTGGGTCAAAAAAAGTTTCACCTCCTGAGTACAGAAATCCATAAGGAATTTCCTTCCCCGGACACCAAAACGGCTCAATTGTTAAAAACTAGAAAAAGCACCATTTTTAAGCATGAAATTTCATCCCGAATTTGATTCTAGGGTACGTTTTACATTTCGGTCAAAAAATATTATTCACCTACTGAGCACAGAAATCCCTGACGCCGGGCATCAGCAATTTCCTTCCCCGGACACCAAAATGGCTCAATTTTTAAAACCTAGAAAAAGCACCATTCTTGAGCATGACATTTAACCCCGAATCTCATTCTGGCGTCCGTTTTTACAATAGGATGAAAAAAAAATTTCACCTCCTGAGCACAAAAATCTCTGACCCTGGCATCAGGAATTTCCTTCCCCGGACATCAAAACGGCTCAATTTTTAAAAATGAGAAAAAGCACCATTTTTAAGCATGAAATTGAACCCCAAATCTCATCCGGTGTCCGTTTTTACATTTGGGTCAAAAAAAAATTTTCACCTCCTGAGCACAGAAATCCCTCAGGAATTTCCTTCCCCGGACACCAAAACGGCTCAATTGTTAAAAACTAGAAAAAGCACCATTTTTAAGCATGAAATTGAACCCCAAATCTCATCCGGTGTCCGTTTTTACATTGGGTCAAAAAAAGTTTCACCTCCTGAAAACAGAAATCCAACAGGAATTTCCTTCCCCGGACACGAAAACGGCTCAATTGTTAAAAACTAGAAAAAGCACCATTTTTAAGCATGAAATTTCATCCCGAATTTGATTCTAGGGTACGTTTTACATTTCGTTCAAAAAATATTATTCACCTACTGAGCACAGAAAATCCCTGAAGGAATTTCCTTCCCCTGACACCAAATGGCTCAATTTTTAATAACTAGAAAAAGCACCATTTTTAAGCATGAAATTGAACCCCAAATCTCATCCGGTGTCCGTTTTTACATTTGGGTCAAAAAAAGTTTCACCTCCTGAGTACAGAAATCCATAAGGAATTTCCTTCCCCGGACACCAAAACGGCTCAATTGTTAAAAACTAGAAAAAGCACCATTTTTAAGCATGAAATTTCATCCCGAATTTGATTCTAGGGTACGTTTTACATTTCGGTCAAAAAATATTATTCACCTACTGAGCACAGAAATCCCTGACGCCGGGCATCAGCAATTTCCTTCCCCGGACACCAAAATGGCTCAATTTTTAAAACCTAGAAAAAGCACCATTCTTGAGCATGACATTTAACCCCGAATCTCATTCTGGCGTCCGTTTTTACAATAGGATGAAAAAAAAATTTCACCTCCTGAGCACAAAAATCTCTGACCCTGGCATCAGGAATTTCCTTCCCCGGACATCAAATGGCTCAATTTTTAAAAACTAGAAAAAGCACCATTTTTAAGCATGAAATTGAACCCCAAATCTCATCCGGTGTCCGTTTTTACATTTGAGTCAAAAAAAAATTTTCACCTCCTGAGCACAGAAATCCCTGACCCCGGCATCAGGAATTTCCTTCCCCAAACAGCAAAATTGCTCAATTTTTAAAAACTAGTAAAAGAACCATTTTTGAGCATAACATTTAACCCTGAATCTCATACTGGCATCCGGTTTTACAATTGGATGGGAAAAAAATTCACCTCCTGAGCACAGAAATCCCGGCATCAGGAATGTCCTTCCCCGGACACGAAACGGCTCAATTTTTAAAAACTAGAAAAAGCACCATTTTTAAGCATGGAATTGAACCCCAAATCTCATCCGGTGTCCGTTTTTACATTTGAGTCAAAAAGAAATTTTCACCTCCTGAGCACAGAAATTTCCTTCCCCGGACACCAAACGGCTCAATTTTTAAAAACTAGAAAAAGCAGCATTTTTAAGCATGAAATTTAACCCCGAATCTCATTTTGGCGTCCGTTTTTACAATTGGATGAAAAAAAAATTCACCTCCTGAGCACAGAAATCCCTGACCCCGGCATCAGAAATTTCCTTCCCCAGACATCAAAACGACTCAATTTTTAAAAACTGGAAAAGGCACCATTTTTAAGCATGAAATTTAACCCCGAATGCCATTCTGGTGTCCGTTTGTACATTTGGATGAAAAAAAATTTTTCGCCTCCTGAGAAAAGAAATTCCCATTTTTACATTTGAGTCAAAAAAAAAATTTCACCTCCTGAGTACAGAAATTCCTGACCCCGGCATCAGGATTTACCTTCCCCAGAGACCAAAACGGCTCAATTGTTAAAAACTAGAAAAAGAACCATTTTTCAGCATGAAATTTCATCCCGAATTTGATTCTAGGGTACGTTTTACATTTCGGTCAAAAAATATTATTCACCTACTGAGCACAGAAATCCCTGACCCCGGCATCAGGAATTTCCTTCCCGGGACACCAAACGGCTCAATTTTTAAAAACTAGAAAAAGCAGCATTTTTAAGCATGAAATTTAACCCCGAATCTCATTTTGGCGTCCGTTTTTACAATTGGATGAAAAAAAAATTCACCTCCTGAGCACAGAAATCCCTGACCCCGGCATCAGAAATTTCCTTCCCCAGACATCAAAACGACTCAATTTTTAAAAACTGGAAAAGGCACCATTTTTAAGCATGAAATTTAACCCCGAATGCCATTCTGGTGTCCGTTTGTACATTTGGATGAAAAAAAATTTTTCGCCTCCTGAGAAAAGAAATTCCCATTTTTACATTTGAGTCAAAAAAAAAATTTCACCTCCTGAGTACAGAAATTCCTGACCCCGGCATCAGGATTTACCTTCCCCAGAGACCAAAACGGCTCAATTGTTAAAAACTAGAAAAAGAACCATTTTTCAGCATGAAATTTCATCCCGAATTTGATTCTAGGGTACGTTTTACATTTCGGTCAAAAAATATTATTCACCTACTGAGCACAGAAATCCCTGACCCCGGCATCAGGAATTTCCTTCCCAGGACACCAAACGGCTCAATTTTTAAGAACTAGAAAAAGCAGCATTTTTAAGCATGAAATTTAACGCCGAATCTCATTTTGGCGTCTATTTTTACAATTGGATGAAAAAAAAATTCATCTCCTGAGCACAGAAATCCCTGACCCCGGCATCAGGAATTTCCTTCCCGGGACACCAAACGGCTCAATTTTTAAGAACTAGAAAAAGCAGCATTTTTAAGCATGAAATTTAACGCCGAATCTCATTTTGGCGTCTATTTTTACAATTGGATGAAAAAAAAATTCATCTCCTGAGCACAGAAATCCGTGACCCCGGCATCAGGAATTTCCTTCCCCGGAGAGCAAAACGACTCAATTTTTAAAAACTGGAAAAGGCACCATTTTTAAGCATGAAATTTCATCCCGAATTTGATTCTAGGGTACGTTTTACATTTCGGTCAAAAAATATTATTCACCTACTGAGCACAGAAATCCCTGACCCCGGCATCAGGAATTTCCTTCCCCGGACAGCAAAACAACTCAATTTTTAAAAACTGGAAAAAGCAGCATTTTTAAGCATGAAATTTAACCCCGAATGCCATTCTGGTGTCTGTTTTTACATTTGGATGGGAAAAAAATTCATCGCCTGAGCACAGAAATCCGTGACCCCGGCATCAGGAATTTCCTTCCCCGGAGAGCAAAACGACTCAATTTTTAAAAACTGGAAAAGGCACCATTTTTAAGCATGAAATTTAACCCCGAATGCCATTCTGGTGTCTGTTTTTACATTTGGATGGGAAAAAAATTTCGCCTCCTCAGAAAAGAAATCCCTGACCCAGGCATCAGGAATTTCCTTCCCCGGACAGCAAAATTGCTCAATTTTTAAAAATTAGTAAAAGAACCATTTTTGAGCATAACATTTAACCCCGAATCTCATTCTGGCGTCCGTTTTTAAAATTGGATGAAAAAAAAAATTCACCTCCTTAGCACAGAAATCCCTGACTCCGGCATCTGGAATTTCTTTCCCCGGACACCAAAATGACTAAATTTTTAAAAACTAGAAAAAGCACCATTTTTTAGCATGACATTTAAACCCGAATCTCATTCTGGCAATCCCTGGCAATCAGGAATTTCCTTCCAAGGACACCAAAATGGCTCAATTTTTAAAAACTAGAAAAAGCACCATTTTTGAGCATGACATTTAACCCCGAATCCCATTATTGCATCCATTTTTATATTTGGGTCAAAAAAAAATTCGCCTCCTGAGCACAGAAATCCCTGACCCCGGCATCAGGATTTACCTTCCCCAGAGACCAAAATGGCTCAATTGTTAAAAACTGGAAAAAGCACCATTTTTAAGCATGAAATTTAACCCCGAATCCCATTATGGCATCCATTTTTATATTTGGGTCAAAAAAAAATTCGCCTCCTGAGCACAGAAATCCCTGACCCCGGCATCAGGATTTACCTTCCCCAGAGACCAAAACGGCTCAATTGTTAAAAACTAGAAAAAGCACCATTTTTCAGCATGAAATTTCATCCCGAATTTGATTCTAGGGTACGTTTTACATTTCGGTCAAAAAATATTATTCACCTACTGAGCACAGAAATCCCTGACCCCGGCATCAGGAATTTCCTTCCCGGGACACCAAACTGCTCAATTTTTAAGAACTAGAAAAAGCAGCATTTTTAAGCATGAAATTTAACCCCGAATCTCATTTTGGCGTCTATTTTTACAATTGGATGAAAAAAAAATTCATCTCCTGAGCACAGAGATCCGTGACCCCGGCATCAGGAATTTCCTTCCCCGGAGAGCAAAACGACTCAATTTTTAAAAACTGGAAAAGGCACCATTTTTAAGCATGAAATTTAACCCCGAATGCCATTCTGGTGTCTGTTTTTACATTTGGATGGGAAAAAAATTTCGCCTCCTCAGAAAACAAATCCCTGACCCAGGCATCAGGGATTTCCTTCCCCGGACAGCAAAATTGCTCAATTTTTAAAAATTAGTAAAAGAACCATTTTTGAGCATAACATTTAACCCCGAATCTCATTCTGGCGTCCATTTTTAAAATTGGATGAAAAAAAAAATTCACCTCCTTAGCACAGAAATCCCTGACCCCGGCATCAGGATTTACCTTCCCCAGAGACCAAAACGGCTCAATTGTTAAAAACTAGAAAAAGCACCATTTTTCAGCATGAAATTTCATCCCGAATTTGATTCTAGGGTACGTTTTACATTTCGTTCAAAAAATATTATTCACCTACTGAGCACAGAAATTCCTGAAGGAATTTCCTTCCCCTGACACCAAAATGGCTCAATTTTTAAAATCTAGAAAAAGCACCATTTTTAAGAATGAAATTTAACCCCGAATCCCATTATGGCATCCATTTTTATATTTGTGTCAAAAAAAAATTCACCTCCTGAGCAAAGAAATCCCTGACCCCGGCATCAGGATTTACCTTCCCCAGAGACCAAAACGGCTCAATCGTTAAAAACTAGAAAAAGCACCATTTTTAAGCATGAAATTTCATCCCGAATTTGATTCTAGGGTACGTTTTACATTTCGGTCAAAAAATATTATTCACCTACTGAGCACAGAAATCCCTGACCCCGGCATCAGGAATTTCCTTCCCCGGACACCAAAATGGCTCAATTTTTAAAACCTAGAAAAAGCACCATTCTTGAGCATGACATTTAACCCCGAATCTCATTCTGGCGTCCGTTTTTACAATAGGATGAAAAAAAAATTTCACCTCCTGAGCACAAAGATCCCTGATCAGGAATTTCCTTCCCCGGACATCAAAACGGCTCAATTTTTAAAAATGAGAAAAAGCACCATTTTTAAGCATGAAATTGAACCCCAAATCTCATCCGGTGTCCGTTTTTACATTTGGGTCAAAAAAAGTTTCACCTCCTGAGCACAGAAATCCATCAGGAATTTCCTTCCCCGGACACCAAAACGGCTCAATTGTTAAAAACTAGAAAAAGCACCATTTTTAAGCATGAAATTGAACCCCAAATCTCATCCGGTGTCCGTTTTTACATTGGGTCAAAAAAAGTTTCACCTCCTGAAAACAGAAATCCAACAGGAATTTCCTTCCCCGGACACGAAAACGGCTCAATTGTTAAAAACTAGAAAAAGCACCATTTTTAAGCATGAAATTTCATCCCGAATTTGATTCTAGGGTACGTTTTACATTTCGTTCAAAAAATATTATTCACCTACTGAGCACAGAAAATCCCTGAAGGAATTTCCTTCCCCTGACACCAAATGGCTCAATTTTTAATAACTAGAAAAAGCACCATTTTTAAGCATGAAATTGAACCCCAAATCTCATCCGGTGTCCGTTTTTACATTTGGGTCAAAAAAAGTTTCACCTCCTGAGTACAGAAATCCATAAGGAATTTCCTTCCCCGGACACCAAAACGGCTCAATTGTTAAAAACTAGAAAAAGCACCATTTTTAAGCATGAAATTTCATCCCGAATTTGATTCTAGGGTACGTTTTACATTTCGGTCAAAAAATATTATTCACCTACTGAGCACAGAAATCCCTGACGCCGGGCATCAGCAATTTCCTTCCCCGGACACCAAAATGGCTCAATTTTTAAAACCTAGAAAAAGCACCATTCTTGAGCATGACATTTAACCCCGAATCTCATTCTGGCGTCCGTTTTTACAATAGGATGAAAAAAAAATTTCACCTCCTGAGCACAAAAATCTCTGACCCTGGCATCAGGAATTTCCTTCCCCGGACATCAAATGGCTCAATTTTTAAAAACTAGAAAAAGCACCATTTTTAAGCATGAAATTGAACCCCAAATCTCATCCGGTGTCCGTTTTTACATTTGAGTCAAAAAAAAATTTTCACCTCCTGAGCACAGAAATCCCTGACCCCGGCATCAGGAATTTCCTTCCCCAAACAGCAAAATTGCTCAATTTTTAAAAACTAGTAAAAGAACCATTTTTGAGCATAACATTTAACCCTGAATCTCATACTGGCATCCGGTTTTACAATTGGATGGGAAAAAAATTCACCTCCTGAGCACAGAAATCCCGGCATCAGGAATGTCCTTCCCCGGACACGAAACGGCTCAATTTTTAAAAACTAGAAAAAGCACCATTTTTAAGCATGGAATTGAACCCCAAATCTCATCCGGTGTCCGTTTTTACATTTGAGTCAAAAAGAAATTTTCACCTCCTGAGCACAGAAATTTCCTTCCCCGGACACCAAACGGCTCAATTTTTAAAAACTAGAAAAAGCAGCATTTTTAAGCATGAAATTTAACCCCGAATCTCATTTTGGCGTCCGTTTTTACAATTGGATGAAAAAAAAATTCACCTCCTGAGCACAGAAATCCCTGACCCCGGCATCAGAAATTTCCTTCCCCAGACATCAAAACGACTCAATTTTTAAAAACTGGAAAAGGCACCATTTTTAAGCATGAAATTTAACCCCGAATCCCATTCTGGTGTCCGTTTGTACATTTGGATGAAAAAAATTTTTTCGCCTCCTGAGAAAAGAAATTCCCATTTTTACATTTGAGTCAAAAAAAAAATTTCACCTCCTGAGTACAGAAATTCCTGACCCCGGCATCAGGATTTACCTTCCCCAGAGACCAAAACGGCTCAATTGTTAAAAACTAGAAAAAGAACCATTTTTCAGCATGAAATTTCATCCCGAATTTGATTCTAGGGTACGTTTTACATTTCGGTCAAAAAATATTATTCACCTACTGAGCACAGAAATCCCTGACCCCGGCATCAGGAATTTCCTTCCCGGGACACCAAACGGCTCAATTTTTAAAAACTAGAAAAAGCAGCATTTTTAAGCATGAAATTTAACCCCGAATCTCATTTTGGCGTCCGTTTTTACAATTGGATGAAAAAAAAATTCACCTCCTGAGCACAGAAATCCCTGACCCCGGCATCAGAAATTTCCTTCCCCAGACATCAAAACGACTCAATTTTTAAAAACTGGAAAAGGCACCATTTTTAAGCATGAAATTTAACCCCGAATGCCATTCTGGTGTCCGTTTGTACATTTGGATGAAAAAAAAATTTTCGCCTCCTGAGAAAAGAAATTCCCATTTTTACATTTGAGTCAAAAAAAAAATTTCACCTCCTGAGTACAGAAGTTCCTGACCCCGGCATCAGGATTTACCTTCCCCAGAGACCAAAACGGCTCAATGGTTAAAAACTAGAAAAAGCACCATTTTTCAGCATGAAATTTCATCCCGAATTTGATTCTAGGGTACGTTTTACATTTCGGTCAAAAAATATTATTCACCTACTGAGCACAGAAATCCCTGACCCCGGCATCAGGAATTTCCTTCCCAGGACACCAAACGGCTCAATTTTTAAGAACTAGAAAAAGCAGCATTTTTAAGCATGAAATTTAACGCCGAATCTCATTTTGGCGTCTATTTTTACAATTGGATGAAAAAAAAATTCATCTCCTGAGCACAGAAATCCCTGACCCCGGCATCAGGAATTTCCTTCCCGGGACACCAAACGGCTCAATTTTTAAGAACTAGAAAAAGCAGCATTTTTAAGCATGAAATTTAACGCCGAATCTCATTTTGGCGTCTATTTTTACAATTGGATGAAAAAAAAATTCATCTCCTGAGCACAGAAATCCGTGACCCCGGCATCAGGAATTTCCTTCCCCGGAGAGCAAAACGACTCAATTTTTAAAAACTGGAAAAGGCACCATTTTTAAGCATGAAATTTCATCCCGAATTTGATTCTAGGGTACGTTTTACATTTCGGTCAAAAAATATTATTCACCCACTGAGCACAGAAATCCCTGACCCCGGCATCAGGAATTTCCTTCCCCGGACAGCAAAACAACTCAATTTTTAAAAACTGGAAAAAGCAGCATTTTTAAGCATGAAATTTAACCCCGAATGCCATTCTGGTGTCTGTTTTTACATTTGGATGGGAAAAAAATTCATCGCCTGAGCACAGAAATCCGTGACCCCGGCATCAGGAATTTCCTTCCCCGGAGAGCAAAACGACTCAATTTTTAAAAACTGGAAAAGGCACCATTTTTAAGCATGAAATTTAACCCCGAATGCCATTCTGGTGTCTGTTTTTACATTTGGATGGGAAAAAAATTTCGCCTCCTCAGAAAAGAAATCCCTGACCCAGGCATCAGGAATTTCCTTCCCCGGACAGCAAAATTGCTCAATTTTTAAAAATTAGTAAAAGAACCATTTTTGAGCATAACATTTAACCCCGAATCTCATTCTGGCGTCCGTTTTTAAAATTGGATGAAAAAAAAAATTCACCTCCTTAGCACAGAAATCCCTGACTCCGGCATCTGGAATTTCTTTCCCCGGACACCAAAATGACTAAATTTTTAAAAACTAGAAAAAGCACCATTTTTTAGCATGACATTTAAACCCGAATCTCATTCTGGCAATCCCTGGCAATCAGGAATTTCCTTCCAAGGACACCAAAATGGCTCAATTTTTAAAAACTAGAAAAAGCACCATTTTTGAGCATGACATTTAACCCCGAATCCCATTATTGCATCCATTTTTATATTTGGGTCAAAAAAAAATTCGCCTCCTGAGCACAGAAATCCCTGACCCCGGCATCAGGATTTACCTTCCCCAGAGACCAAAATGGCTCAATTGTTAAAAACTGGAAAAAGCACCATTTTTAAGCATGAAATTTAACCCCGAATCCCATTATGGCATCCATTTTTATATTTGGGTCAAAAAAAAATTCGCCTCCTGAGCACAGAAATCCCTGACCCCGGCATCAGGATTTACCTTCCCCAGAGACCAAAACGGCTCAATTGTTAAAAACTAGAAAAAGCACCATTTTTCAGCATGAAATTTCATCCCGAATTTGATTCTAGGGTACGTTTTACATTTCGGTCAAAAAATATTATTCACCTACTGAGCACAGAAATCCCTGACCCCGGCATCAGGAATTTCCTTCCCGGGACACCAAACTGCTCAATTTTTAAGAACTAGAAAAAGCAGCATTTTTAAGCATGAAATTTAACCCCGAATCTCATTTTGGCGTCTATTTTTACAATTGGATGAAAAAAAAATTCATCTCCTGAGCACAGAGATCCGTGACCCCGGCATCAGGAATTTCCTTCCCCGGAGAGCAAAACGACTCAATTTTTAAAAACTGGAAAAGGCACCATTTTTAAGCATGAAATTTAACCCCGAATGCCATTCTGGTGTCTGTTTTTACATTTGGATGGGAAAAAAATTTCGCCTCCTCAGAAAACAAATCCCTGACCCAGGCATCAGGGATTTCCTTCCCCGGACAGCAAAATTGCTCAATTTTTAAAAATTAGTAAAAGAACCATTTTTGAGCATAACATTTAACCCCGAATCTCATTCTGGCGTCCATTTTTAAAATTGGATGAAAAAAAAAATTCACCTCCTTAGCACAGAAATCCCTGACCCCGGCATCAGGATTTACCTTCCCCAGAGACCAAAACGGCTCAATTGTTAAAAACTAGAAAAAGCACCATTTTTCAGCATGAAATTTCATCCCGAATTTGATTCTAGGGTACGTTTTACATTTCGTTCAAAAAATATTATTCACCTACTGAGCACAGAAATTCCTGAAGGAATTTCCTTCCCCTGACACCAAAATGGCTCAATTTTTAAAATCTAGAAAAAGCACCATTTTTAAGAATGAAATTTAACCCCGAATCCCATTATGGCATCCATTTTTATATTTGTGTCAAAAAAAAATTCACCTCCTGAGCAAAGAAATCCCTGACCCCGGCATCAGGATTTACCTTCCCCAGAGACCAAAACGGCTCAATCGTTAAAAACTAGAAAAAGCACCATTTTTAAGCATGAAATTTCATCCCGAATTTGATTCTAGGGTACGTTTTACATTTCGGTCAAAAAATATTATTCACCTCCTGAGCACAGAAATCCCTGACCCCGGCATCAGGAATTTCCTTCCCCGGACACCAAAATGGCTCAATTTTTAAAACCTAGAAAAAGCACCATTCTTGAGCATGACATTTAACCCCGAATCTCATTCTGGCGTCCGTTTTTACAATAGGATGAAAAAAAAATTTCACCTCCTGAGCACAAAGATCCCTGATCAGGAATTTCCTTCCCCGGACATCAAAACGGCTCAATTTTTAAAAATGAGAAAAAGCACCATTTTTAAGCATGAAATTGAACCCCAAATCTCATCCGGTGTCCGTTTTTACATTTGGGTCAAAAAAAGTTTCACCTCCTGAGCACAGAAATCCATCAGGAATTTCCTTCCCCGGACACCAAAACGGCTCAATTGTTAAAAACTAGAAAAAGCACCATTTTTAAGCATGAAATTGAACCCCAAATCTCATCCGGTGTCCGTTTTTACATTGGGTCAAAAAAAGTTTCACCTCCTGAAAACAGAAATCCAACAGGAATTTCCTTCCCCGGACACGAAAACGGCTCAATTGTTAAAAACTAGAAAAAGCACCATTTTTAAGCATGAAATTTCATCCCGAATTTGATTCTAGGGTACGTTTTACATTTCGTTCAAAAAATATTATTCACCTACTGAGCACAGAAAATCCCTGAAGGAATTTCCTTCCCCTGACACCAAATGGCTCAATTTTTAATAACTAGAAAAAGCACCATTTTTAAGCATGAAATTGAACCCCAAATCTCATCCGGTGTCCGTTTTTACATTTGGGTCAAAAAAAGTTTCACCTCCTGAGTACAGAAATCCATAAGGAATTTCCTTCCCCGGACACCAAAACGGCTCAATTGTTAAAAACTAGAAAAAGCACCATTTTTAAGCATGAAATTTCATCCCGAATTTGATTCTAGGGTACGTTTTACATTTCGGTCAAAAAATATTATTCACCTACTGAGCACAGAAATCCCTGACGCCGGGCATCAGCAATTTCCTTCCCCGGACACCAAAATGGCTCAATTTTTAAAACCTAGAAAAAGCACCATTCTTGAGCATGACATTTAACCCCGAATCTCATTCTGGCGTCCGTTTTTACAATAGAATGAAAAAAAATTTTCACCTCCTGAGCACAAAAATCTCTGACCCTGGCATCAGGAATTTCCTTCCCCGGACATCAAATGGCTCAATTTTTAAAAACTAGAAAAAGCACCATTTTTAAGCATGAAATTGAACCCCAAATCTCATCCGGTGTCCGTTTTTACATTTGAGTCAAAAAAAAATTTTCACCTCCTGAGCACAGAAATCCCTGACCCCGGCATCAGGAATTTCCTTCCCCAAACAGCAAAATTGCTCAATTTTTAAAAACTAGTAAAAGAACCATTTTTGAGCATAACATTTAACCCTGAATCTCATACTGGCATCCGGTTTTACAATTGGATGGGAAAAAAATTCACCTCCTGAGCACAGAAATCCCGGCATCAGGAATGTCCTTCCCCGGACACGAAACGGCTCAATTTTTAAAAACTAGAAAAAGCACCATTTTTAAGCATGGAATTGAACCCCAAATCTCATCCGGTGTCCGTTTTTACATTTGAGTCAAAAAGAAATTTTCACCTCCTGAGCACAGAAATTTCCTTCCCCGGACACCAAACGGCTCAATTTTTAAAAACTAGAAAAAGCAGCATTTTTAAGCATGAAATTTAACCCCGAATCTCATTTTGGCGTCCGTTTTTACAATTGGATGAAAAAAAAATTCACCTCCTGAGCACAGAAATCCCTGACCCCGGCATCAGAAATTTCCTTCCCCAGACATCAAAACGACTCAATTTTTAAAAACTGGAAAAGGCACCATTTTTAAGCATGAAATTTAACCCCGAATGCCATTCTGGTGTCCGTTTGTACATTTGGATGAAAAAAAATTTTTCGCCTCCTGAGAAAAGAAATTCCCATTTTTACATTTGAGTCAAAAAAAAAATTTCACCTCCTGAGTACAGAAATTCCTGACCCCGGCATCAGGATTTACCTTCCCCAGAGACCAAAACGGCTCAATTGTTAAAAACTAGAAAAAGAACCATTTTTCAGCATGAAATTTCATCCCGAATTTGATTCTAGGGTACGTTTTACATTTCGGTCAAAAAATATTATTCACCTACTGAGCACAGAAATCCCTGACCCCGGCATCAGGAATTTCCTTCCCGGGACACCAAACGGCTCAATTTTTAAAAACTAGAAAAAGCAGCATTTTTAAGCATGAAATTTAACCCCGAATCTCATTTTGGCGTCCGTTTTTACAATTGGATGAAAAAAAAATTCACCTCCTGAGCACAGAAATCCCTGACCCCGGCATCAGAAATTTCCTTCCCCAGACATCAAAACGACTCAATTTTTAAAAACTGGAAAAGGCACCATTTTTAAGCATGAAATTTAACCCCGAATGCCATTCTGGTGTCCGTTTGTACATTTGGATGAAAAAAAAATTTTCGCCTCCTGAGAAAAGAAATTCCCATTTTTACATTTGAGTCAAAAAAAAAATTTCACCTCCTGAGTACAGAAGTTCCTGACCCCGGCATCAGGATTTACCTTCCCCAGAGACCAAAACGGCTCAATGGTTAAAAACTAGAAAAAGCACCATTTTTCAGCATGAAATTTCATCCCGAATTTGATTCTAGGGTACGTTTTACATTTCGGTCAAAAAATATTATTCACCTACTGAGCACAGAAATCCCTGACCCCGGCATCAGGAATTTCCTTCCCAGGACACCAAACGGCTCAATTTTTAAGAACTAGAAAAAGCAGCATTTTTAAGCATGAAATTTAACGCCGAATCTCATTTTGGCGTCTATTTTTACAATTGGATGAAAAAAAAATTCATCTCCTGAGCACAGAAATCCCTGACCCCGGCATCAGGAATTTCCTTCCCGGGACACCAAACGGCTCAATTTTTAAGAACTAGAAAAAGCAGCATTTTTAAGCATGAAATTTAACGCCGAATCTCATTTTGGCGTCTATTTTTACAATTGGATGAAAAAAAAATTCATCTCCTGAGCACAGAAATCCGTGACCCCGGCATCAGGAATTTCCTTCCCCGGAGAGCAAAACGACTCAATTTTTAAAAACTGGAAAAGGCACCATTTTTAAGCATGAAATTTCATCCCGAATTTGATTCTAGGGTACGTTTTACATTTCGGTCAAAAAATATTATTCACCTACTGAGCACAGAAATCCCTGACCCCGGCATCAGGAATTTCCTTCCCCGGACAGCAAAACAACTCAATTTTTAAAAACTGGAAAAAGCAGCATTTTTAAGCATGAAATTTAACCCCGAATGCCATTCTGGTGTCTGTTTTTACATTTGGATGGGAAAAAAATTCATCGCCTGAGCACAGAAATCCGTGACCCCGGCATCAGGAATTTCCTTCCCCGGAGAGCAAAACGACTCAATTTTTAAAAACTGGAAAAGGCACCATTTTTAAGCATGAAATTTAACCCCGAATGCCATTCTGGTGTCTGTTTTTACATTTGGATGGGAAAAAAATTTCGCCTCCTCAGAAAAGAAATCCCTGACCCAGGCATCAGGAATTTCCTTCCCCGGACAGCAAAATTGCTCAATTTTTAAAAATTAGTAAAAGAACCATTTTTGAGCATAACATTTAACCCCGAATCTCATTCTGGCGTCCGTTTTTAAAATTGGATGAAAAAAAAAATTCACCTCCTTAGCACAGAAATCCCTGACTCCGGCATCTGGAATTTCTTTCCCCGGACACCAAAATGACTAAATTTTTAAAAACTAGAAAAAGCACCATTTTTTAGCATGACATTTAAACCCGAATCTCATTCTGGCAATCCCTGGCAATCAGGAATTTCCTTCCAAGGACACCAAAATGGCTCAATTTTTAAAAACTAGAAAAAGCACCATTTTTGAGCATGACATTTAACCCCGAATCCCATTATTGCATCCATTTTTATATTTGGGTCAAAAAAAAATTCGCCTCCTGAGCACAGAAATCCCTGACCCCGGCATCAGGATTTACCTTCCCCAGAGACCAAAATGGCTCAATTGTTAAAAACTGGAAAAAGCACCATTTTTAAGCATGAAATTTAACCCCGAATCCCATTATGGCATCCATTTTTATATTTGGGTCAAAAAAAAATTCGCCTCCTGAGCACAGAAATCCCTGACCCCGGCATCAGGATTTACCTTCCCCAGAGACCAAAACGGCTCAATTGTTAAAAACTAGAAAAAGCACCATTTTTCAGCATGAAATTTCATCCCGAATTTGATTCTAGGGTACGTTTTACATTTCGGTCAAAAAATATTATTCACCTACTGAGCACAGAAATCCCTGACCCCGGCATCAGGAATTTCCTTCCCGGGACACCAAACTGCTCAATTTTTAAGAACTAGAAAAAGCAGCATTTTTAAGCATGAAATTTAACCCCGAATCTCATTTTGGCGTCTATTTTTACAATTGGATGAAAAAAAAATTCATCTCCTGAGCACAGAGATCCGTGACCCCGGCATCAGGAATTTCCTTCCCCGGAGAGCAAAACGACTCAATTTTTAAAAACTGGAAAAGGCACCATTTTTAAGCATGAAATTTAACCCCGAATGCCATTCTGGTGTCTGTTTTTACATTTGGATGGGAAAAAAATTTCGCCTCCTCAGAAAACAAATCCCTGACCCAGGCATCAGGGATTTCCTTCCCCGGACAGCAAAATTGCTCAATTTTTAAAAATTAGTAAAAGAACCATTTTTGAGCATAACATTTAACCCCGAATCTCATTCTGGCGTCCATTTTTAAAATTGGATGAAAAAAAAAATTCACCTCCTTAGCACAGAAATCCCTGACCCCGGCATCAGGATTTACCTTCCCCAGAGACCAAAACGGCTCAATTGTTAAAAACTAGAAAAAGCACCATTTTTCAGCATGAAATTTCATCCCGAATTTGATTCTAGGGTACGTTTTACATTTCGTTCAAAAAATATTATTCACCTACTGAGCACAGAAATTCCTGAAGGAATTTCCTTCCCCTGACACCAAAATGGCTCAATTTTTAAAATCTAGAAAAAGCACCATTTTTAAGAATGAAATTTAACCCCGAATCCCATTATGGCATCCATTTTTATATTTGTGTCAAAAAAAAATTCACCTCCTGAGCAAAGAAATCCCTGACCCCGGCATCAGGATTTACCTTCCCCAGAGACCAAAACGGCTCAATCGTTAAAAACTAGAAAAAGCACCATTTTTAAGCATGAAATTTCATCCCGAATTTGATTCTAGGGTACGTTTTACATTTCGGTCAAAAAATATTATTCACCTACTGAGCACAGAAATCCCTGACCCCGGCATCAGGAATTTCCTTCCCCGGACACCAAAATGGCTCAATTTTTAAAACCTAGAAAAAGCACCATTCTTGAGCATGACATTTAACCCCGAATCTCATTCTGGCGTCCGTTTTTACAATAGGATGAAAAAAAAATTTCACCTCCTGAGCACAAAGATCCCTGATCAGGAATTTCCTTCCCCGGACATCAAAACGGCTCAATTTTTAAAAATGAGAAAAAGCACCATTTTTAAGCATGAAATTGAACCCCAAATCTCATCCGGTGTCCGTTTTTACATTTGGGTCAAAAAAAGTTTCACCTCCTGAGCACAGAAATCCATCAGGAATTTCCTTCCCCGGACACCAAAACGGCTCAATTGTTAAAAACTAGAAAAAGCACCATTTTTAAGCATGAAATTGAACCCCAAATCTCATCCGGTGTCCGTTTTTACATTGGGTCAAAAAAAGTTTCACCTCCTGAAAACAGAAATCCAACAGGAATTTCCTTCCCCGGACACGAAAACGGCTCAATTGTTAAAAACTAGAAAAAGCACCATTTTTAAGCATGAAATTTCATCCCGAATTTGATTCTAGGGTACGTTTTACATTTCGTTCAAAAAATATTATTCACCTACTGAGCACAGAAAATCCCTGAAGGAATTTCCTTCCCCTGACACCAAATGGCTCAATTTTTAATAACTAGAAAAAGCACCATTTTTAAGCATGAAATTGAACCCCAAATCTCATCCGGTGTCCGTTTTTACATTTGGGTCAAAAAAAGTTTCACCTCCTGAGTACAGAAATCCATAAGGAATTTCCTTCCCCGGACACCAAAACGGCTCAATTGTTAAAAACTAGAAAAAGCACCATTTTTAAGCATGAAATTTCATCCCGAATTTGATTCTAGGGTACGTTTTACATTTCGGTCAAAAAATATTATTCACCTACTGAGCACAGAAATCCCTGACGCCGGGCATCAGCAATTTCCTTCCCCGGACACCAAAATGGCTCAATTTTTAAAACCTAGAAAAAGCACCATTCTTGAGCATGACATTTAACCCCGAATCTCATTCTGGCGTCCGTTTTTACAATAGAATGAAAAAAAATTTTCACCTCCTGAGCACAAAAATCTCTGACCCTGGCATCAGGAATTTCCTTCCCCGGACATCAAATGGCTCAATTTTTAAAAACTAGAAAAAGCACCATTTTTAAGCATGAAATTGAACCCCAAATCTCATCCGGTGTCCGTTTTTACATTTGAGTCAAAAAAAAATTTTCACCTCCTGAGCACAGAAATCCCTGACCCCGGCATCAGGAATTTCCTTCCCCAAACAGCAAAATTGCTCAATTTTTAAAAACTAGTAAAAGAACCATTTTTGAGCATAACATTTAACCCTGAATCTCATACTGGCATCCGGTTTTACAATTGGATGGGGAAAAAATTCACCTCCTGAGCACAGAAATCCCGGCATCAGGAATGTCCTTCCCCGGACACGAAACGGCTCAATTTTTAAAAACTAGAAAAAGCACCATTTTTAAGCATGGAATTGAACCCCAAATCTCATCCGGTGTCCGTTTTTACATTTGGGTCAAAAAAAGTTTCACCTCCTGAGCACAGAAATCCATAAGGAATTTCCTTCCCCGGACACCAAAACGGCTCAATCGTTAAAAACTAGAAAAAGCACCATTTTTAAGCATGAAATTTCATCCCGAATTTGATTCTAGGGTACGTTTTACATTTCGGTCAAAAAATATTATTCACCTACTGAGCACAGAAATCCCTGACCCGGGCATCAAGAATTTCCTTCCCCGGACACCAAAATGGCTCAATTTTTAAAAACTAGAAAAAGCACCATTTTTAAGCATGAAATTTAACCCCAAATCCCATTATGGCATCCATTTTTATATTTGGGTCAAAAAAAATTTCACCTCCTGAGCACAGAAATCCCTGACCCCGGCATCAGGAATTTCCTTCCCCGGACACCAAAATGGCTCAATTTTTAAAACCTAGAAAAAGCACCATTCTTGAGCATGACATTTAACCCCGAATCTCATTCTGGCGTCTGTTTTTACAATAGGATGAAAAAAAAATTTCACCTCCTGAGCACAAAGATCCCTGATCAGGAATTTACTTCCCCGGACATCAAAACGGCTCAATTTTTAAAAATGAGAAAAAGCACCATTTTTAGGCATGAAATTTAACCCCGAATCTCATTCTGGTATCCGTTTTTACATTTGAGTCAAAAAAAAAATTTTCACCTCCTGAGCACAAAAATCCCTCACTCCGGCATCAGGAATTTCCTTCCCAGGACAGCAAAACGACTCAATTTTTAAAAACTAGAAAAAGCACCATTTTTAAGCATGAAATTGAACCCCAAATCTCATCCGGTGTCCGTTTTTACATTTGGGTCAAAAAAAGTTTCACCTCCTGAGCACAGAAATCCATCAGGAATTTCCTTCCCCGGACACCAAAACGGCTCAATTGTTAAAAACTAGAAAAAGCACCATTTTTAAGCATGAAATTTCATCCCGAATTTGATTCTAGGATACATTTTACATTTCGGTCAAAAAATATTATTCACCTACTGAGCACAGAAATCCCTGACCCCGCGGGCATCAGGAATTTCCTTCCCCTGACACCAAAATGGCTCAGGAAATTGAACCCCAAATCTCCTCCATTGTCCGTTTTTACATTTGAGTAAAAAAAAAAATTTCACCTCCTGAGCACAGAAATCCCTGACGAGGAATCCATTTTTAAATCCATTTTCAACCCCGAATCTTATTCTGGCGTCTGTTTTTACATTTGGGTCAAAAAAAATATTTTGCCTCCTGAGCACAGAAATCCCTCCCCAGACACCAAAACGGCTCAATTTTTAAAAACTGGAAAAAGCACCATTTTTGAGCATGACATTTAACCCCGAATGTCATTCTGGTGTCCATTTATACAATTGGATGAAAAAAAAAATTCACCTCCTGAGAAAAGAAATCCCTGACCCCGGCATCAGAAATTTCCCTCCCCGGACATCAAAACGGCTCAATTTTTAAAAATGAGAAAAAGCACCATTTTTAGGCATGAAATTTAACCCCCGAATCTCATTCTGGCATCCGTTTTTACATTTGAGTCAAAAAAATTTTTTTCACCTCCTGAGCACACAAATCCCTCACTCCGGCATCAGCAATTTCCTTCCCCGGACACCAAATGGCTAAATTTTTAAAAATTAGAAAAAGCATGATTTTTAGGCATGAAATTTAACCACGAATCTCATTCTGGCATCCGTTTTTACATTTGAGTCAAAAAAATTTTTTTCACCTCCTGAGCACACAAATCCTTCACTCCGGCATCAGAAATTTCCCTCCCCGGACATCAAAACGGCTCAATTTTTAAAAATGAGAAAAAGCACCATTTTTAGGCATGAAATTTAACCCCCGAATCTCATTCTGGCATCCGTTTTTACATTTGAGTCAAAAAAATTTTTTTCACCTCCTGAGCACACAAATCCCTCACTCCGGCATCAGCAATTTCCTTCCCCGGACACCAAATGGCTAAATTTTTAAAAATTAGAAAAAGCATGATTTTTAGGCATGAAATTTAACCACGAATCTCATTCTGGCATCCGTTTTTACATTTGAGTCAAAAAAAATTTTTTCACCTCCTGAGCACACAAATCCTTCACTCCGGCATCAGCAACTTCCTTCCCCGGACACCAAACGGCTCAATTTTTAAAAACTAGAAAAAGCACCATTTTTAAGCATGAAATTGAACCCCAAATCTCATCCGGTGTCCGTTTTTACATTTGGGTCAAAAAAAGTGTCACCTCCTGAGGACAGAAATCCATCAGGAATTTCCTTCCCAGGACACCAAAATGGCTCAACTTTTAAAATATAAAAAAGTACCATTTTTAAGCATGGAATTTAAAACCGAATCTCATTCTGGCGTCCGTTTTTACAATTGGATGAAAAAAAAATTCACCTCCTGAGCACAAAAATCCCTGACCCCGGCATCAGGAATTTCCTTCCCCGGACATCAAAATGGCTCAATTTTTAAAAACTAGAAAAAGCACCATTTTTGAGCATTAAATTTAACCCCGAATCTGAATCTGGCATCAGTTTTTACATTTAGATGAAAAAAAAAATTCGCCTCCTGAGAAAAGAAATCCATGACCCCGGCATCAGAAATTTCCTTCCCCAGACATCAAAACGGGTCAATTTTTAAAAACTGGAAAAAGCACAATTTTTAAACATGAAATTTAACCCCGAATCTTATTCTGGCGTCTGTTTTTACATTTGGGTCAAAAAAATATTTTGCCTCCTGAGCACAGAAATCCCTGACCCCGGCATCAGAAATTTCCTTCCCCGGACATCAAAACGGCTCAATTTTTAATAACTAGAAAAAGCACCATTTTTAGGCATGAAATTGAACCCCAAATCTCATCCGGTGTCCGTTTTTACATTTGGGTCAAAAAAAGTTTCACCTCCTGAGCACAGAAATCCATAAGGAATTTCCTTCCCCGGACACCAAAACGGCTCAATTGTTAAAAACTAGAAAAAGCACCATTTTTAAGCATGAAATTTCATCCCGAATTTGATTCTAGGGTACGTTTTACATTTCGGTCAAAAAATATTATTCACCATTACACGAAGAGGTAGAACCATTTTTGAGCATAACATTTAACCCTGAATCTCATACTGGCATCCGGTTTTACAATTGGATGGGGAAAAAATTCACCTCCTGAGCACAGAAATCCCGGCATCAGGAATGTCCTTCCCCGGACACCAAACGGCTCAATTGTTAAAAACTAGAAAAAGCACCATTTTTAAGCATGAAATTTAACCCCGAATCCCATTATGGCATCCATTTTTACATTTGGGTCAAAAAAAATATTTCGCCTCCTGAGCACAGAAATACCTGACCCATCAGGAATTTCCTTCCCCGGACACCAAACGGCTCAATTTTTAAAAACTCGAAAAAGCACCATGTTTAAGCATGAAATTTAACCCCGAATCTGATTCTGGCATCGATTTTTACATTTGGATGAAAAAAAATTTCGCCTCCTGAGAAAAGAAATCCGACCCCGGCATCAGGAATTTCCTTCCCTGGATAGCAAAATGCCTCAATTTTTAAAAACTAGTAAAAAACCATTTTTGAGCATAACATTTAACCCCAAATCTCATTCTGGCATCCGTTTTTACAATTGGATGGAAAAAAAAATTCACCTCCTGAGCACAAAAATCCCTTACCCTGGTATCAGGAATTTCCTTCCCTGGACACCAAATGGCTAAATTTTTAAATACTAGAAAAAGCACCATTTTTAAACATGAAATATAACCCCAAATCTCATCCAGTGTCCGTTTTTACATTTGAGTCAAAAAGATTTTTTCACCTCCTGAGCACAGAAATCCCTCACCCGCCGGCATCAGGAATTTCCTTCCCTGGACACCAAATGGCTCAATTTTTAAAAACTAGAAAAGCACCATTTTTAAGCATGAAATTGAACCCCAAATCTCATCCGGTGTCCGTTTTTACATTTGAGTAAAAAAAAAAAATTCACCTCCTGAGCACAGAAATCCCTGACCCCGGCATCAGGAATTTCCTTCCCCAAACAGCAAAATTGCTCAATTTTTAAAAACTAGTAAAAGAACCATTTTTGAGCATAACATTTAACCCTGAATCTCATACTGGCATCCATTTTTACAATTGGATGGAAAAAAAATTCACCTCCTGAGCACAGAAATCCCTGACCCCAGCATCAGGAATTTCCTTCCCCGGACACCAAACGGCTCAATTGTTAAAAACTAGAAAAAGCACCATTTTTCAGCATGAAATTACATCCCGAATTTGATTCTAGGGTACGTTTTACATTTCGGTCAAAAAATATTATTCACCTACTGAGCACAGAAATCCCTGATCCCAGCATCAGGAATTTCCTTCCCCGGACACCAAATGGCTCAATTTTTAAAAACTAGAAAAAGCACCATTTTTAAGCATGACATTTAACCCCGAATCTGATTCTAGTATCCGTTTTTACCTTTGGATGAAAAAAAAAATTCCCCTCCTGAGCACAAAAATCCCTGACCTTGGAATTTACTTCCCCGGACACCAAACGGCTAAATTTTTAAAAACTAGAAAAAGTACCATTTTTAAGCATGAAATTTAACTCCGAATCCCATTATGGCATCCGTTTTTACATGTGAGTAAAAAAAAAAATTCACCTACTGAGCACAGAAATCCCTGACCCAGGGCATCAGGAATTTCCTTCCCCAGACATCAAAACGGCTCAATTTTTAAAAACTGCAAAAAGCACCATTTTTAAGCATGACATTAAACCCCGAATCTCATTCTGGTGTCAGTTTTTACATTTGGATGAAAAAAAAAAAAATCCCCTCCTCAGCACAGAAATCCCTCACCCCGGCATCAGGAATTGTTAAAAACCAGAAAAAGCACCATTTTTAAGCATGAAATTTAACCCCGTATTTGATTCTAGGGTGTGTTTTTACATTTCGGTCAAAAAGAATTATTCACCTACTGAGCACAGAAACCCCTGACTCCACATCACAAATTTCCTTCCCCGGACACCAAAACAGCTCAATTTTTAAAAACTACAAAAAGCACCATTTTTAAGCATGAAATTTAACCCCAAATCTGATTCTGGCATCCATTTTTACATTTGGATCAAAACAAACGTCACCTCCTGAGCACAGAAATACCTGACACCGGCATCAGGAATTTCCTTCCCCGGACACCAAATGGCTAAATTTTAAAAAACTAGAAACAGCACCATTTTTAAACATGAAATTTTACCCCGAATCTCATTCTGGTGTCCGTTTTTACATTTGGATGGAAAAAAAAATTCCCCTCCTGAGCACAGAAATCCCTGATCCCAGCATCAGGAATTTCTTTCCCCGGACACCAAATGGCTCAATTTTTCAAAACTAGAAAAACACCATTTTTAAGCATGACATTTAACCCCGAATCTGATTCTAGTATCCGTTTTTACCTTTGGATGATAAAAAATAATTTAGCCTCCTGAGAACAGAAATCCCTGGAAATTTTTAAAAACTAGAAAAAAGCAATTTTTAAAAACTGGAAAAAGCACCATTTTTAAGCATGAAATTTAACCCCGAATCTGATTCTGGCATCCATTTTTACATTTCGATGAAAAAAAAAATCGCCTCCTGAGAAAAGAAATCCCTGACCCCGGCATCAGGAATTTCCTTCCCCGGACACCAAAATGGCTCAATTTTTAAAAACTGGAAAAAGCACCATTTTTAAGCATGAAATTTAAGCCCAAATCTCATTCTGGTGTCCGTTTTTACATTTGGATGAAGAAAAAAATTCCCCTCCTGAGCACAAAAATCCCTGACCCTGGAATTTCCTTCCCCGGACACCAAAACGGCTCAATTGTTAAAAACTAGAAAAAGCACCATTTTTAAGCATGAAATTTAACCCCGAATTTGATTCTAGGGTGTGTTTTTACGTTTCGGTCAAAAAATATTATTCACCTACTGAGCACAGAAATCAAGGCCGCTTTTAAGCATGAAATTCAACTCTGAATCTTGACACAATATCAGTTTTAGCATTTTGAATGAAACATTTTTTGGCCTCCCAGCCTCTTGCATGCCTCCCTGCAGCATCACGAATTTTCTGAAATTTCGTCGCTGGGGATGAAAAATTGTCATTTTTTTTTTAAACCAACCAAGGCCGCTTTTAAGCATGAAATTCAACTCTGAATCTTGACACAATATCAGTTTTAGCATTTTGGTGTGAAACATGTTGGACCTGGCCTCCTGCATTCCTTCCCTGCGGCGTCATGAATTTTCTGAATTTTCGTCGCTGGGAATGAAAAATTGTCAATTTTTTAAAAAAGCAACCAAGGCCGCTTTTACGCATGAAATTCAACTCTGAATCTTGACACAATATCAGTTTTAGCATTTTGGTGTGAAACATGTTGGACCTGGCCTCCTGCATGCCTTCCCTGCGGCATCATGAATTTTCTGAATTTTCATCACTGGGGATGAAAAATTGTCATTTTTTAAAAACGCAACCAAGGCCACTTTTAAGCATGAAATTCAACTCTGAATCTTGACACAATATTAGTTTTAGCATTTTGAATGAAACATTTTTTGGCCTCCCAGCCTCTTGCATGACTTCCCTGCAGCATCACGAATTTTCATCGCTGGGGATGAAAAATTGTCAATTTTTTAAAAAAGCAACCAAGGCCACTTTTAAGCATGAAATTCAACTCTGAATCTTGACACAATATCACTTTTAGCATTTTGAATGAGACATTCTTTGGCCTCCCAGCCTCTTGCATGCCATTCCCTGTGGCATCATGTATCTTCCGAATTTTCGTATCTGGGTATGAAACTTTCTGTATTTTTTAAAACAGCAACCAACACCATTTTTCACAATGAAATTCAACCTCGGATCTTGAAACAACATCTATTTTAGCATTTCGGTTGAAAAGTAGCTTGACTTCCCTGCGGCATCACAAATTTTCTGAATTTTTGTCGCTGGGGATGAAAAATTGTCAATTTTTTAAAAAAGCAACCAACACCACTTTTAAGCAAGAAATTTAACTCTGAATCTTGACACAATATCAGTTTTAGCATTTTGGTGTGAAACATTTTTTGGCCTCCCAACCTCTTGCATGCTATTCCCTGTGGCATCATGTATCTTCCGAATTTTCGTATCTAAGGATGAAAGTTTCTGTATTTTTTAGAAAACCATCATAAATATGAACCAGTAGCCAAGCATCCAGATTTTGATCACATGACCTCAGGGTTGTAAGTGTGGAAAACAGTCACAAGTCCCTTTTTTCAATACCGTTGTAACTTTCATCACTAAACGAACTGTTGTACTAGCTGTATTTGGAGCTGGAATTGGGAAAGTTCCCAAGGTCAGGTGTGGCCACCTTTTGCCACCTTCTGACTAGCAAAGTCAACGGGGAAGCCAGGTTATCACTTAACAATCATGTCCCTAATTTAACAACTGCAGCGATTCACTTAGCAACTGAGACAAGAAAGGTTGTAAAATGGGGTAAAACTCATTTAACAACTCTCTCAGTAAAAGAAATTTGCGGTCCCATTGTGGTCGTTAAGTCTAGGACTACCTGTAGATGCATATCCCATAAGAAGATCTTATAAGTTGGTCATAGGGAAATGACCTTAATTATAAAAGTCCTCTCAAGAAGTTCACCATCTAAAGTCCAGCACAAGGTAGAAAACAAAGAAAAAGCAAGATGGACCGATGGATGGGTGAGGAACAGTTTGTTACAGTAAAGGCCAGTGATATATGTATGAGTAATAAAAGTGTGTGAACATTACTCGTGTATAGTGTTATGTATAGCTTACACAAAGAGGTAGAAAAGAGGGTACCACAGAGGAAAAAGCACACCTGATTTCTGTAAGCCTCTCTGAGTTTGCAAATCATTGTCTGGGATCTGATAAAAGAGTTCTATACATTTTTAATTCCCAAGCTGGCTTAAGTAGAAAAATTTGTCTTTTGACTTCAGTCTATGGAAAATCACATGCGGTTCAAGATGTGGGCATATAACTAATTTACAACACTGTGGCATCTTAATTTCTTTATGCTCTCTGCTGACATTTATTTCAATAGCTTCACACCTCAGACAAGGGGCAACTAAGTTAGGTGCAAAATATATGTTAATGTATTTGTGGATTATGCCTCATGCACACACATAAACGCAGACTGTATGCATTGCTGTGCTCTTATCTACAATGAATTGCATCTTCTATTTCATTGCCTTCTTCCTATTGGTGTCATGAATCCGCCTGTTTTATGCTTTCAAATACATTTTTCCTGGGTTATAGAGTTTAGCATATATTCATAAAATGATTAATTTATCTGCTTAGAGAAAATACATTCAATATTTATGCTACAGTAACTGTAATTGTATAGAATCTAGCTTAATTATAATAAATAAACGTTCCTTATATTATTACTGTTGTTCGCAGGACTCTGGAGTGTGATTAAGCCAAGATACAAATGCAGATCTGCTAGTTATTTCTTAGAGTAAGACAGGCTATCTTTGTCATTCCTGTTTTACTTGTAATTATTAGAGACAAGGGAGAGTCTTAGGCTGATGCACTGCTATAACTGCTTTTTGTAAGGAAAATGTTCACTGCTTCATGCTGGTTATTGAAATGTCACCACTTTTGGTAATGTGGTGTGCCTTATTGGCTGACTGACTTATGTAACTATCATATTTTAATTGAAAGAAAGCTAATTTGGTTCTACCTCACAATAGGGCCAGCTTCATAAATCAGCTTCAGATTCACCTGGTTCCCTTTACATATTCTAGAAACATAAAGAGGGGATTGCAGAGGCATCTTGGCTAACTACCTCTACCCAGAACTGTATACTACATCCCTGCTCTTCTTTAACAGTTACTGGACATTGATGGGAAGATGTTCAAATGCATACAAGAAGAGTCTCTACCTATGAGAGGGGACCTCCTCCCCATCAAGATTTGTCTTTATAGTTTGTGCATTGGATAAATAGAAATATCTGGATATATAGAAATATCAATGTGTAGAAACTGCTCCTCATGAACACCTACTAGATGGTCATCAGTGTGGGAAAAGATAATATATTGTTACAGCTGTGGAAAGGACTGGCTTTCAAAAGTAAATAAATTTCACACAATGGTGGAACACTATGAGAAAATGCATTAATATCCCTTTGCTTGCCTGGACTGGACTTTGTCAGACAGATTAAGGTCATGAGTTTCTTTAGGAGAGCTAAGTGTTACAGATTGGACTCCTGTTTTGCATTGCAGTGCCTAGAATTTTGTCTTGCAATTATTGCAGTCTGTGAAAGGATCTGATGAAAAGTTCTCTACATGAGAAGAATGCAACTGGAAGTTTAGATTAAGTTAGAGAATGAAACTGAAAACAACTTTAGAGACAGAATACAGAATAACAGAGTTAGGAGGGACCTTGTAGTTCATCTAGTCTAACCCGCTACTCAAACATTTCTGACAAGTGGCTGTCCAGTCTCTTATTGAAAGCCTCCAGTGATGAAGCACCCACAACTTTTGAAGGCAAATTGTTCCATTGGTTGATTGTTCTCATTATCAGAAAATTTCTCCTTATTTCTAGGTTGTATATCTCCTTGATCAGTTTCCATCCATTGTTCCTTGTCTGGTCTTCGGGTGCTTTGAAAAATAGGTTGTCCCCCTCCTCTCTGTGACAGCCCCTCAAATATTGGAGCACTGCTATCATGTCATCTCTGATCCTTCTCTTCACTAGAGTAGCCATGCCCAATTCTTGCAACCGTTCTTCATATGTTTTAGCCTCCAGGCCCCTAATCATCTTTGTTGCTCTTCTCTGCACTCTTTCTAGAGTGTCAACTTCTTTTTTATAGTGTGGCAACCAAAACTGGATGCAGTATTCTTACTAAGGCTTTATAGAGCAGTACTAGTACCTCACGTGATCTTGTATCAATCCCTCTGTTAATGCAACTTAGTATTGCATTGGCTTTTTTTGGTTGCTGCTGCACACTGCTGGCTCATATTTAATTGATTGTCCACTAGGACTCCAAGATCCCTGTCACAGTTACTGCTATTAAGCCAGGTAATCTGTACGTGAAATCCTATCCTTCACCGTATTATTGTCTCTCTGAGAGTCTGCCACCTCCTTGGCTTCTCAACTTCAATTTAATCCCAATATAGATGTCATGACAGAGCATCTCCCATCAGGCTTTACCAGTAGTAGTGCTGATATCGGGTCTAAGGGGAATTCCTGCCCTTGAGTTAGACATTTTTTGCAGGATCCAATCTGGGTCGGTCACCATGACCAGAGGTTTAGTCTTCCAAGCTTTCAAACTTGTGCTGGAGCCCATCCTCAGGGAACTTCTCTCTACTGGAATGTATTACGAATTAAGGCAAATATACACTCAAGATTTGTGAAATTAGAGCTGGAGGCAAGTGCCTTTTGAAGCTGTCCAACCAGTTTGTCAGCATGGAAGTTGGATAGATGATTCTTTGGAAGGAAAAGAGAAGTTTAGTCTTCCGAGGATGGGCACCAGCATGAGTCTGAAAGCTTGGAAGAGTAAACCTCTGGTCCCGGTGACCGACCCAGATTGGATACTGCAACATTATCCTGGGACACATACATTTGCCTTCATTCGTAAGTTAATAATAATAATAATAATAATAATAATAATAATAATAATAATAATAATAATAATAATAATAATAATAATAATAATAATAATAATAATAATAATAATAATAATAATAATAATAATAATAAAGTTGGAAGGGACCTTGGAGGTCATCGAGTCCAACCCCCTGCTCAGGCAGGAAACCCTATACCATTTCAGACAAATGGCTGTCCAGTCTCTTCTTAAAAACTTCCAGTGTTGGAGCATTCACCGCTTCTGGAGGCAGGTTGTTCCACTGGTTAATTGTTCTAACTGTCAGGAAGTTTCTCCTCAGTTCCAGGTTGCTTCTCTCCTTGACTAGTTTCCATCCATTACTTCTTGTCCTGCCCTCAGGCGCCTTGGAGAATAGCTTGACTCCCTCTTCTTTGTGGCAACCCCTGAGATATTGGAATACTGCTATCATGTCACCCCTAGTCCTTCTTTTCATTAAACTAGACATACCCAATTCCAGCAAACGTTCTTGATATGCTTTAGCCTCCAGTCCCCTAATCATCTTTGTTGCCCTTCTCTGCACTCTTTCTAGAGTCTCAACATCTTTTTTACATCGTGGTGACCAAAACTGGATGCAGTATTCCAAGTGTGGCCTTACCAAGGCATTGTAAAGTGGTATTAATACTTCACGTGATCTTGATTCTATCCCTCTGTTAATGCAGCCCAGTTCTCTTTTCCTCGGAGAACTTCCAAAGAATCATCTATCCAACTTCCATGCCAACAAAGTGGTTGGACAGCTTCAAAAGTCACTTGCCTCCAGCTCTAATTTCACAGCAATTGCTTCCTCAAGAGGCAAGACAAATCTTGAGTGTTCAGTAAGAAAAACAAGGACCACTTGTCCAAACAATGGCTTTTCTCCATGTTTCTCCTCAACCTAGACTTTTAAGCCCCACCCCACCCCCATGCTAATGATGATTGCAGCCTGGTCACTCCCAAAAGCTGCTGGTTTCATTATGATTCCAGGCAAGTTTGGTATTAAGCTCCGGCTCCAAATCAGTTTCTGGGGCACAGCTCCAAAGTACCATCCTCAGCTGAAATCCACCCTTTTTGCCTGGGCAAAGGGTTCCCCTTGCCAGGGGGGGATGTGGAGTGACACACAGCCACCTCACACGGCACTGCCTGGCAAGCCCGGCCATCACACCAACCACATAAGTAGGCTGAGAAATATGGGGAAAGGAAATGTCTAGCAGGGGATTCTTTATTTTTTTCCCCTCCCTCACCTTTTAATAATGAGGCTTCTCCACAAAGACAGCATGAAATTGGCTGAAGACGTAATGATTCTTCACAACCTCAAGGCGGGTGGCCGTCCACCAGGGAGCCATGCTCCCCTCATTTAGCTTGTTTATTGTTCAGGCCTAATTAAAATGTTACACTATCCTGCCTTTTACATCGTATTCCCAGCTAATGAATTCACCGCCGACTCGGAGCAATTTTAATAAAACGGCTCGGCACAAGCGGATGGGTCAGGTGGGGGAAGGGGTGTTTGGGGAGGGGGGGCGGAAGAGAAAAGGAAGAATGAAACAGCAATTATACAAGATAAGCATTAGATACTTGGTTTGGAATTATGTCGTGGAGCAATCGGAAGGCTGCCTGCCATGCCGCTGCCGTAAATACATTGCAATCCATTTTATGATCATTGAAGTCATAACTGTGGCTTTTGGAGGTAGGTGGTTTAGGGCTGTTGTTGTTTTTTTCTTCTTAATGCATATTAAAACAACAACAACAACATCAAGAGAGGTTTGGCAGAGAGAGGGGGGAGAGGGAGAGAGAAAGGGAGAGGGAGAAAGAGGGAGAGAGAGGGAGAGAGAGCTTCTAGCTAGCAAATCACACGCCTGCCCCTCCTCCCTTCTCCAGGTCCATATGGAGGGGCATATGGTGCCAGGAAGACTGGAAGACTTTAGGGCAAGTTGCTTGTTTGAATGGATTTGCAGTCAAAAGTTGCAAAGGGGAAAAACAGTGCTAGGAAGAGATGGATAGTTTAGTCACATGATGCACTGGCATAAAGGACATGGATCCTCCTTTGACATTGTTCAGCAAAGAGCTGTTGAAGGAAAAGTCTTCATCATGGTTCAGTCCAAGCCGGGAATAAACAACATGGCGACTGCTTTAGAAAGAAGGTTGCAGTTTACTGAAGAGGAGAGCCAGACAGAAAAATGACTGTGGAAGGGAAAAAAAAGTGAGCACCTGTAGGGAGTGGGTTTTTATACCCTCTGGAGCCTTTTGTTTGGAGTTGTTCCTGTGGCATGAACTTTGACCTGAGTCTGAGTGTGCCTTTCTGGTATTCTGATGGTGGTGGGTTAATCCTATTATGTCCTGTCTTAGAGTTTGGGTGGGGTATGTAAATTTTAGGTGTCTTTGTCTTCTTAATCTTCTAGCTTCAACCTTCCTGAATGGTTTACATCTGCATTTTTACAGAACTGGTTTCTGCTTGGGGGAGGGAGACTTGGGACTATTAAGAAAACTGGGCATGCTTTTCTGCCTCTTTAAGATCCTTTGAGAAAATATATTTTTCTGCTCTTTTAATATTTCCTTCTCTGGGGGGCTGACTTCCCACAGAGCCATTGCCTATGAATAATTTCTCCAAAGTCCAGATTCTATCATTGCACAGTCCTAATGAATGGAGAATAAGCTTAAAAACACAACTTCCATTTAGAAATGTAAAGCATTGCACCCCACTTGTGCAACTGTCACACATAGCTCTCATTGGGGAACAGAGATGCTTATGAAAATGCCTCTCTACATACAAATACACAGGCTTATTCTTTCTTATTTTTCTAATCAAATCTTGGAGAAATATTATTGCTCAAATAAAAAATGCCGATGTTTGGCACAAAATATACTCACTAATTCACTGCATATTTCATTTTAAGCAAGACATCCATGGCTACCCTTCTTCCAAGCTAGAAAGCTGTGCTCAAATCAAATACAGGGAGGGAAGCTGTTATATTCACTGCCCTGTAGCCATGGAAAACCAGAGCAAGTTTCATCCATCCAGGGTATTTGTTCTGAAGTCTTTCCTCACTAAGACTCTCTAACACATGTTAGCCTTTGACAATGTATAATGTATACATCCTTTTTCAACATCCTCTTAAGATGCAGGCACCTGCTCTGGAAATCAATCAATATCTGATTCACCCACAATAGAGGAAAAAGCAAATAAGGAACATTTATTCTATTGTGAATTAAACAGGAAACGCCACAGATAGTGTGTAACTTATGACTACTAAGAGCAAATGGCAGCATAGGGCAATGACCAGCTAAGAGCTCACAAGCCTTCCAGCCAATCGCAGCTGTGTTAGTTTATTATAGGTAGTTGCCATTAATAACTGCCATGTTTAGTGACTATTGAAAGTTTCGACAGTGCTGAAAAACAAGTTCCTAGACTTAAAACCATTACATGTGATCAAGAGTCAGGTGCTTACAACCATTGCTGCATTCTGCAGTCACGTGATCACAATGTTTGCACTTCACAGCTGGTTTACAACAAGCAGAGTCAACAGAAAAGTTGGCAGCGAAAGTGCAAATGGTGATCACAACTGGGGTGATTCAATGAACGACTGTGGGGGAAAGTGGCTTTGCTAACTCTGTCGCAGTCACATGACGTTCTGCTTAGCGACAGAGTTGTCAGTCCCAATTGTGGTCACTAAGTGAGGACTGCCTGTACAATAAATTGGAGCACTCCCTTCTGAAAGATTTAAGGCAACTTGGTCAGAAAAACTCTTTATCATTTGGCATTGGGTTAGCAGTGGGAGGGATTACCACATTGCCCTCTCATGTACCCCTGAAAAGGTGGGTGACCTGTACTAGCAACAGACTAAGCAGGAAGTGTGGAGGTGCATGTGACAAGCGAATCATTGCTATTTTCTCAGATGTGAGGGATTTTTTTTTTAAAAAAAGGTCTGCTATTAATACCACCAGCACCATAGTTTCTAGACAATTTGACTACAGTGAGAATGGCAAATGGGCTACAGCCAGTGGTGGGATTCAGCCAGTTCGCACCAGTTCAGCAGGACCGGTAGCTAATTTTTTGTTGCCCAGGCCCAGAACAGACTTCCGGAAGCAGCATCCACACAGAGAACCGGTTGTTCACATATTTGAATCCCACCACTGGCTACAGCCCTGCTCTAAAGTGCACTTTGCACAACAGTTTAATTTAGCCCTGCCCTAATACTGATTTCAGCTTCTGAAGGGAGACAAAAAAAAATCACCCAGGCCTACTATTCCAAGGGCATTTATACATAATATCCAAACTGCATTTCCAAATTATATTTGCAGAGGAGAAATACAGTAGGCCGCAAGGGTGAGAAGAAACAGTAGTATAACCGCATTGTCTTGCTTGCTAACTACTAAGCATACACACGCATCCATCCAAGGCTGAGGCTCGGTATGAATAATTTGGGCCTGAGCTTTAAAACCTTAAACCTGCAGCAAGGGATGGAAACAATCTATTAAAAAAGAATAAAACAGACAATTTGGCAAGAGAGCCAAGCTGGAAAGCTTCCCGCTGGCGTGTGGTTTTCTATGGAGAAGAACTGGACAGAGAGAGGCCTTCTGTATTTGTAGAGTACAGTGGTAAAACTCAAGCACAGTGCAAATAAACCCTGGTCTGCTTTGCCATGGCAGGCCCTACCATTAGAGAGGGGCCACTCAGGTAGTTGTTCCAAATGCCATAAAAAAGTAGTAAATGATTTGTTATTCAATTTGTTTACCTTTTACAGACTGGAAAGAGAAGTATGGAGGCTCTTCTCCCTCAAGTGCCAGAAAACATAGCTGTTTTCAGTTCTGTGCATGCAGGGAATAAAGACGGTGCCATTGGATATTCGCTCTCCAAAATCCAAATGGCTTTTCCTAAGTTTGAGGTTTTGCTTTGGGAATGAAAATGGCTTTTGACAGTTTATGTACCACTGGGTTTTCTTTGAAAAAAAAAAAAAAAGTCTCATAAGCATATTCAACCAAAAGCAGCCACTGTTCTCACCAATTTTGCAATAAAAAGACAGTTAAAATATTTAATATTTAGTTTAAAAATAAAAAGTACAGGTAGTTCTTAACTTACAGCCATTCATTCAGTGACCATTTGAAGTTACAACATTGACAAAGGTGACTTATGACTGTTTTTCAAACTTAAGACTATTGCAGCAGCCCCACGATCACATGATTAAAACTTGTATGCCTGGAAACTTGCATGTGTTTGTGATGATTGCAGTATCCAGGGGTCACGTGATCACCTTTTGAGGTCTTTGACAAGCAAAGTCAATGAAGAAGCCAGATTCACTTAACAACCATGATAGTGTTGAAGGAAAAGTCTTCATCGTGGTTCAGTCCAAGCCGGGAATAAACAACATGGCGACTGCTTTAGAAAGAAGGTTGCAGTTTATTGAAGAGGAGAGCCAGACAGAAAGATGGCTCTGGAAGAAAAAAGAGAGTGAGCACATGTAAGGAGTGGGTTTTTATACCCTCTGGAGCCTTTTGTTTGGAGTTGTTCCTGTGGCATGAACTTTGACCTGAGTCTGAGTGTGCCTTTCTGGTATTCTGATGGTGGTGGGTTAATCCTATTATGTCCCAAGGGTCATATCCTGCTTCCCTGGGGCTGGAGCTGATGACTCTTAGATTTTTGGTGTTGATTCTAGGGATCTTTCTTCCTAATCCCAGTTTCCTGACTCCAGTCTTTCTGACAAGGTTATCATCTGCATTTCTACAGAGCTGGTTTCTGCTTGGGGGAGGGAGACTTGGGGCTATTAAAAAAACTGAGCATGCTTTTCTGCCTCTTTAAGATCCTTTGAGGAAATATATTTTTCTGCTCTTTTAATATTTCCTTCTCTGGGGGGCTGACTTCCCACACTAGTAACTTAATAATTGCAGTGATTCACTTAACAACTGTGACAACAAGGTAATAAAATGGAGCAAAATTCACTTAATAACTGTCTTATTTAACAACATAAATGTTGGGCTCAATTGTGGTTGTAAATTGAGGACTACCTGTACAGCAAAATTGCTTGTTGGAAGCCTCCACGAGGAATAGACAGTGCTACCCGTTGGGGGCTACAAATACTGTACAACTGAACAGGAAAGCTCAACTTTATGGAAGTAACAAAGCCAACTTTGAGCACTGATAATCCAGGATGAGAGCCAGCTTGGTGTAATGGTTAAGGCACCAAGCTGAAAACCAGGAGACCATGAGTTCTAGTCCTACCTTAGGCATGAAGCTACCTGAGCAACCTTGGGCCAGTCCCTCTCTTTCAGCCCTAGGAAGCAGGCAATGGCAAACCGCTTCTGAAATCTTGCCAAGAAAAATTCAGAGACTTGTCCAGGCACCAGGAATCAAAACTGACTCAAAGGCACACACACAATCCAGGATGATGTAGAGCAGGGCTGTCCAACCTTGGGAACTTTAACACTTGTGGACTTCAACTCCCTGAATTCGGGCACCCCTGAAGTAAAGAGTAAAAAAGATTACCTTGACAGAGATATGCAAATACTGCTACCTAAGCAAAAGGGACTAAAGCATTTTTTAAAGTGCAGAACATCCAGATAATATTTATAAGTAGCTCAGACAGACTCCTCCCAAATTTACTGGAGGTGAAGGAATCACAGCATAATCAGATTTCCAGGAGTCTATTATTTTAGCCAATCTCAATAAAAGTAGCTTTAGCCTTCCGTGAAGTTGATTTCATGGTCTGATCTACCTAGTGGGGCTGACAAGTGATGTTTTAGAGACTATGAATATTTGCAGAAATTTATTATTGAGCAGAACAGCATCCATAGTGGAACAGCCACTCTAGTGTTAATTTCTTTTTATTGATATGAGGGGAGGGGGGAAATTCTGAGATAAAAGATAGTTGGCAGCTGAAGTTCATGGTTGGCAAGAGAGCAGGAAAAAAAGGATAATAGTAGTCCTTAAAACAGGGAGAGAGATTTGATAGTCATTTTAGGGTTGTTGGGGTTTTTTGGTTATGTCTCTGCAGTTTGTACTTTTGGTCCATTTATGTCTGTAGAAATATTCCCTAACAGCTACTTTGGGTGAATGTCAACATTTTATGGGGAATTAAAATAATATTACTTAAACTTGGACCAATCTAGTCATTGAGGGCTAGTCTCTTCAGCACCATCTCATCTGCTAGCTAGTTGCTAAGATTTCTACAAAAACATATCTGAAAATCAGGAGGGAAACAGATTTCCTGTTTTGCCAGAAATCAAGGAAAGGAAAAATTGCCCACCCCACACCCAACTAACCAGTTAACAGCAGGAGATCACAGAAACTGTTCCGCTAAACTGACATGCTTTGGAGCTCTTGGTGTCATTGGATAAGATCAGTTCACTATTTGTTGGATGCCTACAGAAAGAACAAGATATCAGCAGATTTCTATCTGAAAAGGACAGGGGTAGGCAACCTTGGCTCTTTTATTCCATGCTGGCTCAGGAATTCTGGAGTTGAAGTCCACGAGTCATAAAAGAGCCAAGGTTGCCTACCCCTGGGATAGGATGTCAGAACTGCCATCCTTATCAAGTACAGTATCTACACTGTATGACTTACATGACCTACATTACCAAACCCCAATATTTGCACTATGTATTAGATTTTATTATCTACCATGTATGTAAAGCAGAATTCATTGATACAGTCTTCCCTAGAACTTGCTTTTTGGACTACTAATTGCTTTTAAATTTCTCCTAGCAAAAGAAAAACAAATAAAAAAAGGCAAACAAATGTCTCATGGAAAATTGGCATTAATCAAGAGCAAAATTTGAGATTATTTTTTTTCCTATTCCATTTTCCTTTTCTATTTTTTTCCTTTTCCATTTTCACACTGGCAGTGTTTTGTCACCTGGAAGGGCAGAGTGTTCAAATATCTTTAGTTAGCAGTGGTACAGTATAATCCAAAAATATGTTTCACGGTAGAGTTTGGCTTTTGATTCTTCTGGCCTTTAATGAAAATGACTGGTCCAAAATCAGCTTAGAGGCTGAAAAATGTTCTCCCTGTCTCAGGTTTGACCCACTGTTTAGGAGAGACATATGGATTATCTGATCTCTATCACTTTATCATATACCATTCACTATTCCTGTTCCTGCAAGTACAACCAGTTTTTTATGTACTATTGTTTAATTTTGTTAGAACGAATTCTTTGCAGTAATAAAACTTTTCTCAAACCCATTGGCATGATTCTCTAATCCCTTTGCCCTACTGGAGTCATCCTAAGGATGAGCAGGAAGATCAGTGCTTTCAGCCAAATCCTGACCATGTCATTACAGAATTCATCAGATTTTAGGAGGAAGCTTAGATGATGCTCTATGCCAGGGGTCCCCAACCTCTGGTCCGTGGACCGGTACCGGGCCGCAGCATGCCAGCAACCAGTCCACACAAACAAGCAAAGCCCCATCCGTGGGATGTGGGCAGCACACAAAACCACGCTCCCTCCAGTCCACGGAAAAACCTTTCTCCACGGAACCGGTCCCTGGTGCCCAAAAAGTTGGGGACCTCTGCTCTATGCCATTAATAATCCTCTGGGATTTTTTTGCCTCACTTCCTACCTTGTTCCCTCCTTGAAAATCAGCACAGTTTTCTTTAGATTTCATCACACAGTGTAGGGTTGATTGACTGGTGTATTAAAAAAATAATTTTATTCTGACTTGAATCTATAAAACCAGTCCGGCATGCAAAATGTAATTTTGAACATATACGATACACATACAATAAAAACAACAATTTTCTTCATATCATCTGGATGAGAATTCAGAGCATATAAAGAATAGGGGCTGTGCACACCAGCCCCACCAGCAAGGTCCCCCATGTATGTGGATCCCATCCTTTGGGTTTTGTGCTCTTCCCCTTCTCTGCTCACATTTGCTTGAATAAAAATAGAAATCATTGTACTGCACCTCCAGACTAGGATAGACTTCTGTTTCTTTACAGTCCATTTGTGTACCAAACTTATTCTGTTCTAAATGGTTGTCAGTGACATCTGCTGGGCAGGGGTTAAAAAAATGAAGATGGCAGTAGCACCAGCATGATCCAAGCCCTGTCCCTTTTGTATGTGTGTTGAGGTTATGCACGTATCAAGGGGGGGAGGCTCCGATCATACTGTCAAAACTCATTCCTTGATTTTCTAATACCCCCTCCCACTCAGTCATCTCTGCATGGGGTTGAGATTGGCACATATGAGGGTCCAAAACCCAGGTAGATCCACCGCCCATAACCCTCTTCTGCCTATTTTCACATTTTGAATGAACAGAACTTGCATGGGCTACATCAGGGGTTCCCAACCCCCGGTCCATGGACCAGTACCGGTCCGTGGCATGCCACCAACTGGACTGCAAAAACAAGGAAAGCCCCATCCACAGGATGCAGGCAGCACACAAAACCACGCCCCCTCCAATCCACGGAAAAACCTCTCTCCACAGAACCGATCCCTGGTGCCCAAAAGGTTGGAGACCTCTGGGCTACATGAAGCTTTAGAAAGGTATTACTTGATTTATGACTGTAATTGAGCCCAGAATTACAGTCATAAGTGGTCATGGTGGTTAAGCAGATCACCATGTAACCATGTCCAAAATTACAAGCTTTTTTTTTTTTTTGCCACGGTCATTAAGCAAACAGCACAATCATTAAATGAATCCATTTTCTTCAATGGGCATTTTTTGCCAGAAACCAGAAGTAAATGCCAGAAACCAGCAAAAAATGCCAAGAATTGTGGTTACGTGACCACGGAAAGCCATAAACAGCTGTAAATGCGAGCCAACTGCATTCAAAATGCAATCACATGACCACGGGGTGGGGCAGCTGTTGAACTCCAGAACTGGGTCATACGTAGCTCTGGGGAGATCTGTTGTAACTTCAAATGGTTGCTAAGTAACCAGTCATTAAGCAAGGACTACATATACTGAGAGGGGCACCAATGCTCCCAATCTGCAGCTATTGCAACTCCAGAACTGGGTCATAAGTAGCTTTGGGGAGGTCTGTTGTAACTTCAAATGGTTGCTAAGTAACTGGCCATTAAGTGAGGACACATATTCTGAGAGGGCCACCAGTGTTCCCAACCTGGTATCTCCTCAATATTAGACAGCTGGTGTGATGTAATAGTTAAGATGCTGTGGCAGATGCTGGAGACACCTAGGTTCTAGTGCACTCTTAGCCACAGGAGTTCCTTTTGGCCCAGTCCTACTCTCTCAGCCCTACCTATCGAGTTGGAGTGGTTGTGAAGACAAACAAGAGGACAACAACACCTTGCACTCTTGAACCAAAAGGTAGAATAGAAATCTAACACATAAATGAACAAACATGTTGAGACTACAATTCCCAGAATTCTCCACCAGTAGCAAGAAGAGGAGATTCCAAGTTTGAAGCAGAGGCCCATTCATGAAGGCATATGCTGTTCCACTGAGTTACAGAAAAACTAACACATTTGTTTCACCAGATGGTGGAAAAGAGGCTGGAAGGACATGTTGGCTTCCTAGACAGGCCATTGGATTAGACCACCAAGGTCTCTTCCAGTCCTAGAATTCTAAGATAAAGTTAGTCACAATAAAGTGAGGTCTTCATACAACACACACAGTACATACAATCAAACTACAGAATGTACAGTACAGTATTTCTAAATTTGGCAATTTCTTTTCTTTTTTTTTAAATAACCTCACTTCATAAAAAAATATGGGTTGGTCTGTTTTCCATCGTAACTCTATTTAAATTTGTTGTACATGCCAAGAAGGGGAAGCAGCTGCAAATATTCAAGGAGTTGCACAGAAGTAACCATGAGATGACCACCTTTTGCTTCTTTCACAACAAAGCTATCAATCAAGCTAACATGAGGCACCCAGAAGAAATTCACCCCAAATAAAAAACCCTGAATACTTCTGTTCCTGAGGTCTCCCTGTACTTACGGAGTAAAATTTAAACAGGTGACCAGGGACTGCTTACAAAAAATAAATTAAAAAAAAAACCCCAATTTCTTCTTTAAGTTCTAAACATAGAGCCATAAAGAATTCAAGTTCTTGAAGAATTTTGCTCCTAGACCTTAGGAACAGCTTTCCAATGGAAACCAGACTGGTTCTATCTCTGATCATATTAGGAAAATTGCTAAAACCCATCTTCTTTCATACAACATTTAATTTAGGATTAGCCATCAATGTATACTCATTTATTGTGTTGGATGCTTTTAGAATGTATTGATTTTAGATGTTTTTAATTAGTTGTTCTGTGGATGTTGGGGGGTGGATAGCTGGGTGGGTCTATATATCTTGTAAACTACCAAGAATCACTTTTGATTGCAGCACATTAGAAAATGCAATAAATAAATAAGAAAGAGCCCTCTGGGGCTGGTGGCTTCTGGTCATTATGTAGCTCTGTTTTGAACCCAAAGATCTAAAGGATTGCCTCTCCCTATTTTAGCTTGCCCAGGCTCTCTCTCTCTCTCTCTCTCTCTCTCTCTCTCTCTCTCTCTCTCTCTCTCTCTCTCTCTCTCTCTCTCTCTCTTGAAGATCCATATTCTTCAAATATGGATCTTCTGTATATTTTATGACCCATAGCTTTCTCTCTGGTGAGCTGGTTCATCTGAAGCCCATTGATGTGTGCTATCCATTTTATATATTTCCTGCCTCTTCTTGTTGGGCTGTTGCTTTGCTTCAGCTTTTCTCCAAACTGCTGCCCTTCCAGAAGAATTGGAACTACAACTCCCAGAATTTTGGAGGGCACCCAGTTGGGGGACGCTCATTTAATCACTTGTAAGACAGTAGCTTTTTCTTTTGCATAAGTGTTGGATTCAAAATCCAGTTCTGTGTTGCTACTGGATGCCTGCCAAAGGAAAACTCCAGCACGTACCCTGCCCTCTTCCCATGCTCCCCAACCCTCCCCCTTTTTCTTGCCTTTTCATTCTTCTCCCTCTGTGCCACACACTTGTGCTTCTCTGACAGCTACACACCCACTCCACTTCCTCCCTGGAATCTTCCTGCAGCTTCTGGCAGCCTCAGCTGCTTGGAGTGAGTGTGCGTGGAGTGTTACGCCTTTGTGCCGGGATGATTGATGCCAACACTATAACAGCAGACACACTGCAGTCCATCACCAGAGCCCACCTGATTAAAATTCTGCTCCGGCCCCGACTGCAGCACTCCACAAATGGAATATTCTACATAATTTCCGAAAATGCTTCTTTTTATCACCCATTTCTCCTCTATCAGATGACACCCTGATTGATGGGAGATGACTCGTCTGACATCTTCCTGGTTTTACAGGCCCAGATTTACCACCCCCCTTAACCGCTTTATTGCTGGGGATCCAAACCGACTGCTAATGTGCTCTGGGCGCGGTGCAGGTGTCGGCTGGTAGCTGAGGCAGGAAGAAGGAAGGGGAGAGGTGAAAAAGGAGCCACCATGAAGTCAGGTCGGGAGGCCGGAAGGCTGCCCTGAAGACAATCTGGTTTAGCAACTGGTTTAGCAAGTAGGAAGCAGGCAGCTGTGAGGGTGACTTGCAGCCAAATTGTCAGCTGCCTGTTTTGATGAGAAAAAGTGGCATGTTGGATAGAACATGCCATGTGGCCTTGACATCCTCTCAAAGCCTGTTCTGCACCAAGATGCATGAGGCACATTCTCACGGGGTTTCTGTCCTGGGGCCAATTTAATGCATAATTATATGCTGATGGTGTGGAACCTCACCCTCTTGGATCTCCTTACTGGCTGTGTATCCTCACATGACAGAGACCTTGGATCTTGGTTGTAGGCCAGCCCAGAGGCTGAAGTTATACTCTGCCTCACCACTTCATGGATCCTCAATGCAGTCACCATAATCACAAGAGCCTAAATAAAAGAATGCAGCTCTCTAAGGTGCTGGTCAGGCCTATTCTCTCATTCCCCAATCATTAAGAATAAGTCTGTGTTAAGTGTACAGCTTCATCTCTTTATTTGGAGGACGCCTACTGTCCTGGAAGATCCTACTTGAGAGAAAAATGGCTGAGAGACAATACTGTAGTGCCAGACTGGAGAACCAATTCTGACTCACGGGTCCGATTCCCCTTCCTCCATATTCCTGACACACCAAGTAATGTCGCTCCATTCTCTCCTGCCATCTTTCTTATCTAGCATATCGTCTTTTCTGCATGCAGAGAAAGGAGAAGGACTCTGAATTGCAATCCAGAGGTTCCCTGCATTCTTCAGTGTTGTTCGATGGTGGTTGTTTGTTGTTGTTGTTATGAAAATGCATTGGACTCTCAATTCCATCCTGACTCTAAGAGGCATACAGTATAAGGCAATTAAAAACAAAATAATTCAGAGATCATACAAAACAAACATCCAGTAAAATAATGCCCACATCATTAAAACAAGCATGTCATAAAGAATGCACCAATCATATTTTATATAAACCACCAGCAAACCTCACTTTCCTTTGCACTGATGATGTTATCTAGCCTGCAAGAAAACAACTAACAATTAACATTAAAAACCAACAGTTCAGCCCTAAGCCACATATATTCTTTTCCAAAGGAACCATATACAGGCAACATATATTTCAGTAATCAAACAAATGGGAGAAATTTGCACATACACAAACCTATATCAAAGAAAAACTATTCTTTCTGGAGAGACTTCCGGTTTGTGTCGCAGCAGAACTGGACACAGGAAGGCAGGGCTCTGCCTTCCGTGCCCGATTTCGCCCTGCTGGAGGGCCTAAAAAGAGCCTAAAATTGCCCCGAAGAGGTGATGAAGAGGAGGGGTGCCTTGTTGATCATGGAAAGATGGCGGCCTTTCCGTTCGATCCAAGGAAAGCCCTCCAAACCGGCAGGGGAAAGACCAGCTACATTCCTGTGGCCGGCCATTGGCTGCTGACAACCGAAGAGGAAAAAAGCGCTAATTAATACATCATAAACAGCATGCCTGGAACTGGGTGAGAATATTGATCCTTTCTTTACTATTTTACAACTGAATTTCCGGGGAAAGGCTCCCAAGAAGTGAAAAACCTCCGAGTGAAAAGCGGCGTTTTAATTTTATGGGAGACAGAAACATACGATATTGAAGTGGAAGTAACATAAAGCTACAGTTTTGATAAATTTGAGAACTGAGATAACTGTTAGATTTTCTCTTTGAAAAAATAAAAAAAATTCAGGCAAAATATAAGAAATCAATCCTTTGTTTTAAGAGTGGGAAATGGACTTTGAATGACATCTAGTGGTGGATTTGTGTATAGCATTATAATTTGCTTTGCTTGGTGATTCCTACCCTGGGAGAACAGCTGGCAATAAAGGAAACTATTTTAGCATACTTATCATCCTGACCTTCTTGGATTATAAATACTGCTGAGCTTGGACTTTTAACTTCAAGAGCTAGTGGGAGGGAAAGAAAAATTTGACCTTGGACTATGCCTAGCTGGGAGAGACCTTTGAGCTGTTTTCAGAGAGGTTGAACATTTTGAACACTTCGAATATTGTGGATTACAACCTTACCTGATTGACACTTTTTGGGATACTTGAGACAAGGGATTACTATAAAATATTGTCTTCAGAACTGAATCTATTCTTTGGAATATATTGGATTATAAAGGATACATATAAAGACCAGAAAACCAATCTCCAGGAATGATGTCTCAAGAAAAAACAAACACCTTCCAGAAAGAAATATATTCTATGCCACAACTAATCCACCAAACAATTGTTGAATGCAAAGAGGATATAAAAAGAAATCATAATGAGACTAAAAACAATTTAGACAATATAAACGAGCAGATCTCCAAATTAAATCTACAACTAGAAAGCTCCCAGATAACAACCACAAAGTATGAACAAATAATCCAGAAATCAGAAGATGAAACAGAGGAAATGGATTTAGAGATGGAAGAGATAAAAGAACTGCAAGACTTAGCTATAACAACAAAAATGCAAGACCTTTTACGCCTTAGGTCTGCAAAATATATCTGATGGCAAAGAAAAAGATTTTTAAAAAGGGAATATAGAGCTGTTAAGGAAAATGTCACAACTTGAGAGATAGAAAATGAAAATAGAAATGGGGGGAGAAAGGAGTTATTTAAGGAATATAAACGGGCAGAATTCCCCCCCCCCAAAAAAAAATACCCTACCCAAATTGTTTTCCTCATGCCAAGCACTTTTCACAAAATAGAAAGAAATTTCCTGGGCAATCTAATTGCCATGGCTTGGAAAGCGACTTGGCAAAGAAAGAAAGGAGAGTCAGATTTAAAAAAACAGAAGACTTGACCTTCTAGAGGGAGAATTATATGTTTAAATACTTTTTTGAATAAGATTAAAAGAATGGAAGACTTTTAGATATAATTAGAGTTTTACAATGAAAGATATGATTTAGAATTAAGATAGCATGTTTTCCTTTTTTTGATATGGGAAATATGAAGATAAGAGGAAGATTGATTTGAATAAAACTTTCAGCTATATCATGGGTCGCCCAGCCGAAATATCCAACGAGCCGCATGGACCCGTTTCCCTAAAAAAAAAAACCCCTGGGAGCCGCACCCGCCCGCGCATGCGTGCCCGCCCGCGCATGCGCGCATGCCCCCGCGCTTGCGCATGTGCGCGCACTCGCGCATGTGCGCGCACTCGCGCATGTGCGTGCACTCGCGCATGCCCGTTCGTGCATGCGCGCGCGCGCCCGTTCGCGCATGCGCATGCGCACCCGTTCGCGCACGCGCACCCATTCACGCATGCGCACCCGCCCGCGCACGCGCACCCGCCCGCGCACGCGCACCCGCCCGCGGATGCGCACGCGCCCGCGGCGGAGGCTCCGGAGCCGCAGGTGATCCCTCAAAGAGCCGCATGCGGCTCCGGAGCCGCGGGTTGCCGACCCGTGAGCTATATAAATGTAATTAATATTGAGGAAATCATAATTGATAAAGATATTTCAAATATTGATGGGAAATCAAACGTTAACAAGAGTATGAAAAACAGGATATTGATTAAGAAATTGACATTATTGACTTATGAATTGATATTATTGTTATTTGTATGATATTAGTAAAATATGATGAAGATGCTTATATCTAACTTTGTATACATTAACAGTACCCAAAATTGTAATGGTGTAATGAAGGGAAAATGGAAAAAATATGGAGAAGAAAGGAGAATCAGGGAAAAAGTACTGGATTGTGTAGTATTGAATAGATTTATATTGAAAAAGTTAATGTTAAATATTTGAACTCAAACAACATGTCGTTTACTAAGCACTAAAGACTGTAATTTTTTTTAAAAAAAAATGTTTTATATATATTAAAAAGAAAAACTATTCTTTCTGCATGACTGCCTACAACAACATCCTTGCCCCTCAGTATAAGATACAGAAGTCATATCCCACCAATGCTGACAGGTTGAGGGGGGAGCCAAGTTTTAAGGGCTTAACTTGAGAAAGATGGGCCATACGAATCTCTGGGAGAAATTGTTCCAGCTTGCAGGGACTGCAAAATTGAAAGCTCACTTCCTGGGTTAACAAGGCCAGGAGCCAATAAAGCATTACCACAATGATTATATGCTTCCTGCATTGAATGTGTAAACCCAAGAATGAGCCTTTTGATATGTTTTCTATGTATACCACAGCAATGGTACAAAACTTTTTGGTGGCACATATCCACATATAGTGAGAAGGCATCCTGTATCTCCAGCTTTTCCTCGATAAGTAAATTAGACCCTACTCTGAAAAGCATATCTGTAAACAATATCTTATTGGCATAATCTTAGAACTATGCAATGTAGCAATAGCACATATTGGTGCATGCACTGGACATGTAAGTAGGCATCAGACAACTCATTTGAATTCATGCTTTACCACTCGTACAGACAAATTCACGCTCATGCTCCTGTCCTAACTAAGCACATGTTCTAAGTCTTCAGAAAGTTTCACAGCAATTTTCCTTCCAGAGAGGGGAGAAATTTTTCATTAACACTTTGTTGGCTATAGAAATTAGACTTGGGAGTGCATGAGCCTAAAACTTAATGCTTGAAAAGGCAGAGGACAAAGTGTACAGCAGCATTCCTAATTGTCACTTCCAGGAATTTAACGGCAGATGCTGAGCTGTGATTTTGAAGGCTAAGCCATTTTAAGCATTGGCATAAAGTGAAATTTAAATGAAATGCAAGCAAAGAAGAGCCAAGTTTCAGAATCTGAATAGCTGCAGAAATACATTTTTTTAAAAAATAAAATAAAGCAAATCTAGAATTGAAATTATTATTTGGACTCTCAGCTCTTTCCATATCCTTATGTGTTTATTATTGGTGTTTTATACCATCTTAATCCCTAAGAAACAACAGAATTACAACATTTCTGGCAAGTAATGCAAAAATCTGTGCAATATTTTTAAAATTGAAATTGTACAGGAATTCTGGGTTGGCAGTAAAATATTTCTATAAGCAGAGTAACCTGTTATCCCTTTTATGCTACATGTTTGAATAGTTATTGGGCAGGGCAATATGCTTTGCAAACTCAAGAACCTAACTACTTTCTACTGCCACGTGGTCTAGGTTCACTCTCTAGGCATCGGTCCCATACTGCAGATATGATCAAGACAGAGAAGAAGGCAGAAAGGTATTGAACAACTGCCTCCTTTTTTTCTGAGATGATGTGCCATTACAAGATTAATGACTCCAGAATCCCATGGAAAGCACACTAGTAGTTTTTATTCTGTTTCTTTTTTAGTTCAGAGTATATAGTTTGAAACCCGTTCAAGTTCTGCATAAGAACTAATCAGCTAGCGGATCTGGGCCACAAAGAGGTCTCAGGGGGCATTATAGTTAGAACTTTCTCCATCCTTAGATTCTCCAGATTTAAATGACCAATTTCTATTGTTCCCCAGCAGCTTGGCTGTTAGGCTGGCTGAGAATTCTGGTGTTTGAAGTCCAGGAATTCTGGAGGGCAACAGATTGAAAAACACTATTATAAATATATAACTGAAGCCTTCTGCATATTCTAGGCAGACATCTTCATGTCTCACCAGACCAAGAGGCTATTGACTGTATAGGTGGAGTAAAGCTTTGCAGACTGTGATAGTAGGTCCATCCCCCTGCCTAGATTTCTCTGGGACTTTATTTCAGTCCAATTCACAAATTCCCAGGAAAAAATGAACTTCACTGTGAATGAGAACATTCAAGATGACAAGGAGCCCCATGACAATATTAATGTCATAATTATTTTAATTTTTATTCAAATCTTTTATATCCCACCTGCCTTTCCCACTCCCTGAAAGCATCTTGCAACAAATAAGTAAATTACCCCCAATAAAATAAATAGTAACATACAGCAGTGAATTTTCCTGCATAATACAATCAATAAAACAAAGAAAACAATCAGGCAGCTGCAAGAAGATAAATGAGCAATATGAACATAGTTCAGAATTGCCTAATACTTGGGCAAAAGGTTCTTAATCATTGCTTATATTAACAAAATAAGTAAACACGGAATTAGACCATCATGGAAGGACCAGGTGAAGATCAGGTGCAACCACCAAGAGGTCTCTCTGTCCAATAAATCTTGCATTTCAGCTGAAGGCGTCTGGTTGGTTTTCTTTTAGGAGAAAATCAACCTGGGATTCCAGCTTAGAAGTACAACCCCCAAAGAATTAAAATCTGGTCCAGCGATTAAGGCATCTTCTTTTCTAAATACAATTCAAAAAGGCTTTCCTGACTCAGACAAAACTCCTTCTTTTGGCTGTTTCATTACCTCAGACTTCATTTTCAATTTATGGAAGCCATGAGAATTCTATACTGTGGCAATATTTGCATTACCGTGATCCTTGTACCACTTTCATGATAAAATAATACCATTCTTTTATTAGTTTGTTTGTTACATTTTTATCTCAACTGTATTATTTTTATAAATAACTCAAGGCGGTGAACATATCGGATACTGCTCCCTCCTTCTATTTTTCTCGCAACAACAACAACCCTGCAAGTTGAGATGGGTTAAGAGAGAGTGACTGGCCCAAAGTCACTTAGCCCAGTGGTCTCCGACCTTTTGGGCACCAGGGACCGGTTCCATGGAGAAGGGTTTTTCCGTGGACCGGAGGGAGTGTGGTTTTGTGTGCTGCCTGCATCTCGTGGATGGGGCTTCACTCGTTTGTGCGGACCGGTTGCTGGCATGCCATGGACCAGTGCCGGTTCATGGACTGGGGGTTAGGGCCCCCTGACGTAGCCACCTTTCATGCCTAAGGCAGGACTAGAACTCACAGGTTCCTGGTTTCTAGCCTGGTGTCTTCACTACTAGATCAAACTGACCCTAAAGTGCCACTTTAGGAAGTGCCACTTTAAGAAAAGTTCCACATCCTTTGTCTACAGATGAAAAAAATGATCTGATTGCATGATTACTGGAAGACTGATTGAAATAGTGCATGAAAACCATTTTGAGCCCTTTTTTTAGCACCACCTGAATGCTATCCATATCTAGTGGTGGGAGGGGACTATCAGCTTTGCCATCTGAAACCAAATCAACAAATACTCCTTACTGCATCTTCATGTCTAAAAATGTATTGTATTACAAGCTTCTGCAGACTGGAGCCCTGTTCCCCAGATGTATTATGTATTAGTTTCAGGTCATATATATTACGTGTGTACGTACACAGGTTATAAATACAGAAGGACAAATTGCAAACAATGTGGTCAGTGTGCATCTACAACGATTCTACATAAAGCCAACATGTATACAAGTTAGGCATAATGGCCATTCACAGTGGTGATAATGCTATGTTCCGACTAATTTAACACCCACAGTGGGAGAGAAAATCATTATAAATATGAAGCATTAGATTTTCTAAAGCAACTTGTGGAAATCAAGAGGCTCAGAAATAAACAACAGCCTGTCTATTCTGTGAGGTCCAGATTGCTAGCATCATTGTAGACAATTCCACTGTGAAAAGTATTTTACAGCTGGTATCGACTTCATTTTCTCGCAACCTGATGAGATGCAGATCATAAGCACTATTCACATTTGGAATGGAACTGTGACCAAAAAAAATGGGATGAGAATTGTAAGAACCATGTCATAAATGGATGAAGGGAAGGGAAGGGAAGAGTTGAGGAGGCCAAGACGCCTTGAGAAAACAGAGAAGACAGCACTACCATTTTAGCTCCTGGTCTGATTCTACAAGATAAACAGCATCCAAAACTTCATTCTGTTTAATTGTTTCCTTGCTTTGTGGTTAGCCTTGACTTCAGATGCACCACACAAACTTTGAAGAACATCCCTGGGCCTGTTTTATTTCCATCACCACTACCCAAGGCCTCAATCATACATACAAACCCCAGAAAACAGCCAACAAATCTCAGAAGCACAGCTAAAACATTTAATTACAAGCTCAGTGTTTCTCTGTTCAAAAACGACCTTCTCTGAAAAATAAACTCAGTCAGTGCTGCATTAAACAATCACAAGGACTGTTTCAGAGATTTCTACAACCCCTGAAGAAGGCCATTGCTTGGAAGAAATGTATTGGGCTTCTAATGAAATATTTTATTAGCCTCCTGGAGTTTTGCTGAAGAGAAAAGCTGGTACGAGAATGAACCGAAGCTGCCAGACCGGAGCAGCTCAGGAAACCCAAGAGGAAAGCCAGATGCTTTGCCTTAGAGAGAAGATAAGCTGGTGATCTGCAACTCCCATCACTATTCTGGAAAAGAGGAAAATTACCCTTTTGCCAAAAATATGGCACTTAATTTCATCACTGCCTTTGCTTCACACCTGCTGCTCTCTGAAGGCTGCCATGAACCTGTTCCTGCAGGCCTCTCATATTTGTTTTCTAGCAGCTGTTCCTGCCTCCATTCTAAATTGGTTACACTCTCTGGCTGAGGCCAGAAGAGATGTTGATCGGTTATGGCCCCTGTGTTATGGAACAGCCTTTCCCGGAGATACTGGATTAGCTCTGGCAATACTATCTTTTCAGAAGCAACTTAAAATGGAGTTCTTCTGGATGGTCTTCTGGACAATTGAGAGAACGCCATTGGAGGGGTTATACTGCTGCCTCCATGTTAGTGTATTGGTTTTTCATGTTTGGATTCTGTCGTACTGTTATGTTGTAGATGTTTTATCATTGAGTGTTTCAATTATTCTTGTATGCCACCCAGAGCCTCACGATTGTGGAGGTTAAGAAAGCTAATAAATACATCTTCATGTGCAACAACAAGAGCTTGTTGCTTTGTCACCCCCAATTTGGCCTTCTTTCACATTTGAGGACTTGAGGACCCCCAAAATTCCCAGCAGGAGGGGTTTTTTTCTGATAATCCTGGGAGTTGAAGACCAATATATCAGGAGAACACTTTGACCAAGGCTGACTGGCCATTATAGTCAACAGAAATAGCAGACAGAGACAATTAAGGAGAAGAAAGAATTAGAGGTATTGTTGTTAAAGTGGCCCAATAACACTTTTAGGATTCAGGCTTTGAGATTGTTAGAAACAGCTAGGTGTCTCCTCCTCCTCCCCTCCCTCCCTCCCTTTCATTCCAACCCATCCACTGATGGAGAAGGTGTCAGGTGCAAGAAATCAGGAAACAGGGTTGTTCAAATGAGTACAAGTGTATGCCGTGCTATCTCTAAGTAAGAATCTGAACTACTAACGGTCAAGGTAAATTGGCGGTAGATAAGAGTCAGCAGAATTCAAGGAGGGCTGCATTTAGATCTCTTGTGGGCATGAAGGGACTCCAGACTGATGGCACGTTTGACCCCTCCCTCCGACTCAGCCTGGTCATCTCCTACAGAAGGCAAAGGAACACTGAATTAAGCTAATCCTAAATAGGCAAAAAATGAACTCCAGCCTTCCTTTGTGCTGCCTTCCATCATCTTGCTATAGAAACTGGCAGGCATTTCCACAGAGACAAGCCAGCCCAATATCTGGCAAGGAGGCACCACCATTCTTTGTATGTAATAAATTAAAGGGAAGCATCAGAAGGGAAGCCAGCAGGGGTGAGCTTCCTGTCTCCTGAGGAACTGCAAGGTCACTGGGCAAACTAGTTCCTCCAAGTATGTCGCAGAAGCTGACGATAGACACAGTTCTGAAGGATTCCAGTGGATTGGGGAGAAGAAGGAAATGAAAGAAACGAGTCAAAAGGACATTGCCATAAACTGCCATATCCCAAGATTATTATTCCCCTGGATCAGAAGCTTGAGGCTGTTCTGAGCAACTGGAGGGCAGTCAAATCTGCACTGGATTGTTACAGCTTGATGCAGTTTATTGTCACTACACAATCCTTTTCTTTCTTTTTTGGCAGAGGCGAAAAATGCTCCATCCAGTGAGGCATTTGAGACAAGCACTGATATACTCGGTGATGGCAGGATACAGATAATGTGGCAGCTGCAAATTTATGGCCACGGTGATTTTGTGACTCAAAGGATGGAACTTGTGGGGAATTGGTGTGTTGTGGGGGGGGGAGAGAGAAAGAGAATGAACTGGCTAGAAACTTATTCCTGACAAGAGAGTTATTGTTCTAGGCACTGTGTGCAATTTCACGGACGCCTGCGATCTGCACGTACATATATGCCGGAAGTCTTTCTTATCTCAGGGAAGGGAGAAGGTTTGGTTTGGCTTAGCATCCTCTTGCATGAAAAAGACAGAATTAAAATAAGGTGAAGGTGGGCAAAGGAAGGATACAGAAAGAGAAAGCCACACTGTTTTTAAAAAGAACACAATTACAGTATCCAAGCATCCAGGTGAGCTATATCAGGAAGAGAAGATGGAGAGCCCCATAAAATTTAAAGAGAGGGAGAGAGTTGGTATCGTATAATCACAGCAAAGGCTCTAAAAACAGGATCTATACTTGCAATTATTGGATTACTTTAGTTTTAAATCTCATCTTTAAAACAGGAGGAGAGAGGATTGTCTCTCATTTCTTCTCCTTTACAGAAGCAGCCACTTAAAAAGAATGGGATGCCAAAAAAAGCAAAAGTGCAGCTAATGGCAATTCTTTAAAAAAAATAAACGTAGAATAACAGAGTTGGAAGAGATCTTACGCCTTCCTCCTCCTATTTCCCCCCACAATAACTCTTGTCAGGTTACTGTTATCACCCTTGCGAAGAAAACAGATCTAACCATTTCCCATCTCTGAGTCAGGGACGTTGAATTTATTTTCTAATTTATTTGGTGTACATTGTGATAAGCAGGTTTACTGAAGTCCCTGGAAAGGATCCAGGAGGAAAACTGGGGTGTGAACTATATTCATCTGGAGGATTTTGTTTTCTAATTTTTAGAAGGAAAAGAAGGAAGAAGAAGATGAGCTGCTCTTTAAATGTAGAAAAGGCAAACGTCTCCTTCAGCCTCTGCTAGGAATCTTGTCTCTGCTCTCCAAGCAAATACTTTTGAGGCCCAGGTAGCCTCATGCCAGATCTTATTGTTACTGTGACAGATAGTCCTCAACTTACAGCAGTTCGAAGTTACAAAGGCACTGAAAAAAGTGACTTATGACTATTTTTCACGCTTATGACCATTGCAGCTTCCCCATGGTCACATGTTTTACATTCGGATGCTTGACAACCGACTCATATTTATGACGGTTGCAGTGTCCCGGGGGGCTCACGTGATCTCCTTTTGCGACCTTCTGACAAGCAAAGTCAATGGGGAAGCCAGATTCATTTAACCACCGTGATATTAATTTAACAACTGCAGGAATTCACTTATGTGGCAAGAAAAGTCGTAAAATGGGGCAAAACTCACTTAACAAATTTTTCACTTAACGACATAAATTTTGGGCTCAGTTGTAGTCATAAGTTGAGGACAACCTGTATCAAAAAGAAAAAAGAGACCAAAACCTACCACCTCTCTTAAATTATACATACATAAACTCGCAAAATTGTTGTCAATCTTGCAAGGTAGCCCAGGCAAGAAGCACACCCAGAAGTACTAGTTCTAACTTTACTGTAAGGTTACATTAACAGAATCTGAAATTATATCTCTTCTCCACCCCTTTGCCTTTACATTGAAGAAACTAGGGAGGGTCCCTTGTGAGATGTTTGTCATACACCATCCCTTCTGCAGGCTCAGCTGCCTCTTATCTGACCATTGCCTAATCTGCTGCTCTTCCACCTGTCTCCCAAGGTCCTTCCTACACACCATTTACACTTTCCCTTTCCTTTCCCTCCTTTCATCTTCTAACTATTTGAATAGAATAGAATAGAATAGAATAGAATAGAATAGAATAGAATAGAATAGAATAGAATAGAATAGAATAGAATAGAATAGAATAGAGCTGGAAGGGACCTTGGAGGTCTTCTAGTCCACCCCACCCCACCCCGCTCAAGCAGGAGAACCTATACCATCTCAGACAAGTGACTGTCCAGTCTATTCTTAAAAACCTTCGGTGATGGAGCACCCACGATTTCTGAAGGCAAGCTGTTCCACTGGTTAATTGTCCTCACTGTTAGGAACTTTCTCCTTAATTCCAGGTTGCTTCTCTCTTTGGTCAGTTTCCCACCATTGTTTCTTGTCCTGCCCTCTGGTGCTTTGGAGAATAGCTTGACCCCCTCTTCTTTGTGGCAGCCTCTCAGATACTGGAATACTGCTATCATGTCACCCCTATTTCTTCTTTTCTTTAGACTAGCCAAACCGAAGTCCTGCACTGTTCTTCATATGTTTTAGTCTCCAGGCCTTGGATCATCTTAGTTGCTCTTCTTTGAACTTTTTCCAAGGTCTCAATATCTTTTTTGTAGTATGGTGGGCAAAATTGGTTACAGTATTCCAGGTGTGGTCTCACTAGGGTTTTATAAAGCGGTACTAATACTTCGCATGATCTTGATTCTATGCCTCTGTTTATACAGCCCAGGATTGTATTAGCTTTTTTGGCTGCTGCTGCACACTGCTGGCTCATAGTCATGTGAACGTCCACTAGGACAGGGCTTTTCAACCTTTTTACCGATTGTACCACTTTTAGGATATGGCAATATTCGAGTACCAACTAGCAAGGTGTCAAAAACTTTATGACCAAAAAAAACACCCTGTTCAAAGTTGCAATTGCACTGAAATGACTTATGACCATTTTCACACTTATGACCATTGCAGCATGCCCGGGGTCATGTGATTTATATTTGGATGCTTGGCAACTGATTCATATTTATGATGGTCACAGTGTCCCAGGGTCATGTGATCCCCTTCTGCAACCTTTTGACAAGCAAAGTCAATGGCAGGGCTGCTGGTGGCCAAGTGCTAAGGCGGGACTTCCCTCCCTCCCTCCTTCCCTGCCTCCCTCTTTCTCATGCCCACCTCCTTCTGAAGGAAGAATTTGAAAAAAAAACCCATATTTTTTCTCTTCCATATATTCATCAAACAAGGAAAAGCCTCCAGAAACAGAAAAGACAAACTGCTGAGTGAACTAGCTTAAAAAGGCACATTCCCCTTTAAGAATTAGCTACTGGCTAGAAAGGAAAGTAAGGAAGAAAAAAAAATGTAGTAAGTATTGGCTGCCGGCTAAGGCAGCCTCCCCAAATGGCTCCATTCATAAGTAAAGGAATCTACAGGCAAAATCCATTCAGGACAAAAATACTTCAAAATCCCTTGCAGCAAAACTTACAGCTAACAATAGCAGAGCAATAGAAGCTAACACGAGACATCAGCCATCAGCCAAATAGAAATTGCCAAACACTCCTTAAGAACACAAAGCCCACATTGCACAAATCCCAGAACTTCAAAGTCACAAAAGCACATAAGAATCCTTCCACTCTCCATCTCCTCCCTCTTTCTCATGGGGGAGGGTGAGCCAGAAGTGAGCCTGGGGCCTTTGCAATTCCAGAGGACTCTCTCACTGTAAGTCCTTGCCTGCGCTGGCTCTTTCCCTCCCCCACTACACTTGGCTAGGCAGGGCTGCGTACCACCTGCCACTTGTTAATGTACCACAAGTGGTACAGTACCACAGGTTGAAAAGCCCTGCACTAGGACTCCAAGGTCCCTCTCACACTGTTTTTGAACCAGGTCTCACCTAATCTGTACTTATATCTTTGATGTTTCCTGCCTAAATGTAAAACTTTGTTTTTCTCCACATTAAAACTCATTTTGTTGGATAGGGCCCATTGTTCAAGTTTGTCAAGATCTTTTTGAATCCTCAGCTTGTGTTCTGGGGTGTTGGCTACTCCTGCCAGTTTAGTGTCATCTGCAAATTTGATAAGTTCCCCTTCTATTCCCTCATCTAAGTCATTGATGAAGATATTGAAGAGTACTGGGCCTAAGACGGAGCCTTGTGGTACCCCACTGCTTACTTCTCTCCAAGTGGATGTAGTACCATTGAGGACTACTCATTGAGCACGATTTGTCAGCCAGCTACAAATCCATCTGGTGGTGATGTTGTCTATTCCACCTGCAGTAGATTGTGGTCTACTTTGTTGAATGCCTTACTGAAATCTAAGTATACTATGTCCACAGCATTTCGCTGGTCTACTAATTTGGTCATTTTATCAAAGAATGAAATAAGATTGGTTTTGCATGATCTGTTTTTAACAAACCCGTGCTGGCTACCAGTTATAATTGTGTTTGCTTCTAGTTGCTTGCAGATCTGTTTTTTGATTATTTTTTCCAGGATCTTCCCAGGTATTGATATTAGACTGATTGGTCTGTAGTTTCCTGGGTCTGTTTTTTTTTTCTTTTCCTTTCTTGAAGATGGAAACCACATCAGCCCTTTTCCAATCCTCAGGTACTTCCCCAGTGCTCCAGAATTTTTGAAAGATATGGTGTAATGGTTCTGAGATAACAATTTAATAATAATTTATATTTCATGTATCAGTAGTGAAGTAACGTAAGATGCCGAAAATATGCTTCTTGGGGATATTTCTGCACTCAGCTACTTCTTGAACAGCCACAGCTCCCAACAGTTTGGAACAAGTGGACACATCTGATCTTTTAAGAACATCCTGTGAGAGCCCTCACAAAAATGGCTTTTTTTCTTATGTAGGTGAAACCATTCCAGACAAGCTTTATGCTGCAGGCAGCCAACATTTTTTTTTTTTTTTTAATGTTTGAAGAGATCCCAAGCTAGCTGACACTTTGTGATGCATAGAAGCTTTTCATAGTGTGGAGTGTATAAATGAGCCCTTCGGTTCTGCAGTTCATTTTGGCAACCAAAATAGATATGGGTGAGACAGATTTTCAGATAAAGGACTTTTTTTTTTTTTTTAATGCTGGAGCATCCTTCAGTAAATACAGCCACCCCTAATGAGCAACCATTTTTCTGCTTGATTGAGAGCGAGTTGTCTTCATTTTGACAGGTGATCTTTTTTCCTTGTGTATGACTGTTTGTGTGTGTGTGTGTGTGTGTGTGTGTGTGTGTGTGAGAGAGAGAGAGAGAGAGAGAGAGAGAGAGAAGGAGATTTCAGAGTGTTTCTTTCAGAGTTTTGTACATGCCTTTAGAAAAAAAACAAAAACCATAGCCAGATGAATGTACCTTTGAGCATGTGTAAAGAAGCTTCTTCCACTTCTCCATGTATCCATCCATGACTTTAGGAAGATTCTTTTGTGGGTCAATAAGAGATATCCAAGCATGCTTCAGCCCCAGCACTGCTTTGTTTCAGAATTGGAGACAAAGCCAGGGGTATGTTCCCCAGCAAGAGGAGTGCAGAGGACTTGCTGGGGATGAGGGGCTATAACAGGAACTCCAGAGGAGGAGGAGGAGACCTGTTTAATAGTTCTGGAGAGGAGGATGAGCCATAAAGTCCAAGGTAATTCTCCATGGCTCAGTTACCTGCTTCATTTATTCACTTCTGCCTCTGATCGATGCCAATGGATTTTATTTTATTTTATTTTAAACAGCAGAGAAGACACGGCAAGACTGCAAAATGCCCCGGAACATAAACCAAGGAACTTCGGGGGGGGGGAATTGGGACACGCTTATTCAGTAGCACCACCAATCTGCCTCCATCCCACCCCTCAAATCCACCCAAGTGCAGACCCTGTTTCTCCATTTATCAAAAAGCTTTGAGAAAAGCTCTATTTCTATCTAACTACCTGCCTGGGTTCCAAGAGGTGTCAAATTAAGAAGGAAACAGGGCAAAAAGAGGTGAAGTCACAGTCTATGCAAATTTTGCTTTATTGTTGCTGCTTAACGAAGAAAGAAAATCAGCCACAAAGGAGCCTCTTGAAAAGGAACACTGTTTTGCACTAACATACATGTGTATATTTATGTCTACATCTTGTGTGTGTTTGCATACATATAGGTGGTCCTCACACATCAACCACAATTACTACTGGCAATTCCATCACTAAGTAACACAGTTGTAAAGTGAAAATTACACGATTGCACCCAATTTACAGCAAATCTCCTGTAAGTCAGTAAGCGTGAATTACCTGTCTGGGACTTGTGACTTCCCTTGGCTTCCCCATTGACTTTGCTCGTCGGAGGCCGGTTGTGAAGTTTGCAAATGGTGATCATATGACTGCAGGACACTGAAATCATCATAAATAAGTTTGGAGATAGTCAGTCTTATATTACCCTATGTTGGTGCAATCCATTATTCTTTTAGCTTCTGCACACAAAGCTAAGCCAGTCCCCACCCCATTTCTGCCACTGCTGATAGAAACAAAGCCGCCTTCTCTTCAAGGTCATCATTATGGTGGCCAAGATTAAGTGGACATTACAGTTTTGGTATTGCTATATGTAAAAAGTACTCATTGCTCTAGGTCAGGGGTAGGCAACCTTGGCTCTTTTATGACTCGTGGACTTCAACTCCCAGAATTCCTGAGCCAGCATGGCTCAGCTTGGAAACTCTCCCTTTCCCCTCAGCATGGCTGGCTCAGGAATTCTGGGAGTTGAAGTCCACGAGTCATAAAAGAGCCAAGGTTGCCTACCCCTGCTCTAGGTTTTCACCACCGCTTCAGAAAATGTCTCAGCTTTCCTAAAGAGGATTGCTGTTTCTTCTGTTACGTTCTCTTCTTGACCCTGTATAGTCCAAATAAGTTGACCACTCATATGATTGGAAAAGAGAATGGAGTATCTATTTTTATAAAAGCTGCGAGAATGGTACATAAGCAACTTTAGAAGGAGGGATGAATGAAGGAACAAAATATTCAACTGAGTTCTAAGACTCTATACACAAAAGTCATGAATGAAAATAATGATTCACAATAGAATCGCTCAAACGTTGTAAGCACAACACAGTCAAGGATAAAATAAAGCCAACTGGTATTACCATTTCAATTTTAAAAGATGCAGGAAAGAGGTGGGGGGGGGGAGCTTTTACTTCAAATCAGGACTGATAGCCACGTCTATCTGTAACAAATGTAGCATGCCCTGAAATGATTGAGAATCGCCTTTCCCTAACCTGCCATGCATTTCAGTGGTTATATGAATTAATCCATAGTTCAAATATTTTATTTAACTGTCACATAAAATACTTCTACTTCTTTGATCAATGTTTCTCATTCCATTTGTGTGGTAAGCCTAGTATGGCAGTGATTCTCCCAACCATAATTTGTGGTAGCAAAGAATCAAATTTGCTCTAGCTGCATTTACTATGCTCGGATTAAAAAAAAAAAATCTTATAGATGTAGTGTAGAAGATCAGTAGGGTTGGGGAGGTAATGAAGTACAGGTAGTCCTCAATTTGCAACAGCTCATTTAGTGACCATTCAAAGTTATTGTCAACAGTAATATTGGATGTTTTTGCTTTGACAACATATGGAGATGCAGCCATTTTCCTTCTTATGTTTTACTCTTAGAATTAGGGTTAGAATTAGATGATACTGGGGGGAGGAATGTGCATGACATAACTAGACATAACAATAATGTAACTAGTGTGAGAATCAAGGTTGTTGAAATAAGAGATGATAAAGAATTGGCGGGCTAGAGAACTGGAGAGAAAACCTGCATTTCAAACTAATTGGAGAATGTGATTTATGACTGTAAATTAGAGGAGGGAATTGTTCTTTGATACTATGTGCTCAGGGGAGGGGAATTCAGATTTTGGCTTTGGCTATGTAAGTGCCGATGTTATGCTACTCGAATAAATATTCTTTAAGGTAAACAATGCCTCGAAGTTCTTTGAAGAGTTTCATCTGTCGGAACCATGACAGTTACAACAGCACTGAAAAAAGCGACTTATGGCCGTTTTTCACGCTTACAACCGTTGCAGCATCCCCAGGGTCACGGGATCAAAATTCAGAAGCTTGGTAACTGGCTCATATTTATGACCGTTGCAGTGTCCCAAGGTCATGTGATCACCTTTTGCGACTTTCTGAGAAGCAAAGTCAATGGGGGAGCCAGATTCACTTAACAACCATGTTATTAATTCAACAACTGCGGTGATTCACTTAACTGTGGGAAGAAAAGTTGTAAAGTGGGCCCAAATTAACAACTGTCTCGCTTAGCAACAGAAAATTTGGGCTCAATTGTGGTAATAAGTCATTTGAAAATGTCTCAGTTTTTACAAAGAAGGAAATATTTAGTAATGTGCCAAACATGATCCCATCAGTAGATTGGAATTCAATCAGTACTTAGCTAATAAACCATCTGGAACCTCCATGAGCTTTGTGGAAAACACTTAAAAGTAGTCCTCACTTAATGACTTCATTTAATGACCATTCAAAGTTATGACCGACCTCAAAAAAATTATGTACAATCCTTCCTCAGAGTTATTACTAGTACTGCTACCTCTCCCCCGCAATCATGTGATTACATTTTGGGTGCTGGGCAACCAGCTCACATTTATGATTGGCTTTAGAGTCCTGCAGTCATGTCACCACAATTTGTGACATTTTTTGCCAGTTTCCAGCATTTGGGACCAGAAAAAAAGCTGATTTGGGAGAATGGATTCGCTTAAAGACCACAGGGTTTGCTTAAAAGCCACAGGGTGGCTTGCCTTACAACCGTCATAAGTACAGTCATAAAATCAAGTCACCTCATTTAATGATCGCAAGGACTTACAATGGAAATTCCAGGTTCAGCTGTGGTGATTAGCACCCATCCTTTTATGTCCTCTACTTATAGAGACATGAATGAACAAACTGTTTAACTTTTACTAAGTAACTTGCTCTCCCACAGGTCAGCTGTCCTTTGTCCCTAGATTAGGGGCGTCAAACTCGCAACATCACATGACGTGTCGCGATGTATCACGATATCGGAGCTGGGGTGGGCGCGGTTTCAGCATGATGCATCTGGCCCGCGGGCTGGCAGTTTGACACGCCTGTCCTAAATCAAGATTCAGCAAGCTTTTCAGGCAGCAGGTGCTAGCTAATATGTTGGGGTGGGCTTCAAAAATGTTTTCAAAATGGCTCACGTGAATTTGGGGAATTAATTCCTGAAAACCCACACATTTTGCCCCCAAAATCCCACATGATGTCATGTGAGAAGATCAAAATCTCATGGGATTTATTAACCTCCACAAGTTTCAATCCAAAAAATTATTTTTGGTTTACAGGCAGTAGTAATCACGGTGACTTTTACCTACCTCTCTGTGCCTTAGAAAGCAAACATTCCAGATGAAACTTCAAATAATAACTTTTTTGAACGTGATTTTCAATTGTTATACATTCAAAAATTAGCTTTTAAGAAGATGCCTTTGAGTCAAGGTCAACTCACAACTTCATAGACGCATCAGTGCATTCTGTTGGCAGCAGAATGGAAGATTATTATTTTTTCAGGATGTTGTTGTTATTGCTCTCGGTTTTCCTGACAATTACCCATCCAGGAAATATGCCAGTCAGATCTAACCCTGCTTAGCTCTTTTGGAATTGGCCAGGATCAGTTGCTGCTTCCGACCTGTGCAAAATTTGATTGGGGGTTACCCCAATTCATACCCCCAACGTCTAGGAAACTGTATTTGGCACATATTTATGGAGATTCTCAGTCATCCAGGCCAAAGGCAACTGCACTTTCTTTGTTTTTCCTTGAAGACGTTTCGCTTCTCATCCAAGAAGCTTCTTCAGTTCTCAGTTAGAAAAAGCACCTTAGGGACAACCACGACCTGGATGACTGAGAATCTCCATAGATGTTTATTTGACTGGACTGGATTGTTTTCTGACTCAAAGGCTCTGCTATGAGATTGCTAGCTCTGGTACAATAAGCTTCCACAATCAAAGTAGGAGAGAAATGCAGCAGCTCATGTTAGCTGTGAATAGCTTTCTTAAGGAGGAAGTGGTCCCCTAGTAATTTTCTGTGGATCAATGCTACTTTCCAGATGCATATATCCTGCATCTATGTCATAGCTGCCTTAATTGTGACTCTCCCCTCCCTCCTTGCCTTAAACGTGTACACTTGCCCTCTCCATCTCAGTCTCTTCCCCTCATTTACACCCACAAATTAATCTGACATACCAAGTCTCAATGCCCAGAAAAACTGCATGACAGAGAGAGTACTCTCCTCCCTTTTCTTTTCTCTCTTTCCCGGGAAGAAGACTTAGACAAATGACAAACCTGCATCTTCTTTGCAGAGTTCAGTGTAAATCCACAAGGTCAGAGCCATTACGGACATTATTAAAAACATAAATGTTGCAACATCTAAGTACAGGGAGAACAAGGCACATGCAAAAGGAGTAACAGAGGAGAAAAGGGGGGGATGCTAATTGGATCTGTCTCTGATGCCCCCTCCCAATGCCGGTCAAGCTTCATAGGATACTGAATACCGTGGTTTCAAGACATGTACAGAACTTCGTTTTTTAATATAAGCTGTTAAGGTCAGCAGTGGCAAATGTAACAGAGTTTTGAAATTTCAACAATGGAAGGGAACAGAATGACATAGACGTGGGGTGGGGAGCTGACTGTGTTAAAATAAAATACACACACACAAACACACACATACAAGTAGCTGAGAGGCAAAAGTACAACAGTAAGGAGAATTCCCAAAACATTTCTTTTGATATAATACCACAGGAGACACCAGGCTGGTTCAGAATGGGTTCCTATCATTGGCAAGAACACATGGGGCTGTTGCCTATATTAAAAGGAAGTAAGGGAAGCGATTGTGATGGTTGCTGTTAAGTTCTTACTGTCTTCCTCCCTGTGTTTTCAAGAAGAATATTTGTAAATGGTACTTAATCTTTAAACCACTATGAACATTTGTTGTAAGAAAACGCTCTCTTACTGCAACATAATTTTGTTTATGATGTTGTGTTTTGCTGTTTTCTTTTGTTATCTTTTCTTCTAATCTGGATGTTCCAAATGGAAAGGTAGGAATTTCCATTAATTGTTCCTAATCTTTGAGGATTAGAGCAAATGAATGCTTATTTGGTACTCTACAATCAGAGCCTGGCATGGAGAGAAAACATTTTGATCCACCACCAACAAAACCAAAGTACCTTATGGGTAAGTCCTTGCAAGGATTCACTCACCCACACAATCAATTCAGTGTGTCCAGAAACATTTGCAGAATTCTTGAACACAGGCCGATGTCCTGTCCCAGCTTAAGAATTAAATTGATTTTAAAAATGCCTGATTGAAACTTGTCCACCTAGCAGTCTTTGCAAAAACATAATGCAACTGTGTAAGGTTTATAATGATAAAATTACACTTCCTGCCGTTACCAACCAGTACCCAAAGAGCCATTGATTTCAAAATGGCACTGTTGGCTTAAATACAATGGTGCCTGTTTAAATAGTCAGAACATGCCTCTGTCCTGCTCACAGCCCCATTGGCACCTGACATTACCTTTTATGGGATTTATGAGCTGGCAAATGACACCACCTAAATGGTTGTTCAAAGTTAATTGAAGATCATGGGGAAGGCACTGAAAGTTCCTAAATAGAAAATCCTCATTTTTTAAACCATAGAGTAAGCAATGAGGAGAATACCAGAAGAGAAATCTGGATCCTAATATTATTAATATGTTACAAATTGTTTTTAAAGCTTTTGACATTTCACATGCAGTTTGGACAAAGGAGAAAAGGGATCAGCAGAGAACTATCAAATGCACATTATATGCAATATCCAAAGATATATTCCCCTTCCCTTAGGAGTCAGCACACATTGGTGTTCAATTCTCACTTTAAAATTTTGGGGTTCAATTCTGATTTTAAAAAATGGAAATGGGGTTGTCGCACAAACACAGACACTCCACCCTTACACACCCAATGTTCCTTTAGGAATTACAATGACAAATACAATACTTGATTTATTTATTTCAGATAGTGATGCATTTAGGGATGAGCATATTTAACATTGTACAGCAATATCTGACTTTTGAAATAGTTTCCCAGCTCTCTTCTTCAATCTGAAAAGTAGCAGAATGATCCTGTCTTTTCTTACCAAATTACAAGGGCTTTTGTTTTCTACAGATCAATTTCCCATGGTTGTATATTTCCTCGGTTAGTACAGACGGACAGACTCCATTATCCACAGTAAAAAGTTGTGCCTTTTTACTGGTTTGAGGCATATGGAGCTGCCTGAAGGAGGAGTTTTGGAGCTTGTGTGTGTATGCACAGATGTTTTATACATAAAAAAGATGAGCTTTTGCCCATGTATAAAGCATGGTTTTGTTCAATGTTTATACAGTAAACTAGTACTCCTAGATCCTTCTTACATCCACTGTTGCCAAACTAGATCTCCCCAGTCCTGTATCTATAAATTTGGTTTTCCTTACTAAGATGCAGGATCTTAAATTTATCTTAACATCATCCTGTCAGATTTGGCCCAATGTTCTCTCAAAATCAATTGGATTTTGATGCTCTCCTCCAATATATGAGCAAACCCTCTAACATTATCTGAACATTTAATAAGCAACCCTGCCATTTCATCCTCTAGATCAATACTGGTAGTCCTCAACTTACAACACTTCATTGTTCTAAGTTTTACAATGTCACTGAAAAAAGTGACTTATGACCATTTATCACCCTTAGAACTGTTGCAGCATCCCCGTGGTCATATGATCAAAATTTGGACGCTTGGCAACTGACTCACATGTATGACGGCTGCAGTGTCCCGGGGGTCATGTGATCACCTTTTGCAACCTTCTTATAGGCAAAGTCAATGGGGGAAGCCAGATTCACTTAATAACCGTGTTACTAACTTAACAACTGCAGTGATTCACCTAACAGCTGTGGCGATAAAGGTTGTAAAATGGGATAAAATTCACTTAACAAATGTTTCGCTTAGCAACATAAATTTTGGGGTCAGCTGTGGTCGTAAGTCGAGGAATACCTCTATTTCTTAAACTTTTTTCTTGGATGGAATGAATTATAACACAAGAGTTGAGAAAAAGCCATTCACATGGCTTTCACCATGTAAAATATGAGTAATGGGCATTGCTTCAACTTTTCTTAGTTGCAGGATTGCTGCAGTCACATTACTGCAAACAAAGAGAAAGGAAAGGAAAGGAAAAGAAATATATAAAGAAGTCATCCCAAATATTAACAAGTTTAGTAGCACCTATAAGTTACAAATAGGTATCTCTTCTTTCCATAACCCATTCCTTATCTATAAGCAAGTCAATAAGATATCTTCAATCCTAATGTCAACAAAAAGCCCATAAAGGATTGCCAGAACTTTATAAAACATGTCTTATTTTAACATTGGTCAAATAAACCAACTTTGTCTTCCTTCCTTTTACTTCTGAAAATCTTAATTGTTAATTCCATCAAATGTTCATAGGATCTGATCTCCCTTCATCTTTGTCCCATTGCAAAAGCTTCTTTGAGGCTTCCACAAGCTTACTTTATATATCCAATAAAAAGACATGATTCAAGTCCTTCTCTTTATCCAAGTCTTTATTATGTGTATTTCCACTCTTTTAAAACTTCAGCCAGTTTCTTTTGTACATCCAGTAAAGAGTCCTTATCTAGGTAATTTTCTTGGCCGCTCACTTGTATTTCCACTTTAAATGCCTTCTCTGTCTTCTAATCTACACTTTTTATTTAACTATCCAATAATTAATTAAATATTTATCCAATATTTCTGCATCAAACAAGCTTTGTTTCCCATCTGTCATTCCTTCGTTAATGTCTTTTGAACACAGCCTATCTATAGAAGCAGATATAGTTACTGATATTGCTAATATTGCAGTTATTAATTTCTATCCCTATTCCTCAACTATTTTCTTTAATATTTCAAATATAGCATTTTGTGTCATTTTGCAAATCCCAATTCTGATCAAAACCAAAAGCAGGTTTATAAGGTTTTTTCCCCCCTTTTTGTCTAGAATCTTTAGTCTCCTCTCCTATCCAGTTTAAATCATAAAGTTTCCAATCTCTGTTAAAACTTAAGAGTAGACAAAATAATTTTAGTTGCCATGAAAAGCTGTTTATTTTATATATAGTTCAAAAATCTTATGTTAAAAGTTTCAATATTACAAATTTGTCTGGATCCTTACTTTGTTTATAACATTCCTAGATCAAAATCTTATTCAGTTTTTTGCCATTTATTTCCAGTTATTCAAGTACTTAAACTTATAGATAATTTTTCTTTTGTTCAGAAATGAAGATAGTCTCACCAGGTGGCTTTTCAGCTTTGTTGTTCCAAAGATCTTTAATTGCTTTAAGGTGGTTAAGTAAGCAATTTTCAAAAGTGATTAGGAAGTGAAGTTAGCAAACGTAATGTCCTTTAAAATGCTCTACTGTGGTAGTAAACTTGATGTCTGATTCCTGATCCTTGTCTGCAGAGATTCTAAAGAATCTTTTTATTCACTGGTTCTTCCATCTTTGCTGCAGGCATCATCTCTGCTCTTCCAAAGACATGATTAGTTCGCCATACCTCCTCTGAAAGTCTCCATTATCTTTTTGTTTTCAACAACAAAACTGGACTCATAATATTGTCACACCCAAAAAAATCCAGGTCTAGGTTTCTTTCTTCATTTCCACAGCAGAAGGGGAAAACAAATGGAAATGGAAATAATTCAAATCAGTGAAGTTCAAATCAACAAAAAAAGGGAATGTGAAATATGCAGCATTAACTATATTGCATAATTAAATAAATGCATGGAATGAAGTGTGCATAATTTTTTTTTAGTTTAGGTTTGCCTTGTCCTCAAAATGTCCAGGCATTTTCCTTGGAAAGAAGAGCAAGTTGGCATTTTCTTCTTCTAGGATATTCTTTAGTTTCCCAGCCTAATCTATAGCCCTGGGGCTCCCTGATTCCCTCCTGTATTAGAAGCTTGGAAAAGGCAGATGTGTTGTAAACTCACAGCAAAGTTTAAGAGAGCTGAAAAAGAGATTGGGAGTTATTTCATTTCCCAATAGAAATATTTCACATGAATTTCTATTGCTTGGCCACTCTCTTTGTTAAGAGGTTTTGCTTTTTTAAACAGGGCAACAGTGGTTAAAACTGTGTATAAGTAGTCCTCATTTAATGACCACAATTGGGATTGACAACTTAGTCGTTAAGTAGAATGGCTGGTAAGTGAAACATCACAATTTTACGATCTTGTTTCAGCTTTCCTCTGATTTACAGATCTGTGTAGGTCATAAATGGGAGTATCGGTCGCAATGTGTTTTTTTTTAACACCGTTGTAACAACTAACAATCACTAAACAAGGATTACCTGCATAAGCAATGAAAACAAGATGAATGAGTAAGCCACAACAGAGATGCCTCTTTAGGAGGCACAAAGAAACTTTGAGGTGCTAGGATTTGTACTAGAAATGTCCTTTCTGTGCTGCCCTTTGAGATCTTCCTTCCAGCCCATTTGCACCACTGTCAGAGAAGGAGATGGCAAACATTGCTGTTTGGAGCAACCGATCCACACTCCTAAAACTGTGTAAAAACTTTGTAAAAAGATTTTACAATGGACCCTCCTCTCCAATGGTTTTGAATTGCATAATGCTTCAGAAAGACCACAAGGTGGCAGTACATTTTGTCGCCTTTCAGAATCTTCATGTAATAGCTAACATTGAAAATTATATCTATGGGATATAACGTTGGGGACAGGAAAGAAAGAAGTCCTTTTATTTAACTCCTTTGCTGCTTTTTGACCCGTAGGAGCCTTTTTAAAGTCTCATTTTCCATTGGCCAGCGTGGGAACGTGTCCCCCAGTTAACCAGGATGCAAACGTATCTTGAGACTGCAGGAAAATAGCATTTTAAAAAAATATAACAATGCTTGTATTAATAGCGTTGTGAGTTTTATAAATGTGTCTTAAAGCAAGGCACTTGAGCGGTGTTGTGGGTGACTGGCCTTTTGAACCCATGCAGCAGTAACGTAAGAAATCCATATTCTCAAAATGTGAGCCTCCAGGCGCTTCCAAGCTCTAAAAGGCATTCTGCAGCTAGGTCATTCTTTCCCTCATAAAGGATTTTTTCTTTATTTGGTAGAAATAAAAAGGACAGAAAAAGTTGGCAGGGCAAACGGAGGAGGGAGGGAGGGGGAGAGAGAGAAGGAGGGAGGGAGGGAGAGAATGAGAGAGAGAGAGAAGCCCCTGGGGGTTACAAAAAGAAGGTAATGTCAAGCTCTCTTGTAAATTTATGGGAATGAGGCTGTGAAATTGCACAATAAAAGTCTAATCTGGAAGCGTATTCTTCTCCTGATTCAATTGCAAATGGATCGGCGGAGGAAGCAAGAGACTTCCCCTTCCAAAAGGGGCTCTAAAATGTCAGACCTGGAAGCCCTTCTCTTTTGAAAGCTGGTCCTTCGCCAGAGTGGTTTTTGACAGCAACACACCTAGAAAGCAACCTTGGAATGAATGACTCATTCTCTTCTTGAAACTGTTTGCTCAGAATTTTGTCTAGCACAAAAGTTACAGGCTGGATTCAAGCATCCATTTAAATCACAGTTGGGTGAAGGGATAAGCTATTTGAACTACACATAGTCCTTGATTTATGACCGGTCGCTTAGCGACTTGTTTGAAGTTATGACAGATTCCCCCCCCCCATAAGGCTGTTAGGGTTCCAAAGTTCCAATTACTCCCCCCCCCATGGTCACGTGACTACATTTTGGGCACTTGGCAGCCGGCCTGCATTTTCAGCCATTTGTAGCATCCCCCAGTCACATGACCATGATTTATGACGTTTTTCCAAAAAAACCCCAGCATTTACTTCCATTTTCTTTTGGTAAAAACAACCATTGTGATCAATAAATTTGCTTAACGATGGTAGCGTTCACTTAACAACAGCAGGGTCCATTATGGTCCTAAGTCAAAGACTTAGTCCTAGGAACCATGACCAAGGGACAGGGGTGCTAAGAGATTATATTTGGCAGTTTCTTGGATGCTATAAGTTGCCTACTCCCTGTGATAAACCATGATTTGCTTAATTGTGGAATGTTGAAGAAGTCACAATTGGCTGGGCTCATGCCAAGTCATCAACTGGGATCACAGTGGCAAATTTGGCATGATGTGCTACAACAAAACTCTAGAAATCGTTTTTTTTGGCTGGATGAGGTAGGTGAGCTCAGCCACTGTGTTTATGTAGAGAACGACAGAGATGACCTTGAAGAAAATATGTGTTCTATCCCAGCCTATGTGAGTCCTTGTTAACTCACAAGGACAAACCCCTCTTTTAACAAGTAGGCTGGAAGTGCAGGAAAAACAAACCCCTTTTATTAATTAGGTACAGACCTGCAAAATGTCCCAAAAGCAAAGACAAACAAAACACGATTCAAATGGAGAATTGTTCACAGGCAAGGCAAACAGAATCTGATTCCATGAAACTTGAGTCCTTTGCAAACGGTTGCCTTCAGCAACCAGCACCGCCCACACCTTCCCTTTTTATTATGCAGCCCCAAGGCGTGGCTTCTCAATGCCTTCTCCTCCTCCCTTGGAGTCGCCCCATTGCCTCTCTCTGTCCTGCTCTTGTTGCCTGTCTGCGTTTGCGAGCGTCTATGATGTCTTCCAGCTGTGAGTGCTCAGAGTCTGACTCAGCTTCCCTGCACAGCTTGGTCTCAGCCTGAGCACAATTGGAGGGGCCAGTCTCTTCATCAGATTGTAAGTCCTGGAGCCCATCAGAGCCTTCCTCCGACTCTGATGGCTCTCCAGGCCCCTCCTCCTCTGAGTCCCCGGACTCAGCTGCCGGGTCCACTGGCTGGCACGGACTCACAACAATATGTGACAGCAATCAGCCAACTATTATTTAAGATCAAGACAGAAAGAAAACATTAGCAAGAAATGCAAACTAGCTCTGCTCTCACTCTCGGGGGGGGGGGAGGAAAAATATCAGGTTTTCAAGATTCTGTTGACTGAATCCATAAAGCAGAGTTTCAATATTACTTGTGCAACATGTTTCTTTATCTGATCTACCTACCTTGAAGGCCTGACAATTACATATATGTATAAATTTAATAATAATACTTGAGATGCAAAAGTCAATATGGAGTACTTTGAGGCACCTGCCCAGATCCCAGCTGATATCTGTCTCCCTCTGCCTATATGGCAGGAGCAACCGATGGCCCCTTTAATAATTGGGTGTCTTGTGCGCTGGGATACTGAGGGCAGTTGGGATGGTGCTTCTTCTTCTTTCAATTCAAAGACCAGTACAGATAATAGACAAAATTTAGGACAGAGTTAAAATACATCGCTTCTTCTACTGACAGACAAGCTTCTAGCCAGGGTCCTGTTGACAGACCTCACCAAGGGACTGATCAAATTCTCAGCCAGCTCTAAAACCAATCCTGCTTTTCCCAACACAGAGATGGGAAGAGCTTCCTCTATTTAACTTTTGAACTTTCCGGTTTCGATAGCACTACAGAGGAGGGTGTTAAGTAACTGTCCATGTAATTGTAGCAGATTTTCTTGACATGGAATGATGGTGACCAAATTGTGTCTATTGAATTTTTTTTCATTGCAAATTGTTATGCCAATGGGGGGGGATAGAGAGGGAGAGAGAGAGAGAGAGAGAGAGAGAGAGATAACAATAGAGCTTGTAGTCTAAATTGTACATTTGGGTTATTATTTTAAGAATAGCTGCTGCCTGAATGAAGGATGCAAATAGGGTTTGCAGCCTTGCAGAATAGGAACGAATGTTCTGAAGGATCATTGAGTTGCTTTTCAGGATTACTAATTGTAGTAGTAGTGCTTTCATTCTTTTTCTTCCGTTCAGTCGTGTCTAATTCTCAGAGCCTGCCTGGACAAGTCCCTGCTGTTTTCTGGGCAAGGTCTTTCAGAAGTGGTTTGCCATTACCTCCTTCCTAGGGCTGAGGGAGAGTGACTAGCCAAAAGTCACCCAGCTGGCTTTATGTCCGAAGTGGGACTAACTCAGGGTGCCCCATATTCTTCCTTGATGCCTTAATCACCTCATCAAACTGGTCTCCATTCTAGTAGTTCAGTAGCAGTATTTAGTGCCTCTGGCATGGATGGTACCCTCCTCTTCCAAGGGAATAAAATATAGGATACAATGTGTTGCCCTGTAGATGTGGTGGATTACAACCTCCATCACCCCTTATCAGTGATGATACTGGCTGGGTTTGATGGAACTTATAATTTTAAATACCTGGGGTATAGGAAGTTGCTTACCTCAGACTTAAAAACAGGTCCAATGGAAAAAGAAGGGAAGGGGGAAGAGAGAGAAAAACAGAAGCAACAGAGAAGTGCATTTAATAAAAACACAATACCAAAAACAGAATCAGAATCAGAATCGAGCTGGAAGGGACATTGGAGGTCTTCTAGTCCAGCCCCCTGCTCAAGCAGGAGACCCTATATCATTTCAGACAAATGGCTGTCCAGTCTCTTCTTAAAAACCTCAAGTGATGAAGCACCCACAACGTCTGAAGGCAAGCTGTTCCACCATAGGTGGAACCACCATAGGTGGCTTCACTTTTGCCCAATGGAATCACATGGAATTCATGACCAGAATAATAATCCATTCATAGAGCACTTCTGGTAAAAGAGCTATAGCAACTTCCAGCAGGATAACAGGTAGCCTAGAAAACAGCACATATAGCAATATGAGATAAAGCTAGCTCCACTGGGACATGCCCACTCCCATTCAGTCCACCTCTTCTGCATCCAGCATTATCTAATGGGAATACACTAGCACCACATAGTAGTATCCCCTTTGCCTTGCTCTTAATCCCAAGACTCCTCTCTTCAGAGATATTCAGAAATGCACTGCTTCTGCACAGTGAGGTTGAATTTATTTCCACAAGTGAGATTTGCAATAAAATGATACGATACAGGGTGTTCTGTTTAGGGCGCAGGCCACCCAGGTAGCTGTCTGGCCAGCCATGCCCTCTTTGGAGATATTATATTCCACACACAAACATATCCATGCAGAACAATTTTCAATTTCCCCTCTACCATTCAGTTAGCACTGTTTCACGTTTACTGAACGTTCTTTAAACAAATTATAGAGTTCCCCCAAGCAATGAGGTTAGATCAATTTAGCTTATGGATGACACTGGGCTATAAATCTTGGTCAGCCTGTCTATTGGACAGACGGGTAACCCAACACATCCTGGAGATGGCGCCAAGATTTAGAGACTGGCAACAGGCCTAGAAAATGAATTTGCAGATAATACTGAATCAGTATAGATCAACGGTCCCCAACCTTTCTGGTTTGGGAGGGAGAGGGGATAGTTCTGTGTGGGTGGCTGGTGCGCGCACAAGTTCCTACCACTTGTGCAGCCCGGTTCCAAATGAGTTGTGGCCCAGTAGTGGGCTATGAGCCGAGGGTTGGGGGGACCCCTGGTATAGATGGTGTTGGTGAGGATAGAGGTCTTTATGGAAGAGGTTGTGGGTGGTTTCTCCGCTCTCAACAGGCATGGGTCCATTCCACGGGTGCCTGGACTCCCGCTGAACTTCCGATTCTCAAACAGCAGGCCAGGTACCCTTCCCCAGTCTGGAGAGCCACAAGTATTCAAACAGAACAGACTTCCAGGGGGTTATAGAGAGGCCTTGGCATGCCAGTAAGTGGAGATATATTGCCAGGCTGATAAGAAACGCTGTCCTTAATTGGCCTAGATTGCCTGTATCATTGCTTGCTGAGAGAGCCATCGCTGTATTTTAGCTCCGCTGTAACACGCTGTCTACCTCTGCTGCGAACTCCTAAATCAACTCAGAAATATGCACAGTGGCCTGTTGTTTGCTCGCGGGGTTGTCAGGCTTTTTGTTCAGCCACAGCTTTTGTTACTAAGCCATCCATGGATGAGATCATACTTTGGGTGCCTCAAAGGAAACATGTATCGAAGTGTTTATGATGTGCAGAGGGGGAAGAAAAGAATTCGGGAAGAGCCAGGGATGGCTGCTAAGATTAGCGTCCTGCAGAAAAAAATCTTCCACTTTCCTTAACAGAATAACAGAGTTGGAAGGGACCTTAGAGGTCTTCTAGTCCAAGCTCCTGCTCAAGCAGGAAACCCTATACCATTTCAGACAAAAGGTTGTCCAATCTCTTCTTAAACACCTCCAGTGTTGGAGCACCCATAATTTCTGACGGCAAGTTGTTCCACTGATTAATTATTCTAACTGTCAGAAAGCTTCTCCTTAGTTCTCGGTTGATTCTGTCCTTGATTGGTTCTCATCCATTGCTTCTTGTCCAGCCTTCAGGTGCTTTGGATATTCTGGAAGAATTTGCTTTCAAAATTTCTTTCGAATCAAGAAAGCATGTTGGAGAAATTCTCATGGATGCAAAATAGACTTCCTTCGCTAAACCCACTTCAGTTACGAGAAGGCCGAAGAATACATATGGAAGCCACATCTTCCACTGGGTCACCATCTTTCTAGCAAAGAACAAAGGACTTGCCTGCTTATTCTGGCATTCCCTGAAAATTGAAGGGCTCCACCAATTTGCTTTTAAATATGTTTAGTATGTTTATCTTATGATTTAATATTAGCAATGCATATTATACTTTAATGTTTTAAGGTTATTTTAATGCTTGAAATACTAATATTATTTTAATTGTGAGGCTGTTGTTGGAGGACACGTTGAGTATCATGATGTGGTAGGACAGATATTAAATCCTAATCAAGAAGTAGTCCTTTACTGATGTCTAATGGCCCCTGGGATTTTTGCAGCCTATCTATGACAGAGCTGTATTATTAGGCATTGCATGTACAGCAAATATTGTAAAAATCAAAAGCCCTATAAATAATTTTTTATAGGAAGGTAAAAATTGATGGGAGCCAAAGGGCATCACCCAGGCAGTTACCTACATATATTCATGGACAAGGCCATCTGTGGATAAGCTGACCCTTAAATTCTTAATTAAAATACCATGAAAGATTTGCGGACCATCAAAATTTTTGTATGTTTCAATGTTCACAACTGGCTTATCCACAACTGGTGCATTTTTCATGGATTTTGGTTAAAATTTTAAAGACTGACTTACCTACGGAGGGGCTCATCCACAAGTTGTTTTGTTTTATTTTATTTTTCCATCCAGGCAGTGTTGACTCCTGGCAACTGCTTGGCCAAGTGCTCACAGTTTTCCTGGCAAGTTTTTTGGGGAAGTGGTCTGCCACTGCCTGCTTCCTAGGGCAGAGAGGGAGGGAACTCTCCAGTGTCACCCAACAGGCTAAGTGCCTAAGGCAGGGGTCTTCAAACTTGGCCCTTTTATGACTTGTGGACTTCAACTCCCAGAATTCCTCAGCCAGTGTGCCTGGCTGAGGAATTCTGGGAGTTGGTCCACAAATCATAAAAGGGCAAGTTTGAAGACCCCTGGCCTAAGGCAAGAATAGAACTCACAGTTTTCTGATTTCAAGCCTGGTGCCTTAATCACTATAGCAAGTATACGTGGGCATTTTTAAAAAGTATTACTTTTAATACATTTTGGCACCAGAAATTCTCAGCTTATCTATGAGTATATACACATAAGACAATGTGTGTTGCTCTTTCTCATCATTCTCCTGGTCCTACCATTTCTGAGGTGCACAATTCTTTTAATGGTACGTGGGAATGAGCTGATAAATGGTGCATTTTTCATGCATTTTGGTTAAAAAATCCAGGGTCTGATAAATTAAATGTATGTCCAAAGCAGGAGAGGTGGCAAAAATATCTCAGAAGGGACCCTCCCTAGTTTTCTGGAGAATAAAAGTTAGAGAGGGAAGTGACTTCTGGTTCCGGTCGCAGCGCCTGCGGTCGCGCAAAGAGTATGTTCTCTTTGCCGACCGGTTTCCCCCCGCCGGTAGACCCTGGACAGGGTCGAAAGTTGCCCTGGAGAGGCGACTACCATGGAGGAGGACACTTGTCTGATCGCGGAGGGAGCGGCAGCTCCCTCTGCGATCCAAGAAATCACCTTTGGGCCGATGGGGAAAAGATCAGCCAGTAATATGGCCGATCACTTAGCTGCTCCAGCCGAAAGTCACAGCAACATCTAAGCATAAAGAACCACCGTGGAAGATCCGGGTGAGACCTTTCCTTCCCTCTTGTTATCTTATTTACTTCCCTGTGAAAAGCTTCTAGAAACTATTCCCTCCCTTGAAAAAGCAGTGTTCGAATACTTGGGGAAACGAGCTTTGGAAAAAAAAAATAACTAATTTGTATTGTTTATTTGAACTGTTGGAATTCGGGGGATCCTGAAAAAAAAAGAAGAAGAAGAAAAGCCTTACTGTGACTCTCTCTTTCTGCCTGCTTGTTTTCAGCTTAAGTGGAAATTTTTAGGGAGGGGGGTGGAGTGTTTCTTTTCCTCCCCCCCCCTTCTGAATATTTTTATCTACTTTAAAAAGAAAAAAAACCTCTGGCTGTCTGGGCGGATTCATGTGGATTGTATGGTTACAATGTATCTCTGAACTTGGCGTGAAGCCCAGAAAGCCTTATCGTAACAATGTAACCAGTTGCAGCTGAACTGCTGAACTTGGCGTCATGCCCAGACACTGGTATATCTTTTGGAACTTACTTAATCTTCTACTTCTAGTTCGTTTGACTTTATAATATAAAATATACCTACTAGAAAAATGGATTTTCTCTCATTTGAGGATTACATTATAATAATTGACTTTTAAGACATCCTTTTCTATTATCACTTTGGATTATAAACTAGATACTCACAACACTGACTGGGACTATTGTTGTCTTTATCTTTCTGCTGGGTTTGATTGTTTGTTTTCCTTTTTTCTTTTTCTATTCCTGTTTGGATTTATATCTACAACCTACTGAAGAGGAAGATGCTACACCTTATATACAAATGATGGAGATTTCTGAGGACCAAAGGCAGAATTCAACTAAAACATCTATAATCTTAAAAACAACAGAAATGGACTTTCAAACACGAGACATTAAAAATGCTGACAATATATACAAACAACGAATAATCACCATACTGACTAAGACTGATTACATAGTGCAGACAATATTGGGAAAAAGAGAAGAAGACTATGATCAGACGCAACTGTGGGAAAATGTGTATAGTCAAATATTAAGATGGGAGGAGCTAAAGGCCCTATTGTGGAAACCTGCTTGGCATAAAAAGAAAGCTAGAATTAGGTTTAAAAATGAGTGTTAAAACTTTATTTGACGGGTAAAATGGTTTTTAGAGACTTCAAGTGAGCTAATATTTTTGAGATTTCTAAGGTCTAAGATTTTAGTCTGAGTTAATATTGATGTAAATTATGGATTTGATTATGGTCTGGAATGGCAATTATGGAAAATTGGAAAAGTTAAAACTAAAGGAGTTGTATTGAGATTGGTGAAATATTACTGATATTTTTACTTGCAATGATTGAAGGTTGGACTGATTTATAAAAATGTTTGATAGAGTATAGGAAATAGAATATAGTGGAGAAATATTAATATATATATATATATATAATAGTTACATTATATGTTTATTTTAGAAATAATTAGAAATAATTTAGGCTAATGTAAAATGGTTTAAAAAAAAACTTAAAGTCATGTTCATTAATAAAATATGTATGTGAAATAGAATAGAATAAGAGATAGAATTTAATTGAGAAGTATAAAGTGAATAATTGGAGTAATATGTATAGGTTAGAAATAATCTATATTATATGGATACCCGAATTGTATACTATATGTTTATGTAATGCCAAATTGGAATATGTTAATGGAAGTTAATTAAGCTCGAAAAGGGTGGAAATATTATTGATAGTTTTTTTTTTCCTTGATTGATAAAATAGAGAGGGAAATTTTAAAGAAGTAACTTAAATTGTTCATGTATGATTATATTTTCTACTTTGTTCTATGGAGTGCCCTATCTCCACGATGAGTCCTAAGCACTTGGTTGTAAAACAAAAAAAATTCCATAAAACTTGTTATATAAAAAAAAGTTAGAGAGGGAAGGATTACTTTCAGACTTACAAGATTCTGTTAATGTGACCTTACAATAAAGTTATTATTTCTGGTGATGCTTCTTTGTCTGGACTACTTCTTGAGGTTTCTCAAGATGACCACTAGATGGCATCAAAGAGGTAGTTTTCTGTAATTCTTCGCTGCCAACCTCAAGATGACCATTAGATGTCATCAAAGAGGACGTTTTCTGTAATTCTTCTCTGCCAACCTCAAGATGATCAGTGAATGGCATCAAAGAGGTAATGTTCTCTAATTCTTTGCTGCCAACCTGTGATTGTCCAAATTTTGTGGAGCAAATATGGTAGGCCTACCTCTCCAGCACAAAACTAGAAATGTGAAATGCAGACTTGAATCTTTTTACCATTACAGTTAGCCAGTGGTGGGATTCAGCCGGTTCGCACCACTTCAGCAGAACCGGTAGCTAATTTTTTGTTGCCCAGGCCCAGAATGGACTTCTGGAAGTGGCATCCACACGGAGAACCGGTTGTTCACATATTTGAATCCCACCACTGCAGCTAGCTATAATCTAACGGTTGCGTTACACAGGACATTTCCATCATACTCTATAGCAGGAATTGTGAATCTGTCATTCCTCACTTTGGTGCCCTGATAAGAGCATATAAATTGGTGTACATATGTTCTGATTTTTTTTCACTCCAATTAATACTGCTAGAAAATCATTTTTTTGCTTCCCACAAGAATTTCTCCCAGTTATCCATTTTGCCACCCACGACCGGCACAGAAATTTTGATGAAAGTATTCTTGTTCAACTGTATCTGTGTGATCCTAAGTATAAGATCTGCAAGGCCCATTGTGTTTATGTATGTGTGCGAGTGCCTGCACGTTTCTGCCTTCAAGTCAGTGTTGACATCTGGTGACTACCTAAAGTCATATAATTAATTTTAATCCACTGTAGAACTTTGAAGCTTTTAGACCAACCACGTTTCTTCTGCCTTATCCTTTCCATCTGAAAAATGAGGGCTAAAATAAATGGCCTAATTGGCTGCGTAAATGTCATCAGCACTATCTTTAGCACATTCAACCACAAATAACCAACTATAAATAAACCAGAGTCAATGAGTGCTACCATAAATCTTTGTAAAAGTGAGCAATGTTGGATAGCTAGAGAAAAGATGGGATGTTGGAAAAATCCCTCCAGGAAGTTTTAGTCCTCTTCCACCAAAAACAATAACAACCAACAAATGAAGAAAGTACAAGCAATTACCCTTAAAATGAAAAAGAGGTAACCTTTTCTCATCTTCTTTTCTGCAAATTTGTCTGAACTTTCTACAACTTTTGAGGACTATTTCATACTCTTGGTGAAATGAGGAGATAGATCGGGGATATGGAGGAGGAGAAAGATAAGAGACATTCTCAACTCTCTCAGGTTAAACAAGTTAGCCAGTGATGAGATTCAGTGCATTTCACCCTCCTTCGTTACTTGTTGGTCTTTGTAGTCCCACTGAAACTTGTAAGAAACATGTGTAACTTTAGGGATATGTCTCTTCCTTGTAGCCCTCATTTGCATTCCCTTATCCAAAGAACTTTGTGGGCCAGTTAAGGGCTAGCATCTTTTTCTTTTGGCAGGCCTATGCTGGGTGACAGAGTTGCAGAGGAATATTTGGGTCAGTCAAGGGAAAAATCCAAATATGAACAACAGTTATTGTAACTGTTATTGGTATAGTATTGTAATTCTTGGGGGGGAGATGTGATCATAAAAATTTGCTGGAACCAGTCTAGCCCTGTTTAGTGCTCTCTCTCTCTCTCTCTGTGTGTGTGTGTGTGTGTGTGTACATATGCGTGTTTGCCCTTCAGTGAGAAGATATTATAATACCTAGTAATGCCAGGCTTAAATTCAGTGACAACAATAACTGGATAGCAAAATAAATAATAGAATTAATACTATTAAAATCTTTTTCATTCTGTTGACTTCCGCATTGACGATATGGATCCTCGTGCCTTTTTGTTGTATTTTATTGCATTTCTATAGTGCCTAACTGCCGAAGTTTTCCTCAGTAGCTTACTAAATAAATAATTCAATACAATAAGGTACTACGGTAACCTGTTATTTAAAGTCTAAAATAATTTAAATCCGTTGAAGAAAAAAAAACTGGCCATAGAGAACAACTGTAATGCAAAGTACGAAAGGTTTTATCTAACAAGAAGAAAAGAGGGGAGATATCACTTATGGATATTGTCATATGTTCCCTTCTGCCTTTTTCAGACATGACTCAGGATCTCTGGCCTGTCTGACTGCTCCCAGCTGATTTGCTCCTTTCCTTTCTATCCCTGTTTCTTTGTTTGTCCTCCTTCTACACTCAGTTTTTCTCTTCCTGTACAGCACAGTTTCAAAAATATCCTACGGCTCACCACCCTTTTGTTTTTCTCGTAGATGAAGCTGCAATGGCAAAGGAAAGTGGACCTGCTATTTGATTTGTTGTTAGATGGCCTTTCCTTCCTGCCTTGAAATCGGTATGGAAAAGCAACGCCAAAGAATCAGGCACTGAAAAGGACATTGGTTGCAAAACATACTATGTTCCTCATGCAGTATTGTCAGACTGAATAATCAAGATAGAAGACAGAGTAGAAGACAGAAGAATCAAGGCCTTTTTAATGAGCTAGAAGACCATTTTTTTCTTCCTTCTCAGATGCAACAACTATACAAAATTTCAAATATCTTAGTGTTTTAATAATTTGGAAATACAGCAGTTCTATGAAAGGTCATGTTATCCTCCAGATATGTTGGACTGCAGCTTCAATAATTCTCAGTCAGTCTGGCCAACATTCTTGCAAGTTTAGGGCGTAATTTAATGCATATGGAAGATGTTGGATTAGGCTGTATGGAAGTAGCTGGAGAGAGAATTAGTCTTCTCAGCTTTGCGGCCACTGCTACTGGCCAAATCACCTATGACAGATGCCAAGAGGGCCCCGTCTACATCATTCTTCTAGAACTGAGTTTTGACTCTTAACTGTTTTGAACACCAATATCCCTAAGAACAATTTAAAGCTGCCTCATAAACACTGTGACTTGGGGATGGTTGTAAATGCAAGGAAAGAAAGGCTCTCTTGGTGGTGATTCCAGAGCAAAGGAGGATGGTGAGTTTTGCCCAAAAGCCAAAAGGGAAAAGAAGGGTTTGAGCTGAGTTACACTCAACAGAACCTAGCTATGGAAAAGAATTTTTTAATTGACTTTGGATTAGTGTGGGAACCAGGTGTTGCTGAAGGAAAACTCTCAATAGACCCAACCAATATGACCAATGAAAAAATGCAGGGGACTGAAGTTCAGCAACATCTGGGGAAGCACAAATTTGCACAGCTTCTACATTTTTTTCCTTGCAACAGCCATTTGGAATACAGAGATAAAGGACTATGGAGATGAGTGAAAGAAATGTGCAAGGAAGCTGGAACCCCTTCATTCTGCTAAATGTGTTAGCTAGCTTTTATTAGGGTCCTATTTCTGCCTGCCTCTTCACTTCATTCCCTTTAATCTAATCCTGTGGTTCTCAAAGTATGTTCTGGATACCTCTGGGGATCATCAAGACCAGGGGTAGGCAACCTTGGCTCTTTTATGCTGGCTCAGGAATTCTGGGAGTTGAAGTCCACGAGTCATAAAAGAGCCAAGGTTGCCTACCCCTGATTCCAAGACTGTTCCAGGGGGTCTGCGAAGTCAAATAAATAAATATTTTAAAATGTCTCAGTTTAAATGTTTAATACAGTAAATATAAGTAGATACAATCCACATAACCAAAGCTCTTTAGGGTCTTCAATCATTTTTAAGAATGTGAAGGAGTCCTAAGACCAACATGTTTGAGAATTGCTGCTCTAATCCATCACATTATTTTCCTAATTATGGTTTTAAAAACCGTGACCATCATCACATACAAATTTCCCTAATAAATACAACTTTATATTCATCTTCCTCTAATATATACTGTTTTTAATGCAGCTATTCCCACTATACACTTTTTAGATGAAAGTTTCTGTGCTTTGCATTATTTTTGCTTCTTTGTGATTTTCCCCAATATATGTTTGTTTCCTATGCATGTCTCTTAAATATATGCTGTTCTGTGTAAAAAAAAAATGCTATCTAAAAATGATGGATTCTAGACGACTCCATAGTTTATGGCCATCTGTGTCACAGTGGAATTCTTACTGGCAGATCATTCCAATTAATTCTAAAAGAAAATTGTGGCAAGTTTCTTCCATAATCTTGTCGAGTTGTGTTTTCAAGGCAGCTGCTGCAAGTCCGCTATCCATTTTGTCAGTATCAACCCAGGCCAAATCATGCATTTGTTTTCAAAACACTTCATCATTTGGGAAGCCTTCAGTTCAGGACTCATTGCCATCATGAATAAGTTATATTTCTCATGCAGAAATATAATTGCCAATATATATTTTTTCTGCAGAAATATAACTGTCAAACTATAATAATAAAAATACTCTGAACTGGTCGTTAGCCCAGACTTTCTGCAACAAGTCACATCATATCATGGTTGATGATAGACTGGCTTTGTAAAAATCCTGTGTTTTTGGTATGATCTACCCACTCACCTTGTTATTTGCTTTTATCAGTCCTATCTTGTCTTTGATCAAATTGATATATTAAAAAGAAACCCTCATTAATGTGTGTGGGGGCTTTCTGAAAAAGAACCCAGAGAAAAAAGACAAATTGACAAGTTTCAGCTGCAACCAGAAAATGGAAGGCAGTAAATATGACATTATTCTAGAGCAGACATTTATAACAGTAGACAAAGAAAATAATCAGTAAGCTATTTTTTTACCTTGGCCAAAGAGACAAACATTAAAATGTGTAAAATAGACAGGCGCCATCGTCCTAGTGCACAACTCCAAGTAAAAATAGGGAGTGAAAGGCAATGACAATGACAACAAAAGCTTTAAACACATCTGATTTTAGGTGAGACAAAGGTCGAAATGCGATCAAAGCTTTCCACCAGAACCATCAAATGATGTTACAACTGCACAGTAGCACTGTTCTGTTCTTGCAAAGAAGACATCGAGACGAGGCTGGTTCACAACAAAGATCTCTTTATTGAACACAATCACAGAACAGAAGCAAGAACACAATGGCCACTGGCCTTTTATATCCCCTTGCAAGGGGATGCACATCCAATCATTGCAGGCCGTTCTCCCGCCTCGCGCATGCACGCGAGGCGGGAGACAGCCTGTCTGGGTCCCGGGCAGACACGTGGTCTGTCCGGGTCTCTGCAGCCTTCCAGCAGCCTTCCTGAGCGTTGCTGAATGACTCAGCAAGGCCCAGGACACAACACGCCTCCCCTCTTGGATTAAACAATAACTACGCAGGCCGGTTGGCACGTTATACATTCAACCTTTACTCCATTGCAACCCATTACCTTCAGTTCCCTGTTATCCACACGGACTTTCACTTTTTGACAATATTAACATCGCAGCACTACAATTGTCTTTTTCCTCAGATGGCGAGGACTAGTAAACCTCCTGTATAGTAAACAGGGACCTTACATATTCCTTTAAATGCTTAGGAGGACCCTTAACCCGCTCTGATCTCCGTGGAGCCAGGTTAGGTGCAGGTGTAGTTGTAGGTGTAGGATTAGGAATAGGTGCCTGAAGTGCCTGCTCCCGGTTTGCGCAAAACAAACCAGGACTTTGTCTCCCAGAAGACTGAGGGGTTCCCCCTGACTGCTGACTGGCTGGATCCACCAAACCCAAACCAGAGTCCCTTGGTGGGGTTGAGTTCCCCAAGTCCCTTGGTGGGGTGGAGTTCCCCAAAATTCCATTGGACTCTTCTTGGGAGCACTGTCCCTCGAGCCCAAGACCAGCAGCAGGAGTACCCTGAGTAGCCGATTTACGGCCATTTGACCCTAGCCAGGGACCTCTGCCCGAGTAGGAGCCGCCTCCGTGGCAAGACCCCCGGAGTCTATGCCAGAGTCAGGAGCCGCCTCCATGGCAAGACCCCCACCTGGAACATGTGGAGGAACATTTGGATAAGCGCCCTCGTGGAGAGACTGTGGTCCACAATCATAATTGGGGTCCCGCTCCCCCCCGAGTGCAGAGCCAGGAGCAGACACATGGCCAGGACGCCTCCAGCGCAATTGGTCAATGTGGCGTCTAAGCACACGACCATCCTCCAAGGCCACTTCGTAGGACAGTGGCCCAGAGACTTTGCATACCACAGCAGTTACCCAGAGATGTCCATGCCCATAGTTTCTGGCCCATACTGGATCACCCACTTGGAGTCTCCTAGGTGCCCGCGGTTGTGACACCTGTGAAGCCACCCGGTCTGGGTGCAACCTGTCCAGCTTAGTGATGAGTCTGCGACCCCAGCGTAGTTCAGCTGGGCTCTTTCCTGTAGCTGTGCAAGGTGTGGTGCGGTGTGCAAGGAGAAAATCGGTTAACCTGTGATGCCAGGGTCCTCGAGTGATTCTCTTTAATGCCTCCTTGGTGGTACGCACCATGCGTTCAGCCTGACCGTTGGTGGCAGGGTGAAATGGAGCAGACGTAGCATGCCGGATCATGTTGGCTTGAAGAAAAGCCTGAAACTCAGAAGAGGTAAATTGGGGGCCATTGTCTGAGACAAGGACATCAGGAAGACCATGGGAAGCGAAGATTCCTCTTAGCACCTGGATGGTCCTGGCAGTAGTAGTGGAGGATACAGGAACGACCTCTAGCCACTTGGAATGGCTATCCACAAGGAGAAGGAAGAATTGTCCCTGAAAGGGCCCAGCACAGTCAATGTGTACGCGTGACCATGGAGTGAGTGTCTCCTCCCACCTATGTACAGGGGCCTGGGGCATCTCAGGCCGTGACTGTTGGCACACTTGGCACCCCTGAACCTGGGCCTCGATGTCCTTATCGAGTCCAGGCCACCAAAGATGGCTACGCGCAAGCACCTTCATCCTCACAATTCCCACATGTCCCTCATGCAGAGAGAGCAAGACTCTAGTCCTCAATGAGGCCGGGATGACTACCCGGCTACCCCACAGGATACATCCTTTGAAAGTGGAAAACCCATGTTTCCTACGCCAGAAACATTGGAATTCTGTACCAGGACACGTGTCAGGCCATCCTGACAACACCCATATCAGCACGCATGTAAGCGTGTGATCAGTGGCAGTTTCAGCAGCCACATCCCTAGCATTGAGGGGAGATTCAGGCAATTCCTGAATGGAGAGAATGTGTACAGCAGGAGCAGGGTCTGCCTCTATTTGCTTCAGAGGTAACCTACTAAGGCCATTAGCGTGGCCCATCTCTGTCCCTGGTTTGTGAACCAGGGTGTAGTCATAAGCTGACAAGAAAATTGACCATCTCAGCATTCTGGGGGAGATGATATGTGGGGTTTGTTTGTTTGTTGTAAACAAACCCAACAAGGGTTTGTGGTCAGTGTAGACCGTGAAATGGCGGCCATACAAGAAATCATGAAATTTCTTGATGCCTGAGACTATTGCCAAGGCTTCCCTGTCAATCTGCGCATAATTACGCTCTGCAGATGAGAGAGTTCTGGAGTAATAGGCCACAGGGACCTGAGTCCCATCAGCCTTGAGATGACTCAACACTGCTCCTACCCCATAAGGGGATGCATCACATGCAATGCACACAGGCAATTCCTCATTGAAATGCGCCAGTACCGCATTTGAAGATAGCAAGGCCTTGACTTCTTTAAAAGCCCTTTCATGGACGTTCGTCCATTTCCATGGAGTCTGCTTGTCCAAGAGCCGGTGTAACGGCTCAGCCACTGCAGCCTTGTGGGGGACAAATGAATGATAAAAATTTAGCAGGCCCAGAAAAGCCTGGAGTTCAGCTTTTGACTGGGGGCTTGGGGCCAGTTGAATGGCCTAAAATTTAGACTCTGCAGGGTGGATGCCATCAGCATCAATACGAAACCCTAGAAATTTGGTGGATGTTACACCAATCTTACATTTGTCTTGCTGTAACTTCAGCCCAGCTTGGCGGAAACGCAGCAAGACAGCTCTCAGCCTTTCAGCCAAGTTCCCAGATGACTCTCCTGCAATGAGGATGTCATCGAAATAGGGGCAGACCCCAGGAATACCACGGAGCGTTTGCTCCATCACCCCTTGGAAAATGCCAGGGGCTACATTGACCCCAAACTGCAGCCTTTTTACCTTAAAAGCCCCTCTGTGAGTAACTATAGTTTGGGCCTCAGCTGTTACCTCATCAACAGGTAACTGTTTGTAGGCCTGAGCTAAATCAAGCTTAGCAAATACCTTTCCCCCATTCAGTGAGGCCAGAATGTGACTCACCACAGGCACTGGATATGCATGCTGCTGCAAGGCTTTGTTTAGTGTGCATTTATAGTCCGCACAAATTCGGACTTCACCATTGACTTTTAATGGTGTCACTATGGGGGTTTCCCATGGACTAGAATCCACAGGTTCTAGAATGCCTTGTTGGAGCAGTTTGTCCAACTCAGCATCTATTTTACTTTTGAGGGCAAAAGTCACCCTCCTTGGTTTAACCCTGATGGGTGTGATGGCTGCATCTAACTTTAAAGCAATAGGAGGCCCCTTGTATGAGCCAAGCTCTGGGCTGAACACATCAGCAAACTCCTTGCAGACTCCTGCAAGGCTGGCAGTTTGTAGCTGGTTAAGCCCAGTCACTTGGATCCCAAGTGCCTCGAACCAATCGAGTCCGATAAGACTCGTGCAATCACCCCCAACTACCACCACTTCTAACAACCCATCAGATTCCTTACGCTGTACTCTAAGCATGGCCTCCCCCTTCACACTGACTCGGGAATTCTGAAAGTCAGTGAGGATGAGATTGGAGGGCCTGAGTTTGACTCGTGAGCCACTCCTGGAACAAACCTTTTTAAAAGTATCAGCAGAAATAATAGAAAGAGCAGACCCTGTGTCCAGCTCCATGGCCAGGGGAACTCCCTGCAACTTTACATTCAATGCGACATTTTTTCTTAAGGGGCCGGTGAACCCCAGTTTTGAATACCCCCCTACGGGACGCGCAGAAGCCCACCCTGTGTTGGCTGGGGACCTTGGTACCTTTCAGAGGCAACTATTCGGGGGACCTGTTTTTCTGGCAACCCAAGCAGGCTGATGCGATGTGGCCTTGCCTGCCACATGCCCGGCAAACAGCAGAATGAAAACGGCAGTCGGCCCTCCTGTGGCAACCCCCACAGCTGAAACACCGAAGGGATGCAGGCATCTTTCCTCTGTGTTCTTGCAGTCTTCTCTCCGCCAACTGTTGAAGGCTGTCCACCTCTTCTTCCTCGGATTCTTCTTTGGATCCCTGTCGCACGACTTCCTGATGGACGGGAACTGCTGCTGGAGGGTTCTTGGTCGACCGCAAGGCCTTCACCGCGCCGCCGGCTGCTTCTTCAGCTGCAACGTCTCTCAGGGCATCTTGGAAGGACACATTAGCTCTAGCAAATAACTTTTGTTGCATCTCACGGCTTCGCAATCTGCAAACGAGCCGGTCTCGGAGCCTCTCTTCCAAGTCTTGGAACGCACATGGCCTAGCAGCCTGCCTCAGAGCCGCGACGAAGTCCGCAGCTGATTCTCCCGGCCGCTGATCCCGCTGCTCGAATTGGTGCCTCCAAGCTATTACGGAAAGCTTGGGCTCAAAATGCTTGCGCAGCATTTTCTTCAAATCTGGATAAGCGATCGACTCCAGTGGTGCTGGGGCTACAAGGTTCTCAGCAATGTCAAAAGTCTCTTGCCTGCAGACACACAGCAAGGTAGCAGCTTTCAATTCATCTTCTTGGATCTTGTTCACCCTGAAGTAATTCTCGACGCGAGCTGCGTAAGAGCTCCAACGTTCTGGGTGCGAAGTATTGAACTCGACAAGACGGCCCAGCTTGGACATTGTTGTGACCAATAGCCTCTTTGACGTCTCTCGCCGCAACGAAGGAGAGGGGGTCCCACGAAGCCAAGCCCACCTTCAGCGTCTTCGTACTGGCAGGCGGTTACTTCTCCTGGACGCCGCGCTTCTCTTCGCTTCAGGCCTTCAGGTGAGTTGGCCTAGCTTCTTTTCCTTTGGCTTCCTTTGCGGCGAATCCCACCTTCGTCGCCAATGTTCTGTTCTTGCAAAGAAGACATCGAGACAAGGCTGGTTCACAACAAAGATCTCTTTATTGAACACAATCACAGAACAGAAGCAAGAACACAATGGCCACTGGCCTTTTATATCCCCTTGCAAGGGGATGCACATCCAATCATTGCAGGCCGTTCTCCCACCTCGCGCATGCGCGCAAGGCCGGAGACAGCCTGTCTGGGTCCCGGGCAGACACATGGTCTGTCTGGGTCTCTGCAGCCTTCCTGCAGCCTTCCTGAGCCTTGCTGAATGACTCAGCAAGGCCCAGGACATAACAAGCACTATCAAAACTCTTGTTTCTATCTTTGACATACAGTATACAGACCAAAGCAAAATCTATACAGTATCTAAGATCTAAATCTAAGAATATTGGCAGACCAGACCAGTGTAAATAGAGCACCACAGAAGAAAATCCTGTCTATGTTTGTTGGTGAAACAGTCCCAATCATATACATCTTACTGAATTTGATTTTGGCTTTTAAATGCTTATAATTGGACAGATGTTCTTCAAAGGAGCAAGAAAAAGTACACAAATAAGCTTTTCTCCTCTATCTCCCCGTATCACCTTGCAATTTTGGGAGAGCTGGGCAAGGAAAAATTTAAAAACTATGCAGTCGGTATTTAAGCTGGTGTATATATTTCTGAAGTCAGACACCTTGACTAGGCTGAGGTTTGACGGTCAAGACAACGTACCGTTCAAGTAGCCATTCTTACTGTATATTAAAAGGATTAAATAAACAATTATTGCTAACTTGCATAAGTTAATTTATGTAAATGCATGTAAATGTATGGGGTTTTTTTTTTCCTGCCAGTCAGATTGAATCCTTAAAAAAGTTACAAATTAAGGCACATTGTTTAAAATGTGCAGACATTTCAAGGGCTAACTGTATTGCAATTTCTGAATGGACTGACAGGTATATGCCTGCCTGCACAGTCCTGCAATTTCAGAGGCAGATTATGAGAAGCACATCTCAAATTAGCAGCAAATAAAGGCTTTTACATTTGATCCAGTTGGTAACTGTCCCTAGCAGGTTATTCTTGGAGCGGTGTGTGATTCTGCTGTATTGGGAAGGCAGGACCTTCTGCAAAAGGGGGCAGGAGATCTGTAAGGCTGAAGAACAGATGCAAAAGGTCATGCAGAAAGGAACAACAGACAACGTGGTGCTTACTAGATGTTTTAGAAAACAGCCTTGAAGACCTGACTTTTCCCTCAGGTGTTGGGGCCAGGATGTGAGTGGAGCCTGTATATATGTTTTGCTATATGCTCTCAGGCTGTTTATAAGGAGTCTTGATTATTGTTTAAATTAGAGTTGCCTAACTTGGTTTCTATATTGTGTTTTTGTCTATGCTGTGTTAGCTGCCCAGAGTTATTTAATTAATGTGGGCAACCAAATAAATTTGCTAAATAAAGAAATAAACTCCCCTGAATCCTAGGCAGCAGGATCAATGCTAAGGAAATTCTGAGTGTGATAGCCCCCCCCCCCCAAACCCAGAAGGCATCTAAGCTCTACCTTTGGGGATAATGACACTTGTGAACCATTTTAATATTTTACTACATAAAGGAAAGGAGCAGTAGACGTTTCTACTACCACAGTAAATGGAGAAGCAGTAAAGAATTACAATTCAGTTTAAAAGTGACACCATAAAGCAGGTCTTAGACATATGCAAAAATAAGTAAAATCTGACTTTATCCAAGGAACATTATGAAACTCTCTTCTATGAGCAAGGGAGGCTGTGGTGTGGGTTGTTGGTTTTTTTTCAGTTAACTGATGCAGTAGTGTTACCATCAAACCAGAAATATTGTATTGATACCCCACAGGTTAGTGGCCAAGTATATGCCCTTCCTGCAGGATCCTCTGAAGTCAACAGATGGTCTGGACAGATTCCTAGGCTCCTAGTGTAAGCCCTAGCTTTGAGGATAATGACACTGGCCAGTGGCTTATAAGACAAGCAGGCACGTTAATGCTTGTGAACCATTTTAATATTTTACTACATAAAGGAAGAGGAGCAGCAGAAGTTTCTACTATCACAGTATATGGAAAAGCAGTAAAGAATTACAGTTCAGCTTAAAAGTGACACTATAAAGCAAGAGCAGTTGGTTGTAATAATATCACAATATCCTCTCACCTTATTAAAGAATGCATAGGAATAATGCCAGAGATCCTTCTGTTATAGGCCTGCCGAGTAGGTGTGGATCGTGGTAGCAACAATTAAAGAAAACCATCTGGTAAAGCTATTATCTGTGTGGATCCAAATTCACTTTATAGGACATTCAGGAAGAGTCATTGCCCATTATCAGTGACTGAGGGCAAACTACTAGACTTAGCCAAGTGTGACAGAAACAGGAGCTGGCCTCTGTTCGGACTGCCAGGTTTTGCAGTGAGTTTTGTAATGGGGAGGTTAATCCTAACTAAAGCAGTCATTCAGGCCCACATCTTTACCTCAATCTTTTCCTGCCATCCCTATGGGAAGGGAAGTGGAGGAAGAGAAGGAGAAGAATTGGCCCATTGGTGTTAATTCTCCCAGCATCCAAATGAGCTGCTTTTCCCATGAAGTAGAGTCTGAAGAACCTTTTCTCCACCTCTCTTCACATGAAACTCTTCCTACAATGAACCATGGACAGCCTTATAGTGGAACTGAAGAGCCACAGTTCTTCTGTAGATGCCCCCAAGTAAGTCCAACCCCATCATGGCTTAGGTGCTAGACGAGCAACTAAGCTGACAGGACCTTTCTATACATGTGTCAAAAAATATCCACTTTCTACATCAGTACTTGGAATAGTATTTGGGAATGACCTTGGAAGAGAGGGGAACAAGCACAGCCAGGGGAATAATTGGCTAACAGGCAGATTAGTCAACAAAAGGATTGTGGTTGTATCTCAGAAGGGACTCTCCCTAATATCTTGAGCTGTAAACCTATTTTCAGACTTGCAAGATTCTGTTAATGTAACCTGGCAATGAAGTACAATTAATTCATATAGGTGTGCTTCCTATCTGGATTACCTCACAAGGCTGAGGGTGCTTCAGTCCCAAATCCTCAGGGAAACATTTGGGACATATGTCTAGTGGTCTTCCAGAAGAAGGCCCCTGCACTTATATGCTACAGCACCCAAGCCAGAAGGATGGGCAGTTGCTGTTTGAAGAGCTGCTTCTCTACCACTTTGCTTTCTTGTGGAATGTAATTGTAGAAAGTGGCTCTTTTAACTTCCACGTCATGGAGGGAAACAGATAATTTCAGTGCCAGGAAACCTGATACCAAAAGGACAGACTTTTCTTCTCTCCCTCCTCCCTAATTCTCTTGCCCATGCATGGCAACAGGATAATAGAAATAAGACAGCTCTTTGATACCGGTTCTTTGATCCCTTTGGACACCTGACAGCAGAAGTTCCATGTCCTTCTTCTCCCTTCCATGATGGAAAGTGGGTTTTTTAGTGGCAGGAGAACCACTTGCCCTTCTTTCTCTCTCCATTTCTACCACCCGCAGACCGGCAAGAGAAGTAGGACAAGATTTTTTGGCACAGTGAGAGAGGCCTGAATGCCCCACTGCTAAAACCAAATAGCCTTTTTTTTAAATTACAATCAATTGCATAAAAATCAGTGGCATCATGCCCATAGCTTCATATGGCCAAAAAGGAAACAGACAGAACTTGATCCCCTAACCTTATCTCAGGATGAATCACTTCAGAAATGGCTTGTGCTGGAAGAAGCTAGAAAATTCTACTTTTGAATCAGAGTGAGAAACTCTGGCACCCAGTTTGATGTCGTGGTTAAGGTACCAGGCTAGAAACAAGGCTGCAAATTCTAGTCCTGCTGTAGACAAGAAGCCAGTTGGGTGACTTTGGAGTAACACTTTCCCTCATTCCTAGGAAGGAGGAAATGGCAAATCACTTCCTAAAAAACTTGCCAAGAAAATAGCATAGTCCAGGCAGTCTCTGAGAATCGGACAGAAAAGAAAAAGAAAACTATAGGCAGAGGCTGCCTCTGCAGTGATCTAGGGATGGGTGAAATGCAATCTGGGGCATTTATGTCCTCTGTCAACGCTGCTAACATCGGATGTTCTTGCTTTGACAACATATGGAGATGCAGCTATTTTCCTTCTTATGTTTTACTCTTAGAATTAGAGTTAGAATTAGATGATACTGGGGGGGGGGAGGAGGAATGTGCATGGGAGTTTAGTTAGACATAACAATATTGTAACTAGTGTGAGAACCAAAGTTTTTTGAAATAAGAATGATAAGAAATGGCGGGTTGAAGAACTGGAGGGAGAGCCTGCATTTCAAACTAATTGGAGAATGTGATTTATGACCGTTAATTGGAGCAGGGAATTGTGCTTTGATACTATGTGCTCAGGGGAGGGGGATTCAGATTTTGGCTTTGCCTATGTACGTGCCGATGCTATGCTACTCGAATAAAGATTCTTTAAGGTAAACAATGCCTCGAAGCTCTTTGAAGAGTTTCATCTGTTGGAACCATGACACACCATTAGTGGGGCATCTTTGTGTTATTCCAAGCAGGATGTATCGATAAAACTTAGACAAGCATTTTTGCTTGTCTTCTATCTCCTGCTTTCTTCTATCTCCTGCTTTGTGCTACTGTTACAGCAGGAAGCAGTCACCAGGATCTGTCCTTCCTGGAAGAGTCGTGTGTATGTTTCCTTGGTGGTACTGACCTTCTAATATCCTTCTCAGAATTCCAGTTCCACAGCAAAGACCTTCCCAGAGGAAGTCTGTAATCAAACTGCTGAGTAGAACTGAAACGCATGAGGCTTTTTATGTTCGTGAATCAAATTCCAAGAATTCATTTCCTTTGATGAATGCCCACATTTTGAATCAAGAAAACCTTTGAGAATCTTCAAGAGACGTCAAGGAATACTCTGATTTACCATTTGTGAACTCACTTTTCATAATATCTTATTTCTGTATTTATGTGCTATGCGGTTGACAGCCCACTTGCTTTGGCATTGAAGTAACACTCTGCAAAATACAGTACATAAAGCAGATTGCAAAACAGGTGATGTTACACCTGACACCGCTGAGTTTTAGTAACAGAAACAAGACACACTGGGAAAAGTTACTTCCATTCCTTTAATACGGTACTTATCAAGATATCTGAGAAAGCTTTATATGACCATGTTCAGTGATTTCGTACAAGATAATGTTCTCTAGTCATTCTGCTTTCCTTTAAACATCAATTCCTCAATATGTAGAAAACAAAACATGATGCAAAGGCCCTAGTTATGTATATTCCAAATTTTTTTTAATCTACATCCAGGTTACAGATAGTTCTCAATTTACGACCTCAATTGTGCTCAGAATTCTGGTCATAAATCATTGCAGTCATTAAGCAGGTTACCAAGTGACCTGACTTGATTTTATAATCGTTTTATTATGTTGTTAAGCAAGTCATCATGGCCTTTAAGTGAATCAAGTGGTCATTAAGCAGATCCAGCATGTCCAATGGGCAAGTTTTGCCATTTTCTGAAAAACAGCAAAAGTTGCAAAACATGGTCTCATAATCATGGGACATTGCAACCAGTCATAAATGTGAGCCAGTTGCCAAGCACCAAAATGCAATCACAGGATCACAAGGGGGGGAATGCAGCAGTCATAACTCTGAAGCCTTTTCATGCATCGCTTTTTTGAAGTCTGCCATAACTTCAAATGGTCATTAATCAACCAGTCATTAAGCAAGGACTACCTAGATAATCTACATCACAAGGGAGCTAATACCAACAGTCTGGGGAAACTTGTACACAATTGCCAAGGAAACATAGAGGCTCTCTTCAAACAACATGGTTAAGTGGGTCAAGGGAAGTTAGCATGTCGGCATGGGGGATTCAAGGGGGATGCTATCAAGAGAGATGAAACCCTGCAAAAATGAGCCGCTCTAGGAATTCTATTGTTTTTGATCACCTGTTCTTCAGCAGACCCAAGTTGATCTGGTGATTTGAAACACAGGGGTCTGGTTACTTTTTATGAACATTACTGGAGCCTTTCCTCTGTATCCATTTCGTTAAAAGTATGATCATTTGAGAAATGAGACGGCATTCCCAGTAACAGCACTAAGGCTGTATAATCTCTTTCTATTCGAAGCTTGGTCAGTTTCCCTCTTTTTTAAGTGGATGGTCCAAGCTTTCTCATTAGGCTTTTGAGTTGTCTGAACTTTGCACCCTGCTGTTACAAATTGTTTTTTTCAGCATCGCTTTCTTGAAAATAAATATTTAATATGCCACACACAATATATATGTGTCAATGTCTTAGATACAAAAGCTCTTGTCTTGAAATTACATTCATTTACAGTAGGTGAAATTGTATTATGTCCCAGTCTTTGCTATTTTTATTTCTTGTATAGGAGCAGCCAACCTGAAAAACTACCCACTTTCAATCTTTATGTAAAGCTTGATTTTCTTCTGGCTCTGATTGGGAAAATAAAATGATATATCTCTCTCCTACTGCTCTATATTAGATCAAGATAAGGACATGGATGTATTTATTCTCATATATTTGAGGCAGGTAAATCCACCAGCAACATTGCTTCCTACGGTCCCTGGGACTAATATCCTTGATTATTATAAAGGATTTTGTTTCTGCTATTCTTTTCCTATGCAAAAATAACTGTGAGACTTTAGTTCCATGTAGAGTATATGGCATGTAAACTGACTTTTCAATGTGCACTGTACAATTCCACGGGGGATAATTCCAGATGTTGTCATCCTTTAGGTGTGAATCCATGTTGCATATCATTTTCATCCATTTTTCCTCTTGATGGCAACAGGCAACATATCTTCCCTGGATATGGGAAGATCCAAAACAGAATAACAAAAATTGCAAAATTCCAACAGAAGAACAAATTTCCAGAGGTGTGGGGGAGAAGGAGGACTGTAATGTTAATCCATTTCACACTAAAATGGTTTGCAGATATGCACCTTTTATAATAATTGTTTGATATCAGAATTCTTGAGTTTCAGATACACAAAAGATTATTCTAAAATGAGTTTGTCTTTGCCTGTCATTTTACATTTTTTGCTTACAAATTAGCATTTTAGTATGTATGTACAGGTTGGAGATGTCAAGAAGCATTTTTATGTAAGAGTGATAGATATTTTTGTATGTCCATGTAACTTCTATTATTCTGATGATGGGAAATGGGGCACAGAGCCTTCACTAAGAGTGAAAGCACTCTCCCCATGGAAAGTTCCTTTGCTGATTAAATAGCAGTAAACTGGATTATGCATTTTGAAGCTCAAGATTTTGGCATTTTAATAGCTTTTTCTCATGATTGCAAAGTAAAGGTTAAAATAATGTTTTCCAATATAGGAATAGTTTGTCTTTTCAAAATTCTGATGTAAAAAGTATCAACAGATGTACAAAACCCCTCTGCCCAATCTCAAAATTACTGTTCCCTTCAAAAAGAAAAAAGAATGTGGTAATAGTGCTACGTATATAAAGTCAAGGCTATTCCATCATAATCTGCCCACTAGTGCAAACTGATACAGCCCCTCAATATAGCTCCATTTAAGAGTCTCAATTGTATTGTGATATTATTTTATTTGTTTTTAATCTATCTTCTAACCACGTTGGGAATCCATGTAGCCACAACCCAAGATGTAAACAATGAGAAAAGAAAGAAATTAATTTTCTTTGCTTCTCCTCAGACTCTATAATAATTAGTAAGAAATATAACTTCCATACTGATGCCTTTACCAATTACAGAAGCAGGCAGGAGCAAGCCAGGATCTACTGGCAGATTTCTTTGTGATTTGCAGTAGATCTCTTAAGGTTCACGAATCTCAGGGCTTAGATGAAGCAAGTAAATGACAGCAGGAAGTAAAACTTGGGCTTCGTTATTTGATTTGCCTGTACTCAAAATTCCTTATCTGTAAATCAGGAATACTAACTGAATGTTTCTGCACATGTTTTTGGGCAAATTGGCTGGCAAAGTTCATAGAATCATAGAGTTGGAGCCATCGGATCCAACCCCTTGCTTGGTGCAGGAATACAAATTAAAGCATCCCAGACAGATGGCTATCTAACTTTTAACACTTCCAATGAAGAAATGCCCATCACCTCTACGGGTAATTTGGAAGAACTGCATTATAACAATCCATGTCGCCTGGAAACCTATAGCTAGATTTGTGTGTCTGCCAATCCCTGTGGCACAGCAGATAATTAACTCCACCTCCTAAACTACCATGCTGGGTTTGAAGTCATCCACTATCCTACTACTGACACTGTTCGGGAAAACTTCTGTAAAGAAGCAGGAAAGACTGATCTGTTTACTGCCTCCTCCTCTTCATCATCATAGACAGATGTTTAGATGCTATGTACACAGATACAAAGATAGAAGTTATAGACTCCTATACTGTATGTTTCATATTTTCCAGGGCTGATATTCTATTTAAAAGTATAAACTTTCAAAGAGAGGTCTGATTGGATTCCCTTTCACCAAACTGATCATCCTAATCCTGTGTTGTTGTTGTTTTGTGGACCGTGAATGTATAACACTGAAGCACATTTTGTCCATTTCTTTAACCTGTTGTCCTGCTCCAAAATTAACTCTGCCCCATTGTACGATGAAGCCCAAAAGGCAGAGAAGGGGAGACCTTGGATTTACAATTCTGAGTCCTTGAATCTTTGGAATCATGGACCTTTGTAATGATATCTTATTTTTTTGCCAGAGGGCTGGGGGCGATCTGCTGAAACTTTATCTTCTGTTATCAAACCCCCCCCCCCCACACACACACACACACTTTTCATTTTATTTTATTGTTGCTCCTGTCTTTCTCTCCACCCACTCTTCATCTCTCCTCCCCCCCCCCACTTCTTTCATTGGGTCTTATAATGCAGATCCAGTTTTCAGGTCATGTTTTCAGTAATAACCTTTAATGCAGCTGGCTGGGGTCCAAATTGTTGCTATGGTGCCCTGCGTGTAACTGATCAGATGGACTATGAAGTGTTAAGCTGCCTCCGGGGTGCACTCCCACATAAAGCTATCATTAATTTCTCTGAATTACACCAATTCCGGGACATTCTTTATGGACAGATAGTGAGAGAGACAGTTATATGACAGGACTTGCTGTGCTAAGCAGATGTGCCTGCTTTTCTGCTATTCTATGAATACTAAATGACTGCTCTGGAGAGCCCACATTACTCCTTGCTTTATTGCCAGACAGGAAAATGGCCGACCACATGCCTCTTTGCCAAAGCGGTGGGGAGCGCAGGGCAAGTTAGTGGATCCTCAGAAGTTGGCTGGTTTGGAGTTGCCATTCCCTCCAACTTTCCGGAGATTCTCTGGGGTGGGGAAGTGCAAAAGGAGTGAGCTCTTTCCCCCCCTTCTTTCCAATTTATCCCCCTACCATGTATAAAACAACCTGGAGATATTTGCATATGTGAAGTCCCTGAAATTCAAGCAATTTTTTTAAAAAAAAAATGTCTGGGGAGGCCTGAAAGAAAAGAAAGGAGAATGGAAGGCAGAAAAACCAGTGCATAACCTATCACAGCAGTTGAAATGGCAGATACTAATTTTAGTCTGTTGATGTTCTTCCCTCGCTCTCTCGCCCTTTTTTATGCTATTCTTCTTCTCCACAACACATTTCCTTCATCCTTTTTCTGTTTCCCCATGTCCTCTTGAGTTCAGCAGCAAGTATCGTCTGATTGGAAAGTTGATTCAACTTGAACAATGGGTAGGAAACAAGTAGAGGACCAGCCAATGGAAAAGGACTATTGGGACAAACACAGATCTCTTCAAGGGTTTAAATACCCCCCTCCCCCGGACTTAATTGTCAAACCTGTGTGTTGATTCAAAGAGCAGTAAAAACAAGGTTTAATCATGAGTGGAAATGTGAAAAGTTTACTGAGATGGAGAGAAGAGATATGAGAAGGGGGCATATCTTGCCGTGACTGCTCGGTGGGTCACTTCTTGAGATTCCTCATTACTGCTTTAAGGCAGGGACGCCTAAACATTTTGCCATCACACCTCCTAAAATCCAAACACCAAAACAAACACAAATGAATAATGAAAACAATACAACAAAGCTTTGAGAAAGGTGGAATTATTCACACTGCCCTGGACTCTGTCTGCATCCTCCAAGGGAGGGACACCTCACAGTTTTGGAAACTTTATGAGATCCTGGATATTTAAGGGTTAGCTACAAATACTAGAGAGTAGTGGAGGGTGAGTTACATTGTCCCTGAATCCTCCTTTACAAAGGGTAGACCTCTATTTGAAGATATCCTCATTTGAAAGGTTTTAAAGTCTAATTTCCACAGTACTGTAAGTAAGATAATAGAGAAGCACCTTGAACATGATAGTAACACACAACAGCAGAATCAAAGAACACACAACACACAAGCAGAATCATAATCTATGCAAGTCAAATCATCTGATTATAATCTTCCCCAAGATATTTCCACTTACATTGCAGTAATTATTTCTAATATCTGCCTCTGACAATCTACTGGAATGTGCTCATATTCATACAAATATTTGCCCTTTTTGTTCTCTTGGTGATAACATTTATTCTTTCTTCTTAAAATGGATAGGTGGTCATCCTAAAGCACGCCAAACTTCAGCTGATTTATTGTTCTTCTAGCACCAGGTAATGGGAAGCCGACATTTCAAAAGCATTGGATGTTCCTTCCTCATTTTAGATTTTTAATTTATGAATAAAAGGATCTAAAAATACAACATCTGACTCAACAAAATCTGAACTTGGCACTGTTTGGGGAGGAAGATATTATTAAGCTGCCTAAATTAAGAAGACTGGCCTGCTTTCTAGAACGACTCTTAAAAATTCTTTGAATTTATTTTTTTGTATTTCCATTTATTTTTATTTTCATTCAGATTTAAAGAATAATACATCCCTTTCTTCCACTCCCAACTTTGCAGAGATACTATTTAATTTTCATTTAAAGCCAGCATTAATGGTAACTTGAGAATTCCTACAGTATTTAGGTAAAATGCTTCCCCTTTTGCTTGAGGAAAGCAAACAATATGTTAGCTATAACCAGTGGTGGGATTCAAATATGTGAGCAACCAGTTCTCTGTGTGGATGCCGCTTCCGGAAGTCCGTTCTGGGCCTGGGCAACAAAAAATTAACTACTGGTTCTGCCAAACTAGTGCGAACTGGCTGAATCCCACCACTGGCTATAACTATGCATTTGATGCCAGTCTTTATACTGGGGAGAGTTTTGTCCCTGTTAGTTTCTGAAGTGGTTCAGAGAAAGATGGACTTATTTTTATTTTAAAAATAAATGTCAAAGTTCTTCGTGCTTGCTAGCAAAAAAACCGAGCTCTTTTAAATGTGCCCATTTTGAAATAAATTTTTCATAAGCAAATGATTATGGCTCGGTTATTTATTTTTGTGGAATTAAGGATCTGTCAAACCTGAGAGAGAGTAAAAAAAAAAAACTACTTCAATGGATTCTCCTTATCAGCGGCCTACATATTCTGGGTCATTTTAATAAGCACTGTTGAGGATTAATAGACTTTTGAAAAACCGGAGTAGAATTCTTGGGACTGAATCTTTTTTGCTGGGACGTGGCCTTAAAACTGTTTCCCATTTAATAGGTTCAGTACCCTATGTGTAATGGCATAGTAAAGACTATGTCCCCCAAATATATCTATTAATACTAAACATTCTGTCTAGTTACAGTTAGTGGGTACACACACAGAGCGTATTAAAATCCTGAATGCACTCGGATTTGGGAAGAAGATTTTATGGTGCTTTGATAACATACTGATTTATGACATTCAGGAGCAGAAATATGTGATTTGTACTGGATGGCAAATGTGCGTTTTGAAGTTTAGGCTTCTCAAAAACGATTCAAGGGGGATTGCCAGCTGCCAAATCCTATGGAAACAAGCTATTTACCCTGTTTGTAATCTCTATCCCATGACGTGGAGCTGCTCTTTAGATTTTAATCTTTTAACACAAGTAATGTGGGTTTTGTGTTTTATTTAAGGACTTGGTCAGATACAACCTCGTTTTTAAACTTGGAGTGGCATACAAATAAAAAATAAAAACTGCAGCAACACAAAAGGGGAAAGTGATAAAGTAACACCATAAAACAGGATCATCACAATCCTATATCAAGAAGTACTGACTGAAACATACACACACACACACACACAAAACTTCAAAACTGCCTATTGGAATGTAGTAGCTAAAAGAGCCCAATGAGCAAATGTTGATGGGCCAATTTGTAGTTTATTAATTTATCAAACTGACTGTTTTTGCAGCAAAATAATGCTTGGCTGGGTGATTAAAATCAAAATCAGTTAAAAAGCACATCACAAATGATTAAATAAACAATCTCCAAAATTGTTAAATTGTTAAAAGCTATTTCGATAAGGATGATGTAACCGCTCAAAGGTTGTCTGGAGCAAAACATCATGATCTCCCTGAGGTAGAACCAAGCCTAGGAATACCCGTTCAGAAGACCCTGTCTCATCTTCTCACCAAACGGGCCTCATGTGAGCAGGCTTATTATGAGAAAGTACTTCCTAGTCATATAGAGAGTTATAAACAACACTTGGAATTATTTTTAGAAAATGAGCAAGCTTCAGTCCATTGTTTAGCTGAGTGCTGTGTATCAACTGATCTTTCTGAAGTATTCTGAAGTAGAGAAAGTTATAAATCCAGCAATTTTCTTTTTATTATTTAACTTTTTAGAGAAAGACTATAAACCAACACAAATACAAAATAGAAAACAAAAAGAACAAAGCACAAGTGAGCAAACAAATATCAAGGTTATATTTTAAAAAATATTTCATTAGTACATTGTGAATGATTGAATATATCACTTTAAATTACTAAAACTCTACATTAAACTTTAAGAAAGGTTAAATATTAAGAACCATGGTCAACACAGTATAAATCACCAGATAATATTATTAGCTACAATAGACTGAGTCAACACTGAAAATCTATTCAGCGTAAATATTCCATAAAATTGAAGTATGGATGCTGTAGATAAACAAAAAACAAATTTTCAGATGAAGTGGTCCAAAGAATCTCATTTTGAATTAAATGCTAAGTCAGATTTACTTAAAGGTATAAAACTATTTTAAATGGCAAAGCATACACCACAACCTGGTTAACCGTTCTTTCAAAGAGGATCCAGTATCCTTTCCCAGAATCATATAATATTGTTTCAAAGGTTAGAATATAAAAAGCAAACTCAGTATACCTAAAGAAAATATATGGTTTAATTAACTGTAATAAGATTATCACAGGCTGAAATGGGAATTCTTTAAAAATTTGTTTAATTGTAGAATGAATCATTTTTCAGAATTACTGAGATTTACAACATTGTCACCAATTATGAAAATATTATCTGACTTACATGTAATATTGACTTGTATGTTACATTTCCAGCTATTGTTAAAGAATGAATTATCCATTTTAGCAATTAAGACTACAGCGACATACCAATAAAACATCTTGCACTGATTTTCTGTATGATATTTAGAGTAAATTTAATTTTTTGCACCAATCTTTCCATTGTTCCATCTCTATTATTTCATTCAGCATCCATTTAATCTTAAAACCTTTAATTTGTTCAGATTTTGAACCATGTTTCACAATAATTTACAAATTTGGTCCTACAAATGATCCAAATCATATGTTAGAATTTCAAATTCAAGTCGAGTTTCCCCTTGTTTCTGCTGTTATTTTGAAGATACTGAAACTAAAAGTAAAAATCTCAAAAAAGATTTAATCTTCTTCTAATTGATAACTCAATTTTGCAAAATAAATGAGCTATTAACCTTCCATTGAACAAATGTCTTAGTGTTTTCCTCTCCATAAAAGTAGACATTTAATAATTAAATGAAGGGGGGAAATCTGGATATATTATCTTCCTATATTTGTCCCAGACATCCAATATATTACTTATTATTCTATGATCTCTCATAAATTGTTTATTTCTGTATCAGTCCAGAGATATTTATGCACACCATCTGGAGGTCCTGACCCTTCCATGGAAGTATCTGGGCTATAAAGAGATACAATTCTGAGATTCATGTTAATCCAGCATATTTCAGAAGATGAGATGAAGTTAAATCCGGGATGGGCAATTAATTTTCCCAAGGAAGCACATGAAAAACTGGGATTGTTGTGGAAGGCCACTGCTGTCAACGCCTCACCCTCCATTGATGCCCCACACCTGATGATGCCCCGCCCCCTGACCCTGATGCCATGGGACAGACAGGGACAGCCAAATGCCCAAGTCTATACTAAGGTATGTATCACACCAACCGTTAGCTGAGAAAACACGTATTGCTGGGCAATGCAGAAACCCAGGCATCCAGTTACCATCGTATTACAAAACTGGGTTGGTAAGACTGTAGTTCCAAATTATGTGAAGTCCAGTTCCTGATCTGCCTTCTGAATGGCAAGAAATACCTCCATCTGGTCTGGATTTCTTGGATTTGGATAAAATAAAATAAAATAAATGTGAGGCACGAATGAAAAGCTTTTCCTTCTGTTGGAGAAGGGGCATCTCTGTACCGTGTGATCTGCTGAGTGAAGTGAAAATGAGGCTTAGTGAATAAAATTCTACTTTAAAAAAAACCTCTAGAACTGATTCACATATCCCGAAGACACACAGAAGTTCTGTTCTGGGCCTGGAAAAGAATGATCAGCAGCTAGTTCAAGGAACACATGATAAAGCTCCACTGGGTTAAAATAATTTGATTCAGTGCAGCAGAGAAAAAGGAGACACCAATAATGAAAACCATGAATATATTACCTTCTTTCCCATATTATTCTAGTAAATACGTAACTTCTCAGCATCGTAGCTCCAAGACCCCAGTATGATATTTGCCAATGTCTTTTTTCACAGTCCAAAATGTTTACAAAATGCTGCCACAGCTTTTTGCTAAGATGACCCTCGCATCAGATAGAAGGGCTGCCGTTGCTCCCACCTTAATAGCGTGGCTACTGTTTGAAGAGTTTTGGGTGTATCGCCAAACGTTTAATTTATTTCTAATCTCTGTATCACCAGTATAATAAAATCATAGAAACAACATATTAAGCCTGCACAGATATTCAATGTAGAAAGATGTGTATAATATATAAGTACATATGTATGAATGTATTCATGGTTACATTGAGCACATAGTAAATCATGCAGATTGAATAATAAGTGAATATTTATCTGAAACTGGGTGAAAGCTAGTACTTACCATAAATTTGTACCACTATTAGATGGTTTGTTATTACTTCTGGGAACTGTTGCCTCACTTTGTCTCCTAGCACCTCAACTCAAGGCAAACTTTACCTTCCCTCTCTCTCTCACTGCTTCATTATCTTTTTCCTGTTGCTCATCTATAGGCATTACTATCACTTCCTTTTCTCCCATCCAACACAACAGCAAAAAGCAGTACTGTAATGTTATTGGGGAAAGTGCCTCACTTGAATTTGCCAACAATATCATGTTGCCTTCTGTTGAGGGAAAAGTCTTCTCATGGTTCAATCCAAGCCGGGAATAAACAACATGGCGACTGCTTTAGAAAGAAGGTTGCAGTTTATTGAAGAGAAGAGCCGGACAGAAAGATGGCTGTGGAAGAAAAAAGAGAGAAAGCACATGTAAGGAGTGGGTTTTTATACCCTCTGGAGCCTTTTGTTTGGAGTTGTTTACTGTTCCTGTTTGAGGCATGAACTTTGACCTGAGTCTGAGTGTGCCCTTTGGAATCTGTGGTTTAAGCCTATTATGTCCTGTCTTAGAGTTTGGGTGGGGTATGTAGACTAGCTGGGGGGGCTCCAACCTTCCTGGATGGTTTACATCTGCATTTCTACAGAGCTGGTTTCTGCTTGGGGGAGGGAGACTTGGGACTATTAAGAAAACTGGGCATGCTTTTCTGCCTCTTTAAGATCCTTTGAGAAAATATATTTTTCTGCTCTTTTAATATTTCCTTCTCTGGGGGGCTGACTTCCCACACTTCCCAGTTTGCAATGCTTTTCAATGCAATAAACATGGCTGCTAAGCAGCCAAGAAACTTACCCTCAGAGGAAATGACTGATTTTGCTTTGTTTTGCAAACAACTAGAAAAATAAATTAAGGTTGCATAGCTAATGGATGGGAGAGGGGTTCTGGCCATTTCTTATTTCCTTTTTATTTAAAGGGGGATTTTTTGTTTCTCTGGGATTGTTAAAGCTCAGAGTAGGATATTATTTGAATTATATCATTTGCAGCCTCCTGTTGATCAACTGGAGAAGTGCACTAACTGGCTGACTGTTTTTTTCCAAATGTTCTTAGTGTTCGGAGAGATGCAGAAGTGAAGCCAATTGTGGAACAGGTTCCAACTGCTCACTCAGAGATTGTGAACTAGAATAAGCAGTGGTATGAAAGTGAATTAAGTTAACAGAGGTATCTGTTATGTGTCATCACTCTCGGCATTTCCTAGTTCTGCCCTGACAGTGAAGCCAATAAAATGGAATGGGGGCAATAACATCACATCTTATGTCATCATTAAATAAGTGATGTAGACAAGCTTAGTTGAAGACACAGGTCAAATGCTCATTTATTGTCATTTAAGATTGATGAAGATCCTCTGTATATTCTTTCTTGCAGGAATTAGTAGAGAATTATCCCTCTTTTCTTGCATGAGTGAAAAGAAAAAATGTTTTTCTCTGAATATATTCTTGGCAGGAAGCAAGATTTACAACATAAATTGCATTTCTCCATTGCCACCCATCTCACATCCCACCACCTATAAGCAAAGTAGTCAAAAATATGTTTAGGGGCAGTTAGTAAAGGAAAAAATGGAAAAACTTTCACCTGTATCCCTGCCTTCCCAGAATAAGACAGAAAACAATTAAAATTTCGTAAAAGAGGCTTAATGAGTCCCCAAGCTCTATTCAAAGTCATCAGGTCTATGCCACCGAAAGACTGTGATGCACAGAGACTTATATATAGCTGGTAATTTACGTAAAGCAAGTCAGCAGATGGTTCGGCAATTTAGCAATTACCGGGTGTTAGAACATGTAGATCTCGGCTTTATGTAGAATTTTATTATTCCTAATTGTCTCACTTTTTTTCTTTGCCTTTTTTTTTTAAAGAAAAGAAAATCTAAAACAATATCTATGGCTTTCTTTCTCTCTTAACTCCTTCTGTTTGAGGGTTGGCTGAAGGAAGCTCAAATCCCATCATCCTGTTTCTAACGCCCAGGAGAGAGGGTCCTTGTTTGTCTGGATGCAGAGAAGGAGCCCTTAGTTACAAGGTTGTTGTTTTTTTCTTTTTCAATTTGTCCTTAAGGATAAGTCACGTTAAAGGTGTAATCGTAAAAAATAATTGCCAGGCATAAAGCTTTCGTGAAAATGTTGTGCCCATTACAAATTGTCGTTGCTTTCATATTGGGCTCTAGTGACATCTTGTGCTAATGCATTCCACTAATTGCCTCGGGAGAGGCTGGGTTCAAATCCTAGGTAAGGTCACTCATGAAATGAGCTCTTGGGACCTCAACATTACAACCAGCATTGCTATAGTAAGGGCATTGGGATTTTGTCTTTAACAACTGGATGCCTGAGTAATTTCAAGAGCAGTGGTGGGGGGTGGGTGGGTGGGACCTCATCTAAACCTGTGTTTTAGCCAAAGCAAGTAAAATCTCCAGAGAAGGGATGGTGAAAGCTGGAAGGACAGATGTTGGACTAGCTTGTATGATGATCTTACACATGGTGGCTGACCCCAACCTAAGGAACACCTTTTACAAGTATTAATATGTCTTGTTTCAGACTCACAACAGGAGTATAGAGTGGCAATCTGGCACCACCACATTGAAGAATACTACTTTTATGTGTGAAAAGGCTGGATCTAATCCCTAGTTATCTTCAGGTAGAGCTTTTAAAGACACACACACACACACCCCGCGACCTGAAAATCTGTAGGGGGAATGAGGGAATGGTCTTGAGGGACAAGAGGAAGAAGCCATACCGAGACAATGATCAGATAAAAGAAACCTGTGTCCAGGACAGAACTGTAATCTGAGAAAATGTCTCAAACAACACCCTCCTTAATTCCCACAGAAATAAAGGGGAAAGCATATTCAGACTTGCAAGATTCTGTTACTGTAGCTTTATAATTAAAGTAATATTGACGAGCATGGGTTTGGTTTCCTTGTCTGACCTTGAAGGGTGTCCAGAAGGCAGGTATCAGTTACAGATAATAGTACCAAGGAAGATAGCCTCAGTTGTCCTATAGCACTTCCTAGGTACCTGAGGACTCCACAATTAGCACAACTTTATAACCACTGTTTGGGATGGAAAACTATGCCAGTCTTAGTGACCCAGTTCACAGACATTCCTATGTTCTTTCTTATCTTCCAATCTGCAAGTAAAAGCTGATTACTAATTAAGGAAAGGAGGTGAGGGAGGCTCAAAGCAATTGCTCTCTCTCGCTAATCAGCTGATTAGTAAATTCTAGCCTTTTGCCAATTTAGGGGTCACGCTGAAAGGTCATTTTCTTGGTTCTTCAGTGTGTAGATGATCCTTCTGGATTCTATAGGGCACTGCCTAATTAACAGCTTCCCAGTATTACACTGGTATCCAGCTTGCATAATTAGCCTGATTTTAAATCAATAAGGGCTGCATAAATCAGTTCACAGATTAAAAGCCAACGTACTCTTGCTGGTTGATTCTTTTTAACCACATACCTTGCGAGGGCATGAATGCCAGCTAAAACTTCTCAGAGGAAAGACAAGACAGAACATTTGATGACAATAATTTTGTAAATGTATTTATTCATTTATTTTACAAGTGTCTGTATACCACTTCAGTCAAAATAAATTTTAACATCTTACAAAAACTATATGCAGTAAATAACCATTCTGTTTATTTATTTGTTGTGTCTATCTCTGTATCTATCTTACAAAAATGTAACAATAGAAGGTGGGGGAGAAGGAAGAGGAAAGTAATCAAAATTCAGTATCTCATTCTGAAGTCAGTCCAAAAATGTCTTGGATACAGTATCTAGGAAGAGTCCACTTGGGCTTTTACTGAAAAAAGCTGTCATAAAACCATCACACTCAACCAAAATACACAGCAAAAACACTATCACAGGATGAACCGAGAAATTTCCTGACAGTTAGAACAATTAATCAGTGGAAAGAGTTGCCTCCAGAAGTTGTAGATGCTCCAACACTGGATGTTTTTATGAAGAGATTGGACAACCATTTGTCTGGAATGGTAGAGTTTCCTGCTTGAGCAGGGATTTGGACTACAAGACCCCCAAGGTCCCTTCCAACTCTGTTATTCTGCCCCCTTAATGAGCTCCTGGTGCAATTCGATTAGTGATTCCATGTATGTAAAAAAAGAAAAAAAACCAAATTTGATGTTGGTAAACATTTATTCAATGCCTGATTTATGGTTTGCGGTTGCCCAAGATCCAGGCTCGTATTAGATTTCTTAACCAAAACATAGTTGTTGAGAGCTGTGATTTTTGATTGGAGAAGCAGAAGGGAGGAGTGTTTAAACAGGCCATTTCCCCTGACAGAAACACACAAATGCCCAGATCAAAGGTGTCCAATCTTGGCAACTTTAAAACGTGAACTTCAACTCCCAGAATTCCCCATGCATGCAATGCTATGCAATGGCTGGCTGGCTGGGGAATTCTGGAAGTTAAAGTCCACAAGTCTTAAAGTTGCTAAAGCTGGACACCCCTGGCCTAGATCCATTTCTCCTCAGCAAAGGGGGAAACAGCATATTTTGACAACATACTCTCCTTCCCTCTGCTAAGGAAAAATAGATCTAGATGTTTGTGGGATAGAAAATAATTAGGAGAAATCACTGCTCTGATCAAATTCCTAATAGGCTGAGAATGTTCTACATCTACATCATACATAGTTTGGTCTGATTCTCAGCCATGTTTGTTACCCATGAGGCTCAGGGGGACTCAGGAGGCTGCATTAAAGGACAAGTCCCCTTTGGACCTTTACTCCTCCCCAGAGTTTATTCTATTTGGAAATTTGTGCTCTAACCTTCATAACAAGTGATATGGGAGGAAGACATTGCAAGGACACTCCATCATGTCACTTCTGCAAATCAACATCTGTGGAAGACTTTACTATGGGACAACCCTTCTGTGTAGATCAGGATATGCCAGGGATAGAAAATCTTTCTTATAATTTGCTTTGGGGGGGGAAATAGATAACAAATGGCTAGCAAATTTAAATCAAATTTAGAAATGATACACTGTGCAATGTAAACCATGTGGATTGAAGGTAATGTGCAGGGGGCTTTATTCAGAGATAGCTCTACATTGAATGCCATTCCTACATATATGCCCATAGAATCATATATACATGTTTGTTCAATATTTGATTATTCTTTTATTTTATTTGTAACCTACAGTATTGTATGCCATCACTTATATTTTGCATAATCTTTCCTTGACATCTTTAGTACACTTGGATACAATTGCAATTCAACAGCTGATAAAGAAAAATAGAATTTGTTTAGGAAGGAGAAGAATATTAATTCAGAAGCATTATTCAGTATGGGCATCTTCTTGTGTGAAAAAGAACTTGTTGTACTACTTGTTTAAGCTGCTGGGTGAAACAAATGAGCTGCCCATCCCTAAATTGTTTCCTTGTTTACATTCAACTCATAAGCACCAGGTTTCTTAAATCTCCCTGATTATCTTGAGGAAACTTCTAGTTCACCCTTACACGGCTAGAGATCAGTAGAAGATCTGCAGATGGATGAAGCCAGTTCCACGACAACAATTGCAGGTTAATGGCTTAGGCTCCACAGTCTCTGATCTCAACGGCAAAGAGGCCATTTCTCCAGCTGGCCAAGAGAAGCCAAATAGGCAGAGCCAGCCACCTTTCTTCTCTGATTCAAGCTGGGGCAGCACCTACCCCAGGGGTAGGCAACCTTGGCTCTTTTATGACTTGTGGACTTCAACTCCCAGAATTCCTGAGTCAGCATGGCTGGTTCATGAATGGTTCAGGAATTCTAGGTATTGAAGTCCACAAGTCATAAAAGAGCCTAGGTTGCCTACCCCTGACCTACCCCATGGGAGCTGCCAAGATGCAGCACTTTGCCCCTATGACGGATGGACAAGAATTCTCCAAGACTGGCCTGCTAGTTGCCGGAAGCTAAAAAACATTCACCCCGAGGAAGCACCAAAATGTCCTTCCTACTGATGGCATAGAGATGCCAGCTTGGCCAGACTGAAAACCTTATCTCAGATTGATTGTTCTTGGGGCAAGATTTCTCTCTCCACACACTCCTATCCTCTCTCCTGTCCCCAATTCAAGCTCCCAGGATCTGATAGTTTCCCTGGCCTTCCTCCGACAGACACAACAGACCTTTTTGGGGAATGGTTCAATATTATTGTAACAAATACCAGAACATCCACCTGCCCCAACCCCTAATAATCCTATTCATGAAACAGTATCAAGCTGCTTTGTCAAACTGCAGAAAGATTTGCGTAAGAAAAGCTACAGCCTGTTCCATGTGAATGTAGGGACTGACTCTTTTCTCTTATGGTCTAACACAGATAATGAACTATAAAGGCATCCTCTCCAAATGGAATTGCCCAACTTTCTTCTCCCTCACCTCCATCATTCTCTTCCTCACCGCCTATCGTCAAGTAGAGGTGATAGCTCTAATGGCAGGTGTGCAACCATTTTCAAACCTCAAGTAGGAAATTGGATCCCTATAGTTCATATTTCTACCCCACCACTAACCACCTCACTGTCCCAAGCTTAGCTTATCCTGCTAGGCTTAAAAGCAGACAGTAGCACAACACTGAAAAAGCAAGCATGGCTAGCCCTCATACGTGGCTAGACTCATAGATCCTGTTGTCCGTTTCCAGGTGTGCCAGCAAAACAGCCACCATCTGAATCCCTGTGATCATTAGCCACGACCTCTGAAGGCCGATCAGGTATCAAGGAGCATGTTTGGTGATTGTTAAATGAATGCAAATAGCGTTCTTCATCCCGTAGGCTAAACCAAATGGCCAAGCAACAACAACAGAGTCAACTTTGTATCTTTTATAGGACAAGCAAGCAACTTACTAAATTTAAATCAGAAATTGAAGACCAAAAATTTAAGCAGGGACATAGTTAAACGTTGAGCTATCCTAAGCAAGAGGCCTTAAGTAATCCCCATCACCTGAGCAGCAACAGGAAGTGGCAGTTGGTACATACCTCCACTGTCTGTTCAGTGCTGGCAGTATCATGCCTGCTTATTGTGCAACCAAAAGCATATTATTCAACAAGGATAAGATCTCTGGTGCCTTGCGGCATAACACACAACCTGCTCATCCATCCACCCCATTTCTGCCAGCACTGCAAATGGATAACAGTAAACCAACACTGTCTTATATATTCCACATACATTATAAGGAAACACCTATCATCCAAAGTCAATGTCTAGGTTGGCTAGGGATGATAAGAATTGTAGCTGAAGCTCATTCCAGGGGCACCACATTAGACAGAGCTGGTTTCATTCCTCTTTGTACATTTCCCCCTAAGAAACTGCATTCTGTTCAGTTCTACATAGCAGACTTTTTCTTCTTTTTAGAATGTGCCCTCAGATATGTCCTGCTCTTGAAAATGGCAGGGGGACTTACTACTAAACCCACCGTTTCTGTATTCAGAATTAAGGCCTGTTGTATCTAATAGGATTTGCTTACCAGCAGGGTTGGCCCAAGACAAGTGGATGGCCTGAGGCACTTCGTTCTGTTCCATCTGCAAATGCCATTTGGTTGATAGTTGTGTCCTCCAACATACCTGAAGGACACAACTCTGTTTAGGAGGTGTAGGAAAGATTGTGTACCACATAAAACTCTCTCCTCCAAAAGAGGGGAATGTCCAGGGAACACAAGAAGACCACTGGGAAATTGCCATCACTGCACTCATCCTCTTCCTCAGACAGTTGCCACAACTGCTTAATATCAAGGCTGACCTTCCTCACTAAAGCAATCTCAAGAGTACCCAAGCATGAATCTGTGAACATACCTCATGCAATTTGGTAGGACATTGGTGAATAAACTCGGGAAATTAAAGACTGTGACTTCTGCTTAAACCATCTCAGGAGAGCTTTGTCACAAGCTGGTCTTCAGTATCTAACCTGCCCTGTTAGAGGATCCTGAGGAACATTTCTCACTCCAGATAATTAGTATGTTCACTCAGCTGCAATGGAGTCATTACCTGCCACAATGGTTCTGCAATAACAGACTGAATCCCAGAGATAATAGCAGCCACTCGTGTGCTTTGCAATTATCCAGTCAGTGGTTTGCTTAATCATTAACTGACCAAAAGTGCAGAAAGCAGTGGGGGCAAAGAAGATCTCTGAGGTTCTAGAATGATGAGAAGGAAACCTCCTGAGCATTGGGTTCCATATTAAAGGGAGAAGTAAGCATGTAGGTGATAGAGGTTCTTCAAGGTTGTGTCACATTTTTCTGGGAGGGTGATTTTTACAATCACATCAATGCATCTAAACCTGACCAGATGGAGGCCACAATTTGAATATTCACAGCACTTTCATTCTTTACATATTTTTCCCCATAATGGGATTGGGGTCTTTGGATATTCTGAATTTCAGACATCACTATCCCTCACTTTTATCACTGAACATATCAGCTACAACCTCTTCAGGGCCATAACACGACTCCCCCAATGTAGAACATAGGCTGGGTTCCATATCTGAAGACTATTTTAATTGTTGGTTTTATAGAGTCACATTTCTGAGAAGTAGCCACCATGTAAATTTAATGAATAAACAAATGTACAGTAGAAATGACCTACTTAAGGTCACAGAACTGAATCAGTCCCAAATGTCTTTGGGCACGCCCTCCAGAAACTTCCAAAAAATTGTTAATAAAAGTTTATTAGTGTATAACAGAAAGAGAAATCCTTAAATATAATAATTTAGAGGGTAATCATTTTAACTATATTTGATTTTAAGATAATTAAATATCAAATTGCATCATTTTTGTCTGGCCCCATGCCCTATCTTTTGAAGTATGGTCCTAGGCACAAGATTCAAAGGCTAAGTGCAGCCCTCATTTTAGAAGAAATATTTTTTTCCTATACCCCAATGGCCGGTAATTTCACACTGATAATGAAATTTGTAATACAATATAATACAACCAGAAGACACAAGATGTTAGACCAGACTCACAGTCATAAACAGATTTACTCTACAACAGGGGTCCCCAACCCCCAGTCTGTGGACCAGTACCGGGCCGCGGCATGCCAGCAACCGGTCCACACAAACAAGGAAAGTCCCATTCGCAGGAGGCAGGCAGCATACAAAACCATGCACCCTGTGATCCGCAGAAAAACCTCTCTCCACGTAACCGATCCCTGGTGCCCAAAAGGTTGGAGACCTCTGCCTACAATCCAAATCCATTTTTTATTTATTTATCAAATTTATATGGCTGCCCATCTCACAAAAAGTGAATATACGTGCTGTACAACAATTAATTAAAATAATATATAAAAGTAATTATTTAAAAGGTAAAAAAAAAGACACAAGAGAAAATAAATATTAATCACAACAATTTACCATAATTTTCAATGTAATTACTTTCGAGTAAATTGAATATAATTATAAATGAGTACTATTTAAAGACCAGGCCTGTTTCACTTCTGCAACAGACCTGCGTGGTATCATTCTCTGAGCTCTTTCCCCAATCCAGCTGTCTACAGAGTCATGAGTCAATACATCCATGTCAAGTAATAGAGTTCATTCATATCATATGATTCAAGATCTATTTTAAACCAAAAACACTCTTAGGTTGTCATATTTTATTTAGCGGCATGTTTATCCTGATTTATATCCCACTCAGAGAAGCAACTTTGAATAGTCTGTAAGAATCCAGATCCCTGAAAGAACACAAAATACGCCACATAAATTTATGCAGGAATGAAACAAAAGAGTAGCAGAATAAGAAAAGCCCCAGAAGTTTAAATGTTGACTCAGGGGAGAAAATAATGTATATTTCACTCCACTATGTTTATACGTTTTAATGAGGGCAGTCTGTGTACCTAGTCTAGTTTATTTAAAGCTCACATTAATTAAACAGCAGAAAAACTGGAAGTGAGGATCAGAGACTTTGCAAAGCTTACCTTGCTTTATCTAGTAAGATAATAGAATAAGAGAACTTGTAGAAAAGTGAATAAATAACATTTTGAGACACATGTTCTGAGAATAAGCATAGAAATGTTCATCTAAATGTGTTAGATAGAATACATTTGTCATACTGTAATTACAAATAAAATCAAATGATCTTAAGGCTTATCTATCTGTATTAAGTATTGTATTAAGCATAAGTTATGGTCCTTTGCTTTATAAGAAAAAAGATTTTTTTAAATCACTGTAATTTAAATGATGACCTCAACATAACAGTGCAGGATATCAAGTAAAGAAACCCATTAATTTGATGTTCTTTCCCCACAATTCAATTATTTGATTGCGTTATTTTGACTCTTATGATCTGAAACTCTTCCCAAGAAGAACTTCACGTGAGATAGGAGCTTTGCAACAGGTACATACTATGTGCACACCCCTGGAGTTTATAGCCAATCTTGCCAGTTCAACCTCCACATAAAGCCTGATTTATGGCATGGATCCCATCTTCCTTTCACCATACTCACATAGTCCAGCCAAAATGGGATGTCACAGGGCCGTCTGCTCAGACCAGCTGGGCCAAATGAGAAGACGCCAGCAAGTTTGGTATGGCAATGGAGCCTTTTGAATTTTAGCACAGACGCTTTCAATGAAACCAGCTGGAAATATCTCTGTGTGGCTCCAATTAAAGATAAATCTCAATGCCTGAATTTTGAAAAGTATCTCTGTTGAAGGTTCAGGCCTTCCTAGCATCCAGAGTGAATGAACAGAAAGACAAGGAGATAGAAGCAATGGACCAAGTGACCTCATGAAATGAAGTCTGCTACTTGTGTTAACTAGTCTTTGTTTCCACCTCAGTGACTCCTATAAAATGGAAATACCAGAGACTTCTAGGGACAATGCTATTCTGGGACATGCTGCTATCCCAACTTGAGCCTTTAGGAAGGCTACAAAGCAGAATGTTCCATTCTGAAAACTCTGGCATGGGACTTCAGTAAAAAGCATCAATTCTTTTGGTCTTCATACTGTATTGTCAGTGCCAAAAGCTACAGGTTTCAGGTAGACATTCCTTCTTCCAGCCATGCCATAAAGATATATGACCTCTTGCAGGCAAAGCATACGCTTTTTTACTGAACTCCACCCAGCACAATCTGTCCTCTGTTCCACAATATAGGTAGTCCTCCTCAACTTAAAACAGTTTGTATAGTGACTGATCGAAGTTATAACACAGAAAAAAGTGACTTATGACCATTTTTCACACTTACAACCATTGCAGGAACCCCATGGTCACGTGATCAAAATTCAGATGCTTGGCAACTGACTCACATTTGTGACCGTTGCAGTGTCCCGGGGTCATGTGATCACCTTTTGTGACCTTCTGACAAGCAAAGTCCATGGGGAAGCCAGTTTCACTTAACAACCGTGTTACTAACTTAACAAGTGCAGTGATTCACTTAACAACTGTAGCAAGAAAGGTCGTAAAATGAGGCAAAACTCACTTAATAAATGTCCCATTTAGCAACAGAAATTTTGGGCTAAATTGTGGTCGTAAGTTGAGGCCTACCTGTAATCATAAGAGAGAAGAGAATGAAATTCAGACCCTGATGTGACCTACTCATGGAACACCAGTATCTCATACCTAAAAAAGTACATTCCATTCTTCCCTCATATAAACTAGAGCAAGGGTCCCCAACCCCCGGGGCCATGGACCGGTCCCAGTCCGTGGCCTGTTAGGAACCAGGCTGCACAGCTGGAGGTGAGCAATGGGTGAATGAGCAAAGCTTCATCTGTATTTGCAACCGCTCCCCAATGCTGCCTCAGCTCCACCTCAAATCATCAGGCATTAGATTCTTATAGGAAAATGATGAACTCTATTATAAACTCTGCATGTGAGGGATCTAGGTTGCACATTCCTCCTCTCCCCTTTCATGAAACCAGTCCCTGGTGCCAAAAAGGTTGGGAACCACTGAATTAGAGAACAAGATTATTTTATTTTAACCTGATGACCTCTTAATATGCTTCTTACTCAAGAGCCTAGTCTAGTGATATAACATGTTTTTAATAAATTCAGATCATTTATGGCCTTTCAAACTGTTTGCTTTGGTCATTTTCACCCAATGCGTTTCTCTAGTACTATTTGGCTTCTGATCACAATGTCTGCAGAACCGAGGTGTTTGCAATGCAAATATGCATTTTGGCCAGTGTAAAATATAGACCCTGTGCACCGTTGGCAATTAACAACAGAGATAGAAACGTAACACTGAGCTGTTGAAATCTTAATTGCTCAGTGTTGATTTAATCTTTTAAACCAACTCACGTATTAAACAAATAAATAAATGTGAATGGGGTAATAGATAAGAGTCCACTAAATAAACTTTAAGTGCTGACTGAAACTAAGAGGGATTTAAAAAAAAAAAAAAAAAAGAGGCATTGAAACACCAATAAGATGCCAGACAAATCTCCTGGGGCAATGAGTTATATAAGTAGGGTGTGCCCAAAACTTCTCTTGCACTGCAGCAAAATATAATGCTGATACAGACAGGAGGATGCACGAGATTCCTTTGTTAATCAAAGGACAGGCCAGTTTATTGAAGGTGGTGTCTTCACTGGTAGTCAATTTGAGCATATTTGGCCACATTCCAAATTCCAGGGTGCTATCAGGCAACTTGGAGGAGGGACACCTGTCAGAATAATGAACAGGAGGGACCCTACAAACACATGGCTTGTCTTGCACCCTTTGATTTGAGTGATTTATGGGTTATAGTCAGTGGTGGGATTCAAATATGTGAACAACCGGTTCTCTGTGTGGATGCTGCTTCCGGAAGTCCATTCTGGGCCTGGGCAACAAAAAATTAGCTACAGGTTCTTCCGAACCGGTGCGAACTGGCTGAATCCCACCACGGATTATAGTCAAAGTAGAAGGCCTGGCATTTTGAATGGACCAAATGACCATCGAAGGCAGGGAGTCTCCAACCTTTTTGGACCAGAAGGCGTATCTGATATTTGGAGAGTATGTCCATTCACAAAACGTGCATGCAGCCAGTCATAGAATATCCGTTTACCGAAAGACAAACTGGCAGCTACCACATCCTCTAGATAAGATAACCTTTATTGTCATTTTTTTTACTGTGGGCACAACGGCACACATCAAAAATGAAATTTAGTTGCCCGCTCTCAGAAGTGAAACACATACATGACACACACCTAAACATATTATATACAACATATGTATAGACCCACACCCCTACATATACATAACAAATAAATATTAAATACTGTCCATCTTGAATATATAACGGAAGGAGGAAGCTTGAGAGTTCACAAGGTTAATGCTGTATGGAATGAAACTATGGCTGAATCTGGATGTTCTGCTACGGATACCACGAAGCCTCCTCCCAGAAGGTAGCAAGGAAAACTTGTGAAGAGGATGTGTGGTGTCCCAGATAATCTTACGGACCCTGCTCAAGCAATGCCTCTGTGCTATGTCCTGGATGGGAGGGAGGGAACTGCCAATACTCCCTTTTGTCTCCCTCCTCCTTTTTTCCCCAGGATCACTGGGTACCTTCAGAAGCAAAACCAGGAGTACAACGATCTATTTTTATTTTCTAAAAACTCCTACAAGATTGATGCAGAAATCAATAGCACTATGGAAACAAAGAGAGTTCTCGGAGTGGCGTTCCTTTTTAATTTGGTTTAAAACAGTAATGTTTAAATAGTAAAATGAGGTCTGGAGGCCTGGTAAGGAAACTGTTCATGGCCAACTGGTGCACTTGGGAGCCACGCTGGGGGTTCCAGATTGTGAAAATGGGAGGTAAATGGGCAGTTGCAACAGACCTGACATCAAGAATTAGTTTTTAGTTGTTCGTGTTATTGTCTTTATTTTAAAACAAAGAACTGAACAGTACATATTCCCAAATAATACAGCACTGCTATTCATTGTCAATAATACTGAGCTACTCATACTTATTACTCGCTATTCTATTATGACCTCAGTCTGGTTTGTAGAGAGAAAAACCTCTCACACCCCTTACCTTCAGAGCCCTGGCTTAACCATTGTTGACTAAATATTTCTCTCATGTGTACTTTGGGACTTTCTTTAACAACTCAGAGAAACAAATATAGGGGAACCACTTTCTGCTGTTAGTTTAAGCCAGGCTGAAAGAGACAGAGTCATTTGCTTCAAGTAGGGGTAAATCCCAATATCCTTGACCACTGCCCAAGATAGCAGGTTAATAGCATCACTCTAATAAAGATCTGAAGGGTTCCCCATTTGCAAGATGGTATCAGTCAGGAATTTAGTAGTATCCCAGAGGATGGGATTGCTGGCAACTTCCACAGTGTTGCCAAAGAAACTACATGGCCATAAGGTCAGCAGGAGTCAAGCACAAATCAAGGGGTTCATTTCAGATACAGCCTAGCACTGTTAGTCCCCACACCACACTAGCCTCTCCTAGCCACAACTAAGAGCTAAGAAGCAAGACCTTATCATGCTAAGATGTAATGTTTACTTTGTTTTGGGTTAGCAAGATGTGGCAGTCAAGTCATTTGGATTTGTAAAACACGATTATGAAAATTAAACTCAACTGTAAATGCTTTCTAAATCATGATTTGTGTTTGTATTCAGCCACTAATTCACTGAAGTATGATTCAAACTATGTGTTCATGTAACAAATGAAGCCAACATATATATATATAAATGTGCAGCTACCAGCCAAGTTCCCTGATGTTGCCAAGAAAGCTACCAAGTCAGTGTGAGGCCACCTCTTCTAACTTGCTCCCTTTCCTAGAACATTTTCCACAGGCCAACTTGTGTATCTACACAGCCCCCAGGTTTCACTAGGTCAGGGGTCTTCAAACTTGGCCCTTTTATGACTTGTGGACTTCAACTCCCAGAATTCCTCAGCCAGCGTGCCTGGCTGAGGAATTCTGGGAATTGAAGTCCACAAGTCATAAAAGGGCCAAGTTTGAAGACCCCTGCATTAGGTAGTATCCTCAGGACCTGTAGAGTATTTTTACAGCCCATAAAAAACTGACATGGAAACTATACGTGGCCACAAGTTTGAGACCCCTGCTGTCAATGATGCTTTAAAAAATTAGCCCTGTTCCCAAGGCACTTATGATCAATACTTCAGCAGAGAGAGGGTGAACAAAGGAAGGATGTTTAAGGGAGACAGAGTCGAAAGGTTAACATAAACAAGATCTAAAAAGAACAGTGAGTAGCCCTAGTATAAAGAGCAGAATCACACTTGGGCCATTTGCACTTGTTTTTAATGAAGGATGAGAAAAACAACAAATCATCTGACTCTCAAATGGAAGTTACTGATGTGTGTGCGTATGTGCGAGCCAAATGTTCTTCTGATGAGCAGGTTCACTTTAGACCCACTGATTGGCAGGCAGGGGGAGAAGAAAAGCAGCCTGGCGCGACAAGGCGGGCTGGCACACAGTGCGGGGCTGGCCGCAGAATGCAGAGCCAACAGCCCCTTCTGTTCATTTTAATGCCAGGCCTGGCATCCGAGAGGCAGATAAGCCAGCCGGATCGAAGGCTTAATTAGGTCCCTCTCAAGCAGTGGTCTCTGGTTTTTTTAGCACTGTGCAGTGTCACCATCCTCCAAATGGCTGCAGCAAGCTGGGGCACAGAAAACATTTTTATGCCCAAGCAACAATGCTCTCAGCCTCCCCCCCCCCACACACACACACATACTACAGGGCGCACACAGATCCGTGCATTCTTGCCACACATGCATTCATGCCACTGAGAAACTTGCTGACATGGGGCTCTGTGGGATCTTAAAAGCACGCTCTGAAGATATTTCAGTTCCTGTTTTAAATCAAATAAGATTCTCGTTGCTTTTTATGTTACGAAGCTCCAAGTAGCTGTAAAAGTGAAGGCTCGGCATAGCAGACGTTGCCTCCTGTGCTTCCCTTCCACTGCACAAGCCAGCATCATTCACACTGGCATGACTTTGGTGGGACACACCAAAGAAGGACATGAGAAGGCTTCTCATGATCTGGTGGGTCCAAAATATTAGGTGTCTCTCCAGTGGTGGGATTCAAATATGTGAACAACCGGTTCTCTGTGTGGATGCCGCTTCTGGAAGTCCATTCTGGGGCTGGGCAACAAAAAATTAGCTACCGGTTCTGCCGAAGTGGTGCGAACTGGCTGAATCCCATCACTGCCTCTCTGCCTCTCTGCCCCTCTCTCCCTCTCCCTCTCTCTCTGTTAGTGTTTTGTGCTCTATTACTTTCTCAGAATGTTACTAATAAACCTCATTTTGCAGGGAATAAAGGAGCTGTTCTAATGCTATGCTTGTACAGGTAATCCTCAACCTCACTATGCCACTGTAGTATGTTTAAAGAGGCCATCTTGGACCATTAAGAAACAAGTAAAATTTTGAAAAGTACCAACCACTGACCAGAAATTGTTTTAAAGTCAATCATTTAGATTACTGGCCAATTTATGTAATTTGAAGCAGATGGCTGGAAAGGCCTAAAAATAAAGTCAACACTTCAGTGCAGACAAGCCCCTGATAAATGCCAGTCCTGTTAGCTTTTTGCAAGGTATTGAAAGCTTGGATGTTTCCCAGCCATCTGAGTCAGGTAGGTAGATGAGCTGTTGTTAATGATGTGCATAATTGATAAGTGGGATTTATTTATTTAAGAAAATGTATATGGCCGCCCACTCATCCTCAGTGACTCTAAGAAGCTTACCAAAAAGTGGGATTATCATTTATCCTTGGGTATTGGGCATGTGTTAGTCTTGTGAGGTACTCTAGACAAGAAACACACTCAGAGGTATTAGCTCTATCTTTATTGTAAGGTTGCATTTGACAGAATCTTGCAGGCCTAAAATTACATCTCTCCATATTTGTCTTTATAGTCCAAGAAACTAGGAAGTCTCCCTTCTAAGACCTTTGCCACGCCCCATTCATTCTACGTGCTCATCTGCCTCTTATCTGACCATTGCTAAGTCTGCAGCTCTTTTCTCCTGCTTCCCAAAGTCATTCCCACATGCCATTACCTTGAGGTAAGATGGGCAGTCTATAAATTTTATAAATAAATAAATTACAGGGTTATATGTGGTGGGTTTTCTATATTTTAATCTTTGTAAGTCACTTGTTTGAGATGGGTGGCTATATAAACCACAAAAATAAATACATAAATAAAATCTGTCCCGCTTCCTTGATGCATACAATATAAACAACAATGCAGGAGTGGGATGCTGGATAGAAGCTGTATGCAGATCTATTTCCTGCAAAGATGCAATCCTTTCTCCACTTCCCACTCCTTTAACATTATTGCAATATTTGACATGCTGTTTTTTTGCCTTTTTCAATCTGTCTACCTCCTTGATGTTTAAGTGACCAAGTTATTCTTCTTAGCGTAGAAATACTGTAATGCAGTGGTGGCGAACCTATGGCACGCGTGCCAGAGGCGGCACTCAGAGCCCTCTCTGTGGGCACGCATGCCGATGCTGCCGGCAGCTAGCGCAGGTCCATTAGGCCGCCCCACCCAGCACAAAGGAAGGCGAAGCGGCCAGCTAGCAAGCTCGAGTAGAGGTGGTAGAGCATGCCCACACCCAGCAAGCCAAAGGCCACCCCGAGCAGGGAAAGCTGGATCCCCATCGGCGCCATGGCCCCCCAGTCCCAGTTAGGATTGCGTGCCTCCCCCCATCTATGCTGGACCTCCTGCCTACCGCCCCACCCGCTAGAGACCCCCTGGATCTCCCCCAACCCTAACCCATGAGCAACATTGAGGTGGCCATGCCCACCCTAGCCACGCCCACCCAGTATGCCGTGACAACCGCAGCCATGCCCACCCAGTGGGCCACACCCACCCAGTGGGCCACGCCCCCATGCCCCCCCTGAGGGCACCACAATGCTGATGCGGCCCTGGCACTTTGCGATAAATAAGTGGGTTTTGGGTTGTGGTTTGGGCACTCGGTCTCTAAAAGGTTCGCCATCACTGCTGTAATGCATGAAGCTTCAGCTGTCCAAATTCTGTTAATATGTCAGGCAGGTAGAAGTCCATTCTTTCCCCTCCCAACAGAGGTGGAACAGTAACTTATCTATACACTAGTCAGAGGACATGGGTGGGTTCATTTAAATGCTGAGGGGGCTTTTTCTAACAGAATATATCAATCAATCGTGATGTCGGGTACAACTGTTATTTTTTAATATCCTGGCCAACAGGTGAGCAAGCTAATTAAAAGGTAACCCACTTGCCTGTGGCAGAAATTTCCAACAATTTGTCTGGAAATTGCTTTGGCGATACTCCAGAAAGAGAGAGGGTGCTTTTAGATGAGGCTTTTAATATCTAATCACCCTCTCACATTCAGAGAATTTTATGGAGGCACGAATAGGGAAGAGGTGAGCTTTCATACCACGTTGTCCTGCTTTTTGTAAGTATTGGTTTAGTCTTTTTGCCTTTCCTGAAAATCTGTTATGGAGGGAGAAAAAATGGAAAACAATACGTTTTGGTTGAGACATTTATAAATTGTTGGTCTAGAACAGTAATGGTGACTCTGCTGGCATATCTCTCTCTCTCTTTCTCTCTCTCTCTCTCTCACACACACACACACTCATACACACACACACACACACACTCACACCGAACAAAAGAGAAACAATCCTGTTATCTCCACTCGAACCCATCTAGGCCACCCTGAACAGCAGCACTCGGCAGCAGCACAGATGCTGGGCATGAAGTAGAGGGCCGGGCCATGACTGCAGCCCTAGCACCACTGCTGCCATTCAAAAATGCTGCCACACAAACCTTTGGGAATGGTGCGATTATCCCCACAATCCAGCAGTCCCCAGGATCTGCCATGTGCCGCTTACCTTCAGGCGGTGTTCTCTTTCCACTGACAGGCTCCCGAGACCTACTCGAGCCTGCTCCACACGACATGAGGCCTTCATTCTTGAATAGCTTTGGAGAATTCTCTTCTGCAGTCTCTGTAGCTTCTGAAAATCACTCAAAAACATACCCCATTTTTCCACAATTTTCAGAGGCTCCAAAGGCTGCACGAGCGCACTCCCCGTTCTCACGCGGCTTCTGCAGCCTCCAAAAATTGCACGAGATTAGGGGGTGCTTTCAAGAATACTTGTTGTCAGGTATTGGTGAACACTGGCATGTCACCTAAAATGTTGTGACATGTCACCTTTGACACATGAGTCACAGGTTCTCCATCCCTGGCCTAGAATCTCTTAGAGAGCCAGTTCCTGGATGCAAGACAGAAATTGTTTTAGATACCACAGTTAACTAGAATGAACAATGAGAAAGGGCAATTTTTTGGGGGCAGATCTCCTCCCTGTCTATAAATTAGTGCAAAGCTTTCAATTTATTCACTCTTAATTTTACCCATGAAATAAAGCTAAGCCCTTTGGCAAACTATTTTCATAAATGAATGCTATTATGTATTCTAGACAGCATCAATATTACATGCAAATTGCAAAGGCGTGTTGCACACAAGCTAGTTTCAGTTTCTAGTGTGAACATTCATTCCCTGTCCCCTCCTCTCTTAAATCCTTATCTTGTTATTTCACTTTGATTCTGATGACAGTTTTGCTGAGCTTGTCTGAAAACAATACTAAGAGAATAGCTGAGCTCAAATCAAAGTAGCACCATACAAAATTTCGCTCCTCTTCAAACTGTTAAAAATAAGCCTGACAAAACATAAACCTCTACCTCCAAGAAGTTCTTAATTTGTCCACAAGTTAATTTAGATAAACCTAAATACAAAGTTGGCCCTTATAAGTGGAAGTGGATAGTCAATCTTGGCTGATTTAGAAAAAGTAGGATCTGATCTAATTAGAATTCTGACAGAAGGACACCAGGAAATTTCACGTTGTGCAATTGTAGGTAAACATTTAGGCACCCAGAGTCAAACCGTATCTTTCATCCTTTTGGAAAAACTTTTTGATAGAAAAGAGAACATCCAAACATGTAGGTAGCTGATAAAAAGTCTGTATTTGCTTTTGGAATTTTTCCACATTCTTCAATGTAGAAAGTCTCTTCTAACTCAAAAATAATCCTAGGTCTTTTTCTGTGCATTGTATCATCCCATAGATTTTTCAGTAATACACAAATCTGGGGACCTCGAAGGCTATGTCAAAACATTTGTGTTCTTTAAGTTCTAAAAGCTTGTTTTGGAAGTCGGGTTTTTTTTTTTCACTGACTGGAACTTTAATTCCTAGTATAAATTGACGTTTATTTGAATCCATCCTTAATTCCCTCTGGACAATATTTCCTATGCCACTGGCACCACACGACCCCAAAGTTACCTGTCCCTTTTTCCTCCAAATGTATTCTGTTTGTTTTGTTACTCCAAATCACTTTATTCCAAAGCACTTGAGGCTTATTGTGTTTTCTTTTGCATATTTTAAACCGTGACATTTATGATATGTTGGAGAAAAGATTTTTCTATTGAGAACTCTCCCATCAAATCATTGTTCTATAAGCAATGTGTACTGGTGAATCTGTGGACAGCTGTTCAGCATCAGCTAAACTTTTCAGCAGGGCATTTATAGCTACTGTGGTGTAGAGGTGACCAGTCTGAGGACAGTATTGGCAGAGGCTTTTCTTGGTCTTCAAACCAATGTTCTACAGTCAGTGAAGAAACTGCCACTAAAAAGAGCTTGGATATTTAAGCAAAACAACAATCTGATACATTATCTCCAAATTACGCCATATTGACAGGAAAGAGATAAAGGTTTTGGAATAGCATTCATAGTGAAGACTTCTTTTAATCGTAAAGTGCCACTTACATGGTTAAAGGCCATACTACTACTAATAATAATAATAAAGTTGGAAGGGACCTTGGAGGTCATCTAGTCCAACCCCCTGGTCAGGCAGGAAACCCTATACCATTTCAGACAAATGGCTGTCCAGTCTCTTCTTAAAAACGTCCAGTGTTGGAGCATTCACCGCTTCTGGAGGCAGGTTGTTCCACTGGTTAATTGTTCTAACTGTCAGGAAGTTTCTCCTTAGTTCTAGGTTGCTTTCTCTCCTTGATTAGTTTCCATCCGTTGCTTCTTGTCCTGCCCTCAGGCGCTTTGGAGAATAGCTTGACTCCCTCTTCTTTGTGGCAGCCCCTGAGATATTGGAACACTGCTATCATGTCCCCCCTCGTCCTTCTCTTCATTAAACTAGACATACCCAATTCCAGCAACCGTTCCTTATATGTTTTAGCCTCCAGTCCCCTAATCATCTTTGTTGCTCTTCTCTGTACTCTTTCTAGAGTCTCAACATCTTTTTTACATCGTGGTGACCAAAACTGGATGCAGTATTCCAAGTGTGGCCTTACCAAGGCATTGTAAAGTGGTATTAACACTTCACGTGATCTTGATTCTATCCCTCTGTTAATGCAGCCTAGCACTGTGTTGGTCTTTTTGGCAGCTGCAGCACACTGCTGGCTCATATTTAAGTGATTGTCCACTAGGACTCCGAGGTCCCTCTCACAGTTGCTACTATTGAGCAAGGTACCACCTATACTATACCTGTGCATTTGGTTTTTCTTGCCTAAATGTAGAACCTTACTTTTTTCACCACTGAATTTCATTTTGTTAGATAGTGCCCAGTGTTCCAAGTCTCTCCAGCAACACCAACTCTACCATATTTTCTAGCAGAAACAGCAGACCAGGACTGTAGAACTGTTAATTGAGACGGTTTGATAGATGGTTAAGCCCACAGGAGGCCCTCTGCTGGTCTCTGGAGGACCTCAGTATGTTCACCCTCTACTACGTCTGCACCACTTCCCTCTTCTTTTGTTTCATTCATCTCTTCTTGTGTTGAAATGTAAAAATTAGGAAAAGGGTTCCTGGTCACTCTGCCATGGACTTGCCTCTGCAGCCGTGTCCAGCAAAATATACAGAAAAAACATTTCTGAGTTTGCCCAGACAGACAGGGGGGAAAAAGGCCTCCTCTGTTTAAAAGCAAATGAAAAAATGAAAAGAAAAAAGAGGCACAGGAGAACTAGAACCACTGGGTATCTATAGGATGATAGGATATGGTAGGAATTAAAGATACAATACATTAGGAAACCAGCAGGCCAGGGAAAGCATGATCTTGCCAAAAAATTGGCAAAACAGTGGCATGTTACATCTTTAAACTAGCAAAATAGTATTTGAGCACACCACTAATGAAACATGCTGCCAGTTTCCAAGTTCTAATTATTAAATTTTCATCCAACAAAACGAGCATTGAAAACCCAGAGAGAGACTTCAGTCGCATTTTGGATGGCCATTTATGTGCACTGAAATACTAGTTTACCGGAGCTATGTAACAGAAACTAAGAATGCACAATAAAATATACACATGAGAATTTCAAATAAAATGACTTCAACCAGCCTTGGTAAAATAACTTCTCATTCTGCCTTTTTCTGATCTCTCTCTACAGTGAGAACAATGCATAAACATGTGGACAGAAGAAGAACCAGACACTGTGGCCTGGAGTAATGAAAGGCTGAAGACAAAGGCACAAAAGACCGGTTGACCCACATCACGCCAATCCAAGTTCTTCCCGTCATCTCTTCAAAATAATTTGTACAATTCTAACTCTTGGTTTAATTGATATTTCACATGTTTAAGGAAAAGATTTTTGGCAGAAAAGGACACAGTCCTTCACGTTGAGCTGTAGCAGTCCAGTCAGATTTGCAGCAATCTCTCACGCTGACCTCTAGTGAACTTTTACATCCCTTCTCCATTTTAGTACTATAGCATTATTATTGTTGATGTTGTTAAGACTTTACAGACTGCCTAATGCCAGAATGACTCTGGGCGTCTTATGTTTAAAAATAGAATGCAGTCAAAAGAGCCTATGTGTTTGGACAAACTACACATTATATAACATAGCAAACAATCAGCTAGGGCTCCACAAACACCCTACCCCAAGACCTAGGAGAACAGCCAAGTTTTAAAGACTTCTGGAACAAGTCAGAATGGAAATTACGTTTAATTCTGGGGCAATAACATTCCGGAGGACAGGCACCACAACAGAGAAGGCATACTTCTTGAGTTTTGATACAGGGCATTGTTTAATTGACTAATATACAAAACTGGCACAACTATAAAGGGTCAGCTTTCACCATTAGGCACTGCAGCTCTGCCTTCAGCCACATGATGCTGACTTCAAAGACCATATATGATTCCATGTGAGAATAGCAATAAATGAAGCATGCCAAATTGTTTCCAGAACAAAGCATCAAATACTTTGCAATGCAGTATGACCCCTCCCCCCAATAGCCTGCTAAACCACTCACATCTAAAAACTCAATGCTAGAACCAAAGCAACTGGATTGATGGACACAAAGGGCTACTTTACGTATTCTCAGATTTTCAGGAGGTATGAAAAAAGAATTATGCTAACCATTGTTGAAGTAGAGAAATTAAGGAACTGCACAATTGTATGAATGATCAGAGTGCTTCCCTCACACAGGTTTTTGCCATGAATGGTTGCATGTAGAGTTACAGGTAACCATCAGGAGAGGTAAGGAAACAAACTCTGGAAGAGACAGAATGTTAATATACAATATTGGCACAACTTATAGCAGGCTAACTACCACCCCTCTTCTGCTCTAGCTTCAGCCATGTAATGCAGATTGCAAGACCTGTATAGGCTTACATGTAGGAACTGAAAGCAAATGATCAGTGAAGCATGTCAAATTGTTTGTAGGGCAATAATTGTGTCAGGATAGGGGAGAGAATAAGGGGGACAACCTACACAAAACCCTGAAGAACTAACAAATCAGCTTCAGGAATAGCTAGGATTAAGATGAAATAAATGTCATCAGGCTGTGTCTATGACAACGAACAGGGGATGTTCACAATACTGTTGAAAGAAAAGTCTTCATCGTGGTTCAGTCCAAACTGGGAATAAACATGGCGACTGCTTTAGAAAGAAGGTTGCAGTTTATTGAAGAGGAGAGCCAGACAGAAAGATGGCTCTGGCAGAAAAGAGAGAAAGCACATGTAGGGAGTCGGTTTTTATACCCTCTGGAGCCTTTTATTTGGAGTTGTTTCCTGTTCCTGTTTGAGGCTATTTCCTGTGTCATGTATTCTGACCTGAGTCTGGGTGTGCCCTTTGGCATCTGTGGGTTAATCCTATTATGTCCTGTCTTAGAGTTTGGGTGGGGTATGTAGATTTTAGGTGTCTTTGTCTTCCTAAGCTTCTAGCTTCGACCTTCCTAATGGTTTACATCTGCATTTCTAGAAACCATTTCTGGTTTCTGCTTGGGGAAGGGAGACCTGGGGGCTATTAAGAAAAAACTGGGCATGCTTTTCTGCCTCTTTAAGATCCTTTGAGGAAATATATTTTCCTGCCCTTTTTAATATTTCCTTCTCTGGGGGGCTGACTTCCCACAATACCTTACAAAAAGCAGTGGTGTACCCCTCCTCAAGATCCATTACTCAATTAATCTTAAATAAATATTGTCCTATCACCAACCTCTCCTGTTGGGAAAGGTTGTGAAGATAATACACAACAATTAGGGAAGGCTCCAGGTGGCGTGGATAATCTTGGTCATTGTCAGGTACAAGGAATGAAGGAACAACACAAGGAGTTACTTCAGAGCTGTTTCTTTATTGTTGCTTGACTATAGATAGGAATCTTGCCAAACTAAAGGACAAATCTGCATAACTATGAGGAATACCCCGTGAAAGGGTAGGAAGTGTCCCCCTTGGCTCTCTTCCTGCATATCGGAGATTCCATACTGAGCTGCCTCTTTGCTCCTTGGCGACTATACATTCTATTGCCAGCAATGGGGTGGGCATGGTTTTGGCATGACGCATCCGGCGCGTGGGCCGGCAGTTTGACACCCCTGCATTAGACCAAACTAGCTCTCATTAGATAAACAGATATTGTAACTGTACTGGTTGCTGAAAGGCTTCTGGGACTAATTCAAAGTACTAGTTGTTTCCTATAAAAACCTTTATGATGCTAGTCCTCACTACCTTTAGGACCATCTGCTTCAACTATAATCTGCCCATAAATTACGTAGAGGCTAAGAGGACGTGTGCCACATTTCAACCCCCAGAGGTAAAGGAAGGACCTGGCTTTTTCTGGTACAGCCCCCTCACTCTGAAACAGCTTGCCCCCAAGGTTAAAATGGCCTGTGTTGCTTTTCCTGAAAGCAGTACAACAGAGTAGTACTGCTGGATCTTTTAACAATGGCAGCACCTAATTGAGAGAGTGGCTGCTGGGGTGGCTTACAGTATTTGATGTTTAATTATTGTCTGAATTGTGACTTTCTGGGTGATTTATTGCTGTAGTAGTATTAGGAGTTTGCAGCATATTTGTATAACTGAAATATTTAAAATATTCACATGGCTAGGGACAAGTAGAATGCTCTCTTGTAAACAAAAATCTATGCTGTCTTGTTATTAAACCTGCAGTTGGACTTTTATAACGATGATGTAACAGAAAATAGAGATTTCCTCAATGTATTTGCCCTCTATTCATATGCATTCGAGATTGATTTCCTGACCTTGATGTTACTCACTGGAACATCTTTTTAACCTATTTATTGGCACGATGCCCATGAATAATTCCCTATTTTTATCTTTGGATCATTATCATTGTACACGATGTCTCTACATATTCATTGCCGTGTGTATATTCAAATGTTCGTGTGCGTTTTAGAGCCCTGTTGCAGTCATCTCTGAATTTTTAAATAGTAGTTTTAGTCAATTCCCAGAGGTTTTTGGGGAAATTTGCTCATAGTACTTAGGAAAACTACCTCAAAAAATATTCTGAGACGAACTCTCAGAATATTAGATTTACCACCTTGGCAGCTTGAGTCCCTTCTAAATAATTTCTTTTCTTTCCCCGTGAACTGCTTCCCATCTCCCTGAGACCAAAGTGCTCCCTGGAACTTGGAGTCCCACTAGCACTATTTCCCCTTGTCTCGCTGGGCCTCGGAACTACCAATCCCACAATCCCAGGCGTTCTCTCGGCTCTCCGTGACAACTTGAATCTTACCTCTTCGCTCATCTTTAATTTATGAGCGAGGAAAGAGAACTACAACTCCCGGCAGCACTTAGAGCTTCACCGGCCTCCGCCTCCCTCAGCTGGCTTGAAGGCTGTTATTGTTGTTACTAAAAGATTAGTGGACCAGCTGGTTGCTCTCTGGGTAAGAGACGTCTTCTGTACTGGGGAAAGGGCTTTTCTCTCCTCCTTGCTTTATCTTTGTTATTGCTCGGAAGCATCAGATTTGGGGTGTATTTGGGGAGGGGGACACCCCTCCCTTCCTCTCTCTTGAGTTCAGGAGTTTTTAATCAACTGTACTTCCTGTCGGGACAGAAATCAAAATAAAAAAGGAGGCTGTGGTTACACAGGTTTTCACTTTTCCCTGCATGAAAGGGGAGAGAAAATGTACGAAAGGCTTCAGTGGGCCTTTAACTCTGAACTTGCAGCACAAAAAGCAGGCAGTTGGGAAGAGCACTCGTTGAAAAAGGGATTTTCTAACCCGGTTAGCTTGAAAACTCTTAACCTCTGTTTCACATCTATCTCCCCGTTTCCTTTATACATACACGAACTGTTCGGTGTTGGGACACCCCAAATCTTTTCTTCCTGTTTAACTGCTGGAGAAATTCGCTGCCTGTGATCTTTCGCTCCTTTCTACTAATCTAACTTCGGTATCCATTTTGGTACGCCAAAAGTCTCCCTCCTCCTCCCCCCGCCCCCCAAACCCTAAACGTAACTGCGAAGAAAGCTTCGAGGTTCGCACGATTTGGCGTTTATATGTGGGAGAAGGCAGGACGTGATGAGACTTGTGGCTTCTTGCAAGCTACAGTCATTTTCTTTGTTTGGCTTGAAGCTACCCAGTCTAAGGCTTGACGCCAAGAGGACGGCGCCTTTGCAGCAGAAGACTTACAGCTTTCCCCCCAAAACAAGCGGGGGGGAGGGGATGAAGAGCCGCCTCCATTCCCTAAAAGTCCATCAGAAACCGGGAGGGAAGGAGGGGGGGGTGTCTTTGCGCAAACCGCGCACCAGCACATCTTCCCACGCCTCCGTCTCTTCCCATAAGTGGCTCGGATCGCTAGTTTGTTTTGCTGGGCTCCTTCTCGGTCTCTGATTGGCCTTTGCCTTGGAGAAGCCCCGCCCCCCGGGCTCTAGTTGCTCGCGAGGAAAGGAATGTAGCAGCAGTGCCGGGAGCTGCCAGGCTGGGTTTCGTGGCCACGTGGCTTGTCTGGGTCACGCGGGGGGAAGCTCGTCCCCTTGGTATGCGGTGGAGAGGAGCGAGTGCTTCGTGCGGGCAGGCCCGGCTCCACCTGGTTTCATAACAGGCCTTCTCTTGTGAGGAAGGCTTGCCACGTCCGAGCTCCCCCCCCCCCTTAGTTTACCCAAGAGTATCTAAAAGAAGAAGAAAACCCTTACATTTAAGATTCCTCCACCCACCCCCAAGGTTAGATAAAAAATATATATTCCCCCTTTGCTGTATTCTCAGCCTGTAGTAAGATCATCCCTTATTGTAAATTATCTGCAAAAACGGGGATTGGTCTTTTCAGTTGAATACTGTAGCTGAGGAGATGAAAATAAACTCTTCCTTTTGCCGTTGAAATAATGCAAGAAGCTGAACATCAGGTTGAGGAAAGGTAGTACTACTGGCAGTACTGTTGTTTCCATGGTTAACCGGGAAGCCGGGCGTTGGTTGTCACAAGAAGTCATGATACCGAGTAACTTGACAAGGCAATTAAATTCAGGGAAGGTAATCCTGTGAGTAATTAGGAAAAATATCTTCAGGCCCAGTTTAATGTTAACATTCAAGAAAGACAGCATAACAGTGAAACTGAGCCACCCAGAGTCACATATATGAGATGGGCAGCTGTACAAATTAAATAAGGGAATAATAGAACTGATAAAATGATCGCTGGCTATAAGTCGCTGTAATATTAAATGTCAAAAATGCCATGATGAATAAAATGTGAATTAAAAATGATTTTTCACTATGCATCTTGACTTTAATAACAGAAATCCTCTAAAGGGAAGGCTGTTTCTCAGGATGGGAGTCTCAACAGAAAAGCCATTCTTCTTGATACCCAATAAATGTCCATAAAACGCAACAGAACCAACAGCACATTATGTGATCACCATAAGTATTAGGCAGAATTCTTTGGGAGAAAACACTCAGTTATCCCGATAGGGCATACATATATAAATAACTTTTAATATTAATCGCTTTTTTTGAGAGCGGGCAACTAAATTTCATTTTTTATGTGTGCCATTGTGCCCACAATATAAAAAATGACAATAAAGGTTATTTATTTATCTTTATCAGAGCAAGGAGTATTATGCAAAGGCCAGAAAAGGAATAAGCTGCAAATCAAATAAATTAAAAACATGAGATAACAAAGATAGCTAAATAACTCCATATCTCTCTATCTTACAAAGCATCTTTGTTTTTCACCATATCCATAGGATGCTTGCTTCATACAGTGTGTTTTGTTCTCTAAATCTCTTACCTCTCTTACCATACAAATAATGATTTTCTGGGTCTTCCTCTTATCAGCTCATTCCTATATTAATTTTTAATTTGATTCACATTCTTACTATATAACCAAGCTACCACAATGTACCTCTTGCATACTAATCACTTATTTTTGTATTTAATCTGCAAACATTCATCACCTGTTTATCTTGACCCCCCCCCCTATCTTTTAGTCATGTTTTGCTATACTGTACGTGGTTCTTCATAACTCATTCCCACAACATTCAACTTTTATTTTTCTCCTCACATGCCCTTCTCACTTCCTTGTTACTAAAACATTCCTATGCCTGCCATTTTGTCTGTCAGCAATTTTCTGCAAATCATTTGGGTCTAGTCAGCAAGATAGCATCATCTGCATACAAATCTATATTTACATTTCATATCCTCAACTAGCATACCCCTGATGTCATCACATGCATTATTTATACATTTATCCACAGATGCAATCAACCATCTTTGCCTTAGTCTGTGCTCAACGTTGAATAAGTATTTTATATATTCTTCCATATTGTTAGATGTTTTACTTCATAATTGAAGCCCACTTATTATATCATCCACTTTCTCTAAATCACCCATAGACATTCTCACATTTTATTCTGTTTCAGACTTATACCACATATGCCTGGTTGATTTACAAGGAGTTTACTGGTAAGTAGTTCTGCAGTAAATTACAAAGGCGTGGTGTTGTCCATGCAAGTGCATGCAGTGCTCCAGAAAATATAGGGAAGCATGATCTTGCTGATGCTTGCTCTTAAATAGGCCAGATGCAGATTCCAATGCATCATGGAACTGGGTTTTATACCAGGGTTTTGACCTTCATCACCTGTTTCCACTGATTTTTCTGCTGATTCAGCCATCGGTAGCTGATTCTCTGCTGACTTCTGAGGCTGGCACTCCAATGACTCATACCTCTCTGCCCAAAACACATTCACACCATTCTGAATGATCTATGAAAGAGCAAAAATTTGATCTGTGTACTGTACCACCTGCAATGCATAAAGCTACACTGCATTTACATTTTTTTCTCAATGACATTTTTCATACCTTTTCATTTAGAATTTTACTAAATGCCTTCCCAGACACACTTTAACAACTTTAACTCTTGCAACCTTTCCCTTTATGTGGGGAAAAATGGCATTCTTCCTATCATTAGGCAGATGTAATCTTCACATGTGTTAAATTATCAAGCCACAATATTATTTTAACATTTATTTATGAGATTTATTTACCACTACTGGTACAATCTGATATAAGTATAAGATAACTATAAGTGAGTGATGAAAATAATAAAAAATAAAAAGAATCAATAAAAGCCCTTCTGGTACATATGACTTCACACATATCAGTTTGTATATGTTTTCTGAAAGAACAGAGTTTTTAAAAGCTTCTGGAAAAGCATGAAATGTCTCCAGTTACAGTACACTATCTACAGCTGCAGCTTTTTCATTTTTCAACATTTTCTCAATCTTACTTCTTTTTCCCCATTTTTTAACACTAACATATATAGCATCTATATCAATTCAATTCTGCAATGTATTACTATTTTCACTTAAGTCTCTCAAATACCCCTTCCAGCATTTTCTCCCTTCAGTTTGTTTCCAAATTAATTCATCACTTTTATTCTTAATCTCAGTCATTCAGTTGTAGGCCCTGTTGTTTAGCACTTTTTACTCATTTTCAAAAGATATATTCTTCTATCAAAATTATTCTGCATTTCCTCTGACTCTTAACTGTGTCTAGCTCTCTTTGGATATATTCTTTGCCATTATCTGATTTTCTACATATGAATTATACAGCATATTTCTTTCATCTTCATTTTTTGCAGCAATCGCTCTCTTATATGTATTTTTTCCCAAACACAACCTCCTTTATGTCATAATTTTACCAGGCACTCTTTTTTGTACTTCTAGTAGCATAACTCCACATGCTTCCATGATGCGGTACTCAGTAACATATTTATTTTAAAGGACACTCCACATTCCTTATATTCACATTCTGTTCATTCTACTGGGAAATTAATCACTCTTCTAGTACTTTTTCATAATGGCTGCTACATTCTCTTCCTGCTGTCTTATTTTCCACTCTTACTTCTTTCCCATCTTCCATTGTGTTCCATATCTATTTTTCCTCAAAATCTACCTTTTTTCTACCAAAAACGTGCCTGTCCCGCATTCTGAATCTCTCATCACCCTTGTATCCTTCACTAATTTTCTCTCAATCCTTTAAGATTTATATTCATTCCATGTATGTATAAACACAGCTATGTTTAAAATTTGCATTCGAAACAAGCCATGTATCCAAAAACGAATCTGCTTAGTCCTTTTTCTGAGCAGCCATTTACCAAGATCACCAATCTTCTCTGAATGGCACCATCCTTTTTTCTGTATTTTTTTTTTCTTGTTCCTACCAAAACATGTCACTTAACAGAAAACTTTCCCCCTTCATTACTTTCAATTTGAATATTGCACAAGTTTTCTTTAAATCTTTGGTATTTCCATTATCATAATTCATTGGAGCATAACGTGCAGTTGTCACCAAACTCTAAAGTTTTACTTGCATCTAAAACCTGTAACATCCTAAATAGCACTATTTCATACTTTCTGACATACACTTTAGCTCTTTCATTCATAATTAACCTACACGTTTGCATTTATTCATCAGCTCCATTCCACAGACCACGTCCTTATTCAGATCTATTGCATCCTTCCCCTTCCTTAGTTTCACAGATATGCACCATACATTGTTCCTTCTTTCTTATCACTGATTCATGTTCCTTACCATGTATTCCTTTACATTCCAAGTTACAGTCTTTCTTTGCCATGGCCATCACCAGATGAACTTGTAAGCTATGACTCCTGTCACTATGGCTTTGTACAACCATGGCTTTGACATATTTTTGTTATGTTATGTTATGTTAAGACATATTTTTCGTAAATTTTACTTATATTTGTGCTATATGCAGCATTCTCTGCTAATAGTAATGACAGTACGGTACTAGTTAGTTTTGACACATTATGATTGTATCTCACAAACACAACCAACATTTTCTTTACCTCAAACATGCCTAGACTATTAATACACGCTCAAATCTCTAGTCCAGAGAGTGCGTTGCAAATCAGCATATTGTCCACATTCCACCAACTAAGTGGTACATGCAGTGTATTGATCTAAAAGCAGGATGCATTTTCAAGTGCCTTGTTTATTAATATTATATGGAAGGTTTCCCATTTTGTTTGGCCTCCTGATTGCTAAAGCTACAACTCCCACCACTTTTAGCCAGCCTGACCTGCACTATTCTGAAACAGATAGGCCCAAAACATCTAGAGGCCAAAACAATAGCATATATGCTAATCACAAACACCTGATATCTAGTCTGAATGCTAGTTGCCGGGAATTACAGCTATCTTGTCACTACATGTTCTGCTTTTGGACTCCTTTCCAGCTCTTTTTTTTTTTTTGGCTTCAGATGGGGCAAAGTATGTGGCTGGTTTCATCCAGGATGGCTCCTCTTAATGCTCTAGAATTAATACAGAAAAAAACTAAACAGATTCATGTCCACATAGTTGTGGGCACACAAACAGGAGAATTACATTCTTCTTTCCCCAGGCTATAAATTCATTCCTCTGATAATAGCATATTGTTCAAGTAAACAATCCCTAATCTACCTTCTTAAGGACAACCTCACTGGAGAAGGCCAAGATTGTTATTCATGTTTCTGCTTACAAACTTTTATGATGGGATAGCTCTGGAAACTTGATGTATGAAACAAAAGATCTCCTCATCTTTCAGTTCTTGAATTTTGTACTCCAAGGTTCACTGTTTATATACATGGATTTTCCAGTTTGTTTTATGTGTTTAATCTTGTGATTTACCTACATTCCAAGAAACGTCCCTAAGCTTTATCCTATGTTTAATCTATAATCTTTAATCTGTCTGAGGGAGGCGGGCAGTTTAGAAATGTAAAACACAAGTAAATAAATAAATCTCATCTGCTCCAGTCAGGATTTACTGGCTGGGATGATGATGCATGCTGTTGCATGCCATTACGTTGTCTAGTAAAATTAATTTCACAAGTGGTTTTTGTTGGAGACCACAGTTGGGATTATGGGTGGATTAGTTATGAAGGCTACAGCTCGGAGTTCCAATTAGCCAGATGTCTACCCAGGTGCTTAGTGTGTAAATACATGCTCTAGCCCTGTGTTTCCCACCTCAGGCAGAGAGTTGACTGGATGGCCTAAAATGAGGGTGAGCAGAAGGTAGATTTGGCTCTGCTAGTAGATCTCTTAACTTGAAGTAGAGTACCAAAAATTTCCAACTCCCGACTGGGCAACAGCAACAATAGAAAGAGTCTTCTGCTGGCATAAAGCCAGGCTGTTGAAACAAAGGAAGTTGCATAGAAGTGGATTTTGTATAGGCAAAATTAATTCTAATGTAGTAGTGTTCTGGACTACTAAGAAACATTTGCTAAGAAACATTTACTTTTGATTATTTCAAGCCCATCCCCACCATCATTTTGCATTTCTAGTCAGTGGATTTGGAAATCTTGTTTAAAAAAAAAAAGAGTACGTCCAATATGTCTGAAATTTTATTTTTCCTACCATCTCCTTTATTCCTACTGATTTATAAAGCCAGTTATATATTACAAATGTACATGTCTTACAAAGGTGTGCGCGTGGATGTACGTGGGTGTTTAAACTTCCTTCCATTTTCATAGTGGAGCTAAGCTTTCTCCTTTTAAAAAAAATAAAACCAGTATATCAACACTGAAGCGCTCTGCTATATTACAGAGTGGCAAATTGTCACATTAGGCCTGCTTGCTCCTAGATCTCCTGGACTGAAGGAGGAGGATTGTCTGACGCAGTTATATTGTTGAGAAACCACGCTGGTTGCCATTACAGTTTCATGGCCAAACTTGTTAATACTTGCTGTGACCCTTTGCTTCTGCTGTAAATGCCAGAAACAAGCAGCTATTATCTAGGCTACATCCCATTGTGAGGAGCTGATCCCTTGCCTTGTTGATAGCAAATCTTTCTCATCCTGTCCTTGAAATATTATGGTGCTAAAATGCCAGGGCCACAGTTTGGTTGCCTTCAAACAGATCTGCCCTTCAGTGTGCGGTTCCATCAAAAAGTTTCATTTCCACTAAACACTACATTAAAAAAAAAGCCTTGAAATTACATTGCAAGTGTATACTGAAAGGCATAGGAAAAAAAAGTCTTTTTAAAGCACTTTGTCAGGTTATGAACTGCTTGGGAAAAAGAACAGCATCCTCTCTTGCCATATGTTGGTTCTCTAAAATAAGTTTTCATAGATTCAGGATGCCCTACAGCGAAGAAAAGTTTATCTCTGGGTGTCTCCCACTTCATTTTTGATCCCAGGTAACAAACTTGAAGGAAGCTCTTTCATGCAGGCTATGTTCTGGTCCAACCCAAGCTTAAATTTATTGCCTAATGCCTTTATTTATTCACTTCCTAAGTTAGTTCAGGGTATTTCATTCACATTTCTGCAGGATTCTTTCTTTTCTGTTGATTTCTCTATGAAGGAAAGCCTTATCATTTCCCATAATTTCCTTAAATGTTAGATACGATTCAGACCTGTGCTCTGATTTCCCACCTAGATCATGGTAGATGCTAGTGGACTATTGGGTCTCGCTATCCCTCCTTTTGAAGCAGATATTGTAGCCTTTCGAGATGTGTTCATTTTCCTGAAGAGCCCAATGAACTTCTAACATACTGTACGCACACAAACACAAAAAAATTAAAAAAAAAACAGATTGAAAAGTGCTGGATCCTTAGAGAATAGTTTTGAAAGGAAATTTAAAAACTTTTTCATGTATAAACTGAGGCTATAGAACAAAGATAAAGAACTATTGTAGCCCTTTGGATGTTATCAGATTGCAGCTTTTTTTCATCATCCCTGCTCTTTGGCCATGCTGGCTGTGCTAGAATCTAGATGAGAGTTGTAATCCTACATATCCAGAAGGCCCCAAGTTAAATGGAGACTGTTCTAATCTGACTTATTTTTTTCCCTTCCTCCTCTGCAATGAAATCCTGTAGCACAGCCTTTCTCAACCTAAGTGCTCTACAAATTGGAGGACTTCTTTAGTTCCAAATTCACTATCCATGATGCTGAGCAACAAGTCCACACATTGGTTGGGTTTCCAGGCTGGGGAAACCTATCATAACAGCATCATTGCCTTCCACGCCCAGGCTTAGTGAGTGAAAAATGAGCAGCTGTATGTAGGATTTGGAGGAGGAAGCCAGTTACAGAATGTAAAAAGGCCCACATTTCATCTGTATTTGCTATTGGCACCAATTAAGCAAGCTATAAGAAAACACAAGCTTCACTGCATGAGGTTTTTCCTACTCAGTCCCAGCTGAGCAACATGGTATATGCAGTACAATGCAGTGAGCCATGTGCAGTTCTGTACATTGGGGAAACTAAAACAACCACTTCATAAACGCATGGCACAACATAGGAGGACAAACCCATCAGGACAAGATTCAACAGTCCATCTGCATTTAAAAGACAAAGTCCATTCTTTGGAAGACAGCAAAGTCCACATTTTGGACAGAGAGGACCGCTGGGTTTGAAAGGGGTCAAAGAGGCCACCTATGTCAAAATTAAACAGCCCTCTCTCAACAGAAAGGGAGGGATATGACATCACCTATCTCTAGTCTACAACACAGTCCTTTCAGCAGTTCCAAGAAGGCTCCACACCCATTTGTTACTCAGATGATCCTGACGACACAGATAAACCTCCAGGTGGTCTCAACAACTCTCTAAAAGAATGTAAATGACCAGCTGTCTGCCAGGAGTATAAATCCTTCCATTCCCCACCATCCAGTCAGAGCTGAAGAAGCTTCTTGGACGAGAAGCAAAACGTCTTCAAAGAAAAACAAGAAAACCCAGTTGCCTTGTGAAAAAGCATCTTTCGGACAGCCATGACCTGGACGACTGAGAATCTCCATAGACATTTTCCACTCCCATATTTAAACCTGCCATCCTCGTTCAGCGAATGCCTCATTTAGCATCTGTTCACAATTACGATGGCAATGAAAAGGTAACTTTGCGACCAATCCTCACGAAGCCTGTAAAGCAAACGAAAGCTGAAGTAAGTCTGTAGTTTGAAGGACAGTTGTAGTTTCACTTAACAACCACTTTACTTAATGACAAAGTCGCCAGTCCCAATTGTGGCCACTGAATGAGGACTGCCTGTAGTGAACGGCAGCAAAATAGTAAGAATTGGAAAGGCATGGAGAGACCTTGACTGTTCTAGTCTTTGTTTGTTCAGCCATGAAATGCCATTGCCAGGGTGGGCAATGAGGTGTTTTTGAGTCCTGCACAAAAGAGATCCTTGAGAAAGAATAATATCAGTGATTGATTGATTGATAAAAGGATTAATAAAAGGTGTGGTTTCTCATTCTCTTTCCACGTAGAGGTATAAATGTAGCCATTGGGTTATAATTGGCCAGTGGTTTACAGTTTCTTGTTTTTCCCTGGCCCTTCTACAGATAGGATTAGTTTGCCTCTATAGATTCTGTAGCTGCTTCCATACGTAGCAGGTAAGTTGAGATGAGCGGCTATAGAAATTGAATAAAGAAATAAAATATAAATAAATTCATGTTGCTCCAGGATCAGCTCTGTGTTCCCTTGTGACCCCCCCCCCCACAATGATGCTCCTTATTTAACAACTCAGTGATTCATTTCTGGCTCAAATGCAGAGCACCTCAAAACTTGCGAGTCCAGTTTTATCCCTCTGAAATGAAATGAAAAGAGGAGAGGTGGACAGGGGAAGGATTTTTTTTCCCCTCATCGCTGGGTCCTCCTGATGCTTGTGCTGTCCCCAAATTCCATTTCCCTGTTCATGGATCAGTGAAATGGTGAGCACAAGAATGCTGCTGGGGTGGCCCTTCCGTTTTATGAATTGCTGTGATGTTTTTCTAAAGCACCAAATCAGTAAATTTGGGTGTGTGTGTGTGTGTGTGTGTGTTGCTGCTGCTATTTTTAATGCTCTCCTGTTTGGAGGGAGCACTAGTTGCCTGTGGGGCTTCTCAGGGTCTTGTGGCAATAAGAATGATCACAGCTCAGTGTGAAAGTGTCCCTGAGGGCTTTGGGGAGCGAAAATGATGACGGATCTTATGTTCAGACTTTTTAGGCAAATAAGAAAAAGAAGGTTCCTGAGCTTTTCTCTTTCGATATTATTCTCTTTCCGTCCCTTCTGCATCCATCCTCTGAACCATTGGCTCTCCTGCTACCTTTCCCTGAACTCTGCAGCAGCACTCCCTTTGCTGAAATTAAGCCATTGTTCTTACAGCTCTGAACTGCGTGGGCTGACATTTTTTAAAACCCCTTTTTTTCCCTTCTGCTGCTTCTTTCCATCATTAACTAGACTGTAAGCGCCTTGGGGACAAAGATTTTTCTTTTTTATGTACATACTGTATATATATACGCTGCAATGTACCATGTAAACTGACGGTGTGGTATAAATAAATCATTATAACAATCAATAATTAACCGAGGTATCCCAGTGATGGAAATACAATCTGCGAAGAATAAGAAGGGCATCCTGGCTCTGTCCTTTCCTCCTGGCTTCTGTCCATGTTCCATTGTACATACACTGCCACTCCTAATGCTTATTCACATTTCCTTTCCTGTCAAAAAAAAAACCTCCCCAAAATTGTTGAAAGCTTCTTGTTGTTGCAGAAAAAGCGTATACTTTATGATCAGAGCATATGAATTAAACTCATTCATGCGCAGTAAGCAGATTAATGCAATTACATAATTTAATTTGTGTCTCCCATCTGTAAGCAATAGCGTGCAAAAAAAAAAAATGCTTGCAAATTTGAAGATAATGCCAGGGAAAATACTAAGACATATGACAAGTGGGTAGATATAGTAGACTCTGCCGTATTTACTTTTAGAGTATGCACATTCACATATACCCATCCTAGCCTTGCCTATGCCCAGCAGAAATGGAATTAATTCTGCAGGAATAATCAGAAATAATATGAATGTCAGCTTTTTCCTGATACTTTTAAAAATCTATAGATACCGTATAGGTAATAATTATAAATGTCTGGTTCTCATCCCTGGTGAGTAGACGATAATTTCCTGTTCTAAGACCGATTCCTTTTTCCTTTAATCCTGTATTTCTGCTCCAGTTAGCAGTGGCTGTCAAGGGTTTTCAGCAGCAAGAAAAGCTTCCCTCCATTCTGCTACTGGAGATGGCGGGGCTTAAGTGGTGGCCTCTATTGGTGCGTAAAGCTAGCCTTGCTCATATTTCAGGTCATGTCCTGAGATGTATTTGCAGGGAAGCCAGTAGAGCAAGGGTCCTCAAACTTGTCCACTTTAAGACTTGTGGACTTCAACTCCCAGAATTCCCTAGCCAGCCATGTTGGCTGGGGAATTCTGGGAGTTGAAGTCCACAAGTCTTAAAGTGGACAAGTTTGAGGACCCCTGCAGTAGAGCAATACTTTGGGGCAGACATCTAGGTCTCCCATCGTCAAAGAAAGAGCAGAACTAATTAATTAACCAAAGCAGGGCTGCCTGATGACATCATAAACTAAGTTATGTAATATGCATTGCCGTTCCTCATCTAAGGGCAGAATCTAAAACAATCCACCTGCACAACAAGATGTTTGCCCATTAAGTGCCCATTTGGCTGCTTCAGCACCAAATCATGTGCCGGCAAAACTGCAATATCCAAGAGATTTTCTCAGCTGTTTGCACTATCAACCGCTTACATTTACTTTACAGCCCAAGTTATTGAGATGGAAGAGGCGCAGTCGCACCCCAGTGTACTTTTCCTGAATGTGGCCTCAAGTTACATACCCCACACCAAGGTGGAGTGCCACTACAATCTGCCACCTGGCATGAAGCCAGCGACCAGAGATTGGATTGGGATTTTTAAGGTACTTCAATTGGGGGCAAGTGGGATGGTTATGTTTGAATGCATAGGGTCACATTCAGGAGTTTTGGAGAAATTGTAATCTAGCACAGAGGTCCCCAACCTTTTGGGCACCAGGGACCGGTTCCGTGGAGAGTGTTTTTCCGTGGACCGGAGAGGGCGTGGTTTTGTATGCTGCCTGCATCCCGCGGATGGGGCTTTGCTAGCTTGTGCGGACCGGTTGCTGGCATGCCACGGACCGGTACTGGTCCACGGACTGGGGGTTGGGGACCCCCGATCTAGTATATATGAACACCACACATTTTGTTACATATTATTTTTACTATTTGCAGTTCTGACAGCACTTGAGAACTGTACAGTAAAAAGCTGAAGTCTCATTCAAATCCAACTCCGCTTCTTGTAGCATCAGGGGATGGACATATCTTTTTCTCAACAACAGCATTAAAGTAGGAAAAGCCCACAGCCAAGGTTTTTTGATGGTCTCTCATCCAAGTACCATGCAAAATCTAAACCTGTGTAGCTTTCCAAAGCCAGCCAAAGCTGACTGGTGATGCCATCCAGCTAGGTCCTTCATGTTTACCAGGGGAATACATCTTCCTTCCATTAAGAAGATGTATGCTCTTCTGCATAGAATCAAAATACCCTGCAAGTAGAAAGACAGCACAGCTCAGCTAGAACTTTGCATTTTCAATGTTCTGGTTGCCGTTGTCTTTGTGATTCATAAGGAATTTAATTTATTTATTAAATATATATGCTACCCATTTCATTATCAAGCAACTGGGTGACTGTCAACAATATAAAGTATTGTTGACAGTATATAAAGTATCACGTGAAGTATTAATACCACTTTACAATGCCTTGGTAAGGCCACACTTGGAATACTGCATCCAGTTTTGGTCACCACGATGTAAAAAAGATGTTTGAGACTCTAGAAAGAGTGCAGAGAAGGGCAACAAAGATGATTAGGGGACTGGAGGCTAAAGCATATCAGGAACGTTTGCTGGAATTGGGTATGTCTAGTTTAATGAAGAGATGGACGAGGGGGGACATGATAGCAGTTATTCCAATATCTCAGGGGTTGCCACAAAGAAGAGGAGTCAAGCTATTCTCCAAGGCGCCTGAGGGCAGGATAAGAAGTAATGGATTGAAAGCTAGTCAAGGAGAGAAGCAACCTGGAACGAGGAGAAACTTCCTGACAGTTATAACAATTAACCAGTGGAACAACCTGCCTCCAGAAGCGGTGAATGCTCCAACACTGGAAGTTTTTAAGAAGAGACTGGACAGCCATTTGTCTGAAATGGTATAGGGTTTCCTGCCTGAGCAGGGGGTTGGACTCGATGACCTCCAAGGTCCCTTCCAACTTTATTATTATTATTATTATAAAACATTAAAACATTAGATAATTAAAATTTAACAAAAGTTAGGTAGGATAGGAATTTTGTGCAAAGAGCAGCATTAAAAATTCCTCTCACACCCAAAGGTGGTTCCATTCAAAATTGTTGGGTTTGCAATGGACCTTCAGGGAGAGTTACACAAGTACTACATCTTCTAATGCTACCTTCCCATTTCTTGCCTCAGGCGGATGCTTCTTCGGTACGTGACTATTATACCTTTGTGTGGGGCATAATGCCAGATGGTGGAGCTTCTGAAGGAACCTTTCATTGCAGTGTCCAGTTCCAAGGTAGGTATGTTTCAAGTGATTCAGAGCAGATTCATGAAAGCATACACGGCTAAATGTTTTGAGTTAACACTTGAACGACTTCCTGCCCAAGCAAAATGGTGACACAAGATAAAGTAGATCAGCAGGACAACTGGTCTTATTGAACTTAATTTCAGCAATCTATCCTGCCCTTTCAAAACAGCTGTTCAAACCAGCTTAAGGAAAAAAAGTTCATGGGAAACAATAAAATGGTCCAGACTGCTCAAATCAATTCCATTCAGTGCAGTGATACTGGGAGCAAAACTAAAATGCCAATTTGTTCTAAAAGCAAAGCAAAAAGATCTTAACCGTTCATTAAAAATTAAGATAATGTTAATCAAAACTGAGGTCCTAATTTCCTACCTCTGGTTTTCCTTTTATCTGTGACTCATTAGGAAGCGAGCAATAAATAAAGCCTCATGCTCAGAAGTCAAAAAAGTAATACAGTCAACACATTTGTCCTTTCACAGCCAGCTACTTGCCTAAGCCAGGTCCACAGCAATATCACTTTCGTTATGTGGATCGCCATGGGGAGGTGCGTGGCCAAAGTTCTCCTTTCCAGTTCAGCGAACCCCGTCCCATGGATGAGCTCGTCACTCTAGAGGAGGCCAGCGATGACGGAGGAGGAACTGACATGCTGCTGGTAGTTCCCAAGGCCACTCTACTGGAGGTAGGATATTCTAAGCAACCCCTGGTTCTCACTGTAAGCCAACATTCTTGACCCTAAACCCACTGAGCTGTTCCCTTCCTTGGGTGTAATTTTTTCATGACTAATTACTTGCTGCCTGACTATAGCGTTCAACTCAGCCTCAGGAAATTCTAAATGCAAGCTTTCACTCAGCTATGAAATGCTCTAGATTTTAGGCCTGTTTACAATTTTTCAACCCAACCTATTCTGAGAGGTTATTGTAGACATTTTTAGCGCCCTCTAGAGAAGGGATGGATTAGAAATAAAGTGCAACAAACTCATGTTTCCTGATTTTAATTCTGTTTCCATATCATCTCTAATACAAAGGGAATGTCATCGTTTCCATGTTAAATGCACAGTATCTTCTGACGTAATTAAAGATTAATTAACAATACCAGCAATGAGAGAAAGGCCCTAGCCTTCCCTGGTGATTATGAGTAGTGGAAAATATACTGGTTGCTTCCTTTTGAGTCAGCATCTTCACTTTCCATCTTCAAATTTGGAAGTACGTCATGGCACAATTAAATTAAAGTCTTGGCCTATGACCTGGAGTTTTCCTCAACATTGGTGTCAGAAATTGGTCTTCTTAATGCTCTTGGGCTCCAACTTCCATCCACCTCAGCTAACTTGGCTAGCAGTCTAGGAAGTAGTCCAACAACATCTCTGTGGGCCCAGCCTGCCCTCCCAAAGTGCCAAAATGAATGAAGTGGAGGAAGAGTTTTAAGATGTCCTGGACTATCCATCCAGTATTAAATGGCTGACCTTCTGCTTTCATCAAGCCAAAAGAGCAGAGCTTTTCAGTCTTCTGGCACTATACCGGAACTACTAAGCTGCTACTGAGACATTCCTTATTTGGGTGCGCTGTATAAAAAAAATTAAGTATCTGAAGGCTGAAATAAATGCTTTTCCCTGGCATGTTGAGTTTTCTTTGTGCAAAGCCGTTTTGTAAAAGCAATGGAGCATGCAAATAGCCTTGAAATATTTCACCCTGGGAATATTATATCATGATTTAATTTTTAATCAGCTTTTAATCCTAGGATAGCAATAAAGGACAATAAAATTCAGCCCACCGAATGAATGTGTCCCCTGACTTTGTACTTCGGTATAGTATCTCTCTCTACTTCCCCACAGACTCAGCTGGAAGAGAGTCGTCAGGAACAAGGAGCCCTGTTGCGTGAATCCTGCCGCCTGAAGGAAGAGGTTCAAGAATTGAGAAGCCGCGCAGCAGATCTAGAAGCAGCACTTAGCTCCTTACGTGATGAGCATACCAAGCTGGCTGCACAATATAAGGCAAGGCAGAAAGCAAGGTTCTTCCAGATCCCACCTCTTCCCAAGCTTCAGGAAAGGTGTTGTGTCCCATCATCTTACTAAGCAAAAACTCAGGTGGTCACAAAACATTGTGCAACATCTGACTCCAAGCCTGAAGCAAGATCTGAGTATCCCTTCTGTACAGAGGGATGCCACTCTCCGCCTTAATGTTTGCATCAAATTAGTTCAATTGTTTATAAATATGCATGCCACGATTATTAAAATGTCTGCAAAGCATGCTCCCATAGACCAGTTTCAGGAGAACATTAGTAGGAAAGGAGTATGTCTCCATCTCATACCTTATATCTGATTGGGCATTGTGAGAAATACTATTCTGGATCAAAATGAGCTTTACCTTCCACCAGTAAGGTTATTCATATGTTGTTGTGTTCATTTTGTCATCAAAACTAGCTGCTGGATTTTCAGATTTTATTCAAATGCTATAGGCATCACTCACTTTTCTTCCTCTCTACCCTTCACCAGGAACTGTCAAATTCTTACACAGAAATCTCCAAGCAGAGAGAGACTCTAAACGTTCAAGAAACTGAGCACTTGGCCCGAATCCAGGAACTGGAGGGCGATATCCAAGCAATGGGAGAGAAGATGCTTCAGAGGGAGACGGAATTAGACAGGTCAAGGCCATGTCCAAGAGAGCACCTCAAGTACATTCAAAAGGGAGAGGGATGGTGGGAGGAAAAGAAGGAAGGAGAAAGAGGGAGAGAGGGGGGGGGAGGCAATATCTTCTGAGCTACCGATAGGCAATCAGAGTCCTGTTGATGTTCTGATTAGAACTCCTATTAACTCAAGAGTATTAAAAGTTTCTAGGAGCAACACAACTGGATGGGCTGGGCTGGGCTGAATTATATCTTCTCTCAAGCTAAAGTAAGAATCATCATGGAATCAATCCTTTGTGCTGTTCTAATTCAATTTCAAAGAATTGTCCTAGGATTTAATGCACTGTGTCCTAGTTTCTATTTTCCTGAACCATCTTTAAGCTTGTAGAGATTCCTTCTTGTCTTTGGTGAGAGTTGTTTCGAAAGAGAACAAAATATCTTTGGTCTTATCAGAGGATGTCAACTACCATTCAGATCATGAATTAAACGTAGGTGGAGGAAGTACAAGAATGAAGGACGTTTAGAGATCAATATTGATTTTTACATTTGTTTGTAACAAGCCCACTCCATGGTTTGTAACAAGCCCACTCTCAGTGAATTAGATTATGTTGGGGAATGCTTTTTCATACAGAGAAATTGATCTATTTAATAGCCTAGTGATGCCTTGAAACTAATGGGTTGTGGCCAAAGTCTCAAAGTCTTGGAACTAGGCTGCTGGGCTAAGCTCATGCTATATTGAGGACGATGCAAAGATGGAACTAAAGGGTGGTTTCTAGTTAGGTAGGTAGGTAGGTAGATAGATAGGTAGGTAGGTACGTAGATAGATAGATAGATAGATAGATAGATAGATAGATAGATAGATAGATAGATAGATAGATAGATAGATAGATAGATAGATAGATAGATAGATAGATAGATAGATAGATAGATAGATAGATAGATAGATAGATAGATAGATAGATACAGAGATACAGAGATACAGAGATACAGAGATACAGAGATACAGAGATAGGGAGGCAGGCAGGCAGGCAGGCAGGCAGGCAGGCAGGCAGGCAGGCCTTTTTTTAGAGATGCCCCTGAGTAGAAAGAGCACAGTGGATATTCCTCACATGTGCATTTCCTGTTTGGATCTTTTCTGCTGCAGGGTGAAAGACACAGTGAAGTCACTTCTGAGGGAGCAGGAACACATCCACCATCAGCTCAAAGAAGAGAATGCAGAGAAAGAGCAGTACCAGGTGAGCGTGGAACAACAGGTTCGAAAAGAGGGACACGAAGGGAAGCAGGAAAACCAGAGCTGGCATCCTTAGCCAAGCAGCTGGGCACGTCGGAAACACCTCTCCTCTCCTCTCCTCTCCAGGTCAAGCTGCAGGCTTCCAAGGAGCAGAGCCGCAGCCTGGCCTCCGACTTGCAAGAAGCCAAGAGTCGTCATGGTGAGAAAATCTCCCAGGCTCTCATGCTGCAGGAGGATATTCAGAAGTTGCAGCAGAAGCTGGCAGCTGCTAACTGCCGCACAGTAAGTACATGAAGACAGGGAGCCTCTAGGAATATTAAAAAGAAGGTTTATCAAGTCCAGCGCGCCGTCTGTCTCTGGTGGTGTCTCTAATGGGATGACCTTGGTGTTCTCCCAGAACTTCTCAAATAGGAGAAGGCAGACAGGCACCCAATCTTGATAACCTCTCTCCAGCGCCTGGTAATTTCTGTCTTTATGCAGGGCCCCCTTTTTTGCCCATCCTCTAAATGCAAGTAACCAGTTCATTTCCTTGAGTACGGAGCCTCCGGTAGCCATCCAGTGGATATCTCTAATCCAGTGGTCTATGCTTTTCCCATTACCAAAAGAAAGGCAGTAGTTGGCAACAAGAAGGAATCCAGGATTTCAGAACGATATTTTAGACTCTTGATAAAATACAAGGTGGGACAAGCCAAGCACAGATCAGGACATGTCATAGGCAAAAAGTCTCTAGGGTGATGTTGCTTAAGGCCCGACCCTTTTTCTCCAAACGTGCATTTTGTGGAAGACGATTCGTGTACAAAATGGCACCAGGTTCTACCAGGCACTTCATGAATCAGTTTTTTAAAAAATTCTAGGAGAAATAAAAATATTTAATTATGGGGGAAAGTCCCCGAAACCCATGGACTTTTGTTTTGTAAATAGTCTTGGCACAAAGTTACAACCAACAGAGTTGGTTTCATGTTAGAGAACAAGAAACAGCTGACAAAAATCAGCCAGCCCTGATCTAGGCAAAACCACTTGTTCTGTCAGGACTTGCAGGGCAGAGGAGTGGATAGGTGGGAACCAGAAGCCAGGGATTTATTCTTGGCCCAGGGAAAGAAACTAGATCAATATCTCTCTCTTTCTTTGTGAAAATCAGAAAAGTTTTGTTTTTTTTTTTGGTACAAGAATTATGGTTACAAGAATTTTGGTTACAAGAATTACATCAAGTATTGGAAGAGACTCCCGTCATCCATAATCAATGCTTGTACTTGCTGGGACAGGTTCCAGGATTAGAAAGTATGCTGAATCCTAATGGCTAGCATTATAGACCCCTTAGTTTCTTCCTAGGGCTCTCATAGTGCCATGAAGGTTGGACATGGCCTCTCCACCTTCTCTTGTGCCTCTTCCTCTCAGTCCTCTCTCTTTCCAGGCGCAGATGGAGTCCTTGTGCGAACAGTTACGCACCACACAGGACATCCTAGCTGCCAGTCAGCAGAAAGTGGCACTCTTAGGGGAAGAGCTAGCCAGCGTGGCCTCCATCCGAGACCGCACAATCTCTGACCTCCACAAGAGCCGCCTTGAGGCGGCTGAGATCAACATCAAGCTGGCTGACATGACCCTCAAGTGGAAAGAAGGCAAAGGCCACTGGTGGAAGGAGAAAGCCATGCTGCTGCAGAATGTAGAGGTAGGTGGTACACTTAGGCATTTGATCCCCTAAGTCAGTTGAGCAAACCTTTTCTTCCCCTTCATCGTTTATATTCCATCTGTCTTGTGGGAAGTCTAAAGCATGCAGGAGGAAGCCTCATCTCATTTACCTTCTCAACAATCCAGGGCTGAGATTCAGACTGAGAGGGAGCAAATGGTCTAGAATTGTGTTCCACGAAATCTATAATCAAGTGCAATTTCGACACCAGGTCTCCTTCACCCTAGGCCAGGGGTAGGCAACCTTGGCTCTTTTATGACTCGTGGACTTCAACTCCCAGAATTCCTGAGCCAGCATGGCTGGCTCAGGAATTCTGGGAGTTGAAGTCCACGAGTCATAAAAGAGCCCAGGTTGCCTACCCCTGTCCTAGGCCATTATTTTCAGCACTATACATAATACTACCTTCCCCAATCCACATACAAATTGCCTACAGGTAGTCTTCGAGTTATAAATGTAACAGAGTCTGCCAACTGCTGTACATTTGTAACCCGAAGATTCATTGGAGTGAATCATGAAAAATGAGTGTGAACACTCCCTACTTTCGCCCATGCATTCACTAATCGAATGCACTGGTTGTTAAGTGTGTATTGTCAAACCTTCAAATGCTCTGAAATCAGCCATATTTCTTCGCTTTTTGGTTGCCATAGCAACGGGAGGGGGGGAAGATGCGTTCTTATAGTTTAGTCAAAACAATAACTTTCTTGTGGGAACCAAGGTCAAGCAGCTTTAAGTTAGGGAGCCTGCCAAAGGTGTTATTTGGGGATTGTGATTTATGACACAGTAAGGGGTGGGGATTTCAACTTTTACTTTGTAACCTTTTGGGGAGGTTAACTTTCAGTCTTGGTTTCACCTTTGTTCGTGCTGATATTATGTAGCCATTAAAAGTGTTCTTTGAGGAAAGCAATTGCCTCAGAGTTCTTATTTCTACTAGTCTCATCTATCGGAACCATGACACATATGAGGTATCTCAGGGTGGGGAAGGCCATGGGGGGGGGGCTAGTGCAGGGACAAGACCACTGCGTCCAGCCACCAAAGACCTCCCCCCACCCATTGAGAGATCCCATGCTTCTCTTCCCACCCCTTGGGGTCCCAAGCTGCTTGGACCTTTTCTCCCCACCCCGTCACCAACCGCTTAATTTACCTTTGGCGCCACGTTTGAGAGCCCCATGCTTCCCACGCTCTCCTCCTGTGCGGCCTTGGGTGCTGGAGCCCTTGCCAGCCAGGCAGAGAAGCGCCGGGCTGGTCTCTCCCCTTCCCCGCCGAGCCCCAGTCTCTCTCACAAGCGCCGAGCCCCAGCCTCTCTGCCCTGCCACTTGCTGGAGTGCCGAACCCACCCGGATTTCACGAATTGTGACGCTGCAGAGTTAGAGAGCTTGGCGCACCAGCACCCAGCTCCCCTCGCTTGCCAAAAGGACTCCCTCTCTAAATCGCAAGAGGGGCTCCTAAACAAACCTGTTTTCCAGCTCCGTCGTGTTTCTCTCCGCAGCTCATAGATGCTCTTCTCTCGCTGGAGAAACGGCAAACCAAAGAAGTTCATGGAACTAAAACTTTTTTTAAAAAAAATCAGTCAGGCCTTCCAACTTCTCGCAAAAAAAAAAAAAAAAAACCTCACGAAGCTGGAAGGTCTGATTTTTTTTTTTTTTTTTTTTTTTTTTAGTCGCACGAATTTCTTTTCGGTTTTCTTGCACATTTCTTCTGCTTGCAACGCTGCTTTTCCATTTCTCCAGCGAAGGAAGAGCGTCTTGAGCTGCTGGGAGAAACGCGACGGAACTGGAAAGCAGGTTTGTTTAGAAACCGCTCTTGCAATTTAGAGAAGGAGTCCTCTTGGCAAGTGAGGGGAGCAGGGCGGTGGAGCGCCAAGTTCTCCAGCTCCGCGGTGGCGCAATTTGTGAAACCCGGCTGGGTTCGGCACTCCAGCAAGTGGCCGGGCAGGGCTGCGCCCACTTGTGAGAGAGGCTGGGGCTTGGCAGGGAAGAAGAGAGACCGATCCCGCATTTCTCCGCCTGGCTGGACAAGGGCTCCGGCATTTAAGGCTGCGCAGGAGGTGAGCGTGGGCAGTTTGGGGCTCTCAGGTGTGGCACCAAAGTAGCACGTTGCAGCGTCTCTGCAGTCGTTCGTAAGTGCAAAGGGCCGCTGTGATACTGCAACATATGTAACTTTGGGACCCTGTCGTAAGTACTTTTGGCAGGGATGTCGTAACTTTGAACATTCGCTAAGTGAACGTTCGTAACTTGAGGACTACCTGTGTTTCTTTTTTGTAGTGGGGAGGGAATAAAGCAAAAGGATCCTGACATGCATTGATGCAATCATTGATATTTTGTTGTGGATTGAAATTAAACACTGGGGAAGTTTTTAAATCAGTTTTGCATATGCAGAAAGAACAAAAGTCCCCAAGCAGTTGAATGCCAAGATTTAATGTTTGGGAGATTCAAAAGAAAAAGAACAATTATGGCTTTGGATCTAAATTAGTCTGTATTTTAAAAGGATAGAAGAGAATATTTGTAGCTCAGGGTTGAACTGTGGAGTCCTTGATGCTCTCTGAGCTTGGTTGTTTTCTTGCAGATGTTTCGTTACCAAAATAGGTAACAGCTTTAGTGCTGATAATGTTACCTAAGTTGGTAATGAAGCATCTTCAAGAACACAACCATCTTTCTCTTTCTTTCTTTCTTTCTTTCTTTCTTTCTTTCTTTCTTTCTTTCTTTCTTTCTTTCTTTCTTTCTTTCTTTCTTTCTTTCTTTCTTTCTTTCTTTCTCTTCACTTCCCACACTGTTAAGACAGGGACAAAACTGCTGGGATAACTAAATCTATGGACAAATCTACAGATGACTCATCCCTAACCTAGCTGCTGTCAACTTTAGAACTGTAGATGCCACTGAACTGAAACTTTTTCTAGCTCTGCCAACGTGGTCATTGCTGAGGAGCTGTTGGGTTTATTTATTTATTGAATTTATATTTATATACTGGCCATCTCACTTGCACATGACTCTGGGCAGCATACACAATTAAAACAAACTTTACGAAGTTTACATAATTTACCAAAACCAATTAAGAACTGGAATAAGAACCGTTACTGCCGTTCAGTAACATCTAGGCATCCTTGGATTCTCCAGCCCTGCATGTTGCATAAAGAATCTTTGCCCACTTCTTCAATAACTTTCCGTAGAGCAAAAGGTGGGGGGGGGGAGGAAGGAGTAATCTCATCCTGCACTGTGACCGTTCCTTTCAAATTTATGTTTTGTTAGGCAGAGAAAGATAAGATCCTGAAGCTGAGTGCTGAGGTCCTCCGTCTTGAAAACAACTTGCAGGAAGAACGGGCACAGCGCCAGGTGTTACGTATGGAGCTGGCACAGGAACGGGATGCCAGCCTGGTAAACTTATCTCCCTGGAAAAAAAGGATTCCATCGTTCAAGGCAGGAGGGAAAAATAGAGACTTTGGGCGATGATTTCTGTCCTCTCGCAAGTATTAAGATTGCCAAGCTCCCAAGAAGAGGTTTAGCTCCCTTGCTGGCTATGTAGATGGGGTTGCAAGACATCTTTATCTTGCAAGGATCACCTGCAGAGAAAGTTTGGAAAAGAGCTCTTGGTGCTCTCCCTTCCCTTGCAGGATACATGGTGTTTTTTTTCCTGTGACTTTTTGAAGCATTGACTAAAGACTAACAGAGCCCATCGTTCCATTTCATTTCTCTTCTCTCTTTCGATTTGCCAGTCACTATCCTGTTGTCACTGGCCGTTCTTAGTCCTCACTGAGAAATTTCTGGGCTGACCTTCACAGTCCTGTTACACCCAATTATTTGGCAAGATGCATCTACAGAATAGTTCTTCCTAACTTAGGTGCTCTCTAGCATTATGGTGACTGCAGCTCCTTTAGACCATCCTGGCCAGGAGGTCAAAGAATTGTTGTCTCACTGTATCAGGAGAGCACCTAGTTAGGGAAGGCTTAAAGGGATCAAGCATCTCAGTTCTCTTAGTCTGGATAAAGCTTTGCTGGCACAAACTCTTTAACACAAGCCTGGACCGCATACGGTCCATGAACTGCACAAGGCTCATCAAGCATTCCTGTGTGGTTTGGTGCTGCTTATTAAAAAGTCACTAAATTCACCCCCACCCAAAAAGGGGTGCTGCTGAGCACCTCCAGGCCTCCTTGCTGCTCCTAGCTCGAGCACTGCCTCCTGACTACTAGCAGCTGATTGGCCCACCAGGTATTCCTTTGCGGCCCACAATTATTTTTAATTCATCGGTGTGGCCCTTTCCCCTCTCCAGGTTATGCAGGCCCGCTCTAAGAGGTGAGTGCAATGTGACAATAAATCTGCAAAAAAAGAAGCCTTAAAGAGCCTTAAAGGGCAGAGGTCCCCAACCTTTTGGACACCAGGGACCGGTTACATGGTGAGAGGTTTTTCCATGGACCGGAGGGGTCGTGGTTTTGTGTGCTGCCTGCATCCTGTGGATGGGGCTTTGCTTGTTTGTGCGGCCCGGTTGCTGGCATTGCTGCGGCCCGGTACCGGTCCACGGACCGGGGGTTGGGGACCCCTGCTTTAGGGAATGGAGATGGCCAGTGATGAAGGGGAGGCTCTGCCCCATGAATAAAATAGAGGCCCTAGAAAATGGAGTGAGCTTTCCAAAAATGAAAGGAGCTGTCTTAAAATCCCAGCACTGAGCATGAGCATTAACTACAGGTAATCCTCGGGTTACGACCACAATTGAGCCCCAAATTTATGTTGCTAAGTGAAATGTTTGTTAAGTGAGTTTTGCCCCATTTTACGACTTTTCTTCCCACGTTTTTTAAGTAAATCACTGCAGTTGTTAAGTTAGTAACACGGTTGTTCAATGAATCGGGCTTCCTCATTGACTTTACTTGTCAGAAGGTCGCAAAAGCGGATCACCTGACCCCCGGGACACCGCAACCGTCATAAATGTGAACCAGTTGCCAAGCGTCTTGATTTTTTTGATCACGTGACTCTGGGGAATGCTGCAACGGTTGTAAGTGTGAATAACGGTCATAGGTCACTTTTTTCAGTGCCGTTGTAACTTTGAACGGTCACTAAATGAACGGTTGTAAGTCGAGGACTACCTGTATTTAGTTCCGGGGTCGGGGGCTTCATAACTCTCTAAACGTGTTCTTCTAAAATTCTGCTCTGGCAAACGTCACTGTCGCCCTCATCAGGTTCAAGTCTCCGAGAGCCGCCGGGAGCTACGGGAGCTGCGCGCTGCCTTGCAGGTTGCCCAGAAGGAGAAAGAGCAACTGCAGTCCGAAAAACAGGTTGGTGTGGCATCCCGATGGGGAGGGAAGAAAGGCTGGCCATAGCCTTGCATTTAGTAGGAGAAGAAGCTATGAAGTGGCAAGAGGAATCCATTACCGGTTCAGGGCTCAATGCTGATGCGTTGCCCATTCTCTGCCTTCAGGAGTTGCTGGTGTACATACGCCGCCTTGAAGAACGTTTGGAGAAAGTGGCAGATGAGAAATGGAGCGAGTCAGTTCTGATTGATGAAGAGGAGAGAGCTCTGGATACTCCTGGTTAGTCCCGCCACCGTTACCTGGCAGCCCGATCAATTATATTTAGTGACTCTAGTCCACGCTATCAGTGACAAAGGCAAAATAATAATAATAATAATAATAATAATAATAATAATAATAATAATAATAATAATAATGATGATGATGATGATGATGATGATGATGATGATGATGATGATGGTGATGTAGGGATCAACAGACTTTGTTGAGTTCTGTGAAACTAGCCTTGTGAATCTAAATGTTCAGGCATCCTTAAACTTATCCAGAACACAAGGGGCAGGGATCTTGATGGCGTTTACCTTGAGATGGAAACTGCTTCTCCAGAAATTTGTTTAGCCAAATCTTTTCTTCCCATATTTAATCTGAGATGGGCAGTATATTGCCCTCTAGGGTTGGTGGATTTTAATTCCTAGGAGTCCTGGGCCGATGGTGAGGGATGATGGGAATTGCACTGCAGCAACATCTGGTTATTAAATGTTTACTACCCTGAGTAGGGCCATAGCTGAGAAAAACTCTCCGTTGGTGTACTTTGTGAGGCTTCCATTCTTTTCTCACTCTGTGGGAACTCTGTGGCGTGTTCCATAAAGTCAGACTTTAGATATTGTGAGATATTTTTTTTCTGGGTGGATGGAACATCAATTTCCTAGGAACTTTCAACAGGAGAGCCTTTTGCTTCCCTTCCCCAAATCCACGCCAAGCACATTAGTAAATGTTTACTGTCCTCCTTTTTCTTTTTCCTTCCCTCTCTTGCCTTCAGATCAGCATTGACTCCTGGGGACGTCCAGCCAAGTCCCTACAGTTTTCTTGGCCAGGTTTTTCAGAAGTGGTTATCTCCTTCCTAGGACTGGCCCAAGGACACCCGGCTTCCATCTCTAAGGCATCTCTAAGGCAGGACTAGAACTCATGATTTCCCAGTTTCTAGCCTGATTTCCTAATAATTACACCAGAGTGGTTCACTATCTTCTTATCTGAAATTAATTCAATTCTGTTGACAAGAAGATAAGAGGGAGAAGGCAACCAAAGCAGGAAATGTCAGATAAATTCCTGGGATCAGGACAAGTGGGCTGCATTAACAGAGGGATAGAATCAAGATCACGTGAAGTATTAATACCACTTTACAATGCCTTGGTAAGGCCACACTTGGAATACTGCATCCAGTTTTGGTCACCACGATGTAAAAAAAGACGTTGAGACTCTAGAAAGAGTGCAGAGAAGGGCAATAAAGATGATTAGGGGACTGGAGGCTAAAAAATATAAGGAACGGTTGCTGGAATTGGGTATGTCTAGTTTAATGAAAAGAAGGACTAGGGGTGACATGATAGCAGTATTCCAATATCTCAGGGGTTGCCACAAAGAAGAGGGAGTGAAGCTATTCTCCAAGGCGCCTGAAGGCAGGACAAGAAGCAACGGATGGAAACTAACCAAGGAGAGAAGCAACCTGGAACTGAGGAGAAACTTCCTGATAGTTAGAACAATTAACCAGTGGAACAACCTGCCTCCAGAAGCTGTGAATGCTCCAACACTGGACGTTTTTAAGAAGAGACTGGACAGCCATTTGTATGAAATGGTGTAGGGTTTCCTGCCTGAGCAGGGGGTTGGACTCGATGACCTCCAAGGTCCCTTCCAACTTTATTATTATTATTATTATTAAGTCCGGGTGTGAAGAGGTAGAGGAAGGGGAGAGTGGTGATGAAACAAGAAAGGGCCAGTATGCAGGCCCCAACAATAACAGTGTGAAAGGCTCTTATTTTTTCAAACTTTTAGAGGGTTCCAGTCTTCTTCTAATGAAGAGAAGGACGAGGGGTGACATGATAGCAGTGTTCCAATATCTCAGGGGCTGCCACAAAGAAGAGGGAGTCAAGCTATTCTCCAAAGCGCCTGAAGGCAGGACAAGAAGCAACGGGTGGAAACTAACCAAGGAGAGAAGCAGCTTAGAACTAAGGAGAAACTTCCTGACAGTTAGAACAGTTAACCAGTGGAACAACCTGCCTCCAGAAGCGGTGAATGCTCCAACACTGGAAGTTTTTAAGAAGAGACTGGACAGCCATTTGTCCGAAATGGTATAGGGTTTCCTGCCTGAGCAGGGGGTTGGATTAGATGACCTCCAAGATCTCTTCCAACTTTATTATTATTATTATTATTGTTGTTGTTGTTGTTGTTGTTCTTTGGAGCACCTTGCCTTTAAGCTCCTTTTGTAGGGCAGGAACTTGCAAATATCCCACCCAGCAACCCTGGATTAACCATTAGCAAAATAAGCATGTGCTTGGAGCACCAATGGAAGGGAGGGAAGATTTATCTCCTGGACAGAACATCCAGTTTCAGGTTCACACTAGGAGGCTAACTAGAGCAATGTTTTTCTCTGCAAGGTCAGTCTCTGCTGGGAGCATCATTGCTTCCTGGGAGAGATTTGTTTATACACACACACACGGACACACAGACGGACACACACCTAACGCCATCTTCCTTTTCATCTTCCAGGCTCCCTGGACTCCCCGCTGTCTGATTCCGAGGACGAATGCCCCGAGGACATGCGCCTGCCTACTCAGCTCAGTTCTTACAGCCTGTGTGACACCCGGGCAGTGACCACCACGCCTCCCTGTGCCCATGGGCCATCTCACACCGTGGTGATCAGCCAGCCTGCTCCTATTGCTAGTCAGATCAAACAGCCGCCCGAGGATTCCAGTTCCGACTCGGTGAGGCCCTGAGAAGCGGGGAAGGGCCCAGCCCAGCCCACGTATAGCCGCCCAAGGCAAAGGGTGAAAGAGTTGCTTTGGGGATCCAGGCAAAGAGATGATCTAGCCCAGGGACAGGGCAGCTGAAAGCATGCTATGAGTGCCTTCATGCAAAGGAATCCTCAAAGGAGGCCGGGCGCTCTCACAAAACGTTTACTGTTGGGGCACAATCACTAGGAAGACAACATGTTAAAAAATGCTCCCCATCAACTCGCTAGCCTCTCCTAAAGGATGCTTCCTATCACGTTGGCTTAGTTTTTTTTATCTTCTTTTGGGCAGGAAGATGGCAGGACTGCAGCTACTCATCTTTTTTTTCCCCCCTCGGTGTCTGTCAGATCCAAGGGCACTGTGTTTGCTTTTGTGTGCATGTACACACACGCACGTGTCTGTGCTAAATGCTGGTGTGCTTACTTTCCATGATACCAGCTTCTAATTTTGTAAGTTCAGAGAAATAATAATAATTAACAATAATATCCAAAAGGGGCAAGAAATGTGATCAGCACCAAGAGAAGTGCCTACCGACTTAGGTTTGTGCCCATCTTCCGATGCTGTTCAGCCTGATTAGCCACAGCTCTCCAGAATTTTAGGCAAGGACTCTTTTCTTCATCTGCATCCCATAATTCTTTTAGTTGGAGAATTTGAACTTGGGTCTTTTCTGTGCAAAACAGGTGTCCTGAAAGGAGGATCCCGTATGCATGCATATACTGTAGATCAGGACATTTCAACCTGTGGTACGCGTACCACTTGTACGCGTACCACTTGTGGTACATTAATGAGTGGCAGGTGGTACGCAGCCCTGCCTAGCCAAGTGTAGTGGGGGAGGGAAAGAGTCTGCACAGGCAAAGACTTACAGTGAGAGAGTCCTCTGGAGCTGCAGATTTTACTTACGAATGGAGCCATTTGGGGAGGCTGCCTTAGCCGGCAGCCAGTACTTACATTTTTTTTTCTTCCTTAAGTGCCAGCTGGGCTCCTTACTTTCCTTTCTAGCAAGTAGCTAATTCTTAAAGGGGGAGTGCCTTTTTAAGCTAGTTCACTCAGCAGCTTGTCTTTTCTGTCTCTGGAGGCCTTTCCTTGTTTGATCAATATATGGAAGAGGGGAAATATGGGGGGGGGGGTTAAAATTCTTCCTTCAGAAGGAGGTGGGCATGAAAAAGAGGGAGGCAGGGAAGGGAGGGAGGGAAGGAAGTCCCGCCTTAGCACTTGGCCACCAGCAGCTCTGCCATTGACTTTGCTTGTCAAAAGGTTGCAGAAGGGGATCACATGACCCTGGGACACTGTGACCATCATAAATATGAATCAGTTGCCAAGCATCCAGATATAAATCACATGACCCTGGGCATGCTGCAATGGTCATAAGTGTGAAAAATGATCATAAGTCATTTCAGTGCAATTGCAACTTTGAACAGTTTTTTTTTTCTCACCAAGTTTTTGACACCTTGCTAGGTGGTACTCGAATATTGCCACATCCTAAAAGTGGTACAATCGGTGAAAAGGTTGAAAAGCCCTGCTGTAGATAAATTGAAGCACAGGAGTTTGTGCCCTCCAGCAAAAAGAAGAACAGGCCAGTTCTCATGAACATGAGCCAAAGCCAAACATGCTGAAAACGTGTCTCTTTTTATTTGTAGGAAGCCGAAGATGAGAAGATGGTTCTGATGGCAGCTGCCCAGAGTGGTGGTGAAGAAACCAATCTACTCCTTCCAGAGCTGGGCAATGGCTTCTGTGAAATGGCCAGGTGAGAGGAAGTTATTTCATTTGAACTGTGTTTTCTCTTCAACCTTGTCCTCTCTCATTCCTGGCACCCAGCTTCTGGGCAAGTGCCAGATTGGGAGTATGCTGAAGGAAAAAAAAAAGAATACTGAAAACAAGGAAACTGCAGTTATTTCTGTAACAATCTTGTCTTTTTTCATGGGTGGGGGGGGGAGGACAAGAAAGTGTTACCAGCAACATCTGAAAGTTTTCTAGGTGATGCCTGTCAAAAGCTCAGAACCCAGAGACCCGCCCAAGTTAGGATTCCAGTAATTCAGTAGTCTGCAGTCCTCCCTAGCCACTTTGTAAATATTGAAAAGCCAGACAAATTTTGCAGAAGAGAGAAGAGAGAAAGTGCTGATTATGCAAAATAAGAGATGCATGCAAATGTACGCAGTTTAATTACGGTTTCATCTTCCAGTCGTCCTTAGTGCCAGTTCTGGATTGTTTAACAGCCAAACTGGATATATATATATATATATATATAATGACACAAAGAATATATACAGCCGTAGCTGTGGAAACCTGAGATCAAAGTTTCCCAGATTTTTTTTCAGAATAAAAGCGGACTCCTCTTTGGTATGTAAGCTCTTTTTTCCTCTTCCCATTTTGTCTCCTGCAAATTCATCAGGTCTCAATATCCTCTTCCTTCCCATCCTTTCTGCAGCCCTAAGTCTCCCACTTACAGGTGTCTCTTTCTCCCTCCACTGCTTTTCTTCTCTCTCCTTGCTGAGTCTGATTGCCCCATGTATTAGCTATATGCTTAGTGAAGGATTTGCCTAAGGAGCCCTGTGTGTCTGGTAGGATGAAGCCTTTCCCCTACCTTCATTTGTGATTAATGTATCTTGGCCTACACTGGAGGTCAAGTCTCACTGAACTTAATTCTGTGACTCTGGGCATCTTGGACCTTGTCTGCCTAAGCAATTCTCCCTTCCACCCTGGTTTTGTACAGTGAATCCTATGGGAGAATGTTCAGCACCGTTTCAGAAGATCAATTTATTAAATTTCAATTTTTGAGCACCCTTTTTAATTTTCTCTCTCTCTCTCTCTCTCTTTTTCCCATACTTTTCCTCCATGCTCAGCGGGCTGACAGGGCGGCAGATGTCAGAATCATCCGGAATGGGTGCATCTCCCTTGGACCTGCCCTCTCCAGGCTTTTGGAAAGAGTGTCCCATTTGCCACGAGCGCTTCCCGCCTGAGAGTGACAAGGAAACTGTTGACACGCATGTTGACGGGCACTTCTTTTTCAGCACCCATGACCCCTTTACTTTTGAATAAGCTTCTTGTCTCCATCACCACCATCATCATGTCCCCTTGTTTTCCCCTCTCTCATTTCAGTAGGATTCAGGCTGGCTCCTTCCCTCTGTTTTTGCTTCCATAAAGAGTTTCTTTAAGAAGAATGAATTATCCTAGCACAATTGGGTTGGTGGCTGTAAAAAAGGTTGTCTTCCAGGGACCCTTTCCAAGGCGGAACAGTCAGAGCCATCTTGCATCAGGAGTAGTATCCTCAGGGATGGGAACTAGGTGATATTAAACTATAGTAGGATGGGCTATGTATCACCATAGAGTGATAGTTGTCCAGGCATTTTGTGTGATCTTCTACAGATATCCACAATGACTTTGCCTCCCTGTTTGCCTGCCAATTGTACCAGTACTACAAAATTCTTGAAAATGCTTGTATCTACAAAACCCACCAGATATATGTGGGTCCTCCCTGTGCTTATGCCCAGAAGCTTTATGGTCCTTTATGACCTTGCAAGGAAGTCAGGCGTCCCTATACCGTGCAAGGAAGTCAGCTGTTTTCACACTGTCCAGTAACCATCAGATCTCCTCACTATGGAAGGTAATGATACTCTGACATTTGCCCTGAAAGGACTCTGTAGACTTTATAGAAAATCAGGAGCAATTGCAACTCAGATATGATAATAGCACTTAGACTTATATATTGCCCCAGAGTGCTTTACAGCTTTATAGCACCCTCTTGGGCTGTTTACAAAGTCAGCATATTGCCCCCAACAATCTGGGTCCTCATTTTACCAACCTCGGAAGGATGGAAGGATAAGTCAACCTTGAGCCTCATCAGGATTGAACTCCAGGCTGTGGGCAGAGTTTGCCTGTAACATTGCACTCTAACCACTGCACCACCAGGGCTGCTCATTAACAAGCAAATGGAGACAGAGAACAAGAGGCTTCAGTTGCCTAAATCAGTAGCAGCTGTATTGAGATGAATGGAAAAGGAAGGCCTTTAAAAGTTATGTAGGTATTGAGGCTCCAGTCACCCATGCAGCACCAATTTGGTTTTCCTGTTATAAGGACTTTACTGATCCCTGGCCTGCAGGTCCAATAAGATTCCTTGTGGCTGATTTCAGCTGGAATCCAGCCATAGCTGGAGAGTTATACAGACTCTGTATCCCTGGAATAAACCCAAAGTCAGTATTTGAGAAGTTCTCAAATTAAGGATATCAATTCCTTGGTTATAAATAGTTGGCTGAGTTTATATCTACAAAACAAGTGTTTGGGGAAAACACTTGGGGGCAAAAATGTTTAGAGGGTACTTCTCTCTCTTTTCAGTGTTATAGAACAGCTCAGTAACAGATGAAAGCCCACCTATTGTTTTAACTCCTCAGTATGTAAATAGAAAGAAAACAAATGAAATGCAAATGAATGGGTTGTCTATTTATTAGTTTAGCTACTGGTATCTCTTCCAACAAAACCTCAAAGGATTTATTGCTTTATATTTATATATTATATAGCATTGTATGTGGGCTTTTTAAAATAAAAGCTAAAGCAACCAGACTAGCAGACATGTAAATTAGAATAAAATAGAGAACAGATTCCATAAAATCTCTTTTTTCTGCATGTCTCCTCACCACGAGGGAACAAAATTATACAAATTCCCAGGCAAGGTTGTTTTTCTCCCTTAAACACGATCAATAATTTTCCTAAATGAGGCTGTTACCTTTACATAAATAGCAGAAGGCAAGATTATTCTATTATAATTCCTGTTCTCAAATATTCCAATGATATTTAAACTGGAGAAGGAGGGACAAGGACATGACAGTAATGTACAGTAACTGCCACTTCTCTCAAGGAATGGAAAGTGGTGGGGAAGGATATTCGTAAGAGATACCCTTAAATTAAAAATGAATTCAGGTGTTTTCAATCAAGCTAATTTTCTTTTATCTCCCACCAGAACAGCAATGGGTGCATTTTCCTTCCAAAAGGAACCAAAATGAATAAAGAGCAGAAAAAAATAGCATTGGCTATTGCACAACAGAGAAACCTTGCAGCATGTAATTAATTGATCAAATAATTCACTCTGATAATTAGCAACAGGAATAGTATTTTGCCACGACATTAGTATTATTAGTATTAAGCAGAAATACATATATTTTTGAGCTGGGGACAATGCATCTGGAGAAAACATCAAAGCATGCTTATCTCGATGCTTTGGATCATAACTGTGCCTAAATGTGCTTTGGCTCCAGATTTCCATTTCCTCACCATAGCATAAATTAGGCCCATTACGCAAGTCAACTCATACTAACATAAATTATGCTTCCAGAATAAATGATAGCAAATGTATCTTGTTTCAGATGAAAAACCAGATTAAATTGCTATAAGCTATAGAGTCCCAGGTTAGCTTAATTACTCGATTTATATTTAGCACAAATATATACGATACATTATATTAGCACAAATATATACAATAGATTTATATTAGCACACATTTCATCATAAATAGCACAAATCTAATGCAGCAAAGAATGTCGATAGCAGAAAAAGGCAGAAACTGGAGCTAGGTGATGTGAAGAGCAGGGATGTTCTACAAATAGCCAAAGATCAAGTTATGAAGAGTGCCAATACCAACTGCATAGTATGCAGAATCTCATCAATTAGAGTAAAAGAAACCTTGTCAGTCCTATTCAGATTCTTTTGCCTTAAAGTCTAGAAACATGGGGATTTTTTATTTTATTTTTTTGCATTGTATCTGCAGTTCTGAACTATTGGGAATGTGTAGTTACTCCCTGACACGTGATTTATAATTCAAGGCTTCCTCCCCCTTCAGATCATAGCCTTTGTTGCAAATCTCAGGTGAGGGGCTGGGGATGCATCCATATGCAATGCTAGTTCTGACCGGTAGGAGTATAGAAGCCCACCCACGATTATCTTTCTTCCAGTACCCGATTCCCTCTCTTGGACAATACCTGCAGCTAATCCCCCCATGGAGGCATAATCTGAGGCTTTAGCCATGGACTGCGCCATTTTAAACTGCAAGTGAGGGAACCTGCGTTCACATGTTCCAATGTGAACAAATCTCCCTCTGTGCAAAATAATAATAATGGCTCTTCCCAGTGTGACAGTGGGAAAGGTTCTAGGATAATGCACCGAATATGTTGATGTAAAGGGAGTTTGGAGGAGCACGGGAACCTGAGACAGGGCATCAGTAATTTGATCTGGTATTTTGTAGAAGAAGCTGTCAATCATGATAGCGCTGCATGAGTCAGTGAGATCCAAGACATACCGGAAGAGACAAGGATCCATGGATTTACATTTTGGATTGAATAAGTGCAAGGGGGCAAATGTGAAGGTGGTTCTCAACCAGCCACAGTTCCTTAAGTAGACTTGGTGGTTGTTGTTTTTTCCTCCTCACCTCTTTCCTTAAGTTGCTCTTTCCCAATGCTGAGCTGAGTATTGCTTCTTTCTCAACTTGCTGCCTTGTGACTACTGATGCATGTGTCTCCTTTCTGTGAGACTGAGCCTCTGGCTTTAGTTGCCTCTCCTTTGACATCCTAGCCCTTGTATATATCCCCAGTTTCCCCCTTTGCTGAGCTTTGCATTTGCTTCCTTCTAATTGTGGAGTAGGGTGGGCGGGTTGCGGTTTCTTTTTGCTTTTGCCTTTTGACCTCTCAGTTGAGTCACAAGAGAGGAATGTAAGATCCAGGTCCTGCTGTATCGATACAGAAAGAGAGAGACACACCTCTCTAGGGACTGTGTCTTTCGAAGATATAATGCTACAAAATGCCTCTTCATGCCTATCAGAACCACTAGATGGTAGCAAAGAGTTAAGAGTTTTCTGTATCTTTGCTGCCATCTAGCTGACAACTAAACACTTACAGCACAGGTTTGATAGCTATACATACACATTTTTGTGGAAATCCTATTCATTGTTACCTGCATTTGTGGCTTTGTGTTCTCATCTGTTTCTTTCCTTTCCCTAAACGGTTAAGTTTTTTTTTTTTACTAAATATAATAGCCGCTCAAAGCAATAATCACCCTTTTCCCCCAGCCTTGACCTTTCCCCAAGTCTATGTATAGGGTGTATATATATATGTATATATTTATATTTATATTTATATGACACGTTGCAGCTATTCTAATAAAATGCGGTCTTTCTGCAACTTGCTGGTTTTTGTTGTTTATTGAGTTGAGCAAATTATGATTTGGAAAATGTGGTGTGTGTTTTTTTTCTGTTGAGGTTCCTGCTGCACGTTGCTGATGGTGAGTGGGGCTGAAGGATGCTTGGGTGGGACCAGAGCAAAAGAGGGGGGGGGGGTGAACACCAACTATTTTTTTTTCTTTGGGGCATTCCCTTTCCTTCTCATGTAGACAGACAGGAAACTATTATTGCCAATAGATTTTGGTTCAAGTGAAGACTGCTTGGAATTGAACAAGCTTGTTCTACTCACGCTGGCAAAGGGGGCTTACTTTGGATCCAGCAGCAGATATAAAATCCTTATTAGTAAAACCAATCATTGCATTCTGTTCAATATTTGCTCTTTCATCTGTGCAGTTCATATCTATGCAGCAGCGGTGCATTCTCCCGTCTCTGCTCCCTGGTATTTTGAGTAGCCCATAGCAGTATTTCTGGCCTAGCCCAAGAAAACTGCTTCTGCCATGCCTGTTAGTTCCCACCAGTAAGTCCCAGTTTGCTGTAACTCCTCACCACAGCCAAATCCCAGCTGGGGAAACCAGCATGCCTGGGAAGGAGGGAACAGCTTTTCCTGTTCCAGCACTGGAGCAGATAACGACAAAATCAATTTTTATCACCCTTGGCTTTTATGGACCCTTTAAAATATAACAGCAAATCATTGAGGAATTCATTATCCCTCCACCTTTTCTTTCCCAGTGTGTGTCTGTCTCGGGTGTCTGTGTGTGTAATTTTATTTAATTAGAAATGTAAAATACAAAAGACCCACAGGCAGGTGAAGATGGACAGGCAGAGTGGGGCTGAGTGATGGCCCAACGAGGCTAGATTTATGGCTGTACGGATGGAAGCTCTGCCCTTGTATAGCCAATAGTAATGGAGTGTTGCAATCCAAGTCTTAAGCGCAATGGGTGACCTGGGATCTATAGATCATTAATACAACCTGACTCATGGCTGCTGCAATTATCTGGGGTGAATAAGATGGAAACTGAGCTGGGCAGGAGGGGCAGTCAGCTGGCTTCAGAGAGGCCAGGTGCTGTGCTGGGACATTCCTACAAGGATGATCCGTTGGCTGGAGAATATGGATGATAAGAAATGGGTGGCCAAACATTGGGCTTGTAGGAGAATTCCCTCAGAATAGATTCAGATTTATTTACAAGCAGAGTCAAGGGCTTGCCAAGGGACGCCAGCTCCTTGGTTTAACCTGTTCTCATGCTTCTTTGGGCATTTGGCTGGTTCAGGAATGTACCAGCTGCTTTCTAAACAAGGAAGAGGGAGAAGACAGGAATATAACTTAAAAATAATTTATCACTACAATGTGCCTAAAAGTCTCTTAATGCCACTGAAACCACAAAAATACTATAGTGAAGTCCACTAATTTCAATAGGTGGAAGGCACTTAAGCATACTTGCATGGAAGTTGGATTCTGGGACCCAGTCGATACAAAATCAATACATTCAAAATTCAGCTCTCCCCATAGGTTAAACATTAAACAAGCTGATGACCTTACAGAATGCCTTTACACAGAATGAATTAGATGAGTTTGTGAAATAGATTCAATTCTGCAATGAGTAAGGTATTTTCCTTTTTATTATCTGTTCTGAAACAAAGTGAAGGTGGCGGCCAGCAACTTAGAGGTAAATTCTATACAGCAATAGCTAAATGTTACAGCGTTGGAGACTTGCATCCCAAGGATAGTACAAAACAATTGTTTTATGTTGTAAGCCACCCAGACTTGGCTGTGGCGAGATGGGTAGCAAATAAATTTAATAAATAAAAATTGTGTAAATCTATTGCATGTCTAAACTAGAGGGGAAAGGGAGAATGTCCTTTTTCTCCCAGTCGTTCTTGTCCAGTTAGATTTGAAAAGAAGAGCTTTCAAAAATATTTTAAAGGAAAAGAATATTTCAGAGAAATTCTCACAGATGAATGCAGGGTTCCTGAACTAAACAATGTGACCAAGTAGTATGTATGAATGCCCTTTATTTCATATTCTTTCTTTTATTGTACAATCATCTCTCTGGTCACCTTCAGACACAAAATCAATTAAATTCCAAAGTTATCATGTGGGAATTATTTCCTTTGAGTTTTACCAGCTTACGAAAGGCATAAGCAACAGCATTTTCCATCTCCTTGCAAGAATAAAGTAGGTTCTGAAATACTCAGAGAAATTAAACAAGAGCCTTTTTGATTAGGGAAAACCCCTGAAAATTGAAGGACATACTTTGACATAGATTTAACCTGAAGCAAAAGAGCAGAAATACATATTGTAATATCCAATTTATTAGCTTCTGCACTTTCCAGTGTTCCTGCTCCATTACACCACTACTTAACAGCTCAAAGTGTAAGCCTTTGAGAGTCAGGTTAATGGCCATGCTAGCTGGAAGATTATAGAAGCTGAAACCCAAAATATCTGAAGGTGATCTTGAGAAAAGTTGGCCAAGATGCCTTTGCAATCCTATCTATAGCTACTCAGTACACTCTTTGTGTTCAAAACCCCAAGTAAACTGGAGTGGAACGGTAGCCTTACCTCTTTCCCCTCCTCTCCCCCCCAAATCGCATGATATAAGAAAAACAGCGCTAGCTAAACAAGATCTACCTTGAAGCCTAATTCTACAGATACACCACTAAGTATTATCAATTGCACCAGGCAGTTCCACTGAAAATGATCATTTGGGGAAAAGATCTTAGGATTTTTAGGATGTTGATTGATCCTAATGTTAGTGACCATAAAGTTCCAGGACAACCTGTCCCCAATATGGTTCTTCAGGTCTTCCAAAAGTGTCCCCATCGCGGCTATAGTTGGTGATATAATAAAAAGAGCCAATTTGGCCTAGTGGTTAAGATATCAGGCTAGAAACCAGGAGGCTGAGTTCTAGTCCTGCATTGGGCATGAAAGCTGGCTGAGTAACTTTGGGTCAGTCACTCTTTCTCTCAAACTAACCCTTTTCCCTTTGGGGAAAACAGAAGGAGGAAGGAATATTATGCATGCTCACTGCCTTGAGCTATTTATAAAAACAAAGAGATATAAATAAATATAAATAATTGAGTCCATTTTTCTTGCTGCTACATATCCTCATTTTCTCTTTCCTATCACCTTTCCTAGCATTAAAAACTTCTTCAGAGAACTAGCTGTTCTCATATCTATTGTATGATCATTTGAGTCTGGGCTTTTGTGTCTTAAATAAGAACTGTGGATTGATTTGTTCACTTATGAATATATTTGTTTTCTTGGCTATGTGTGCTATTCTCAGCTGCATATGCTAATCTTCTCCAACACCAAAGTTCAAATGTGTCACTACTCTTGAGATATTGATGGGACATAAAATGATTACAGGGTACCAATGTGGCACAAATTAAAAAGAACATCAAGATCTTTCCATGAGATCCCAGTGCAGAAGTACAAATATACTGTAAGGGTTTTTTATATTCTTTGCATCCTATTAATTCCAGAAGGTACTGGAATAGCACACTCAGTTTTTATCAACTGTGATTATGAAGCATGGGTTATAACAGCGCTTAGAAGGCACATGAGTGGAGGACAGCTTTAATAAAATATAGCAGCATTCCTCAACTTGAAAATAACTCTAGATCAGTGATGGGATTCAGCCAGTTTGCACCACTTCGGCAGAACCAGTAGCTAATTTTTTGTTGCCCAGGCCCAGAATGGACTTCCGGAAGCGGCATCCACACAGAGAACCGATTGTTCACATATTTGAATCCCACCACTGCTCTAGATGTCTGAATTTCAACTTTGAAAAAAAATCTCAGAAAGGGGATTTCTAGAAATTGAAAGCAATACCCATATGCAAACCCCAACGACACAAAAATGATGACATGCATGTGGTGATATAATGATGCATATCTGGCTTCCCATCTCTGATGCAAGTATGTGCATCGTGAGACTTGCCCCTCCCAAATATCTATGCACATCAAGAAGGTACTCAGTTGGGGAGGGCTGGGATACATGTTGTCGCTTTGTAATCACTTACCTGAGAGTCAGATGCATTTAAAAGCATGAGTCTTACTGTCAGACTGTAACCCCGAACCTATTTATCTGTAGATATAGCCCCCTGAATGGAACTGACTTCTGAAGGTATGAGCAAAAATTGCACTACAATCCTTTCAGGTGGGGCTAAGAGGGGGTGATATAACCACAGGTTACAGCTACCCTTTCTAGAACAATGAAATAGGAAAATGGAGATGGGATGAAAGGTGCCATGTGAAATAGAAGCTAGCAGCAAATCTAGATGGGATAATTCAAAAACGGGTTTGAATCCTGTTCCTTGATCAGGCAATAAAGGGCCTCAGTTCTTTCAAGGCCATTTCATAAAGGAAGCTGAACTTCATTGTTGTTTAAATGGTGGCAGGTCACATATTTATGTGAAGGAAATCTAGCTGTGGACAAGCATATTTGCAGTAATCCTCGTGAAAAAATTTCCTCAGGCACTTTTTCTTTCCTCAAAACACATACATAACTTCACCTCTTAAGAATTCCTCACCTTCACTTTCTCTAAGACTTGGTTGTCTCTTCAAAAGAAAACAGCATCTTTTACCCAAAGTCTGGTAAATTCAGCACATTGTCTCTAGTGCATCCTGGGAAAATCTTGTCTTTCTCTGCTTTAGTTCTCTCACTGAGCCAAACTAAAAGTATGCTCTGTTCTCTCCTACTTGCTCTATTGCCACCTTTGATTCTGCAGAATTCCCATCCCTTCCACTAATTAGTGGCATTTCCTCCCTCCCCCTTCCCTCCCCCATCGAACTGCACTGCACCCCAATGTGAGTTTTTCTGGCACGTTGTTTTCTTTGCGAAGCATAGTGCCTCAGGTGGGAGGGGATGGCTAGAAGGGGAGAAGGATATATGATGTCGTCAGTACCCTGTGACACTCCTATTTGTCAGGGGAGCAGAGAAACACTTTGCCTGGGTGATGAAAAAGCTTTTCTAATGAGAAGTGATCAATATCGCTCCTGCTGCATCATACATCAGGGGCTGTTAAGGAGCCAGCGCGTCCATTCCTGACTAACTCCTGATGTTGGGGGTTGCAGGAGGGAGAGTGGAAAGAAGAGAGAAAAGAAAAGGAGAGTCTACGGAGCAGCAGCAGGACTGGAGCAGCAGTGATGTCAAAAACCCTGATCTGATCCATGGTTGGAAAGGGAGGAAAGATTGATGGGGTTGCAGAAGATGCATCCTCCATTAGGGCAAGAATGTGTTCTAATGTGTGCTCAGTTTTAAACAAACAACACTGTAAACCAGGGCCTGTAAAGGCATCCCCGAACATTGCAGTCCTGAGTAGCTCAACAAGGCCAAGCCTTCTCCAAATACAGTTTCCAGTTTCCACGACAATATCTTGCGACTAAATTGAACTTGGCCTGGATCTGGACGTTTTCCTCTCTTGCAACTAACTGGGCCACGAATATGACCCAGCAACTTTGTTTCCCCCGTGAGATTGCTTCAATTGGATCCCCGGCCCATAGCTGAGGCATCCCCCCACCATACTTGAGCTTGCTTTAATTTATCTCTAGATGTACTATTGTCAATATTGTCTTTCCTTGTTAGGCGGGTGAAAAATTGGCCAGCGACACAATGGGACATGCTTCGTTAGTATGGGAAGTGCAGTCAGGTGACCCCTTGGGATTGAGATCAGCTCCAGCACCTTTTGGCCTCTTGAGATTGCTGTGGGCGTGATTTCTCCCCTCCAGGCCCTGTGCACCATCTTCTAGAATCATTTTAGGGCAACAGTTTTTTCCCTACATTTGTTACGCTATAATCAAGCAAGACAGGACTCTGTTTCAGAATTCACCATTTATATTACGTTTGTTTTGATTTGAGGCAAGCAGCTATATATTACGATGCCAAGGTAGATCTTGGGAATCTTTGGGCCCAGAATGAGGCATCTTTTGAAGAGTTGTAAGGTAAGGTGAAGGAGGTGTTTCCTCCTGCTGGGTAGAAGTGCTTATATATCAATCTTTAATTCTACCAAAAACTACATCAGCACGAAGTTTGCCATGTCTGTTGTTGACCTCTATCCTGCCTTGGGGGGGAAAGAATTTGTCAGGACATGTCATGCCCTGGTAAGATGGAAAAAGGGGAATGCCTCCTAAAAAACAATTACATATAATTTAGTTTTTTTCCTACTTTCCAGAGTGATCAGCTGTGGTCTAGGTTCATAGATTACAGTAAGATAGAGAGAGAGATTTTGGTGTCTTCTCTTTATTGTAATTTCAAAATTGATTTTTTTTTCCCATTTTGCTTACAAAAAAACACCATTTGTCCTTCTTAGATCATTCTTAACTAGTGGAGTGGCAAGGCACATTCAAATTTTTTCCAGATCAAGAAATCATTTTAGCACAGTTTTCTTTTTTTATAAAGAGATATTTGCTTGCCATGAAGGAGTATTGGTCAATAATAATGAATGAAAGCACACTTTCTTCAAACCCCACATAAACTAAACATAACCGAATTAGATAGCAAGCATGCAGTAACTGATACAATAAAAAAAATGTGCAGAGTAGTTCCTGAAAACCAAACTGTTAGTATCACTAATCTTTTCAGCATCAGGGCTTCCATAATTGCACAAAGGAGAGAAATTGCTATGCAGGTTTTCTCGGGCATGAAAACCATGATGTGATTGCTTTTGCCAAATATTCTTTCTCTCTCTAGGACTATCCGAAGGTCAAGAGCTCCAGTGACAAATGCTGATTCCAACAATGCCAAACAGCCAGAGCAGCAACAAAGTGCAAACTCTGCCTATCTATCTGTTTTTCTACAACATGAGTAATTAGTTGTCTTATGCACATTATCTCACCAACATGTTTATTCATTATCATTAGTATTATATTTGAGTCCAAAAAGAAAGTCTAGAGATTATGATGCAGCCAAGACTTGGTTTCCATTTTATGTTGTAGGGTTACAATAATCCTTGTCTCCCAGCCAGCATAACTACAGTCAGAGGATTGATTACATGCAGCCCTCCATATCCCCCAATTTAAATAGCAGCCTTATAACTGGGGAAGAGGCAATGTGCATTTACTTGCTCTTTCAGCTATGAAGCTGCCCTTGATTGATTGATTGATTGATTGATTGATTGATTGATTGATTGATTGATTGATTGATTGATTGATTTTCCATCCTGCAGTCTTCCAGATAATACTGGGAGTGCAACTTCCAGAATTCAGTCAGCATGGTTGAGAATTTGGGGTCATCTCCTTCCCACACAAGGATACCACTAAGTGGAGAAGGCTACTCTATACATGCCCTCCCTTCATCTTTGAAGGCAGAGATGTTTATCAAACATTTCTGAAGTGATGGTCATTTTCTTTCTCCAGGGAAAGGGAATCCTGGGCTGTGTAATCCTGGAAGGATTGCAAGCCACTCACCAACCCATTCTAAGGTTCGATGGTTGTTAATTATTACTAACCTGGTGTAAAATTGATTTAGGTTTACACTGTAGACATATACAATGATTAAAGAACTGAAGAAGTGAGGTGAAGAGCGGAAATAAATGTGCTGTGAAGCTTTCATCCATACAGCTTGATGTGTGGGGGATGTGATTATGAAATAGAAGTCAGGGTGAGAGAAATGTGTTTTTTTCCATACTGGCTAGGGGCAGGTGCAGGCAAGGGACATGTTTTTTTTAATAAACTGTGATTTATAATACTACTGAAGTGAGCTAAGAAGCCTTGACCCTTACTAGTAATATTACTACTAAAATGACTTATTTATTCAATTTATATCTCACCTTTCTACTCAGAGAACATCCTTTCTATTACTACATCTTCACCATTCAAGGAAAAACAAATTTGTTTAACCTATTTTAAAAATGGATCAATGGATATACAGTAAAATAGAATACATTTTATGGCATTGTCTTATGTCGAGGCCACGTCTTGACCTTTTACAGAGTTTGTCTTATCGGTTCTAGAATCTTTCAATCCCAATCTAGTGTTAATTATCGTTGCTATTGCTGCTGTTGCTACTACATCCTATTTTTCCTCTTATTTGGAAGTACACCTTTCTATACAGAAGCATCTGCTCACCATTAAGCATCAAACAACCTTCATATGCAAATCTTCCTCCCCTGAGTTCCTGTGCCAGAAGCATTCCTCACAACTGTGGTCTGCTGTAAAATTAATGCAATTACCAAGGTCATTGATCATAGCTATTTGTTTTGTTCAGCTGGCACAAATATAATTCTGTGAAGGTTTATGTAACTGGGTTAAACCATTCTGGCATCCTGCAACTCCCAGAATTTGTTGGCCATCCTAGCTGAGAATTCTGGGAGTTGAAGACCCAAAGTATTTCAATGACGCCAATTTGAGGAAAGGCTAGTCTAAAAATCTATGTATGTGTATGTGGGAAACAGATCATATGAAATCAGGGTTACTTATTCCAGAGAGGATTGGGAGCCAAGAGAAAAAAACTGCATGAACATACCCAACATTTCTGCCTCCTATTTTCCCCACTACAACAAACTTGTGAGGTGGGTTGGGCTGAGAGAGAATGGCTGGCCAAAATCATCCCATCAGCTTTCATACCTAAAACAGGCCTAAAATTCACATTAGATCCTTTAGACAAATAACAATTCTTTTAATGTTATTTAGTATTATTATTACAGTATTATCTTCAGTTCTATACAGCACCATTACAGTACTAACCTGTACTCAAAGAATGTGTGCTTTTGCATAGACGCTTAATCTCATAGAAATATCTTGGGTCGAAGCCATTCATGTTTCAGTATCTGAAACAGTTAAACATTTATATATATATATAAAAGATAGATATAGTATTTTATGAGAATAGATTTTCCAAAGGGTGTAGTCCCTGTTAGCTTGTTGCATTGATTGAAAAGATAGCAACCAATTACTCATGCTGGAAAAAAAACCCAGACAAATAGCAAGACAGAGTTGATATTTTAGAAGGGCTGTGTTACATCACGCACAATTACACACATTGTGATTCTTATGGTATGTGATTTCTCATCAAAAGTACTTATCTTTCTGAGTATTGTGAGATTTAAAGAGTAAGAAGCATGATTAATATACACTACCTTTTCTGCAATGTATTTATAGGCTGGCTCAGCCAACAGGGTTCAGCCAACTAGGTTAATTCTTCAGTTAGTCACCGGTAAGCATGCCATGAGATTGTGACCTTAGTTTCTCTGCAAGTTTACTCAAAGCTAGGACCAACCGTATTTCGGATTTTTTATCTGCAGACCTGGACTGTAAAAATCCCCATTTACATTGGATAGCAGCAAAAGCATGGACAAACTTTCCAACTAGTGATTATTCTGAAATTTGCAGCCCTAATCTAATTTATGGCAGTTCTAGAAGGACCTTTGTCCTACTTCAGTCAATCAAAATAGAACTTAATATCTTCTCCCAATAATCCCACACCTTCAGAACTGATGGACAGCTGAGCAGATTTTCTTTTAGTTGCAGACCAGTTCCAATGGCAAAATTTGCCATGCTGGTGCCCACATTTTGGAATAGGCTGGAATCTCCCTGCCAATCCCCATCTTCTGGTGCCTTGATTCTCTCCCTTGGCCTCCAGCTGCTAAGCCACCATAACACCCCAAACTCCTTGCAGCTAGCAGCCTGCATATTTTACACTTCCCTATTATGAAAGACAAAAGCAAGGATGGGGACAAGGGTAGGAGACTAGCCGGAGAGAGCATTGGTCACCTATGGTAGGCTTGTCCTGAGTTCCCACAATAGCTATGTGCTATTTAAATTTTTTAAATTATGTTTTACTTGTTTTATAACCTGAAAGCTGCCCAGAATCACCTTGTAGGGGAGATGGGTGGGATAAAAAATTGATAAATAAATAAAATAAAAGGACAGGCTCTGAGAGTGAGAGAGATTGGTAAATGACAATGGTATCTGTGCAGAAGTGCTTTTAATATGGAAATGAGTAGAGTTTCATCTCAAACAACTGAAGAAATTCTTAGATGGGGGGAAAAAAGCCTCTGGTTTAATCCCTAGATGGGGTTAGGAAAACCCTCACCTGAAAACCTGAGGAGTTTGTACAAATCCATACAGGCAATGTTGCGTTAAATAAGCCAGGGCTCCAACTGAGGAGCAGGCCGCTTCCCACCCTTATTCTGGAATAAGGGGACCCTTTTCCAAACAAATCATTTGGTAAGTATAGGAGTAGTAGAGCCAGACTAGGTGGTAGAGGGAAAACCTGCAAGCAGTTGTATCTCATATTGGGGTTTTTACAACCCCATGAATCAAATCATTTCATCATTTCCCTGAATACACCCCAGAGACCTTTGAATCTCTCTGTGAATGTCGCCCTCCTTATCTGCCTTGGGGTGGGGGAGGGGAATCTTCTCTTCTCCTCACGTAAAATGGTTTCTCATGTGGAGGGGCATATTGGGATACACAAGAAGTAAAATATGTTCTCTCTCTCTCTCTCTCTCTCTCTCTTATACACATACACCCACGCACAGGTGCAATAAAAATATAGTTATTATGCACACCCTTGGGGGGGAGGGAAGGGGAATTCCAGTTTTTGCTGCCACCCCCTCTGGCCCATTCATCATTCCAGACCCAGAGAGAGACCCAGGAAGGGGCAGCCGAAAGGACCCCCTTTTAATGAGGGAGTCTTTATTTGTTCCCGAGATGGAGCATCCAGTAGTTACGGCTGAGACTTTTATGAGGAACTCAGCAGTGGTAATAAAGGAGGAGGAGGTCTCCCTCCCTCTTCCCTCTTTAAAAAAAAAATGAGCAAGCAGTAACCCAAGTTTTTTTTTTTCCCGCCTTTCCAAAACAAAGCTTTTATTTCCCGGCCGGTATAACAGCCCACTAGCCTCTCATCAAGCTTGCCTGCTGGCATAACACACACTCACACACACATTTTTCATGTCCCCCCTTCTCCCCCTCCTATGCAGGTATTGCCCTGCAAAATTGCACCTGCAGCATTGAACTTCTTTTTTTTTTTTTTCGCCAAGCCTGAACTTTGGGTGCCTCCTGACTGCTGCCACCCAACCCCCCTTTGAAGGGTAGCTGTTCCCCCCACTTTCTCCCTCCCTCTTCTTCCATCGCTCTCTCCAGATCCCATTTGTCTTCTGCCTTATAGGCTGTTGGTGAGTCCTTTTTATTACCGGCCTGGCGGAGTCCTCCTTGTTAGATTGAATTACATGATTCACTGTTTGATGGTGCTTTTCTATTACCTTATAAATTTTGTTTATTCCTTCCCTGACCCTTTATTCACAGCCTGGGATTTCTCGCAAGATACAAAATAAATTTATAAACAAATCAATTAAATATTTCTTCACAATTTGTCAGCCCCCCTCCACAAAAGACATACAATATCGCCAAGAGTTATGGGCCATGTGGCAACGCAATGCAGCTCCAGCCTGACGGAGGGGAGGAAAAGGAAAAATGGGTGGGAGAGGAAAGGCTATGAAAAAGCTTGGCTGATCACCGTCTTGCCATCTTGATTGCCGTGCTAAGGGCCATCCCTGTTACCTCCCTATGCCTCTGTTGTTTTTTAATTGTTCTTCTAGCTATTCTTAAACTGCCAAGAGACTTCAGAAGCCAGTGGTGTATTAACTTAAGCAAATCAATCCATCAATGTCCTCTGCTTAGTTGTCCATCACAGCTAGAATCTCAGTCTGATGCACGAACCCCCAAGGTTACCCCGACATTGAGGGTCCCTTGGACCGCAAGGAGATCAAATCAGTCAATCCTAAAAGAAATCAGTGCTGAGTGTCCTTTGGAAGGGCAGATACTGAAGCTGAAGCTGAAGTTCTTTGGCCACCAGATGAGAGGAAAGGACTCGTTTGAAAAGACCCTGATGTTGGAAAAGATCAAAGGCAAAAGGAGAAGGGGATGGCAGAGGATGAGAGGGTTAGATAGTGTCACTGACGCGTTGGGCATAGGTTTGGGCGGACTCCGGGAGACAGTGGGGGACGGGGAGGTGGCATGCTGTGGACCATGGGATCACAGAGAGTAGGGCACGACTTAGTGACTGAACAACAAGTCCTCCTTCCTGTTCCAATATTCAGCATTTGCTGGTATTGGAGGATTGCCAACTGATGAGGGAAACTGACCTGGGTAGGTTTTTGCATGTTACCCTGTTTGCCAAATTCAACAGTGAAATTTCCTAGAACATGGACGTCAACATTACCACCTGCCCCTTAGCAAGGATCAAGTTACTGCCAAAGGTACAGTTGAAGGAGCTGCTTCAAAAGCAGTGCAATGTATATCATATATTATTCTACTCTATGGAATAGAAGAAGAGCAGAGATGAAGTAGAGGGGACAGAAGCAGCTACCTTTCTTACTGGGATTTTTAAAGAACAGATATTAAATGTGATATATTTTTTCTATCCTCATTATTTTTGCCATTGAAAGCCCCTCCACTCAAAACCTATCTTGAGAGTCAGAACATTCAGATATAAATACAGGATAAACTGCAAGTTATGGGGACTGGGAACAATTTCAGGTGGAAAAACACCATGGAGAAGATGATTACAAAATCCTCCCCAATGCCACGAACCTGCCCTTTCTACCCCGGAAACTGCTCTAATCTTCAGAAAACAAGAAAAAAAAAATCCAGACATTTTGTTTCTATTTAGTTTTTGGGTGCATTTACATAAAAAGGGATGGAGAAAGTTAAATTTGCAGCTATTACCACATTTAATCCTTATAATTGCTCTATGTGATAGATTAAGTGAAGTGAAACGAACCAAGATTTTCCAGTCAGTTTCATGGCTAAGTTTAGAAAGGAATCCACATCTTTTTTGATTCAAGTGGCATGAGAGGTGACATCATTTCAGTTGGCCAACCTTACATTATGCTGCACTCTTTATTAACATTACCTCAGTAACTCGAACAAGAACCTATTAAATAGGTCAACTTTATAATATCCATATTGCAGTTAGCATTAAACCTAAGAGAACTGTGGATTGCTTAAGACTGCATATGGAGCTCATAACAAAAAGCAAAATTGAACCTGGAACTTCCCCATTCAACGTAATATTATCAATGTATATTTGTCGTGTTGTAATCAGAAGCACATCAAGGAGAAAATCTCTGAGATTATGTAAATTTAGTTCTGATGACCTTTTCATCACTATTTACCAACCAAGTGAGCAATCAAATTAAAAAGAAATTTCTTGAGCATCCTAGCTCCGTGTAGCGCAGGGAACAGCAGCAATGCAACAGACCACAAAATGCAGCAGGCCCAAATTAAATTATCACATGTGGAAATTAATAAAGTAATGCACATTCCCATCAAAATAACTCCATAAGAAACCATCACATCTGGAGTAGGGACTATGTATATCTTTAAGTATAGAGTCCAAAATCACATGCACTAGCTTTCACTTCATAGGAAAAAAAGGAATTGGGCTAGCTGTGCATCTTTTGATAATCCAACTTTCTCCTTCTCTCCAGATTACTGAATTATTCCATGCATTTGTTTTCTAATTGAGGCTGCAGCTAAAGGATCTAGATTTGCACCCAGCCAAATATGAACCACTGACCGACAAAGATGGCCTTACATATTTCAAGGCACAAACATTTTTTTTAAATGAAAAAAAAATTATTGATTGATTGAGATTTTTATGTGGACTTTAGTCTTTTTCAATTTAAAGTAAATTTGGATTAGGCTTTTAATATCATACATTACCTTGGGTGCCTTTCAGGCAGAGGAGCAACACCTAAATGAAATCAGCAGGGAGATAGATTAGGCAAGAAGAGAATAGCAAAAAGATATTAAAGTTAACAGAGACATTCCCAGACTATAAAATAGTCTAGAAGAGGTAAGAGGGATATATGGGCTCATCCATATGCTGGGGCACAAAATTCTCATCAACCCCAAGCAGCATCCTCAACAACCACTGGAGGGTTCCAGATTTTCTTGCAATAAAGGTGTCTTTTTATTTACTACCAGATCCATTCCTGAATGTAAGACCAGGATTTCTAAAGAACATGTCCTAAAGCACATTTATAAAATACTCACCTCTGCATCATCTTTGTCTTCTAATGAAAGATAAGGAGGAACATAGACTGCTTTCACGGACACGCAATCTCCCCAGGAAATACTGGGATTTGAATTTTCTGCAGAATTCCACAGGTTCTCCTCACTAAACAGTTAGCACTCTCAGAAAGACTAGATATTCTTATTTCAAATTAATGTAAATCATTAATAGTTAATGTGAAATTCTGGAAATTCTGAACATATGAAAAAGAAGAGGAAGAAAGGAAAATAAAGGAACCTTGACATTCTCCTCCTCTGACTGGCATAAAGAAGTGGCAGGCCTTTGCCACTTTTCAGATATAATAAAAGTGTTATGATAGTACAGTCACCAACTATGCTCCATACATATGCTATTGTGTTTTCTTGCTATTATCTCTTGAGCAACTCTTTTCAACTTTACGAAGTTCTGTCAAAATAAACACAAGAGCCCACCACTTTCTTAATCCAATTTGATCCAGAAAATTAGTAGAACAGAAACCAGCAGAAATGGCTGTTCATACCTGGGTTACCACATTGATTCTCTCACACAGAGAGGCTGTCTTTTGACTTAGAGCAATATAATGATTATCACTGAGACGATCACCTCACTCAAGACCTAATCTCTGGAGGAAGGACACTAGGATAAAGGGAATTCTAAAACAAGAGCATTAGTGAACAGAATGTGGCTTCTTGGAAGCAAGAGATTAATTGAGACCTCTTCTACTTTCCTTGAGTTCTTCAAGCATCTCTGGAGGCTTTAGAAGACAAGGGACAGCCGAATTCTTTCACCAGGGCAGCATGGCAGAAACCAGTGTAGTGGGTAGGAGCCTGTCCGATGTTGACAGGACTCAGGTGATGGATTGTATTTCTTCCAATTTAATGGCAGGCAACGGAGGGCCATCAGGATGAATTATGGCAGCTTTACAATCGCATTTCTCCAGCTCCTGGTACTTGCAGCAATTCCCCCAGCCGCCATTTTGCTAAGGGATACAAGATACATTCGACATTGGAGACCATTTTTAATGGCTATGCCAATCCCTTCCCAATTGCCCCAGTGGGCCTCTTCAATCTCAGCTACATACCAACTTTTCTGAGCCGGTTGGGTACAGAACATGGAAAACCACCAAGTCTCATTAATAATGTATTTTTATAGCAACAGAGAAAGAAAATAATAACAACAAAAAAGTGCATTAGAAATATCATGGTGCTTTTTGCAAGCAGGCACTGTGCCCTATACAGAACTGGCTCTGGGGCAGTATGTACAGAACAAGGGTGCTAAGAACACAAAGTTAGTTTTCTGAAACACCATGCCAAATTCTAGGTAGGACAAAAGGCTCACCTATGTATACTGTACAAATGCACCTTTTCCTTGCCACCATCTCTTTTTAAAAGCTTTTGTCATGGAATGTCAAGCAAACCATTTGAGTACCTAGAGAAAGTTAGTACATAGAGACAGAATTCACACATAATGGAAAGTCATGATGTGCTCATAATTGGTTGGGTTCACCCCAACATGCTAAGACAAACCAATATAGGGGAGAAAATAAATCTAACAAACAAGATGGAAACGACATGCCTCCCTGCTCTCATTTCACACACATCCCCATGTTTTGGATATGACTAGGGTCAAACCCAGTTCATTTTTTTTTTGCCTAATCCCATCAGACCCAGATTGACCCTTCCGGATCCCAAAGCTACCTGCAATCCCATCTAAACCAAAGAATAGAGGCTCCTCACTAGCTCACAGCAGAGCTCTGGGACAGCTCTTACAAGGGAGTTGCAACCTAGAGAAATCCAGCCTTCTATCGCCTGATCAGCTGATGACCTCAACATTCCATCACCTTAACAATGGGCTTTCTCAGCTCTGCTGCTCTCCTGTAAGGCTCATTTTGCCTAAAAGTAGAACTCATCTCAGGTACATAGACAAGGACCTGCCTAACTTCTCCATATTGGCCAGCATATCAGATCTCTAAGATTGTCCACCATGTATCCCTCAACGTGACTATTATACACGGCCCAGAGTCATTTCTTGTGAGATGGGCAGCTTTATAAATTAGACAGACAGACGGATGGATGAGTTGGTTAGATGGACGGATGACAGACAAACTTCTATTAAAATCTTGGCTTTTCCATTTGCGGGTTCCTCTTTCTTGAAAAGGAAGTACCCAAAGATTGTTGCAACGAACATGCTTCTTCTCCTCAGTGGTGTGCCCCATTTTCAGACTGAATCCATGACACTAAACAACCCATGTAATGGCTCAGCACAATGCATGACCCCTGCCTTAATCTGGTTACCATCACTAGTCAAAGAGTTAAGGTGGCTTTCTGCAGTCTGGTGCTCAACAACATCAGAAGGAATCTGACCTAGGAGGAAAGAGGAAAAGAGAATATAGTGACTCCTGAGTCTTACAATATCTTTTGGGGAGCAAATCACGGGAAGAAGTTGGCTCTACATTAGTTAATTAGTTATTTTCCAAAGCGCCTGAAGGCAGGACAAGAAGCAACGGATGGAAACTAATCAAGGAGAGAAGCAACCTAGAACTAAGGAGAAAGTTCCTGACAGTTAGAACAATTAACCAGTGGAACAACCTGCCTCCAGAAGCGGTGAATGCTCCAACACTGAAAGTTTTTAAGAAGAAACTGGACAGCCATTTGTCCGAAATGGTATAGGGTTACCTGCCTGAGCAGGGGGTTGGACTTGATGACCTCCAAGGTCCCTTCCAACTTTATTATTATTATTATTATTATTATTATTATTATTATTATTATTATTATTATTATTATTATTATTATTATTATTATTATTATTATTATTATTATTATTATTATTATTATTATTATTATTAATTGTATGTAAGGATGTACTGTATCAATTCAGCCATGTACAAATGAGTTTAACAGTCTTAAACCTGGATAAAGAGATATTTTTATCCATTTCCTTAAACTGCTCAGCTCTGAGGTGAAATTTTAAACTCATAAAAAGTAGTAAAACATAACTATTTAATTAAAAATGAATTTATACCAGCAATGCTGTGAACCAATATTTATAAAGTAAAAAAGAAGTTACATACTTTTTGGAATGAAAAACCAGAGAAGACGAAAAATAATATTCATCTAGTGTCCAATAAGACAACAGAAAAATCAGTTGCACCTCTCTATGGGGAACATTGCACAATGGAGACATTACCAATGAAAAGGCCTGGCCCTTATGTGGCCTCTCTCTGTCTCTCACTCACTCACTCATTGGTTGAGAAGAACCCAGAAGATGTCAGGTTCTAGATAGGTTGGGGCTGCCAGATCTGGACTGCAAAAATGAACACCATTATTGGGTGGCAGAAATGAATTGGATATTGCTACCGCTTAGATTTCTGCAGCCTAGCATGGTAGGTTTAGCTATAGAGAGGATGGCAGCCATGGCAGCAAAGCACAGCAGGGGCACCTGTACAACAAACAACACCTGTACAACAAACAACTTTTCTTTGAAAAAGAAACAGCAGTGGCAGAACTTAAATATTTAGGGTTTAACTGTTTTGCATCAACTAATATTGTAATATTGCTATTACACACAATATTAGTTGACACAACTAATCAACTCTTGCTCTTTCTGACACTTTGGTAGCTTAGTGGCATGAGTTCCTCAGATGCTGATAAACCCTAAATGGAAATTATTATTATTTTTCTTCCCATTAAACCCCTGTTAAAAGGGGTTTAATGGGAAGAAAAAAAATAATAGTTTCCATTTCTCTATTTTTTGCTTCCCATGGCTATATTGAACATTTTTTAATTAAAAAAAATCAACAATAAACGACCTGAAGTAAGAGAAAAATTGTTTAAAACACCGATGAAATAGTAGATCAGGAACTCAGTCTTGTTTAGCAAATTCCTTAAGTGTGCTTGCAAATTCTAACTGAAAGCAGTTGGGTATCTTCAAGCACACTGCCACAAGCAATGAGGCAACAATTCATTTGAATATTAACCTTGTATGTGTGGATTATGATTGAGTACTTAGCACTGTCTGGCAGGAACGTTCCCTGTATGTCGTGGCTGTAAGTTACAAGAATAGTTGATCTGGTCGAGCTTCAGATGTTGCCACCTGTAACTCCCACCAGTCCCAGGCATATGGCCAATGACAAGGAATGCAGGAAGATATATATCTCTGCAAGATTCTTCAACTTTGATTCAAAGTCTATAGAGTACAGGTATTCCTTGACTTACGGCTACAATTGAGCCCAAAATTTCTCATGTTAAGTGAGACATTTGTTAAGTGAATTTTGCCTCATTTTACGACCTTTCTTACCACAGTTGTTAAGTGAATCACTGCAATTGATAAGTAAGTAACCCAGTTGTTAAATGAATCTGGCTTCCCCGTTGATTTGGCTTGTCAGAAGGTCGCAGAAGATGGTCACTTGACCTTGGGACACAGCAGTGGTCATAATTATGAGTCAGTTGCCAAGTGTCTGAATTTTGATCACGTGATCATGGGGATGTTGCAAAGGTCGTAAGTGTGAAAAATTGTTGTAAGTCACTTTTTTCAGTGCCGTTGTAACTTTGAATGGTCATTAAATAAACTGTTGTAAGTTGTGGACTACCTGTACAGGAGAATGGGGGGAGGAGGAGGAGGAGGAGATGTTGACAGAGTAAATCCTGAAACTATAGCAGATCAAGACAATGCACTGTAAAAGGTAGAGAACGTGATCCGTGGCCATCTAGTGCCACCATATTGCAGCTCTCCAAGCCACAACAGTGTCCTTTACATTGGCCTACAGCCTGAGAAATACAGCTCTCATCTCTCAGCTTGTGACTGCAGGGGATCAGATAAATGTTGAATGTTTTCCAGATCAATGCTTGAGAGATATTCCAGCTCCTAGAAACTCTTAAGGTTGAATCTGCTCTTTGCTTTCATTTTTAATGTTGAGCGCTTCTGCCTGTCCATATAGCAGAGACATTTACATCTCTAGGTCAAGATTCCACAAAAAGTGCACTTTTCATGCATTGACCATAAAATATGCTTTCCATGCTTCCTAGTATAATATATATTCTGCCCATGCTAAATTCCAGTATAGATGCCTATTCCAGTACTATTACTATGATTGCATAGTAATCTTAACATGCTCAAGTTTACATCTGCACACCAAACTCTATTATGGAAGGGTATGTATCTTACATATACCTGGTTCAAATCTATATATCTGAACATCCAGACCCATAGAGATAGAGAAGGGTCCTTTAAATCATTTGGCTGTGACATGGTGCTCTTTTTGCAGCTTTGCTACCATCACTATTCCCCCCCCCCCAAACCCGCCACTTCTATAATATATGGCAGGCCCTGAATGCATTCCAGTAAAATCAGCCATAATGGATGGGCACTATTTCAGTCGTGGCTCCTCTTTATTGATTTTCCTTTAATGAAAGTTAATTATAACAATGATTTAATTAATAGAATTTCTCTCTTTCTTTATTGCTTCCCGCATTAGGACTATTAATAAATATGACCCAGACTGACAGCAGAATGAATCACAGCTGTGGAGTCCCGTCCGATGGCCATGTCTCCCATTCCCCCCCATAGCTCCCAGCCCATAAAATTTACAAGGGTGGGAGGGTTAATAATACAGGAATTATTATCAAACTTTTACATTCTTAAGTAGGTTTATGAAATCGTTTGTTGAATTACATCTAATGGCATCGAGGATGGCCGGGCAGAAGGGCAGAGTTTAGAGGTATGTTTGTGTGTGCTCATGCACAAGTGTAAAACACAACCTACCTACCTGCCTTACTCATCATATACTAGATCTTCCCTGGATAATTCTTTTCATTTGAAGCATTATGTGAAGCTTATTCAAATTCCTACTGTGCATTTTCAATTTAAAAGCCCCTGAGAAAACAAATACAGTAACAATTGGCTAGATTCTAGCTGCTAGAAATCATATTTCCTTTACAATGGTCTCCCACCCTGCATCTAGCCAGACTAACAGATTTGCATTCTCTATTATTGATTTCTTAATTACATCATTTATTCGGCATCCCTACCAAAGAGTTATTAACGCTGAATTAAGAGGGAATTACTTTTGAGTAAAGATGCATTGATCCTCCACCATCGAGCTATGAACTAAAGAGATGATAATGACTAAATATTGTTATTTATATCCCGCTCTTCTGCAATTACACACAGAGAAATATAGAAAACTAAAAAAGCAATAATAAAAGACGATAAAACACAAGGTTAAAATTAGCAAACCATCCCCAATGCATGCCTAGGCCAGGAGTTGAGTGGAAACACATAATCAAGAAATATAAAAGCAGCATTAAATCTGATTCCAGCCCATCAGTCAGGAACTGTATCAGTAATAGTGTCTATATACCACTCACACTCTGGAGGAGCCAATGAACTTACTATGAGGGCAATGTTCTCCCAGCAGGTGCCTCCAGATAGCCATACATTCAACATGAGAAATAATGCCTTGGCATTCTATCTAACTCATTCAACCAACATGGAACAGCCAGCTACAATCCTACTATTAAATAATTCCAGAAGTATCATGTACTGTACACAACACTGTTTTAAAGCCAAACACAACGGAGGTGGGGAAGAACAAGAAAGCACATGATGCACCATCTCCATGGCTGTCTGAGCAGGACACTGGAAGAGGGCACACAAGAACAGGAAGGAAAAGGTGAACATCCCACAACTCATATGCCAGTTATTCCAACAAATTTCCTTCTGGGGCCTCTGAGCACCCCAAGATTGCTGTTCCAAAATCTGGTTGCAACCGCATGATTGCCCAATGATTTCCATAGGCAATTCTGTGGGTATCAGGTTTTCTCCACAGAAAGACTTGTTGGAACCTCCTAAATATCTTTTCAGTGACCAACTGCTTTTTATTTCGTAGGCTTTATTCAGAAAGATTTTATTAGGAAATTTTACTGCTGTTTTGATTCCGCCGGTGTTCATCTTGCTGGAGTTTTCTTCAGTCAGTGTTTGCCTTTTTTGAACTGTTATCCGAAGCTGTCTGGATGATTGAATACAAAGCAAAGTAAGAATGCACACCCAGAAAGAGAGAATAAATTTGCTGCTTGTTTTCCCATTTATCTAAACTTTCAATCCAGAATTGACCATGATTCTTTGTCACAAGGAACGGATGATGCAAGAGGCTAATGTTCCTGAGTGCTGAAGCCCAGTTCCCTCGTCCCTCTTCATTTTCTCCAAGTTGCTCAGGGGATCTTTCTTCCCCCATTGGATAGTTCTTAAAGGTACGTTAGGCGGAGAGAATGATAGGGAAAAGGCTGAACTTTGTTTTAAAAAATGTAGCATTTATGCACATCTTTTTAAAATTATACTTTATCAAATTTCTGCAAATAATAACATATTTTTAAAATGGGTTAAAAAAATAGAGAAGGGTAAGGTGCAATGAAGAAAGGGAAAACAGGAAAGAAAGAAAATAAGAAGAGACTAACTTCCAATTTTCTTTAATAGTTACAAATATAAATGCATTAATCTTTTGATCTGAAATTCAGTAATACACACAGTATTTCTATAATCATAAACAATTCTAACAATCGCATCCCAAAATGAATGTAGCATTTATTTCAATCTCAAGCACAAAGTCCAAAAGTGGTTACCATGTAGAAACAAAACTAGACAAAGTCTTCTTTTTAAAATCAAAATAGATTTGCCATCTCAGCCAATTCCATTAATTTCTCCATTCATTCCTCCATTGTGTGGATCTTTCCATCCCTTGTCTTTTTGCTGTTATCTTTTATAAAAGCAAAGTACCCTGTTTTTTTTCTTCAGCTGCTTATCTATCACACCTAGAAGAAAAGCCTCTGGTTTCAGTTGTATATTTAGGAATCCTGCTCTATGGAGTAGAGAGTTGGTCTCTGACAGAAGGCCACCTGAAGAGACTAGAAGCATTTGAAATGTGGATTTACAGGCGGCTGTTACATATAAGCTGGGTGGACAAGATAGAAATGAGGAGGTTTTAAGCCACCTGGGAAAGCCAAGGGAAATCATCAAAACAATTAAAAAACGAAAGCTAGAATATTTCGGACATGTGATGCGACACCCAGAAAAATACGGCATACTCCATTTAATCCTCCAGGGAAAGATTGAAGGCAAACGAGGTCCAGGCAGAAGAAGAACATCATGGCTTCAAAATCTAAGGGACTGGTTTGGACAAAACTCAGCAGCACTTTTTCGTGTGGCTGCTGATAAAAACAGGATCGCCAACATGATCGCCAACGTCCGATAACGGATATGGCACAAGAAGAAGAATTTAGGAATGACCAGGCTGAGCTGGAGGACAAGGTGAAATGCATCATCTGTCTGGAGTCCCTACACTCCCAAAAGAGATTTAATTCCAGCTCTCCCTTGAAGTCCATTGTCTCTTAACTGGCACCAATTTGCCTTGATCATTAGTAGATCAGATTCTTGTCTATAAGTTGCATGGAATAAACTCATGGTGCTTTTGAACTCTGTCCTGCCCCCTGGTTTCTTGCACCTAACATTACACTCATTTTAAGAATTCTCTGAATTAAAATACATATCTGACCCCAATAACGTTTAGGTGCCTTCAGACTGATTATATTTCCAATGTATATTTGATGCACCATTATACATCTTTACATTTATGCACAACCCTCATGAAGTTGCTCTGTTTCCTAGCTGGTCATAAGAAGGTTGCCTTGCTGGATTTGGAATCTTGGAGCAATGAAAATAAGATGTTAGAGGGGTGGGTGGGAATGTGTTCAGCAGTAAAGATGTTAAGTGACAAATGGAAATGCTCTTCCACTATCAAATTGAGACCAGAGGAATTTGCATCTTTCCAGTTAAAAACTGTAAATCATGTATTCCTTAAATGACGAAGTTAAATTTGCTTGAGTGATTACCACAATTTAATACAGTTTATGAACTTGGCGAGATCAGCCGCTCAGATTCGAAAGGGGATGAAAGTCACTGGCACCTTGGCATTGTTTGACTAGCCTTGTTTGTTACTTAGACAATGCTTTTATTCTTTTCTGTGTTACTTCCAAATGTTATAGATACAGTGTAGAAATATGAGAAACAATCTTTTTTAAATGTAAAATGGCGATCAAAACAATTTATTTTTTTTAATTTAAAACATTTATATAGCCGCCCATCTTTCAGCCACCTCTGAGTGGCTTACAATCAAGGATTCAAAGGAAGGACACATGGAATCTTTTAAAAACTATAAAACATAAGCATTAAAGCATAAAATATTAAAAACAACAAATGCCTGGTGCCAATTCATGCTAAGGTGCCATCATTTAATCTTTTCCCAACCTTCGGGGAAAAGCCAGATCTTTAAAGCCTTAAGGCTAAAAGGGTGGAGGCCTGCCAAACTTCAGGGGGCAGGGTTTTCCATTAATAAGCACATGTTTCTGTATTTTTTTTATTTTTTTCATTGTTAAAAGATATAGTAATGTAATGGACAGAAATGACATATAGTTTTAATGGTATATCTGATATTTATAAATGTGTTTTAAAGAATTTAACACTGGCAATCCAGGTTTTCCCCCAAAATAATTCAACTCAAGAGTACAATAGTACATAAATCCTCATATGATATATTAGTATGTTGGCAACCTAAAACTAAGAACGATAACATCAAGAATCACAAGAGTACAGAGTAGTTCAAGCAATACTCCATACATATTAATGAAAAAATATTGATTTTTAGTAAATTTAAAGACCAGTAAAATATCATTTGTACCCTTGCAAAAAAGAACTTGTCTAAATATGACGCCACTCTGAAAAAAACTCTGTCAGTGCTATCTGCCAATCTAAGATAGTTCAAATAAGATGCTTCGGCACCTAAGATATTTAAGCTGCTGTCCCCTCCCGAATCAGAATTGGAAACGGTTTGTGAAGTGCTGACGGTCAAATTAATCCTGTCCTATTCTTTTGTGGGCCCAGTAAAAATTACGAGGGTAATTTTGCTAGTCAAAGAATTTTGCTAGTCAAAGAACAGGAATTCAGCTCCAATGAAAGCTTGTCGCTCAACAATCAAAACTCATTGGGTGTCACATAAAAAAAATGTTGCAGTAACGTGTTATTATCATCAGCCATTTTCCTACCATTAGCTGCAATTTCCAAGCTAGGCAATTAACACCTTGGAATCCTATTAATGATCGGTAAAGGTAAAAGGAAAAGATCTTGAAAGCCAATATGGGATAGAATTAAGGTACTGAACTAGGATTGGACATATCAAACTTCAAATCCGCTCTCAACCACAGAAGTTCACTGATGAACTTTGGACCAGGCATTTTCTCTCAGCCCAGTCCACCTCCCAAGTTGTTGTGGGGGTTAAATAAGGGGAAATCTCTTTGTAAACTGCCATGAGCTCAAGGAAGAAAGATGAAATAGAAAGCTAACAAATACATTGAATAATGAATCTTCTCTAATAGCCCATGCCAGTATAGGGGTGAGCTTGAGGCAAGTGAAAAACTGGGCTTGAACTTAAAGTAGGAGGTCATCGTGCTTGTTTACGATAGCAAACAAGCTGCATTTTTAGACCACTCTCATATTACTTTTTATTTACATAGCTGGAATACCTATACTGGAAAATGTTGCAAAACACGCCTGCTGTAAATTGAGAATCTGGATGTGATTTCCCATAGGACAGGATGAGTTAAGGACATGTCTGTGTGATCATTCCAGTGATTAAAGACTGATGGACATGTTAAATTCTTCATTTTGAGCAGTTGCCCTTCCCCATATGAGCCATAATCGGAATAGACGTTAAGTCTGTGATTTAAAACAAGGTTTGACAACCTGTATCCTTCTAGTTGTTGGAACTACAACTCCCAGCAGCCCCAGTCAGTATGGCGAATAATATGGGATATTGAGAGAGATAATTTAGTCTTATCTCTAGATCTTCCTGTGGCTGGTTTAAAAACCGAATTCCAAATTTATTAGAGGCCCCACAATATGAATATCAGCAAAGATTGATGAACGCCTGCTTCAGAGTGGATCTTCCTGTTCAATTGTCCAATGCCAAGAACAACAGTGGCTCAAACCAGGATATCAGTAATTAAGATCCCATGCCATCATCATTGTGTAGCTGGTTCTATAAACCCGACTAACAAAATGCTTCAGTGCAAAAGTGCCATCTAGGCAGCCCTAAGAGGCTGTGGACAATGTAGGCCGAGTCTGAGTCATTTATCATGTCTCCCCAGTGGGAGAGAGGAGGAATTCATAAAAAATGAGTTACAGCCTCCCGCCTCAAACCGGTTCTCCAAACCTTGGCACCAGAATTTGGGACACCCCAGAAACTCAGATTCAGAATTTTGTCCAGGGATAGTTCTAGTTTTGAGGGGACCTTCGTAAGAGTGATTGTTTCCTCATTCCCAAGAGCCTTAGTGCCATTTTAAATTTCTTACTATCCTCCAGAATTTCAGGGTCATTATTTTTCCAAAGGATGGTGAGGAAATGCTGGTCAGCTTTTCATTCCCTTTCATTAAGAGCGAGGGGCAATAATCATTTATTTTCTTCTCTGTGTAGAAAGGAGAAACAGGTTTTTAATTTGCTCAAGACTTACAGGAGCTCAGGGTGCAGGTTCCTGATTAAATGGCATTGTTGGTCAGTTGGAAAGGTCACTAGTTAGCTTAGGGAGATCTCCAAGTGTTCCCTGCCTTTTAAGCTACGGTCAGAACTTGAGTTTGTTTTGTAATTTCTGGGAGAAAAGGAAGTCTCACAGAATTTACACAGATACGACACAGGCATCTGAGCTGAAGATGTATATGCTTAGCCCACTGTCAGATGAATTAAAAAAAAACACTGTTTTGCAGGTTTTGATCCTGCTTCAGAAACCTGCACGGCCTTTTTGATTGGGGAAAAATGGTGGGCTGCAACAAAAGAAGCAAAAGAAAAGTTTTCATCATGGCACCTTCAGCTGTCTTAAATTGCAATCTGTCCCAAGGCTAAAACCTGTGAGGAAAATTCTATTATAGACTTAACCAAAAAAAAAAAAAAAAAAACATCCACTATCCATCCTCTTTTATTACATTGGCTTTTTGGCTGTTCACAAATTTGTTGGCTCAAATTGTCACATCCTTCCTTCACACAAGGCCGTAGTTTTTCCTCACACACACAAAGCCAATTCTAATACACTGCAGTGGGTAGAAATTGTGTATGTGTGTAGCTTTTCAACTATGTCAATATAGGATTGCTTCTTGGGAACACTTCCATGCGTCTGAAGGTCTGGAAGAGAGCGCCCCCCCTCCTCCCCATCATTGGGCAGAGTGGGGCAGCTGCCTCTGGCAACATGTATGTGGAAGTAGTAAGGGCAAGATGTTGAAAGACAAGGCTACGTGTGTCCCATCTTGCATGCCTGCACTCTCTAAGTTAGTCTGCCTCCTTTTGGAGTCCCATCATCAGCATTGTATGGAAAAAAGACTCCAGTACTAGTTGGGCCAGCTTTTCTACACAGAATAAAATAATTGAATAAAAGAAGCAGAAGCTGAATTCTGATGAATAGCAAGCAACAGCTACTCAATGGGAAGAAAACTTGGATGTCCTCAGGGCATATTACAGTGATTAATCTGCAAGTAAAGAAAACAACCATTTGAGTTGGAGTTGGGCAGTAGTATCTGATCTTATGTAATCTGGAATTAAATACTATATAATAGGGAAAATATTGATTGCGAATTCAGATAAACTCTATTTATGTAGCAAGGGGGGGTGGTTCCTTGACATCCAGAGAGTATCTATATATCTGGTCCAATGGATTATTCTCACAAAAATTAAGCCACAATAAATCTACTATTCTTTAAGTCAAGATGCTATCTGTTGTTGGGGATTTCCAGCCAGTGAGAGTCAGTCTCCCTCTCTCTCTCTCTCTCTCTCTCTCACACACACACACACACACACACTTCTTATGCTCTTAAATTGCACTTGAAACAAGTGTTGCCTGAGAGCACAGCTCTCTAACTATGATATCCCCAAGCAAGATGAATGCTCCTCTTGCCTCTTTTTCCTATGGTTAACATGATTAGTTGCTCAGAATATTGGTAATCCAATCTTGCTGTACATCAAGACTCTTGACAGTAACAAGCTATCATCAATAGCTATTGCCTTAAGACACAAACAAGCACATAGAGCCCAGTATAACCAACATCAGCTGCATTCACTGTTATAATTGAGGTTCAGGACTTGGGATTTTCAAGAAAGCCTCCCAGCCCCCCCCTTCTGTCACCCTTCCCTTCCCTTGGGGAAATTTGGCAGACAATCTTAGAGTGGCAACAGGAACAATAGGTGTGAAACAATTGGCATCCATCTTTGTCATACTCCCAGAGTCCCTCAGGTGTCATTCTCTTCCAAGTTAAATGACAAGGGCTGTTTTTGGATGAGAAAAGCAATGTATGTTTCACTGGTAACATGAACACTACCCAATAATGCTGCCTGGCATTATGGCAACCTACAATACAATACTTACAATTTATCATGTCCTTTAGCTGACCTGGCAACTCCAGTTTAGCCCCTTTAAACCTGACACTGGCCCAGTTTCATCCTGAACCCATGACAGTTCCTAAGGCTTGACTCTGCTAAAATTTGCTAGTTCAGGTTTACCTGTTCTCAACTTCACTTCCCTCCTCCTGTATTCCAGGTGACAGAGAAGCACCTATTTCCTCTGAATTTAAAAGGATGCTTTGTGTACTTTAAAAGAATGCTTTGTGGACTTCAACTCCCAGAATTCCTCAGCCAGGCATGCTGGCTGAGGAATTCTGGGAGTTGAAGTCCACAAGTCATAAAAGGGCCAAGTTTGAAGACCCCTGGTGTATCCTTTATGTCAGTGATGGCGAACCTTTTAGAGACCGAGTGCCCAAACTGCAACCCAAAACCCACTTATTTATTGCCGAATGCCAGGTGGGCGTGGCCCACTGGGTGGGCGTGGCTGTGGTGGTTATGGCAGACTGGGTGGGTGTGGCCAAGGTGGGCGTGGTCACCTCAATGTTGCTCGTGGGGAGGAACGCCTATGGGAGCCGGGCAGGGTTGGGGGAGATCCAGGGGGTCTCTGGTAGGTGGGGTGGTGGGCAGGAGGCTCGTCCTGTGGGGCAAGGCAAGGCGAGGCAGGGCGGGGGTGCCATTATCGCAGGGCAAGGCAAGGCAGGGGCTGGGGTGGCTGCTGCCTGACACCATCGGCCCCCGCACACAGAGGCCAGTGAGCGCATGGGGGCCGACAGTGTCCATCAGCAGCCACAGCCTGCCGGCCCCTCGACCGGCGCACCGCAGCCCGCCACCAGCAGTTCAGAGAAGTGCCCACAGAGAGGGCTCTGAGTGCCGCCTCTGGCACGCGTGCCATAGGTTCGCCACCACTGCTTTATGTCAAATAAAAATTCTAGGCTAGTGTTTCTCAAAGTACAGTTTAAGGAACCCTGGATTCCCCTCAAGACCCTCCCAGGGGTCCACAAAATCAAAGCTTTTTGCAAGATATTGAAGATACTTGCAAATATTTTAAACAATGTCTCTCTTCCTAACAGTATTTCATGTTTGTTAAAAATAATATAGATTTTTTTTCAATGAAATATTTTATTTAATATCTAATGGGTTTAATGTTATTTTTCCATGATTCAATAAATACTACGAGTACATCTATTTTAATTTTTAATATTTTAGAATATCCATAAATAGAACCCACACAAACAAATGCTTTTTTGGGGTCCTCCATAGTTTTTAAAAGTGGGAAGGGTCCTGAGAGAAAAAATCCTGTCCTAAGCAAAGAACATAGAACATAGAATAATAGAGTTGGAAAGGATATTGGAGGACTTTTAATCCAACCCCCTGCTCAAGCAGGAGACCTTATCTCATTTCAGACAAATGCTCGTACAGTCTCTTTCTGAAACCTCCAGTGATGGACCACCCATAACTTCTCAAGCACCACAATTTCTCTACTTAGAGAGAAGCAACCTAGAACTAGGAATAACTGAGAATAATTAAGAAGTAAAGAATAACTGGTTGCATTTTGATGAAGCAGCCAAGTCGTGGCTTGTAACCGGGAGCGATTGAAAGTTTCTGAAGAAGGCTAACATTCAGGTTGGCTCATTCACCCCTTTCCTAACCACTGTTTCTTAAAAGGTTGTCTGAATTGGGGCATTATAGCAAAGCAGGCAGAAAAGGTCATAGGACCATGGCAAAAGTTCAGTGTGTCTTTCCCCATCCATTCCCATCCTTCTTCGATTTTCTAGCAGTGCTTTTTTCTTTTTATGTTATACATCACTGCCACTGTAAATCTGCAAGCAAGCCGTGTGTGTTTGGTTTTTTTAAAATTTCTTATAGTATTTGTCTTTTTCACAGCATTTTGCTCAGTGCCTTGAGTCACTCAGCCCTTCATAAATAATGGTTGTTGTTAATTATTAAAAAGGCACTTTTGGATGTGGCTGAAACACTTCTGAAGGATGCTCACAAGGGTGAGCAGTTCCCAGCATCTTACTCAGTCAAGGTCAGGTAGCTCAAACGCCAACAAAGCCAGTTTGAGTGTGCAAGAGAGAAGCAGAGAAACTAAAAGGATCCCCCCACCCCACTTTCTTGAATCTCTGGGTTGGTTTTAACTACAATTCTTGATGTGCTAGAGACCCCTGCTGGCCACTACTCAGATGCTCAGAGCAAAAACTGTCTTTCATTCCAACTATGCTTTCTGCATAAACAACAATCCTGGGATAATCTATGGGTGCTATCAGATTTTCTACAAAGTAGTTAAAACTGGGAGTGTAGCCCACCTCACCTTATTTAGCAGCCTGTAAAAAATAAATCTGTGCTGAAAGTTAACAAAGCAGAGCTGACAAGAGTTATAAGAAGCTTAGAGAACTCTAAAGCTTCTGCTGCCTCCTCTTTATATTGACCCACCATTTTTCAGTGACAGTTTCTGAATATGGTCAGTGGCAAGTTCATGGAAGGGGCACCCGCTGTGGTTTGAGGGTGGTTAGTATTATTTGTGTTTTCAAATGATTTTGGCAAGAGATTAAACCAGCATTCAGTTCAATCTGTGACTCTCCAGTTGGGTAGTGACAGTCCAAAGCAAGCCAGCAGAGAAGTTCAGCCAGGAGTTCTGGCTTAATGGTTGATTTTCAATAGGTAGTTATCTAGCTTCACAGAAAGACATGCTGACTTCCAGCCAGCATAATGCATGAGTACAATGGGACTATCAGGGCAGGACGTTAGAGCAGAAGTCCAGCCAAACGAGCAGCAGGGCCAGCTAACCACCTCCTAAAACCAATGAAGTAATATATGGGATGAGAAATGGAATAGGCCACATAAAATCCTATGCCTAAAATCTAAAACAATCCATTGCACAATTGCATGGATAACAAATGTATTGAGGGCTGTCAGCGTGGAATCTTTCCTCTGTAATTGTAAGGGGAGGCTGAAAGAATGTACAGTACATTGGCCATTTGGAAGGTTGATGCTGTAATTCTACGACAGCCTACTGAATACAGTAAATTTGTTTATTTGGAAGGTTAGTGCTGTAATTCTACGACAGCCTACTGAATACAGTAAATGTACAGTGAATAACATGTGCTGTTGGTAGTTATTTTTCAGTTGGAGCAATGCTCTGTCTAAATTTTATTGCCTGGCCAACTGTGTTTTTTAACCTAAAAGCTCTTCCTTTTCCCTAATAATGCATGCATGAAGGGCTGATTTTCGTTTACACAGTTGTGGGGTAAAAACACTTTGTAGCTTTTTCAAACCACATGTTCCAGCATTCCTGGGAAGTGTCATTTCTGTTTATTTCTGCCAAGTTTACCCAAATATCATAGCCAGCTTTGCATCTTTATTTTCAGATCCCACTTCTTTTATGAAATATTTAAATTACCCTTTTATTCTTATGTCAACCTAATGTTTCTCCTCTTTCTATAGCTAAAGTGAAAGTTGCTTCAGCAAATAATAATAATAATAATAATAATAATAATAATAATAATAATAATAATAATAATAATAATAATAATGAAGTTGAAAGGGACCTTGGAGGTCATCTAGTCCAACCCCCTGCTCAGGCAGGAAACCCTATACCATTTCAGACAAATGGCTGTCCAGTCTCTTAAAAACTTCCAGTATTGGAGCATTCACAGCTTCTGGAGGCAGGTTGTTCCACTGATTAATTGTTCTAACTGTCGGGAAATTTCTCCTTAGTTCTAGGTTGCTTCTCTCTTTGGTTAGTTTCCATCCGTTGCCCTCTTGTCCTGCCTTCAGGTGCTTTGGAGAATAGCTTGACTTCCTCTTCTTTGTGGCAGCCCCTGAGATATTGGAACACGGCTATCATGTCACCCCTCGTCCTTCTCTTCATTAGACTAGACATACCCAATTCCAGCAACCGTTCCTTATCTGTTTATAAGTCATATTAATATTCTTACATTAATCTGTTAAGTGCACAGTGGGTATCAGCAACAAAAGGTTTCCATTACACATATAGGAGCTTTGCCTTGCTTCATTCTGTTGCATCTTCCACTCCTACATTTATTATTCATTTCCCTTTTCCATGAACTCTTCTTCCGATTCTCTTACTGCAGCCTTCTCAAGTTTGGTGTCTTCCAGATGCATTGGCTAACCACCATAGCTACTAGAGATGAGAATTGCAGGATCCAATCTGGGTCTGTGAGAGAGTCACATCCACACATTCTGGTGAGAGAGAAATTCCCTGAAGATGGGCTCTAGCACGAGTCTGAAAGCCTGGAAAACTAAATGTCTGGTCCCAGTGATTGGATTATCCTGGGATACATATTTGCCTTCATTCATGATGATGGGAATTGGACACATCTGGAAACTGCTGAGCTGGGGAAATCAGGGTTCAGTGATCTACCTTACATTCTTCATGTGATAAATGGAGGAACATTATGGTCTCCTGCTTTTAAGCATACAAAGCAGGGATAAAAAAGGTATGTTGGGAAAGGATTACTTAAAGAAAGTGATGCAATTCAGACATTTTGGATAACAATTTCCGATCACTCGCATCCAGCACTCCAGTCACAATTATTAAGTATGATGGAAGTTGTAATCCAGCTCTGGAGGACACCAGCATGTGGAAAACCTCTGAAGAACTCCTCATTGAAAGGAAATGTTTTCTCAAAACCTTTTGAAGGTAATCAATTGGAATAGTCAGAAAGAAGAGGGGACCAAGCCAGAGATCCTAACATGCCTGATACTCTAAGTTCTACAGAATTTATCTGTGTGGATATCATTTTTTCATGGTGCTGTTGTAGAGATCTTTCATGGAGAAAATTTTCTGTGGCATTGGATGGTCATGCAACATCCCCCAGCTGGACTTCTTAATTAACAGTTACTTCTTCTCAGCAATTTCTTGACTCGGACTAAAAAAGGTGTATTAGAGGCTCTGGAGTCCAGATAAAACAAGAAAGGAGAAAGAAATAGCATGTCAGAGCAAGTCTGCCCCTGAATGGTTTGGTTAGGAAGAATCTAGTCTTTCAGTAGTCCCAGGAGTTGTATTTCACTGATTTAGGAAATTAGTTCTAGGCTACAAGATTTTCTACATTTTCACAGTCTCTTGAACAAGAATTCCAATTTTATGTTGCCTCAAGATTACAGAATCTATGATGCAGGATGGCTGGAGATTAAATATGCTTATATAATTACTACACATCTTTAAAGCTATAGAATGCATAAGATGTGACTCTAAGCAAAATACACAAATAGGAAAACCAGGGTCTATAGCTGATATGAAAAAAGATTAACAGGAAAAGGATAACCTGGAGGCCGTAATGCATGGTTTTATTTCCCATATCATTATTCTGAACCGTACTTAAAAGCTGAATATTATATGTTTATTTCATATCAACCTACATTTTGTATGCAGAGGTTCCCACAGCCAATCTTAAACATTGTCCTTTAAAAGGAAAAGAGGGCAAGTGATGAGAAAGGATCCCCTCCGCCTTTCTGAATTGGAACAGACAATATTGGGCTAGATAAAAAGCAGCCTGCACTGAAACAGCATTGGGCCTTTGTTTGCCACACCTTCTCTCCAGAAACCTAGAAAATCAACCTCCTGCTCTTAGATGTCGGCACAAAAATAACCTCATCTGTTTTCTTGGAACAGCTCTTATGCTGCGTATTATTTCTTTAACCCACTAGACTAGTATTTGTAGCATCCTGTTGGGGGCGTGATGGCTCAGCAGTTAAAGACACTGAGCTTGTCAGCTGGAAAGCTGACAGCCCGGGTTGGAGACCCAAGCGCCACACGACAGGGTAAGCTCCCATAACTTGCCTCAACTCCTGCCAACCAAGCAGTTCGAAAGCGTGCAAATGTGAGTAGATAAATGGGCACCACTTCAATGGGAAGGTAACAGTGTTCCATGTGCCTCGGCATATAGTCATGCTGGCCACATGACCACGGAAGCATCTTCGGCCAACGCTGGCTCTCTCGGCTAAGAAACAGAGATGAGCACCGCCCCCTGGAGTCGGACACAACTGGACAGGGGAAACCTTTACCTTTAGCATCCTGTCAGTCAGTTGGCAGCAAAGGTTCCCTAAGACCCCCAGAATCCTTCACTCCTCCATCAGGGACCCACAACAGAAGCCCCCTGGCCCCAACTGCACAAGAGATATGTCTCCTCGCATTCTCCTCCCCCTTCTCCTTGCCTGCCTTTTGGGAAGCCTTCCTCCACAGGCCCTTGTTACACCTTCCTGCACAAACAAAAGCCCCACAATTATCGCACCGTTCCATGAATACTCATATATCAATATTCACACGCAGGGTCGTGTGTTTCAGTAAAAACACTGAGGGCAGTTTCAATATAACATCTTGTAAAGCATCATAAAAAAGCCATAAACCACCAGGATAAAGACGACGCTTAACGCAGGGAGTTAATGAAACAAACAGAGGCAAAGCACTGGCTTGGCTACAGGTAGGGATATAATATAAATCCAGACACAGAGTTTTATGGGAATGGATTTTCAAGATCAGTCAAAAGAGATTCCACTTGTGATACAGATGGCAATGCTGAGTAAAAACCCGTAAGCATCTGCCTGGCTTTTCTCTGCAGAAAAAAAAATCACCATTAAAAACAGTTATCTTCTCTACCATTCTAACCCCCTTCTTTATTCACAATATATTTTCTACCCTGCCATGTAAATTTTTGTCCCCACAAATCTGCCTTGCATTCCCTGATCCCAACTCAGGCTATGAGGGAGAAATTGATATAATTTAGGAAGTGGGGGGGGACTATCTTTTTCGCCAGCATGCCTATTGTTTCTGCTTTTTTTCTTCATGGATATAAAACATGTAGGTTCATCAGTCCTGATGTACACGGGAATACCTTTAAGCCAGCCCAGATGAAATTATTTCACCTTCATCAAAACTGAAGAATAGGTTCTTCTAAAACGGGTTCCTTCTATTCTCATCAGGTTGGCTGGAACTAGAAGGGAGCCGTGAGGGGGAAAATGTCAATGCCGCTTTTGTGTAGTTCATAGGAAGAGTATATTCAGATTGTCAATCTACCACTACTCCATCATTTTCTGACTGTCTCTGAAGAGCACAGAGAGGCAGGCAAGGGAAGCAGTTTTTTTCTACACAAGCGGACTGGGCAACAATGACCTTTAAAGCAAGGAAAGGTGAATGATGGCAATGCATATTAATTGAAACCAGAGGATATTCCCAAATGATCACTAAAGTGCCTGAAAATGTACATGTATTTCCAGGTTCATTTCATGGGAAGGCTTACAGAATGCAGCCGAGACAGATTTCTGAGTAAACACTCTCCAGACCAGGCTATAAATATGTGACAAGCCATTTTTCTACAATCTTTCCATTAGGTTTGTCTGCAGGTGTTTCATGAGGTATGCATGTACTGGGGAGAGGAAGACCCCCCCCCCTCTTTCATGTTCTCATTCTTGCTTTCCAGGTCAAAACAAGGAAAGAGCCTTAACCTCCTTCACACCTTTGGCAGCTGTGCCTAAAACTCCAGGCAACCAAATCTTTCTTAGCTTCAGCTGGGAGGCCATTGACATGTTAGTTCTTCTTCTGATTTGTGGAATGTACCATCAGGTCTTACAGGGGAAACACACAATCACGCTTAATTGGAGAAAGAATTTGGAATTTACACCCACAAGAGATTTCCATTTGAAGGCTTCCAGGACCTACCTCCAAACAAGGTCAAAGCATAATTTCAAAACACATTCCAAACAAATTGAATTAGCTTCTTTTAAGACCAGCCAGTGAAAAAAAATGGGAGGGAAGTCAAAACCAGCTTCGTAGTATTTTACTGTCAGGGAGACAATTCAAAGATGAATGGATAGAAAGTATAAATTACCTACAAGAGAATTTGAAGAGGGACTGACAAGGAGAATCACTGTGACTGCAGATGCCTGCCCACCCATATGTCACTCTGAATGCAGTATAGGAGGACAATGGGAGTTTCCATGCATTGCATTATGGGAAGGCAGAGATGTTAAATATATCTGGCTTATATTGCTGAGGGACACCAGAAGATTTGATTAGACTGATACTCTCCCTATCTGCCAGCTGCATGGCTACCTTTCTGATATTTTCCCGCCCTTGGACTTGAGCAGCTGACAAAGTGGGTGATCTGTAATCCAAGAAATAACCCCAAATGGCCTGCCCTGATAAATTAGCCAGGAAGAGTTTATGGAGATGAATTCTCCACCATTACTTCAGCTCCAACCAATTACCTATCCAGAGAAGATCACTCCTCTCAAAGCATAAACCCTTGGCAGCTGCATAATTCCTATCCACGCTTTTTATGCATATGTACAGTATATGTATATTTACTTAGTTTGAGTTGATGGTCTTTTTTATGATCGAGGTTGTAAAAGTACCAGAGGACCTTCTATGCAGCTTGTGCTGTGCAGCCTGGTAAATCCAGGTCAGGGGGAGGAGAGAGACAGGAAGATTGAACAAAAGAGGCAGCCTTTTTTAAACTTGAATAACCTTCCCTTCTTCCATTCTCTCTCTCTTTCTTTCACACACACACAGGGTTTATTGGTAAACCAAGAGACAGTGGTTAAGGGCAAGTTATTCTTTTCACTGAAAAATCTTCTTTAAGATGTTACTTTTAAGAATTAGTGTACCCTATGTTACTAAGATATGATAGGCTATTTCAGCATGTACGAGAAAGTAGTTTGTGTACATTAAGTACTATGCTTGAAATCAGATATGCTGGTGTGTGTTTATGTTTCAGTAGGGTTACTACATTTGAATTTTCCAACAAGAAGATCATTCAGACAGGGAGATGTATTTGTATCAGTACAGGTAGTTCACAGCCATTCATTTAGTGACCGTTCGAAGTTACAATGGCACTGAAAAAAATGAGTTATGACTGGTTCTCACACAACTGTTGCAGCATCCCCACGGTCACACGATTAAAATTCGGGCGCTTGGCCACTGGCAGATATTTTTGATGGTTGCACTGTCCCAGGGTCATGTGATCACCATTTGCAACCTTTCCAGTCATCTTCTAACAACAAAGTCAATAGGAGAAGCCAGATTCGTTTAATGACCACTAAAATGCAGTGACTCACTTAACAACTGTGGCAAAAAGGTCATAAAATAAGGCACACTTAACAAATGTCTTACTTAGCAATGGAAGGGTTGGGCTCAATTGTGGTTGTAAGTCAAGGACTACCTGTATCTACTGGCCAGAATGAATGTGTTTTATATACTGTATGTATGTATGTATGTATGTGTGTGTGTGTGTGTGTGTATATGTATATATGTGTGTGTGTATGAATGTATATATGTATATGTATATATGTATATGTATATGTGCACATATACACATACATAAAGTACCTATTCAAAACAAGTAATGAGTACTGTAATATGCAGTGGTGAAAAATAATCTCTCTTTTAAATCAGAAAAACTCAGACTTGGGATAATATGCAATGTTTTTAAAATCTGACCCTTAACATATTATATAATTATCATTACTGTAATGTTTTTAAAGTTATTCAGTTGAATTGCTTTGCTATTTTTCAGTTTAGAAACTCAAACGCCTTCTGGCATATACATATATCCAGTGGTGGGATTCAAATATGTGAACAACCGGTTCTCTGTGTGGATGCCGCTTACAGAAGTCCATTCTGGGCCTGGGCAACAAAAAATTAGCTATCGGTTCTGCCGAAGTGGTGCGAACTGGCTGAATCCCACCACTGGATATATCTCATATGACTCTTCAGATGGCCATTCTTAGAATCACAAAGTTGAGCAATAACATTCCAAATTGTGAGACTATGATGTGGTATTGTTTCCTCCCGTCACTGTTGCCATCGCTGCTAGCTGGAATAAAAAAAATGGCAGAATCCAAAATATTTTTAGATATACGAATATAAACATATAAAAAAGTAAAGGCCAAAAATTTAAGATCCAAAAATTAAGATCCAAAAATGCATTGATTACCCTATTTTTAAAAAAACTATAGCAAATCTTGAGGGAAAATTCCTTGCAAACCACCTAAATTTAACAACTTCCTTTGTGAATATAAAGAATATTGCCTTATTTTTATTTTCCTTTCTCTCCCAAAGGAATGGATTTAGTATTATTATTATTAAGGCTAGAGAGAGCCAGCCAGTAGGTGAGCAGCAGTTTTTCAGCTTCCTCTAAATCTATATCGATAAATTCAGACAAATGTGAAGTTTGCCTGTTCTCAGTGACTGTACAATTTATAAGAGTTTTAAGAGGATGTATAGGTAGAGTAATCTAGACATTCCGGCCACTGCCATATTAGAAGCATATGCATTCAAGACTATATAGAGAGAAAAATGGTAAGAATGATTATTCTTTGATTTTGGGATGTAAAGCATTTATTAATGATTAATTTTTGACCTTCCTAGACAAGCAAAGTCAATAGGGGAAGCCTGCTTTGCTTAGCAATTGCATGAGTCACTTAACAACCACAACGATTCAGTTAACAATCATGACAAAAAAAGGTTGTGAGCCACCTTGCTTAGCAATGGAAATTCTGGTCTGAATTGGTCATAAGTTGTGTACTACCTGTAATTCATGGACATTAAAGTGTTCATATAGCAGTCGGTAGAAAGGAATATTTCTGTGCATCCCAATCAATGTTCTAAAAGTGATTTTGCTGATACTTTTGCTCCTGGGGAAAGGCCACATCGGAAATGCAAAGTTAGCATAGCAATTGTTGTTAAAGAACAACAACAGCACAAGAAAAGATGTGCCTTTGAGCAGGTAGTTTTGAGTGAAATCTTTCTTCTATCTTCCCAAGTATCAACATATTTCTGATTCCGGATCATACCTATTAGTGTTTGTGAAGACTGGCTGTGGGATCGTTCTAGTACTGCCCCTTTTCCATTCCAGCAGTGATCTAATTACTTAGAAATTACTGGTGAGAAGAATTATTTTCTTTTATGGTTTCAGGAACTAAGATTGCTATAAATCTGATAGAAAGGTTTGAGGAGTGGGTTTTCCCAAGATAGAAAGGAATCACTGCTCCCTGAATTTCCCCGACTGGTGTGCCATTTCGTATGAGGTGGCATTTTCTGTTTCCTCCTGGCCAGATCTCATGTTCTATTCATGAATGACAGTAAGTGAGGGTGCTTTGTGGGAGAGATGCATCGCAAAGGAAGACATCCCTTTGCTTAAAACATAACAGAATAACAGGGTTGGAAGGGATCTTGGAGGTCTTCTAGTCCAGGGCTTTTCAACCTTTTCACCGATTGTACCACTTTTAGGATATGGCAATATTCGAGTACCACCTAGCAAAGTGTCAAAAACTTGATGACAAAAAAAAAAAACCTGTTCAAAGTTGCAATTGCACTGAAATGACTTATGACCATTTTCACACTTATGACCATTGCAGCATGCCCAGGGTCATGTGATTTATATTTGGATGCTTGACAACTGATTCATATTTATGATGGTCACAGTGTCCCAGGGTCATGTGATCCCTTTTGCAACCTTTTGACAAGTAAAGTCAATGGCAGAGCTGCTGGTGGCGAAGTGCTAAGGCGGAACTTCCCTCCCTCCCTCTTTCTCATGCCCACCTCCTTCTGAAGGAAGAATTTGAAGAAAAAAAACCATATTTTTTCTCTTCCATATATTCATCAAACAAGGAAAAGCCTCCAGAAACAGAAAAGACAAACTGCTGAGTGAACTAGCTTAAAAAGGCACATTTCCCTTTAAGAATTAGCTACTGGCTAGAAAGGAAAGTAAGGAAGAAAAAAAAATGTAGTAAGTATTGTCTGCCGGCTAAGGCAGCCTCCCCAAATGGCTCCATTCATAAGTAAAAGAATCTACAGGCAAAATCCATTCAGGAGAAAAATACTTCAAAATCCCTTGCAGCAAAACTTACAGCTAACAATAGCAGAGCAATAGAAGCTAACACTAGCCATCAGCCATCAGCCAAATAGAAATTGCCAAACACTCCTTAAGAACACAAAGCCCACATTGCACAAATCCCAGAACTTCAAAGTCACAAAAGCACATAAGAATCCTTCCACTCTCCATCTCCTCCCTCTTTCTCATGGGGGAGGGTGAGCCAGAACTGAGCCTGGGCGCTTTGTCTCTCCCCAGCCACTGCAGCTCTGGAAGACTCTCTCACAGTAAGTCCTTGCCTGCGCTGGCTCTTTCCCTCCCCCACTACACTTGGCTAGGCAGGGCTGCGTACCACCTGCCACACGTTAATGTACCACAAGTGGTACGCGTACCAAAGCCCTGTTCTAGTCCAACCCCCTGCTCAGGCAGGAAACCCTATACCATTTCAGACAAGTGGCTGTCCAGTCTCTTCTTAAAAACCTCCAGTGTTGGAGCATTCACCGCTTCTAGAGACAAGTTGTTCCACTGATTAATTGGTCTAACTGTCAGGAAATTTATTCCTGGTTCTAAGTTGCTTCTCTCTTTGATTAATTTCCATCCATTCCATCCACCTGGGGTATCTGACTCCTAGAGCAAATTTAAACAGGAGGAATTTCTTCCAGAAATATTTCCACCCTACTAAAGGCACCCAGTGATTTTTGTCTCTCTGGCTTCAGCATAAATTGCCAACTGAGCGGGAGGCCAGAATCTTTTACACTCACTCTATTTAGCTTTGCAATATCATTGTCCTATTAAATGAGACTGGACGACACTTATCCAGAGGTTTGGGGTGGGCGGGCTTTTTGTTTGTTTGTTTGTTTGTTTTTAATGTGCTGATTGTGAAAACAAAGAAGCAGGAAAAAGCGTGCCTACTTGTAATTCTTATTGATGCATTCATTATGTGTTTATGGTGTTTTGTGATTTAAAATTTAATTGATTTTATATTGTGAATGTATATATTGGACGGCAACTTGGGAATATTTTCCTTAGAAGCAGCCTAATAAATATTTCAAATAAATGAAGAAATATTGCTTGGCTCCTCCAGAATCTGAAATGGAGCTCCTGCCTCCACCTTGTATCTACATGGAGAATTTATGCTGGGGAATTTTCAGAATTTCAGCTTTGAGGTTTATTCTTTTTTTTTATGTTAGGTGGAAGGAACAGGGATGTCTTTTTCCAAGCCCTGGACCTTGCTACCCATATAGAAAGCTAGATCTGGTATGAAAAATCTCCTGGCCTGACCATAAGGTGAGTGGATGGGCTTCCTTCTCTTTTCTAAGCTTGAACCATTTAGGTTTTTTGTTTGTTTGTTTCCTTGATGGCGCTGACATCCCAAGTTAATAGAGCTTATTTCTAAAGAGATGTGAATGCACTGGAGTGACTGTTCATCCAGTCTTTTTTAGAACTCCTACAATAGGAGCATCTAATCTGTGCTTCCTCTCCTCCAGTATCTTCCCTGCAGCCCTCAATCCCTTACTGTATTTCATTTTTGTTCAATAAAATTAGAATTGTTTGGAGATTGAATAGCATGAGGGAATGCGGAAATCAACAGATCAAGAAAAGAGATGTGTTGTCAAGGAAATTATGGTTTTCCCTCTGACATACACTCAGTCCTCGTTATTTTCGCATTCTGTCTCTGTGGATTCACTTATATAGCCTTCTATAAAAGTGTAACCCATTTTTCGTAAAGGAGGCCTCAACTCAGCTATGGGAAGAATCCAGAGAAAGAAATATTTAGAATATATTTCCCCAAAGGATTTTAAAGGTAGAAACCAACCCCCCCCCCAAGTCTCTCTGCCCCAAACAGAAATCAGGTCTGCAGAAATGCAGATGTGATAATCTTGTCAGAAAGATTGGAGCCAGGAAGCTTGGATTAGAAAGAAAGATCTCTAGAATCAACAATCCCTCACACCAAATAATCCAACAGTCATCAGCCACAGCCCAGGGAAGCAGGATATGACCTTTGGGACATAATAGGATTAACCCACCACCATCTGAATACCAGAAAGGCACACTCAGACTCAGGTCAAAGTTCATGCCACAGGAACAATTCCAAACAAAAGCCCAAGAAGGTATAAAAACCCACCACTCCCTACTACATGTGGTCAGTTTTTCCAGAGCCATCTTTCTGTCTGGCTCTCCTCTTTAATAAACTACAACCTTCTTTCTAAAGCAGTCTCCATTTTGATTATTCCCAGCTTGGACTGGACCCTGATGAAGATTTTTCTTTCAACACAGCTATATGCAGCCATGTGCAATAGGAAAAAAAAAAGTTTGAAAGCCTTACCATGCAGCATTGACATGAGCTACACCAAGCTAAATTATGGTGTTGGTTGCAGTAACAAGTCTCCATGTTATTCTTCAGTAACCACAGTTTCCGTTTCCATGGGGTTTTTCAAGAATGTAACCCTTGTGGATAATGAAAATTGAGTGTACCTATTTAAAGCTTTATCTGTATTCACTTTCCTTGCTTCCCTCACCCATACAATGAACGGCTGACTTAAAAGCTGACTTGGCTGTATCCTTATTGGTTTCAGAACATGTATCCTTTTTTCAACATGTCCAGGACTAAATTCTAAGATCACGATTTTTATATTGGTAGTTCTCGACATACAATTGAGACCCAAATTTCTGTTGCTAAGCAAGACAGTTAGTTGTTAAGTGAATCAGGCAGTCATTAAGCAAATCTGGCTTCCTGCATTGACTTTGCTTGTTGGAAGCTGGCTGGGAAGATTACAGTGGTGATCACATGACTTCAGGGCATGCAACCGTCGTAAATACATGGCAGCTGCCAAGTGGCTGAATTCTGATCACATGACCAGGGGGATGCTGCAGTAGTCGTAAGTGTGAAAAACAATCATAAGTCACTTTTTTCATTTACCTTCTAATCTTAATCATAAACAAACCAGAGTTACCTGGACAAGGAAGCCTTTGGAGCAACAACTCTTTCTCCCCCCTATCATGACAGCCTGTTTAACTCCGATCAAGCATAGCTGGTTCAGAAAACTCCATAGCCCATCTGATCTCTTGCTTGCTCTTCTCATTTCGCCAGCAACAGGAAATAACATCACACAAGCTCAGTGGAGGAAAGAACACTGGAAATTTGTTCCCCAAACAAGCAGAGGTGTATTTACTAATAGACATGGTTAAGCAGCAGGAAAGCAGGAGAGCAGCCAAACAAGCAATATTAATCCTGAAAGAGCATCCATTTCTAGAAAGAATACGCTGTACTATGTGTTCTTCCAGCATCTTCCCAACTTTATTTCTTGCTGGTTAATTGCAAAAATTCAGCAATTTTTTTCCCCACTCCAAATTTGAAAAGTGACACTGTTTCCTGTATGTATGGGCACACAGACATGTCGCAGAATTGATAATCCTGAAATTTCAGGTGCTTAAAACAGCCACCAGCTATCAAAGGACATTAAAACAAAATAGGACATGGAACGCGTTTTACATATTGTTGACTAATCATGATTTTCTGGATAAATTACCAAGTACTAGACTTGCACAATACCCTAAGCCATAAACTATGTTTTACTAATTGCAATGTTTGGGTATAAACTTTGGACTCAGTTATGCTTCCTTGGATTTTAGTTCAGCGTGCTGTGGGAACCCAGACACTGACTTAAAACAAATTCAGGCAGGGGGGTCCATCCAGTCCATAGAGTTCCTTTTTTTTTTTACATTTTTAATAGAAATCTTTTAATTAGAGGTGTGTGGAATCTTCTGCCTTGCTAAATATATGCTCTTTTCATGAAGCTGCTGCTTTTTCTCAAGGGTCTTCTATTATCACACTCTGCTAAAGAAATTAAGAAATTTACCGAACAGGGATGAGGCTCTCCAGATGCTGAAGAACTACAATTCCCAAGAACCCTTTTTAGTAGTAGGCACAGTGATGATGAATGGCTGGCAGTTATAGTTCAGCAGAGATCCCCCATCCTTATATTGGTGAAAAAGCTGAAACTATGGCCCGGTGGATATTTTATATGCAAAAGGTCCCAGGATCAATCTCTGATATTGTTAAACAGATCTTGTAAATTTGCACAACCAGTCAATACAGACAAGGGCTGGGTCAGCAGTGACATTTCAGACGCCGCTGAATTACAATTGCAATTCCCAGCATTGCTCATCACTTGCATGCTTCATAAGGATGCCATGGGGTTATAATCCCACATTAGGAGTGCTGACGTCAATAAGGAAGAACAATCTGTGTCTGAATCAGGCCGTTTTCATTTCATATGGATAAAAGCCATAACAGTTTCAGTTCCTTTTCTGATACTTTCAACAGTATTCCCATTCCTTTCTCCCAACTCTATCATTCTGCCCTTCTGAAAAATTCTGGGGAAAATATACGTATTCTTGAGATATGGTACAGCACCTGTTCATTGCCATGTAAATGTATGACATTTAAATGTCAAAAATGTGTTTTCTGGACAGTAGGGCAGGCTACTTTGCAAGACACTCTGCAAAACTGGACTTTATAAAGGTGGCATTTGACTTGCTCGCCTCAAGACTGGGGAGAAGGAGGAAGAGGGATCTATTTATCCTTAAGCAGTTCTGGTATCCAGAGAATCAATATATGATAATTGCATCCATCAAATCTACCTCGTTTCACACTCTTGCGCAGAATCTCTGTGATGACCCATAACAGACTCTGGCCTTGAGAGAACAGGTGAGAATGACATTAATGGCAGAAATGGGGAAGATCTTTGGCACAGAGCCAACGATCCAAAGTTCTCCAGGTTACACTTTTTCACATGGAATCAACCAAGAATGGAGGGACAGGTGCTTAGTAGAAGACAATGAAAAGCCAGTATTTCTCATAATTTTGCTATCTCTGAGTCTAAACAGCTATTCAGGTGGCACTGGAGAAGAAGCAAAGCTTTATCACCATCCTCTTTCTTCATTGCAAGTTAAGGAAAGAACTAAACAAACACACTGAGGAGAAACTAGGTAACAGAATCTGCCACAGAAGTGCTGAATCCAGTGGTATTTGCAGAGGGAGGGGTCAAAAAGTTCAGGGTGGTGGGCATGATGCTGCAATTGAAGCCTTGCCCTTTTTTAATGTGTACTTCACATTTTTAAAAAGGCGTGATTTAATCACATATACTACTCACACATGCTGTCTTCATTTTTCTGATCTCCCAACCCCAACATCCTTGGCTGAATCTCTCTGCTACATGGTGTTTTGCTAGTGGGTAACAATTCTGTGTGTGCGCAGGGACTGGGGACAAAGTCCATCAGCAAGTTCAGGCACCCCACCAAAGTCTGAAAGGAAAATGTAATTGACCAGGATGGGTTGTATATCATTGGTGTGAATACACTCCTATCTTTTCCATTTATAGGCCTTATCCCTAAGCAGAAGGCCAGATAAATATCTACGTGAATCCAGGCAGATCTTCCTTATGCAAAAGAAGCATTGGAAGAAATACCTGGAAAACACCCAATTATATCTTCCATGATTCCAACAGGTGGTTTTTAATTTCTTCTCCTAAATTAATTCCTCTCCCCCCCCCCCTATAGAGGTTGAAACTGATCTTTGTCTACAAACAGCTAACATAGAGGAAAGGCCAGGTTATGTGGTAAGGTTATATCTGTTTTATTGGTTCATTTACTGGGCTTGTATTACCACTCCAGTTATAAGTGACTGAGCAACTCATTTCCCTATTCCATAAAATAAGGTTTAAAAGGTACATAAAAATGAAACAAGTAACAAATAACTCACAGTTCTATGCCAGGGACAATAAACAAAGTCAATTCAAACATAACACCATATTCCAAAAGGAACACTTCATAACAAATCAATCCCCCAGGCCTGCTGGAAAAGGCATGTTTTAATTGCTTTTCTAAAGCCCAATGAGCTTGGGGCCCTACGGATCTCAGAGCAGTGTTGTTCTAAAAAAAAAGGGGGGGGGGTAACAACTGAAAAGGCACCTAAAGATGACATTCTTTGAATGTGAGGAGACTCTCTTCTATCAGATCTCAGCAGAAACAATTGGAAGAAGAAGAATCTGAAGGTAAAGGGGTGCTTGGTGCCCTATGAGCTTGGTTTTAAGATTTAAGTCCAACCCACCTTGAATTCTGTAGATTCTTATGTGCCACCGATTTGCTTTGACCATTAGCAATTCAGATTCTTGTAGAGGGTTAGCTTGCAATAAACCCATATTCATTTGTACTGCCTTGAGTCCTGATTTCCTGCCCTTGACAGGTATGAGGTTAGGTGGGAAGTGGTGACAATGTCACAAAGGAACAAGTAGGTTTCACTGAAGGAGGAACCCATGCAATGGAGAAAGGTCAGGAGAGGAACAGCATTGGAGAGACTGTTAACCAAATGAAGACCTTCCCCCGGTGGATTATTCTCCAGCTGTGTTGGGTCTGCAACTCATATGAGATTCTGGTAGTTTTAGTTCTAATACATCTCCTGGGAGACACCGGATTAGAACAGGTTGACCTAATTGCTTTCTGTCCACTTCCACTGAGAGAAGCGTTTCATTGATTAATTTAATTTTATTTATTTTTTAAAGTGCCTGCTTCCCTTCAAAGCAAAGTTTCCCCAAGGCAGTTTATCATGGACTAATTCTAAAACCATAAAAACCTATAATACACATGTGGTTACAATACAATAAAGCAATAGCTCAGGTAAAAAGTTTCTGAATAGCAACAGAACAACACAACCATGAATAACTGGATGTTGTCCAAATTTTCTGTGTCAGTGCAACCTGTAATCATAAACCACTCTCATAACAACACCTTTGATTAAAATGTGGTTGACTAATATACACAGTTCAGTGTGTGACAGGAAGGCAGCAACTACATCTCCCATCTGCACTAGGAATGCAGGTCAAAGGAGGGATGAAGCCCTTCAGCCAAAAGTTTGGATGATGAAAAAGCCAGAGGCTGCCATTTTCTAAAGAAATCCATACTCAACCATCCTTCCTTTTCCCACCTGTGCATTGCTCAACATCTCTTCTTCATTTCTTTCACAGGCACACACCTGCCTTCTCCTTCTAGTGTTCCAGCCAAGTACTTTCTCGCTGATCCTTGTCTTCCCCCAAAGTGGCAATGAGTTGATCTGACCCTGTATGGAATTTATGCCCAATACAAGCACCTCCAAACTGCAAGTTACCTAGTTTAAGCACTTCACCTTAAACTGGAAGGAATAATAAAACCCTTCAAGCTGATTGCTCTCTCACCTCCCCACTCACGTTGGTGCCATGCCACCTTCTTTCTCCTTTTCTCCCCAATGACACTTTCCCTGCAAACATGAGAAATTGCTCCTGCCCCACACATCCCCTGCCCGACAGTTGTAGGTAGCTGTTTTGTCTGCATTCAAACACAGTTCATTTACTTACTGATAAGCAAGAAGAGGGCACAGTGGGCACACAAATGGTGACTGGGGGACAAATGGCTGAATATCAGGAAAAGAGAAATAGGTAGGAGATAGGGGCTCTGCATTTATAAGAAAAGGAGACAACATGGGTACACAGCCTGTTCAGGAAAAGTCCCTGCCGGAGCTGCTCACTAAAAGCTTGAGTGGCTAAGCGCAAAAGGCAGCCAGCCTCAGACGCTGAAGTCAGTCCTGTCTCTCAAAGGCTGCTTAGCATTCTGGCAACGCAGCAGCCCCCTGGACTGAGCCCACTCAGATTGCACAGCACGTCCACATGTCCCTGGCAGCTTTAAGGCTCAACAAGGCAAAGAGAGAGTGATGGAGAGCAGAGCCATACATGCCTGTGCATACATACAGGGCACAAGTGACCCACGCAAAGCACACTTCTATAAATAGCTCATGCAGGCTCACACACAGGTTCCTTTCAGGTGTGGGAAAGGAGATGAGCCTGTCCTGCAAAGGCTGAAATCTCACTAATTGACCTGGTAATTTAAGCCCAGGGAGACCCAGGTTAGTTTGGAGCTACATTGATTCCCTGCTGACCAATTGATCACATCGTGTGCATCGCTGACCAAAGACTAAGTTCCCTTTTTCTGTCAATCAAAATAACATCCACGCAAAAATTGGGCCTGTGTATAGGCATTCTCTCCCTGTGCTTATTTTGATTTTCCCTCGTTTTCCCCAAGCCTCACAGTGGGATGGAAAAGGGCAGGACAGGCCTCCCTCCCCTCCACTTAGTTTGTAAGGCACCTTTCCCAATCGCTTTATTCCAGCTTTATTGCTTCGTTTACTTGGAACCACAGACAATGAAGGCAGGAGGTAGCAAATCTCGGCCTCTTGTGGCAGTTGGGAGGACGGATCAGACAACATCCCTTCTTATGTGCTGCTAGCTAGCAGATGATGGTGGATATTTTGGCCAGGAAAGGGGAAACGTTAAGTCAAGCATATTTCACAAAGAAGCCAAGGGAAGAAATACAGACAACATCACCCCATAAATCTAGTTAACAGTAAGTTCATTTGGAATTAATTTTAATGGGGGTCAGCCCTGCCCTAAGTTAAAGAAAGGCTATAACTTAAGAGAACAGATGTGGGCAGCAGCAGGAGCTTTCATGACTCTCAGGACTGTTGAAGGCTGGAATTGTTTATTTATTCTCTCCTGGGCTCTCCAGCCAATCTATTGCCGGGTTGGGCAGCCTGCGACAAAGAAGGAGAAGATTTCAGTTGAGAGGCCCAGGGAGGACAACTGCTTCTGTTCGTTGTCTCTTACTCTTTTTCTCTCCTCTTCTCCTGGGACTAAACTAATTCCACCATCCAACAGTCAACCATATTATCTAAAGGAGGATGAGTGAGTCAAAGGAGAGTAATACTCTTATCCAGTTGTCCAAACGACAAAATCCTAGAGTGGCTCCAGGAAAAGAGGGTTTCTTTGAAGACTCCATTATGATTTCCATTTTACTCCCCTTTTGCTCACTCACTCGGGGCGAGTGAGCAAAGGCCAAAAATGGGGTGGGGAAGAGAGGTAAGTAAGTTCCTCCTGGCTGCTGTTTCCACTTGGCACAATGGACTTTCCTTCTCCCCTGTGGTAAAAGACCAACCACTAGGAAGTGGTATCCTCAAACCTGTGATTACTATGAGGACATCAAAAATGCAACTGGAACAATGGCAATTGTCAGAGCTGCTTCCGATGGGTAAGTTTTTATCCAAGGGTGGTGGAAAGCCACTTCTCTGGATGTTTTAATCTGGATTTCTATAGGGAACAGGGGGTTGAACTTGGTTGCCTTTTTGGCTTCCAACTAAGATTCTACGGAAAATGCTATTTTCTTTAAAGGTTTAAAGGTTTCTCCTGTCCAGCCATGACTGACTCAAGGAGGCGGTGCTCATCTCCAATTCTCAGCTGAGGGAGCTTGCATTGTCTGACAGATGCTTCTGTCATCATGTGGCCAGCATGAAAATACAGAACGCAGTAATCTTTCCCACTGAAAGGGTATCTATTTATCTACTTGCATGTGGCATGCTTTTGAGCTGCTAGATTGGCAGGAGCTGGGCAGGTAATGGGAGCTCACCCCGCCGCACGGCACTTGGGTCTCAAAACTGGGCTGTCGGCTTTCCAGATGACAACTCAGTGTCTTCACTGCTGAGCCATTTCCTTAACGATGTCAAAATAAGACGCAACTCTGTTTGCTTCTGCGTGAAAAATGGAAGAAGATGGGGTACCATCTTGCACCCAATACTGCAAATTGTCTTGAGCAGGTCCTCCATTTTATACTTTGAGTTTGAATGAGATGTAATTGTAATTTGGTTTCTGTGAGAGTTGCCTGCTTTTCAATTTGACAGCCAACTTTCTCTGAAAAGTCACCACAGCATGCGGTGCGTGCATCCACGCCGTAAATCTAAAAGGACTGTGTATCAATTGTGTTCTCATCCAGTCCTTAAAAGGGGACTATGAAAGTCAGTTTCATCGCAAAATAGGAATTACGATAATTCATCAACGATGTGAACTCTTTTTCCAGAGGTTTAAACAATGCCAAAGGATGTATATAGGAGGCAGTACCCAGTTAATCTTGGCTTATTGTGGAAAGTTAAGCAGGGTCAGACTTAGTTAATACTTGGATAGAAAACCCAGGAAATACAGTTCCATAGTTGAAGACTAGACTGAGAAGTTGAAGAACTATTCCAAAAGGTGGCAAAAGCAATCACTTTCGTATGATTGCCAAAAAAGTTAAAGGGACATGTCCATGAGGTCATCAGGAGAGTTCAGCTCACTTTATTTTACATATCCTCAACAGCTCACCAATGGAAAAATTTACTTTGTTCTCACACATTGTTTTGTGAATGGCCATTGTTAATAAGTAGTTAACACGGTCTGTAGCTTGCATTGATCTTTATCATCCTTGTCCCTGAAGCAGAGATGTTCTTTTTAGTTCAGGATAATGCTTTATGTATCGGATGAAGTCGACTGTAATCCTCAAAGCTTATATGAAAATAAATTTACTAGTTTTTTAATGCCATGTTGCTATTTGACATTATGGCAAAAGACTTAACGTGGTTATCCCTCTGGAAACATTTGAACTATGCAGTATTTATTTTGTTGTCAAAACATAATGTCACATCTCCATTTTACAAAATGCTTAATAGAGTAACGAATTATTAATACTTAAATGAATAGAATGTTTTAAAAAAGATAAATCCACACCTTATCTATCTTTTAGAGGAGAAAAGACAAGATAGCAACAGAAAGGAAACTCATGCTTCTCGATGTCACTTTGTTACAGAATGGCTTATAAACACTATTTTGGTGCTTGCATAACGCAGCTAACCAAGGGAGAATGCAGCAATTTTACTTCAATATTCCAGTAATACTTTGAACAAATATTGCCCTCTCATGCTCCACTGCTGATAGCATGTTTATATTTGCACAACACACTTAAACCACCATTAAATCATGTAGTGTGTCAGGCACACCCATCATGTACAAAGTAATACTGAAGTCCCAAGGATGTATGTTTAGAGATATACTATACATATTGAGGTAAATATGTATAATATTGCAGGCAAAGTGAGTAGATAAAGGGGGGGAATGGATGAATAGAATAAAAATATTTTGAATTAGAATTTTTGAAAATAATATAGGAGCAATCAAAGACTGGAAAATAAAGAGGAAAGGGGAGAAGAGGAATGTTCAAGATAATATGCTAACTAGGGCAGTTAATAGGAGGCTGGTTGTGATTATTTGCCATTAAGTCACTAATTAAGTTAGATTTTTTAATTAAGATAGATTTTCTCCATGATGATCTGTCCCAATATGGTCCTTCAACTCTTCCAAAAGTGCACCCATCACCCCTATAACAAGCTGCTGGTCATCCTCTTCCACTCTTTCTTTCTACCTTTCCCAGCATTAAAGCCTTCTCTAGAGAGATAGGTCTTCACATAAAGGCAGGGGGGATAAAATTGGAAATGGACACGGGAAGTATCCTCTCATTAGTTGACATATGGCAAATCTTGTGCAAGTAACTTTAAGATGAGAATAACCTAAACATCAATGAATGTTGAATTATTACTCCAACAGCTGAGACAGACATTTTATGACATGGCACCAGTCCATATATGACATTGCAAGTATCCACTGTTGATTTTGATCATCTCTAGTCTACGGGAGATAAGCACTTATGACCTTTGGCACAGTAATTTCTTTATTCAGCTTTATGTCTGAATGTCAACATTTAGACGTTCACTGCAATGGATAATGTTAGAAACTTGTTGAATGTTAATACTTATGGGTACATTTCCAAAGGCTAATAATAAATGTTAGAAATGTTTAGAATGAGGGTGGTTTCTATACACATTCACGCATGGCATGAAATATGCCATTTACTATTAAGTGATGGAAATGAGTATCACAAGCCTGGAAAGGCAAGGTTTAATTGGAATGGTTGGGGTCACCATCTTGACTTTTTTAACCTGCTTCCTGCAGACACTCCTCGCTGGAAGATTCTTTGTGGGGGCTTTATGATAACTACCTATTCATCATTCTCTGAAACTTGATGTGGATTTAGGATAGAGTTTCATGTTTATATTCATGTATCATTGTATTTGCATGCAAGCAATCTTTATTTCTATGCAGTTCTACCCAATTTCATATTGAATACTTTCACATTAACATCCACATAAAACACATTGTTTTATGATCTTCCCCAGTGCCATTCTGGAGGAGATGTTTGTGTGCTGGTGGACAGGGTTGACTTCAGATAGAAAGCTCCGAAAAAAAGTCAGTATACTCAAGAAATCATTGGTATTGAAATCTAATTCCAGAACTTATTTATATCTGTGTTATTATTTCAATTTATTTGTAAAGGCATTCCTTGATAAAGTGCCATTGTATTACATTGATAGGTTGTTTAATTTAATGTAACCACTGATTGGCCCTCTCTGATGGCAACCATTAATACAACTTCTTGCCTGAGGTTTATAAAATTTAGCCAATATACTAAACTTATTCAGAGTTACACAAGCACGCAAAGAAAGAATCCCAAATAACCATCTTTACAATTAGTCAAAAACAAGGATCTTAGTTTAAACTTCAGGTGACATCTCTCATCATTTCCAGTCAGCCCTGTAATCAGGGTTGCAAGGACCACGCCATCTGAGGTTGATGGGAGTTCAAATTCAAGCATCTTCACTTCCACCAAAGAAAAGTGTTCCCAGAATGTCACGCAGTCTAATTGACCAGTTGTAATGCTCTTTCTTCCTCTTTTCCCTTGGCTCCTTAAAAAAAAATCATACTAAATGTGGAAAAGAATAGAAGGTCATTCCTTAAAAAAAAAAATCCCCTTCTCTTTGGTTTGATGATAACAACCCAAGGAGCCTGGGAGGAGGAGGGGGCAGGAATAAAAAGGGTCAAAATGGCAAGATAAGTTTCATTTAACTGGATCGGTGAGCAGCAGAAGTGGGGTGGGGTGAGGCCAGGAGACAGAAAGAGAGAGCAATGAGGAATAGTGACGGGGAAGGATGACTTTCTGCATATGTGTTCTTTCAGCGCTCTAAAAAATATTTCTAGCAGAGGAGGCGATAGTGGCGTGAAGGGCAGGCAGCTCGCAGGATTCTCCTTCCCTGTTGTAGTTTTGCTTAACTCTATACTCATTGTATCAAAGAGCTAGCGGTGGGACAAGCCGTAAAGATGAATTATTGGCCCATGACAGGCAGAAATATAACATCATGGAAATGCTAATGACTCTGCGCTGCCTTTCTTTATGGCAAGTGTAATACAGACTTCAATCATAAAAACAATCTTCCAACATTTTAATGGGCTCCATCATGCGCACGCTTGTCCGTATATTTGAAAGATAAATCAAAGCCCCCAGTTGGAATGAATTTCCCGTCAAACTCTGCTACTCGTTGGAAATTGATTGGCTTTAAGTCTGGATAGTTTTCGCAGGCAAGTCTGGATAAGAAATGGGGGGGGGGGAGAGGCACTCTGAAAATGGGGATGGATGGCTAAAAGGATATTGTTAGGATGAGGTGCAAAAATCCATGCTTTGGGGCCTGGAGAAGTTTCCATTCTTGGCCTTGGTTGCTATAGGAAACAGCAGCCTTTCTAGGAGTTGAACAGAATGGCCCTGTCACAGTCTTATCCAGTCAGAATGACCTTCTGGGATAGGTCTCGACACTTCCAAAGGATACCAAGTTGAGAAAAGATTAGTGTCTTATTAATTCAACATGGAGTTTCCATACTCTGCTTCCATTCCTACTCTATTAGCTTTTTTTCCTCATCAGCCCGCCTTTTCTTTGAACATTGTGAACTATTGCTACCCTCAACCAAACACCCAGGGAGAGATTCAGCCTGGACATTTAAGGGCTATCCAATAGATTTTTTGTACCAGTGAACAAAATAAAGGAAAGCTTAACTCTGATACAGGTTAGAAAATCTGTGTGCTACAATTGCTTGTGTAACCATCATGTTCATATGATATAAAAGTGAAGAAAAGGTTAAAGGCAGATCATGAGTATGAAAATGTTGAACATGATTACTTTATAAAAAACAATAAAAATTACCTTGTACCTCTGTAGAGTAACTACATCTTACCATCAAGATATAGCTAGGGACAAGAAGCACTAGTCTTAGCTAACCTAACTATTCCTAACCAGAATAGGAAAAATGTCAGGAATGGCTAATGAAATCCAAAGATTCTTAGATGAAACTGATTTTCTAGATCTATTTCAATTGGGTTTTAGGCCCAATTCTGCTACAAAAACAATATTGGGCACCTTGTTGGATCATCTTTGCTGGGAGGCAGACAGATAGACAGACAGACAGACAGACAGACAAGGGAAAGGAACTCCTTTTAAGTATCCTGGAGCTCTTAATAGCCTTCAATACTATCAACCATAGTAGTCTTCTGGAGAGATTGCCCAAGTTAGATGTGGGTAGAACAGACAAAGTAGATTTGCTTATGCCAAAATGACCATTTTCAGAAGTGGTTCTAGAGAATTTCAGCTTGATCTCACAGTTTTTCCACTATGGGGTTCCATGAAATTCCATGTTATCTACCATTGAGCTTAGCATTTAATATGAAACTACTGAGCAAATTCATTTGTACATTTGAAATAAGATGTCATTATTATACTGATATCCAGCAATATTTTTATTTTTCACGCAAAGATGGTGGAATTGCTGAATCAATGCTTGGTAATGGCATGGACTTGATAAAGGCCTACAAACTGAAATTCAGTCCACATAGGACAGAGGTGTTGCTGGTGGATGGTTTCTCATTCCAAGTTCAACTTCTCTGGATGGGATTGAAATATACCTTAAGGATCAAATTTGTAATTTTGGGGTGCTTCTGGATTCATCTTGGACATCAGAGGCACAAGTAGCCTTTGTAGTGCGAAACACCTTTTTATTAACTCAGGTGGGCGCACCAAGTATAGTCCTAATTGGATTCAGATGGCCACACAATCATAGTAGAATCTAAGCTTCGGAATGCTTTTCCTAACAGGGTATATCTGGCAATTACTTTTATCTTTTCAGCGCTACTCATAATGTTGGTGCAATTTTTAACTTTTTTATTGTTTGCTTTTACTGCTATTGTTTTGTTATTGTAAAGCATATTTTACATTTTGTAAAATATGTAATGTATGCTTTTGTGCATTGTTTGTTAGATTCTTAGAAAGCACCCAGATTTTTTTTTTTAAAAAAGAGTAGAATCAGTGCACCAATATTTTAACTAGAGAATTTTATGGAACATGGAGTCTAAAAGCATCTAGAGACTTGTTTGGTTCACTACCCTCAGTTAAACAATACTCTCATCCCAATGAATGATTTTTAGGTTCCTTGCACATTCTGTATATAATACCTTCTCCCCCCCCCCCACACACACACACACACTTTGCCTGGAATGTCTTTATTTTACTTCAGATCCTTCATTCCTTGCTAATTTCCCAAGAAATCTCACATATAGTTCATTACCAGATTTCGCCGTAGTTAATTTTTTACAAAATGTGCCTTCAGACCACTTACTATTCTGCGTAGATAGGTGCTATGTTTGCTGTTAATTTAGCTTCCCTCTTACTCCCAATCTCTCTGAAATCCAAAGTGGACTGACTTCACTCTACTTTTTTTCATGTCCTGACCTGAAAATCCTTTGAGGCCAATCACCTACCCATGGATCATTTGAGCCAATTGGATGTTTAAAGGCCATAAAACTATTCTACAGCCACTAAATCAATGCTCACACAAGTCTGTGGTCCAATTCAATAATCATAAGGTAGACTTTAGCTGTTTCTTGCCACATAGGCAGAACAATAAACATTTACTAGGCCTGTGTGCACAATTCAAAAGAAGTGCTTTGGACTTTGTACAAGCAGTACACCTCTCTGTTCTTCACTAAAGAAGCTTAACTCCTCCAGGTTTCTGCATAAGCCTGGGGGAAAAAAGATGCTGCCATTTAAGAGGCATTATTGAATGGACCCTTTAAAGCATCATTCTCTTTAGGCTCATATATGTTGAATTACTATAATGAATAGGAGATAACTACTGAACTGGTACTCACTCCCAGGAATCCCTGGATCATTTCTACAAGCCCTACCAACAAACCCTACCATTTACACTAACAATGTTTTAAACTGGGTACTTCAGTTGGATTTGCAATGTATACTAAAGGGACAGCAGCCTGTATGCAACTTCCCAGCATCCCATATGAACAGCAAGCTGGATGTTTTACCTCCCCAGTTTGCCTAACATTTTAGCCTTACTCATTTTATTTATCTTAATACCTGGGAATATAAAACAGAATCAACACAGGGACCATGTTTTTCAGTTATGCCTTTCTTTCTCCAGGTTTTGTGTGGTGACAGAAAGAATCACGGTCTCCATATGAGCTCTAGTTCTCTTCTTCTCACATCCAACCAGCTACAATTTCCCAACGTTTGTACTTCTGTTTGTTTTCTAGGACTTTCTTCTATATTTGACTTTTTAAGTTTTTTTATTTGTGTGTGCTTGAGTGTATATTGAGTCAGTATTGACTCCTGGAGACTGCCTAGATGAGTCCCTGCAGTTCTCTGGGCAAGGGTTTTTGGAATTGGTTTGCCATTGCCTGCTTCCTAGGACTGAGGCCTCCTGGTTTCTAGCTTCAGGCCTTAATCACGACATGAAATATAAATCAAACAATAAAAGTAATTGTTGAGAGAGAAATGGGTGGTTCAGAAACATGACAGATAAATTAATTAATTAATTAATTAGTGGAAAATATCTATCATACATGCTTCTCTTTATCCCAGTGTTTTCCTTTGACAATCTGTTAAATAGACCGGGCTGAGAGAGTATGATAGCTCAAGCCAACTTCTGTGGCTCAAGGTGTCTAGAATCCAGATCTGCTTAATGCTAGTCTTTAACATTAAGCCACAATGTTTTTTACATCCTGGAGAGATTTCCATTTTTTTTTTAATCACATCCGCTGGATAAGAGGGACTGGATGTAGCCTTGCAAGTCATAATCCCTGATGGCTGGTAAAGATTCTGATGCTATTTCCTGCTATGTTGGCAATTATCACCAAGCGCTTCGCAAATTACTGATAATGGCAAAGTGCTTTCTACAACTTAGAAGCTGTGGGAAACATGGCAAAGTGGGTACTGAAACAATCTATCCTTAAAAAGTCACACACCCCCAAAACTTGTAGAAATACAGCAGCACATGCACAGACTACAATCTATGCAAGTTATATCTTCACAGTACAACAGGATTGTTGTTGTTGTTAGTTGCAAAGTCGTGTCCGACCCATCGCGACCCCATGGACAATATTCCTCCAGGTCTTCCTGTCCTCTACCATCTTCTGGAGTCCATTTAAGCTCACGCCTACTGCTTCAGGGACTCCATCCAGCCACCTCATTCTCTGTCGTCCCCTTCTTCTATTGCCCTCAATCTTTCCCAACATTAGGCTCTTCTCCAGTGAGTCCTTCCTTCTCATTAGGTGGCCAAAGTATTTGAGTTTCAACTTCAGGATCTGGCCTTCTAAAGAGCAGTCAGGGTTGATCTCCTCTAGGACTGATCGGTTTGAACGCCTTGCAGTCCCAAGGGACTTGCAGGAGTCTTCTCCAGCACCATAGTTCAAAGGCCTCAATTCTTTGGCGCTCAGCCTTTCTTATGGTCCAACTTTCACAGCCATACATTGCAACTGGGAAAACCATGGCCTTGACTATACGCACTTTTGTATACAGGATACACAAACCATAATCTATTAAAATTCAATCAATGAGAGATCATTGAAACTTAGAAGAAAAGCAAAACCAAACCCTAAATTGCCAATTGGCGTTTACACAGCCCATTCATTCCTAGGTTTTTTTTTATAACAAGTTTTATTAATTTTTCCATTTTTTTTGAACAAAGTATTTAGGAAACAACGTGGGGATAGGGTAATCAATCATCTTAAATCAAAAACATACATTCACAAATCAGCAATTGTCTAAAATCAAAAACATACATTTACTAGTCAGGTTAACTCCTTGGAGGTTCCCTCTCTCTTTCCCTCCATTAATATAATATATTCAGGTTAATACATTTCTAGGTAAATTTCAATCCGTCCCTAAAAAATTTTCAATCACATTTTACCTATAAAAATTCCAAGTCCTGTTTTTAAGTTTAACTATATTCCAATTACCACATTCCAATTTAACATTAATTAAACATACTATTTATATTTCAGGCATCCCTAATTTCCCTAATTACATAACATAACCATTATCATGTCTACAATAATACTCCAACAATTATCTTCTCATTCTATTGTTTCCATTCCATTAGAAAATAAACATCATATCTAACATAAACCTCTTATCTTCCAAAAAAAGGAATAAAAAATAAAAATAAGGTAAAAAAGAAAATGTATATCTTTACACTATTTCAACCATATATAATCTTAATAGGTATGCATTTAAAACATTTTTCATTTCACAATTCCAAACTATATTCTAACCAATAATTTCATCTCAATTATAAATCTGAATCCTAAATATTAAATCAATCCCAACATCCATTCCGTTATTTTCATTCCATTACAAAATAGATATACCTATGATAAACATATTATCTCCATAAAAAAGAAAGGATAAAAAATAGAAATAAAATAAAAGAGAAAATATATACCTTCTTACTCTATTTCAACCATATATAATCAAGATAGGAATACATCTAAAACATTTTTCATTTCAAAATTCCAAATTATAATCTACAATAATTCCCTCACAGTTATAAATCTAAGTCCTAAGCTAGATCAGTCCCAGTTTTATTTTTCATCTCAGTTACTATTAATTCAGACCATATCTCTAAAAAAACCTTTTTTAGCCATCAAGTATAGTTTTAAGTCCCATTTTTAAATCTGACTCTAGCTTTCTTTTTGTGCCAGGCCGGTTTCCATAAAAGGGCCACTATGTCAATAGATCTCGTTGTTTTGTTTACGATATACATCCTCAATTCAATCTGGTCTTGTGTCTGTTGTCCTTCTTCCATTGTCATCTGGGTGACGTAGTCAATTTTATCTAGTGTTATAGTTATTAGTTGGTTGTCCAGGATATCATAGTTCTGATATTCGATGGATTGTAGATAGAATTGTCTGGAGTCCTCTTTGATAGTGGTAAGTTCTTGTTCTGTTGGTTTTTGGTTTATGAAGAAATCACCTGAAGTCTGAGTGTCAGGTTGTGATTTTGAGGCAAAGGCTTTTTCGTAGTTAAGTTGTAAATAAAATTCCTCGGTCTCATGTTGTACATAGGGTTGAACACAAACCTCTATGGTATTGATCTGTTCCTCAGTTTGTAGTTCTGGGGAGTCATCTTTAGTTTCCCTCCTGAAGTATATATTCTCAGTAAATTTCAAGATTTTTTCCAATATAAGGTTGTAGTCAAGCTGTGGGAAAAAATCCTCCATTTCCATGATCAAGTAGTCTTTTAGTATTTTAGTGGAGGCTATGTTTAATAACAATCAGCAGTCCACCTCCACACAACTGCTTTTTTGTGATAATTTGAAGGCCAAGTTATAGTCATAATCAAGAAATAGTACAGTTGTAATGTCAATTTTCACCACACGATGTCCTCAGTAGGCTGTAAAGTATTTTTCCAGGTAGTATTTTTTTTCAAATTAAGAGAACAAGAACAATAATAAAAAAAAGTATTGTTCAGTTTAATAAGTAGATAAAAAAAAAAGTTCAATAAGAGAAATTTTTCGGGAACCAGAGTACCCGAAAATAAACATAAAAAATAATCAAACTAGATTAGTTATAGTTTCAAGGCTTATAGTCCCACATGCACAAACGCTGCTTCATAAAATTGGGGAAATAGTTCAGAGGCTTTCACAGGAGAATAATTAGGGTAGAGAGAGGAAAGGAAAGGTCTCACCCGGATCTTCCACAGTGAAGACGCTTAGATGTTGTTTGACTTGCGGTTGGTGCAGCTAGATGATCGGCCATGTTAATGGCCGATCTTTTCCCCGTCGGCCCAGAAGAGCTGTCTTGGACCGCGGAAGGTGCTGCTGTGCCTGCCACAGTCAACAAGAGTCCTCTCCAGCGGTAGTCGCCCCTCCAGGGTGACTTTCGACCCTGTCCAGGGTCTACCGGCGGAGGGAAACCGGCTGGTGAAGAGAGCAGGCTCTTCGCACAACCACCAGCGCCACAACCCGGAACCGGAAGTCCCATTCATTCCTAGTTTTAATCAATCAGTTGGAGTGGAAAAAATATTTGGGAGGAAAGGTCTTTAGAATCTGACTCGTATATAAAAACAGCAAGACTCGTGTTAGCAGTGGCTGCTGTTACCATTATTACCAGACCTAATCATAGGAGTTTGGACAGCCAGTTGACCCAGATTATAAAAATTGTCACTACAGTTAAAAACTGAAACCAGTTGCAGACTCCTGGAAATGAGTTCAAAATATATTTTTGCCAGGTGCTAGGATTACTACCTACTTTGCTTTCTGTTTCATGGAAAGCAAATATCTTCTTTAGGTAGGGGATTTTCTCTTCCTTCCTTTTTGACCTTTTGAAAGTCAGCAACTACCCACCCTCCTAGAGAAGGAAATATTTTGGGGAATATTAAAAAAGGCAGAATATTATATTTTCTGAAAGGAATAATAGAACAATCTTAGGCAGAAACCAGCTCCCAATCTCCTTCCCCCAGGCAGAGGCCAGCTTTTAGAAATGCAGATTTGGGGCCACCTATTCATAAGCAAAATGCCTTCAGCCACAGCCCCAGAGAAGCAGGGCACGATCTTTAGGACATAAAAGGATTAACTCACCACCATTAGAATGCCAAAAAGGCACACTCAAGCTCAGGTCAAAGTACATGCCACAGGAACAGGAAGAATCTCAAATACAAAGCCACAGGAACAGGAAGAACCTCAAATACAAAGACCAAAGAAGGTATAAAAGCCCACCTATCCCAACCCCACGTGGTCAGCTGTCCCAGAGCCGCCTGTTGTTGGTTCTGTTCTTCAATAAACAGAACCTTCTTTCCAAACAGCCTCCATTTTATTTATTCCCGGCGTGGACTGGACCTGATTATTTTTCTTTCAACAGATCCAAGCCCACCATGAAACTATGGTATGACAATCCTACGTACCTATTTCTCTCTGCCCATATATCTATTTTAATTAAGAAAAACCACTTTTCATGTTTGCCACTCTAGTCTATAATCTTGCTCCAGGCCATCTGGGAAAACTTGATCTTAAAAGGATCCAAATCTTCCTTCTTTTCTCCTGAGAGGTTCTGAAGGACGTCTTCACTTCATTATGCAATTAGTGGCGCTTTTCCAGAATAAGCTTCTTTTGACCATGAGTTCAGAATGTATCAGAGTTTTTCTCCTATTCCTATTCCATTTCCTCTCTTTCTGGCTAAGCTGGAAAAATAGTTAAGTACCCATGTTGACTCACATGGTAATATAATAAAAGTCAGCTAAAAGAGCAGGCTTACCCTCCACAGCTGGTGTAATAAAGACAGCTAGGGTAGGTGGCAATAATTCTGTGCCTCTGGAAGAAGCATAGCATTTTGGACAAATGTCTACCTTTTTGGGTAGATAATAATTATTTCCCTTTTAATTGACATCATTTAATTGATTAAATAAAGGTTCACAGTACCACTGTATTGTCTCTGTCCAGCCTGTTTCATCTATTGAAGAGCAAAACCAAGTTTTAAATTTGAGATATTTGGGCACAAAGTGATGTCATATCTGGATTAATTCAGAGAAGGTGGAGTTGTGTAGTTGTGTGGATAATTAGTTTGCAACCACTGCCTTCCCAATTTATCCCTGTAAACAGATCAGAACAAGCATATACCCTATTCAAAATTGTTAGCAAAACAATAGCTTGATGCTTATTAAACATCAGCATCATAAAAAAAAATAACTGGTCAAAGAAAGAAAAAGGTAAAAGCAAGGAAAGAGTGACATGAACAATAAGCAAGAGGGGAAAAAAGGACAGAAGAGTTTATAACAACACTCCACGTAACAGAATGACAGAGTTGGAAGGGACCTTGGAGGTCTTCTAGTCCAACCCCCTGCTCAAGCAGGAAATCCTATACCATTCTAGACAAATTGTCGATTGTAATACAATACCTCAATCAAAGGATCCAAAACTTTGCAGACCCACTGAGACCTCTACTGTGGATAATTAACGTGGCCAGACCCAAAGGGAATGGTCTTTGTTGGTTCAGGTTTATCCCTTTTATGTACGTAACAGCAGCAGAATAGAAATGGAAAGTAACACACCAGGTGTTCCCTTCTTTATTCTAAAGAAACAACTTGGTGGATAGGGATGATGTATCTAACTTTCCCCTCCAGTTCTACACAACAAATTGTGCACCATAGTGGATTGTGCCATTTATTATATTTGTTATTCATTTTACATCCTGCATTTATTATTTTTATAAGTAACTTAAGGCGGGGAACATATCTAATATTCCTTCTTCCTCCCTGTGAAATGGGTTGGGCTGAGAGAGAGAAAGCAACTGGCCCAAAGACACCCAATTGACTTTCATGCCTAAAGGAGGAACTAGAACTCATGATCTCCTGGTTTCTAGCCTATTGCCTTGACCACTGGACCAAAGTGGCTCTAGTCCCAGTGCTTCTCTCTGTTTGAGGAAGTGATCGCCTGCCTACCACCATATCATCAGTGGGGCAGCATGTCAGCTTTACTTGTCCCTTCTTTTGCAGGTTCTTCACACAGTATAATTTAATACCTGTTTCTTACTGGTCTGAACTGCTTTGTATCTGCAGTCCTTCAACATCCCACGTTATCCTCGTATAATATAGTTGGGCTTGGTTCTTTGACTTGGAAGGCTGGTGTCAATTGCGCAGCTGCATAAGTTCCCTGCATGCTTGTTCAATAACATATTATTTGGTCTCTGTAGATCAGCGGCCCCCAACCTTTTGGGCACCAGGGACCGGTTCCATGGGGAGAGATTTTTCCGTGGATCGGAGGGGGCGTGGTTTTGTGTGCTGCCTGCATCCTGTGGATGGGGCTTCACTTGTTTGGACAACCCAGTTTCTGGCCTGCCGTGGCCCAGTGCTGGTCCACGGACTGGGGATTGGGGACCCCTGCTGTAGATGAAGGGCTATGATGCTTTGTTTCTTCCCGTGACAACATCTTGTTTTCTTCTGTCCCAATCTTGTTTCCATCATAGGAGCAAGGCAGGCTAAAGAGGTCCGTGGCTGGGCCAGAATTAATACAAGATAGTCCTCGACTTACAACAGTTTATTTAGTGATTGTTCAAAGTTACAACAGCCCTGAAAGAAGTGACTTATGACCATTTTTCACACTTACAACCGTTGCAGCATCCCCAGGGTCACATGATCAAAATTTGGCTGCTTGGCAACAGGTTCATATTTATGGCAGAGTTGCAGTGACCTATGGTCACGTGATCCCCCTTTACGGCCTTCTGACATGCAAAGTCAACGGGAGGCCAGATTCACTTAACAACCGCATTACTAACTTAACCACTGCAGCGATCCACTTGACAACCGTGGCAAGAAAGGTCGCTAAATGGGACAAAATTTCACTTAACAAATGTCTGGCTTGGCAACAGAAATTTTGGGCTCAATTGTGGTCGTACGTCGAGGACTACCTGCACGCTCTTTTGCCTTCGTTTCAACGTCACCCAAGAGCAGTAAAATAAGTGTGCTGAGTTTGTTAACTTTCGTCACCCATGTCCTCGGGAAAAAGCCTGGTGACTGCTATGGCTTGAAACACAAGCAACCGGGGCAAGGCAGACGGCCAGTGGGGTGGCCAATGTCATGCTGGTCTCGTATTGTTTTCTGCTGCTTCAAGGTTGGATGGAGAGCAGTAGGGAAGGGGCATCCTTTGAAAACATTGTGGATCCTACCCAGCGAGCACTGAGTGTGGTTCCGAATGAAAACCTTGTGCCCTAAGGTGGCCTAGTGGGGGGAGAAGGCTGCAGTCCCACTGCCAAAAGGATGCTGGCGATGCAGGCTTTGGCTCCCAGCCCCCTTCCAAAGCTAGTTCTGGGTGAGTGGAATTGGCCAGCTTCCAGCGGTTTTTTTTTTATTTTTATTGGCCAATAAATGCCAGCTCTGCTCTTGGAAGAAGGGCTGGATGGGGAAGTGATGAAACGACCCATGCAGAGCTGCTCCACTCCCATCAGCTGTGGGATCTCGGCAGCCCAGCAGGCTTGTGTTTTGTTTTCCTAAAGGGTGGTCCAGCTTGTCCTTCATTCCAATTCTAATTACTTTCTTTCCTCCCTTCTCTCAAAACCAAAAACTAGGAGGGAGGTTTCAGAGCCAGGTTTGAATGACAGACTAATAACTATAGGTAGTCCTTGATTTACGATCACAAACTAGGGGACCAAGATTTCCATTGCTAAGCAAGGCAGTTAAGTGAGTAGCACGTCCCCGATTTTACAAATATTTTTTTTTATTTTTTTTTTGGCCAGGGTGGTTAAGTGACTTACTGCACTTGTTAAATGAATTATGCAGTTGTTAAAATCAGGTTCCCCGCTGACTTGGAAGCTGGCTGGGAAAGTCGCCCAGGGTGATCCCCTGATCCCATGATACCGCAACTGTTCTCATTTTGATCACGACTGTGGGGATGCTGTGACGGTCGTAAGTGCAGGGACTGGCCGTAAGTCACTTTTTTCAGCGCTGTTGTAACTTTGAACAGCCGCTAAATGAATGGTTGTAAGATGAGTACAGTACTCTATATCAGATTCCCCAGCTGATACTGGATTACAATACCTGTCCTCAATTCTAGTATTGTAGTTCAATGTACTGGTAGTCCTCGACTTATGACCACAATTGAGCCCAACATTTCTGTTGTTAAGTGAGACATTTGTTAGGTGAGTTTTGCCCCATTTTACGACCTTTCTCGCCTCAGTTGTTAAGTGAATCACTACAGTTGATAAATTAGTTGTTAAGTGAATCTGGCTCCCCCATTGACTTTGCTTGTCAGAAGGTGGCAAAAGGGGAACACATGACACCCTCCCCTCGGGACACAGCAACCGTCATAAGTATGAACCAATTGCCAAGTGGGTGAATTTTGATCACATGATCATGGGGATGCTGCAAAGGTCGTAACTGTGAAAAACAGCCATAAGTCACTTTTTTCAGTGTCATTGTAACTTTGAATGGTCACTAAATGAACTGTTGTAAGTCAAGGACTACCTGTATTCAGGTTGGGGGGGAATTATTCTGTAGATCAGAGATAGGGAACCTGCGACTCTCCAGATATTGCCAGATGATTGCGCTCAATAATCCCAGTCAACAAAGAGGAATGATGGAAAACACAGTAACAACATTTGTTACAAATTTGTCACACAATATTTGATGAGCCCACCATGATTTAGGAAAAGGGCAGCATTCCCAATTTGGCATGGTGGTTAAGGCACCAGGCTAGAAACTGAGAGACTGGGAGATTGGGAGTTCTAGTCGAGCTTTGAGCATGAAAGCCAGCTGGATGACTTTGGGCCAGTCACTCTCTCTCAATCCTAGGAAGGAAGCAATGCAAACTAGTTTTGAAATCTTGCCAAGAACAGTGCAGGGACTTCTCCAGATAGTTACCAGGAGTCAAGACTGATTCAAAGGCACAACCGCCCCCCCGCCAACACACACCCAAGTCCACCCCCCCATTCCCTAGGATCAGCAAATACAGATAAGAAAAGAAAAGAAAAGAAAAGAGAAAAGAAAAGAAAAGAAAAGAAAGAAGAAAGAAAGGAGAAGAAAAGGAAAGGAAAGGAAAGGAGAAGGAAAAAAGGGAAAAGAAAAGAAAGAAAGAAAGAAAGAAAGAAAGAAAGAAAGAAAGAAAGAAAGAAAGAAAGAAAGAAAGAAAGAAAGGAAAGAAGGAAAGAAAGAAAGAAAGAAAGAAAGAAAGAAAGGAAAGAAAGGAAAAGAGAAAGAAAGAAAGAAAGGAAAGAAAGAAAAAGAGAAAGAGAGAAAGAAAGAGAGACACGAAGCCAATCTCTTGCAGTCTACTGCCCCTAGAGGCAGCCCTGTGAACAAATTAAATCAGGACCCTGATGCCTAACAATCCCCAGACAACATTCAGCTGCTTCCTTTCAAATGCAAATGTAACTTATTGTTATGTTAACTTGGCAATGATTTAAAGAAACATTCCCCAGCTGGGCAGCAACCACTCAACCACACATGCTGGTTTTAATATTTTTGTAATTGAGGATGATGAGGAACCAGTTGCTGTTTCCACTGATTAAAAAAAAAGAAAAAAAGCGAGAGTAAATTATGAGCTTGGTGGAAAAACCTTATTAATCACAGATTTGAACTGTTGCTGAATTAGGGAGACAGTAAATCTCCCTCGACACCAGCCATGTCCGCTGCGGCCTATTAGAAAATAAATCTGGGCAGCTCCAGCCCTCAACCGCATCTTTTCCTGAGTCAATTAATCTAGTAATTGGTTTTGAAAGGACATCAAGAGATTATCGGAGACAGATAGTGGAGATGGCAAAGGGGGGCTGGAGCCGAAGGAAGGGGAGGCGGCAACAGGCGCTCCTGCCCTTACAGTTCCATGCTGAAGATTCTTCTCACCAATTCAGGGCAAGCAATAAATAAAGTACAACTAGTCCTTGACTTAAAACAGTCCATTTAGTGACTGTTGGAAGTTACAAGGCACTGGAGAAAATGAATTATGACCGTTTTTCACACTTATGACCATTGCAGCATCCCCATGGTCATGTGACCAAAATTCAGACGCTTGGCAACTGTTTCACATTTACGACGGCAGCAGTGTCCCCGGGTTATGTGATTCCCCTTTGGCCACCTTCTGACAAGCCAAGTCAATGGGGAAGCCAGATTTACCTCACAACCGTATTACTAACTTAACAACTGCTGTGGTTCCCTTAACAATTGTGGCAAGAAAGGTCGTAAAATGGGGCAAAACTCACCTAACCAATGTCTCACTTAGCAACAGAAATGTTGGGTTCAATTGTGGTCGTAAGTCAAGGACTACCTGTATGAACTATCTTATGGTGATGGGATTTCACCCCAAAAAAGCGGGGTGTTGAATATGACGCAGTTGTCTCCTATGGAGCTAAAGAACTTGCCTCTATTTACCTTTCAAAGTGTATCTGATGCCCTAAGATTCCCTTGTTTTTGCTATTAAAGAATAGCAAAAGAAACTCCCTTTAAGAGCAGGTTTAAAAGGGCCCAGATTCAGAAGCAAGACTGCCAATTTACCCATGCTGGTCTATGAGCATAATAAAGTCTTAAACTAGTTTTAACAGTTTTCAAATAGATTTCCTGGAAATGTACATTTGTCTAGAGATCCTTAAATAAGATTTCAAATCAAAACTATGTCAAAGAAGAGAGATGTTTAACAAAGAATTTTAGCAAACAATGTCTCACCTTTAGAAAAATGATGATAGTGATCAAAGGAGAGTGGCTGGGATATTCAAAGTATATTTTTTTAAAAGGGAGAGTAGTCCCTAATCTCTCTCCTTAATGTGGGTCAGGCTGGGTGGGTGGGGGATGAGGCAAGGATTGAACAGTAGGAAAATAACCTCAGCAACTGACTTTCCTCACTCACAGCTGAGATGTCAGTATTATCACACATAAAGTTGTATGGAACAGGACATGATTTAAAAGTTCAGAAACAGAGGCTGGTTGAAATGCTTAATCATGATTTAGAGCCCAGAGTCACCAGCTAGTCAATCACATTTCAGCCTAGTAGTGTGTTCTGCCCACAGAAACAGGGCAGGCCAGGCTCTGCAAATGCATGTCGTAAAATTTTGTCACCCAAAGAAAAGCTGGGGAGGGGTGTGTGTAGGGGGAGAGAACTTTGGACTTGGTGCTTAACTTCTCTCTCACCAAACTATTTTTCTTGACTACTGAAGCTATTCTCCCCAGCAGGATGCTTTGTAAACACTTCTCATATTTCATGAAGTTAGTCAGTATTTTGTGGAAAATTAAAAAATGGAGGAATCAGAATGAAATTGCTACCGATTCCTCTAAATATGTAACTCCCTTGCAACTGAAGCCTCATAGCTAAGTTGGGACAGATATATGGGCATCATGTTTAGTGGGGGTTGAAAGAGAATTCAATTGTTTTGTGCAAACATTATTCAACTTTCTGAATAATTTGACTTGGATAGAAACTTGTTATTAAACAATAGCATGAAATACAGAAGATATTCCAGCCTCCTTGTATGTGATATTCATCTGAAAGAAGTACAGTGTTACATGTTTAAACAATTTGCTTGAAGTCAGGCTGTCTCCCCTTATCCCAAATATCAACCCCATCAGCCACAATTACCGGTATATGTCTAGACTTCCTAGACTGAAACGCTCCATCTAACATGTAGAAGTCAGAAAGGGGGAGAGGAGAAGCATAATCCTAGGAAGGAATTAATCCAGCATAGTCTGGCTTTTATTCAGGTGAGTAACCTAAATGTCCAGGATTAAGTTAAGCTTTTCTCCAAGATAGACTGTAACAGTCAACAGCCAGAGTAAGAAAGATGTGATTTGGGTGGGAACTTAGATTCTTAACTTCTGAAACCAGGATTCCTCTTACGTATTTAGTGGCAAATGTAGGCTCTTAATTTTTCTTTATTTTTATAAATAATGAGGTGAACATACCTAATACTCCTTCCTCCTCTTTGACCCACAACAACAACTCTGTAAGGTGGGTTGGGCTGAGAGAGAGTGACTGGCCCAAAATCACCCAGTGGGGTTTCACCCCTAAGGTGGGACTAGAACTCACCGTCTCTTGGTTTCCAACCTGGTTCCTCAACTACTATTTGCCCAATTTGACTGATACATTGGCTATATCAGTCCTATTCCACATCATACTGTTGATAATGTCCAGTATTACGTACTTTGTGGAGATACTAGGAATAAACATGTGATTTTTTGCATCCAAAGAGAATCTTCTTGGATGATCATACCAGAACAACACACATTTGGAATTTTAGCAATAGCCCTATTGTTCTTAAGTTGCTTCAAAAATTACCAGTGACCCTTACAAAGGTAAATTCCTGGATAGTATACAGTATATTTTTACTTGATCGTCAAGAACAGAGTTTGTGGATCAGAGGGAAGGTAAAGAAATAAAATATAGTTCCATCTCCCTAGGCTTTGTCACAGAACAGGTAGTTCTCACCTTACAAGTTTGTTTAGTGACCGTTCGATGGTACTGAAAGAAGTGGCTTATGACTTTTTTCACACTTATGACCATTGCAGTATCTCTATGGTCATGTGATCAAAATTCAAATGCTTGACAACTGGTTCATACTTATGACCATTTCTGTGTCCCAAGGTCATGGGATCACCTTTTGCGATTTTTCTGACAACCAAAGGCAATGGGGAAGCCAGATTCACTGGCTGTATTACTAACTTAACGGTTGCAAGGAAGGTCGTAAAATGGGGCAAACCTCACTTGACAACTGTTTTGCTTAGCAACAGAAATGTTGGGCTCGACTGTGGTTGTAAGTCAAGGACTACCTGTACTACTGGAATAAAGCAGGGATGAGAGTATCTGTTAAGTTTTCTGATATCCCAGTTAACACATGACAGTTGCTCTGCAATCCCTTTGCCCTGGAGCTAACAAAGCTGATGTTTTTAATCGGTCACTGCTCCATGGGAGGTGAAATGTGATGGCGTTCTCCACTGGGCAAAGGCAGGGCCTGTGCTGCATATCTGCAACCCAGCCAGGCCCCCTGCCCTATTTGATTCAGTTACAGTTTTTAGACGAGCTTTGTTCCAAACCATAAAAGCAGCCCCTGGGTCTCCCAAGGCAGGAAACAGCACTGGACGCTGCTGTGATTAAACTATAGGAGAAGCCATTTCATCCGTCAGCCATCAGCCAGAAAGAAAGGGATGCATGCTTGGCTTGGCTGTTCAGAGATGGCCACCCTTTGCACGTCAGTTGTCCCAGTACGAAACATACAGGAGCCATTCAGCGAAGCACCAATACAAATCAAAGCACACATTTATTTGTTTACTCCAGTTTGTATGGCGGGAGGGGTGAAATCAAAAAGTGGAGAATGGAGGATGATGGCACTACCAGATGTGCCTTCAGATCTGCAGAGGAAACCAATTCAGCCCCTGCTGATCAGGCATTGTTGACTGTTTTCCTTTACACCGACTCCTTGTTTCCCCACTTGTTGTGCAAATTGACATTCCCCCACCCCAATTCAGAGTGGGATTGTGTTGTTTTCCTTGTATGACAATAGGGAATTTCTGTGTTCAGTACATCCATGTCAGAGTTAGGCTTTGAACCCATATCAGCCCAAGAAACAGATACCACAAGAAATACTAGAACCTATCTTTATTGATTTAAGCCAGTATTTGTCAAGGTTGGGAGCTTGAAAGTGGGTGGACTTCAGTTCTGCTGGCTGGGGAATTCTGGGAGCTGTAGTCTACTCATCTTCAAGCTTCCAAGATTGATTAAAAAAAAATTGGCTCGTCTTCAATCAGAATAGAGCTGGAAGGGACCTTTGAGGTCTTCTAGTCCAACCCCCTGCTCAAGCGGGAGATCCTATACCCTTTCAGACAGGTGATTGTCCAGTTTTTTCTTAAAAACCTCCAGTGATGAAGCACCTACCACTTCTGAAGGCAAGCTCTTCCACTGGTTTCTTCTACAGCCCAGTAATTTAAGTTCTGTCCACTGAACAATCTTACCTATATAAACTTATTAGGGAGTGGATCCTTCAGTGAGTAATGAAAGGTCAGGGTATATTTTTTTATATAAGTAAAAATAAATAGATGAAGAAGAAAGAATACAGTACTAACAGTTGCACTTGTGACCTAAAGACTTACATTCAAATCTTTCAGTCCAGAGTACCTCAGACAGAGTTGTTAAGAAAATTAAATGAAGGCGGTTATTATAGAGTATTTGAGCTTGTGGAGGAAATGCAATAAATAAATAAAATGTGTTGAGTCCCAACAGGAAGAGAGGAATATATGTGTAAGTAATAACTTGATAACACATAAGGCCCATGGGTGGATCTTCTATCAATGTAGTTCTGAGTTTCAACATCTATATATTTTTATTCCCAGTGTTCATTTTTGCTTTTGAGGACTGGTTTTTCAATATATTAATCTAGCAGTGTTCTATGTATAATGGAATTGCCTGATTTGTGCTTAATGTTGTAAACTACCCAGAATTACTTGAGGGCAAGATGGGTGGCAAAAAATAATAAAATAAAATAAAATAAAATAAAATAAAATAAAATAAAATAAAATAAAATAAAATAAAATAAAATAAAATAAAATAAAATAAAATAAAATAAAATAAAATAAAATAAAATAAATAAAATAAATAAAATAAATAAAATAAAATAAAATAAAATAAAATAAAATAAAATAAAATAAAATATAAAATAATAAAATAAAATCTGCCTAGAAACATTCTGTGGGCCTAAAGAGGACACAGTTGTACAAATCCGCCATTTCTGCAGCTTAATGTTATACAAATGTAAATAGAACTAATTGTAGACAAGAAGTATAGATGGAGCTGAAAAATCAAAGCAGGTAGGCCTTGTTTAGCAACTATCCCATACAGAGATTATTCACAGTTGCAATGGTGATGAAAAAGTAACTTCAATCCTCGCATTTATGACCTAGGCACGTCTGTAAACAAAGGGAAGCTGAAATAAAATCATAAGCACAATCAGTTTTACATAGCTACAGTACTCCTTTATTTAACAACCGAGCTGCCGGTCTCCATTGTGGTCACTGAACAAGAACTATCTATATAAGAAAGAAGAATTGGAATAGGCCCTGCATACGATTTTGCAAGGAAGCACCTTCCAGAGCTGCAGTTTCTTTTATAGTTTGAAACTGCTCCTGTGGCTGTGGTAGCTAAGAGAGGTGTAAACACATGTTTTGCAACATTAGATTGTTTTGCTCGATGGCAATAAAGATGTTCATGTGAAAACAGCCCAGAGGACCTTGCAGGGAACTTCCTTTGATTCAGTTCATATTCTAAGACATTATTTGGCAAGTGCCACTAGCTGTCTCGGTGGAAATGACTCTTCCCTTAGCATCCAGGCTTCCAGACTACAGGTGGTCCTCGACTTACGACCACAACCGAGCCCAAGATTTCTGTTGCTAAGTGAGATTTTGTTAAGTGAGTTTTGCCCCCATTTTCTTGCCACAGTTAAGTGAATTGCTGCAGTTGTTAAGTTAGTAGCGTGGTTGTTAAGTGAATCTGGCTTCCTCATCGACTTTGCTTGTCAGACGGTTGCCAAAGGGGAATCACATGATCCCGGGACATTGCAACCATCATAAATACAAACCAATTGTAAAGCATCTGAATTTTGATCGTGTGACCATGGGGATACAGCAACGATCGTTAAGTGTGAAAAATGGTCATAATGGTCACTTTTTTCAGTGCCATTGTAACTTTGTACAGTCATTAAACAAACTGTTGTAAGTCGAGGACTACCTGTACAATCAAAGAGCTGTTTACTTCCTTCAAAATGGTAGGGAGGCTGCCTGAGACCCGGAAGCTCAGATCTGTAGTTCCAGGATGCTACTAGACCAGGGGTAGGCAACCTTGGCTCTTTTATGACTCGTGGACCAACTCCCAGAATTCCTGAGCCAGCATGGCTGGCTCAGGAATTCTGGAAGTTGAAGTCCACGAGTCATAAAAGAGCCAAGGTTGTCTACCCCTGTACTAGACTAAGAGTGGGTTGCCTGGAGAACAAGCATCTTGATCTCTTGACTCCCTGCCTGGCCCAGCCCTTTGCTTCCTGTCCTCTCCAGTCCCTTGCTCTGCCTCTGTCCATCCCTCCCTTCTACAACATTTGAGTCACCACCAATCGGCTGTTACCATGCCAACCTGAACTCCGACCCTCTTAATGGCTATTTCAGAGGGTGATTTATGGTGGTGATTAGGCACTCTGCTGAATTTATAGCAGGCTCTCTGGCCAGCAGACATACACACAGTGGTGGGATTCAAATATGTGAACAACCAGTTCTCTGTGTGGATGCCGCTTCCGGAAGTCCATTCTGGACCTGGGCAACAAAAAATTAGCTACCAGTTCTGCCGAAGTGGTGCGAACCGGCTGAATCCCACCACTGCATACATACTCAGGACAGGCGATGGCTATGCTAGGTCGTTGAGAGCCAGCCCCTTCCTGACTGTGCCTTCTCCTCAGATCTAGGACTGACAGCTGTGCCTCTGGCAGAACAGCTGGAAAACAGACGGGACGGATGTATCTCAGTCCTTACGTGCAACATTAGTACTTAAGTTCACCACTGACTTCCCTTGTGGCTCTTCATACCAGATTTTCGTGCTTCTGCTCTCCAAATCTATATCTCAGTGACTGGGCACAAACCCAGCCCTAAATCAGGATTTTTAACCACAATGGTATTGAACAAGCAACAATGGCCAGATTCTTCCCATGCTAAGCCCTAAAGAGCAGCTTCTGCTATCATGCTAAGGCCCCAGTAAACCACATTAATCTTGTAGCATTACGCAGGGACCAAGAAATATCGATCACGATGAAGTTATGGCAGGAGAAAAAAAATAGGGCCATTCCTATCATTAGGTGGAGAGAAGTGGAGCTGAGTGTTACGAAAGGATAGCAAATTGTTACCTATTAGATTTGTTGGTATATTTGCCGTAGCGCTGGTAAGTTCAGTGGAACGTACTGTGGGAAGCCAGCCCCTCAGAGAAGGAAATATTAAAAGGGCAGAAAAATATATTTCCTCAAAAGGATTTTTTAAAAGCAGAAGCCAACCCTGCCCCCAAATCTCTGTCCCAAGCAGGAGCCAGCCCTATACAAATGCAGATGTAACCATCAGAAAGCTGGAGCCAGCTAGGAAATCAAGAAGACAAAAGACCTAAAATCTGCATACCCCACCTGAGATGGGACATAATAGGACTAACCCATTACCATCAAGAATACCAGAAAGGCACACCTAAACTCAGGTCAGAATACGTGACACAGGAAATAGCCTCCAAGTTCATGCCACAGGAACAGGAAACTTCCAAACAAAAGGCTTTCAGAGGGTATAAAAACCTACTCCACATGTGCTCAGTCCTTCTCCTTGATTTTCTCCTCTTTCCTGCAAGAACCATCTTTCTGGCTCTTCAATAAACTGTAACCTTCTTCCCAAAGCAGTCGTCATGTTTTATTTATTCCCGGCTTGGATGAACCAGGATGAAGACTTTTCTTCCCACAGTACCTAAGCACAATTTTTTTGGTTTGCATTTGGTGGGGTTGTGGGAAGGAGAAAGAAAATGGGGCTAGAGATATTGGAAATGCTTAACCTTAAAAGTTTTTAAATTCTCGGTGGCATTTATTTCACAGAATATCCTGCTGGAAAAAAAAGCGCTGATCGGATCTATGCTACAGATCCCGTTTGGGAAGAGCACAAGGCATTTTTTATTACGCCAGCCTTTTCAATTTGATGCCGCTGTTTTTATGTTATCTCCTGCTGCTTTATTATACAGTGACATTTTTGTATTTATTGTATGTCTACCTACTTTAAAAAAAAAAACAGTTTCTTATAAGTAGCAGCTTGAATTGTTGATGTTTTTATTTTAACCATTGTAACCCATTTGGGGGGTATTTTATAATTTTATGAAAATACTATAAAATGCTCTTATGAAGAAAAAAATTGCCTCTATATCTTGCATACTAATAAAATTACTGCAAAATATGTTAATGGTATTGGTAAAGTCTCCTTCAAATTGTGCCCTATTTCTTCTTACTTATTGGCTGTGTTGATATAGTTTGCTTGGCAACAGTAAGAAACAAGGGTGCTGTGCCTTATCTCCCACCCTTCTCCAATGTACATCTTGGGATTTCCTAGTGGTTTCCCATCCAGATACTGAGATACAATCCTGCTCATCTTTTGCATGATCACCCCAAGTAGGTTAAATGTTGCTACTTTTTACAACGTGCCTTATAATCAAACTTGTTGACTTAGTTAAGCATATTGTGGGAATAATGCTATGGTCTTTGTATGACATGAAGAAGCAATGCTTGCTCCAACCCCATCTTTTGGTTTTTACTGTAATTAAGAGTTAAAGGATGTGTTTCTCTCACATTCTGGAAAATGTCACATTCTTTTCCCCAGCCACCAGCATCCTGTAGAGCCAGTGATGTGACTTGGTGATGTGATTTTTCCATTAAAAGTCAATGGTAAATTGCAAAACAAAACAAAACAAAAAAAGTTTTGTTTGCTGTTTATTTCCTGTGAGACAGATTGCACTTTTAATCTTTTCAAAAAGTTTTTTCTGTCTACACCCTTTGTCTATCCTCTAAGTATCTCCCACTGCATTCCATAGCCAAGAATGGCTTATTTTAAAAAATGCTAAGCACAATTAAGAATAAAAGCCACTGCGATTAAGAAACAGAACCTGGGAGGGACTTTCTATAAATAGATAGTTTTGATGGTCAGATTAAGAAAGGTCTGTATCTTATCAAACAATTGGCTTATATTTGGAGAAAGGAGATATGCCTAGGCTTTGGTTTGTCATATCAGCTTCAATTGAGAAAGAAACATGACAATCTTTTATTTCTGAACTTATTCCAAGATAGTATGATAGGAAGATATTATATATATTAAGGTGTCCTTGAAACAAGGTTTAATATCTTAAGATGCCTCTGTGTTGTTGAATTACGTACTTTTTCCATGAAAACTGATCATTGGACAACAAAAATGGACTCTCCATGCCATTTTTATTGTTAGGAGACCTAGTTCAATGTTGGAAAGATAAATATATAGCCACAATTATTCAGTGGATTGATGAGTCATGTTACACATGACTTATGCGCGAGTTGCTTACAGATGTACATTACGCAGTGCTTTTTTTGTCATAGAACGCACGGAACGGCGTTCCGGCACCTTTTTTTGAAGGGAAGAACCGGCTCCTTCTAAGCTGCCAGCGCGAGTAAAGCTCTGGCTCGATGAAAGGAAGCTGCCCGGGGAAATCGGGGGCATTGAAGGTCAACCCGGAAACACTTCCACAGCCCTGAAAGCAGACCCTCTTCTCTGCCTTGGTTCACGGGGCTCCCCCCCCCGCCACCGCCTGTCCTCACCCCCGTGTTGGCCACCAGGGACCAGGACTGACTCCTGGAGCGAATCTCTTTGAGGGACCAGGCGCACTCCCAAAGCAGCAGCGCCTTGTCACTCTGGCTCTGGAGGAAGCCTCTGGGGCATCAGAGGCTCCGGAGGATGAGGTGGCAGAAGACATGCCGGCTCCAAATAAGTGCCCTCTCAAAAGCTGCAGCAATGGCGTCCGTCAGCTGACACTGCTCACATGATCTGCACCTCAGAAGCTCCCTAAAGCGGTTCCCCCCCCCCCGCTCCATAAAAGGCTTTCGACTGGAGCCGGAGCTGTGCGTAAGTTCCGGTACCTTTTTCTTTTACAAAAAAAGCACTGACATTACATATGATTTATTCTTTATTAAAACTATTGTGTAGAAATGTCATGCACACATACACATGCATATATACAATTGCTGCTGTTATTGGTATTTTTGTTTTTCCCTTTCCCTTTTCTTTTGCTATTTTTTTCCTCCTTTGTTCTGTTTTATTTGATAAATAAAGACAAAAGGGGGGGGGACTTTTTCCAATGTCAGGGGTGTAATAATCAAAACCTAATTCTGAGCAAGGCTCCTAACTCTTACTACTAGACTCTACTCTTCTATCAGGATGGGGTTGTCTGAAAAAGATTGCTGTTTATCTGCAGGCTAATTCAATTGGATTTTTACTGAGACTCATAACTCACGGGCAGCAGGCCTCAGGAGCTGAACATCTCATAACCCATCAGATACCCTTCTCCTGCCAACTAGCGGAGATGGATCACTGAGGGTATTTCTGTGCAGCTGAGTACTTGCCTCCCTCCTTCCCTCCCTTTTTGTAAGCACAGCTCTGCTTCAGCTTTCTTTAGGAAGCTGCAATTTTGTAATAATCTAAGAAGGGACACTAGGCTGTCCAATCACTTCATGCTGAAGCTTCTTGGAATGAGCAGTTTGTGACTGGAGGATGGATAGAGGGAGAGAAAGATATTGAGCAGAAGGAACAAAAAAAAAAAAGCATAGGTATCCTTCCAAAGCTGCTTCTGTAAATGGCATTTATAATATTTTTTAGAAAATGATACACAAATATTGCTAAGCATGGCATTTCTTCCTTTATGTGCACAGAGTCAAGATTTGACACTGAGACTTTCCTGATGATTAAAAATTAGCACAGTATTTGTGTCAGGCCCAAATGATGAAATCCATGTTTTTAAGGAGAATGGAAAATGCTCTCCTACTGGTATTCTTCACGGGGGGATTTTTTTCTTTCTTTCTTTTTCTTTCTTTTCTTTCTTTCTTTCTTTCTTCTTTCTTTTTCTTTCTTTCTTTCTTTCTTTTTCTTTCTTCCTCAAATTTGGGGTCTGTATCTTGAGATGCTTCAGGCAACAAGATAAAGCAGGCTAAGTAGAGAGTGTAGTACTATTATAGAAGACTATTATAATAAACAGATAGTTTTCTCTATATTTTTATTTAAAAGTGGTTTCTCCTCTTTATTCTTATTCATATTATACTGTAGCTTGCTAAGGTCTTCGATTTGTACAGCAAGTCTCTGCGTTTTCCCCTTCCTTATCTCCTTGAAGCTTACAATAAAATAAATAGATGCTTTCTCATCTCCTGATACAGACTGGCTCAAGATACAGCATTATCTCTTTCCTCTCTTTCAAGGTCAGCCACCTGTAGCAGGGAGGGTTTGATATATGAGCTGGTACTGTTTAATATAAACTTTTGGTAGCTGATAGACAAGAAAAAAAGCAAAGCAAGGAATGGGCTTAATTAAAAATATGAGTAATTGGAATTGTGAACTAGATAAGCTTCGGAAAACCTCTTAGGAATGAGCTTCAACATGAACCTAATTCCCAGGAAAAGAGGCTGCACATTAGTCAGTTTGGGGGGGAATATTAGCTGTCTATTCACTTTGATGATGAGGTACTCTTGGGATGGAAGGAACATGAAATTTCATTCTGTGTTCACACTCCTCATAGCTGCTTTGTTTTTCATGGCTGCTATTTTTCACTTTGTTGTTCCCTTGCTTGTGAATATTTTCTGTTTATATAACATTTTGCAATTCAAAGTTTTTATTGTTGTTGTTGGTCTCAGTTCAATAATCAGCCAAATTTTTAGACTGGAATCTGCATTTTTCTCCACCTATCGAGTCCTTCCCAAGGACCCGGGATAGGCAGATGTTGTCGTTTGATGGTTTTAAAAGTATTGTCACAGAATGTAAGCTCTTCCAAGTATTGCTACCTTTTGCAATTGACTGGTGGTGATGTCGTCAATGACAAGGGTGTTCAAGTGGTGTTCCACATATTTTCAGATTACCCCAAGGTGCCTATCATTATTGATAGCAATTTTGCTTTCTTTTGCCACAGTCAATTTACTTCTGTTTACAGGTCTTTGTGTTTTTGTGATTTTTCTCCAGTTTTTTTCCTCTTCTATCCTTCTATGTCCAGGTATTGCAATGCCCACTATCCAGATTTTTTTTTTAACCATCTTATCAACAGTTTTTAAGTCTGGAGTGTTGTATGGCAGATGATGAAGATGACAGTTTGCTTTGCTTGGTTTGATAAACCATTTTGGTCCTTACTTCATTTGCATGATCATTGCCTCCCAACCTGCAAAACTACTATCAGACTTCATTGTGCACTCCTGACATTTCGAAGCCGACTCAAGACCCGGCTATACCAACAAGCCTGGCAACCCTGGAAGACGCAATGCGACAACTTGCCGAAACCAACTTGCTGCAGCCAAGTCGCCGCAACCAACTCACCACGGCTAACTTGCTGCAGGACAACTCACCACAGCCAATTCACCATGGGTCAATTCATCGCGGGATAATTTTAACAATTCAATTTAATTATTTAAAATAAATGAAAAATTATTTTAGTGTTTGTCGTTCACATTTCATTCTGTCCCTCCTTTTGCACTCTTTCTTTAATGGTTCTATTCCACCATTTCTTCGATAGTTGTGTAACTCTCGTCTTGTAGCAAATTGTCCCGCGGAAAGTTGGCCGTGGCGAGCTGTCCCATGGTGAGTTGGCCGTGCCAAATTGTCATAGACACCCCCCCCCCAGAAGATGGGGGAAACTAGTGACGTGGCTCTCTTAGTGTTAATATCCCTCCACCTGTTTGTTTGTTTCTGTTTTGTTTTTATAATTTTCAGTGGTTTTTAGTAATTATTATATAACAGTTTTAGATAATGACTGTTTTACATTTCTACTGTTTTATTGGATTGTTGTATGCCACCCAGAGTCATTTTCTGCGAGATGGGCAGCCATATAAATTTGATTGACAAATAAATAGAAACAAAAGGAATATGTGGTGGGAGCTGGCTATGAACCATTTATAGAGTTTTGGAACTGTTTTGGAAAACCTTTCATGACATTCAGTGCCAGCATTTCACCCAGTTGCGTGAGATGTGTGGAAATAGCCCAACTTCATACGTTTTAAGCAGAAATTGGCTGGGTACAGGGCAGGCGTGTCCTCAGGGGGATCTTTCTATGTTAACCCCATCCTTGAGAAGACTCCTGGTAGGGTGTTGATTGTCTGGCACCTGAGAAGGCACCCAAAATACCCTGTGCAACCTCTAGTGGTTTTGTTTAAGACTGCAGTAAACAAATGGAGTAAGTAGAGAGGCATTTAAAAATTAAATCAAATAAAATTGTTTACCTGAAAAGACAAGGAATAACCCTGACTGACAACTAGGCCAAATGTTAGTTTATTGATGTGTTTTTCAGTCATTCAGTTTGCAAAGCTAATAGCAAGGATTGGGATCACAGTGAGTTTTGTGTAGCTGCCTTCAAATCAGGTAAAATGAGAAGGGATGACGTCACTGTATGTTCTGTTCTCACTACTACTGTCCTCCTTACTCTGTGTGCAGCCTGACATGCAGCTAAACCCACCTATCCTCCAATGAAACAGACCGTGTGCGTAGATCTGAATGCTTTATTAAAAGAACAGGATGGTGAAACTGGGAAAAATAGAAATACATACAATAAGAACCCAAATACAAAATAAGCAGTATTGAGTTGCTGGTAAACATTAACAAATAAAGATAAATCTAAATCTCACCAGCGATGTTGTGTATATGGGATGTGGGTTTTGTCCTCAGATGATCATGTGCCACGGATTAGGTTGGATTCTTCCTGATAGCTCTGCTTCTTTCCCAATGCTAAAGGAAATGGAGTCTGGCTTCCCAGGATGCCCCTTTTCTGGGATTGAGGGTTCATGGGTAGATGACTCTTAAAAGGGGCTGGGTCAGCTTCCAAACAATACAGATTGGTATTTGCCCTCCCGGCCACTAGATGGGGCTAGGGAGCAACAACAATATATATATTGTACACACACACACACACACACACATACACACACACACACACACACACAATTATATGCTGGGGCATGACAATGTAGTTAAAAGGATAGAATCTGTCACCGTGGTTACATTCCTAAAACTAGCTCTGTATGAAACAATGCATATCACTAAGGGCTGAGCCTCAATGGAAGCATACTGTATAGGCGCCATCACTATGTTCCCATCAAATGCACTCAGAAAGTTAATTGAGGCCTTGTCATATGGTCAAATTAAAACTGCCTTAATAACTAGGGCTGGAATAAGCAACACAGCAGCAATTCTTGTATGCAATTAATGTTTCACTATAACTTTTAACAAAAAAAGCAACAGTAAATTGAATTATTCTGGAAGAAGAACCAGGGTGTGAGTGAGCAGATTTTTACCCCTTCCAGATCCTGGCCATTCTGTATTAAATCCTCTGGTGTGCAGAGTCAACCACTTCCCCTATTCAGTGACCTCCATGTGAGTTGGGATTCCAACTTCTAGCTTTCAAGAGAATAAAAACCTATTTTTTACTCACACATACACAGAGTGGATGAAAGCTTTCCTGCTCTTATTCTCCTTAGCATTTCCTCAGATCTTGATGCAGTTGTTTACACTTCTCTTCCAACAGATACCCAACAGATTTGACATTTGGGTATTTCTGCCTACAATGTTTGCCCTGTTTCAGTGATTCCATGAGGTTGTCCCCAATTGGCAGATGAGCTGATTTGTTTCTGGTTTAGCTGGGCCATATCTGAAATACTGCAAAACCAAATTTGTTTTTTGTTTTTTGTAATGTACCTCTGCGGAGTTGTGGGCAAACCCATTTCACTGCTTGCCTCATTCTGCAACGGGCTTCAGGCTGTAGATATGACAGTTATCCATCAACAGAGAAAAGGGCTTCATGGCTTTTCAGCTCCCCACCCCCTCAGGAACACTTTTCTTTTTCCTTTTTCCTTTTATCTATCTGTAGGCAGTCTGCTCACCAGCAGGAAACATACTACACTATATACTATTCTGTTTTGGGCAGTGGTAGTATTTTTTTATTTATTTTTTTGCTTCTTGTTATCTGCTTTTCTGAATTATCACAAGGTGAGCATGCCTTTGAGAATTTGAGGGATACAAGGATGACATTTATTTCTTTCAGTACCATTTCTAGTTTACATGTTATTCTTTTGAAGAATTCTACAAACGATTCCCTTTCTTTAAAACTTTTTCTCTCGGTTGAAGTCCCTTAGGGGCTCAGTTCTTAAAGCAGATCTGCCCTTTCTGCTTGACCCCCTCACCAGCATAGGGCATTCAACAATTCCTGGCCACAAGAATGGGTGACAATGTCCTCTGGCAAACGCTCTTGATGTCCATTTTTTTCAGGTCTGATTCAAAAATGCTGTCTTTTCATCTCGGCTGCCTTAAAACCTTCACAGGGAATGGTCTGAGGTGCATCGTTCGATTTTAGCAGCAGATGCAGTTCTGATTGGCTGCAGTGTCTAGCCCGTCCCCCCTCTCCAGTGCTGATTGGCTAATTGCTGACTGGCCCCTTTGTGGATTAATATACCAGTAATTTTGGAGCTGTCAGATAGCTATGTTCCCCACTGGTGGGCAACTGCCATTTTTTTTAAAAAAAATTTTTTGCAGTTGATCCAACAATGGCTGTTAAATCAAGGGCCTGTCCCAGAAGCTGATTCAGCCCTATCATTTCCCTGTTTCTCCCCTGGCTGGGTGAAGCATGCTCCTCTTGCTTTCCTACCCCCTCCTCACAGAAATGAAAAGCTCCCCTTCCCTTTTTTATTTATTTTTAACAAAAAAAACATTACTTTGCAATATGGGACTATTGCTTCTGTTTCTACAAAGCTACGCTATCAGTTCCTTCTCTTTCCATGGCCCAGCAGAGAAGTGGGAATGAAACAGCAACTGATCCCTACTGCTTTGAGCAAAGATGGTACCATAAAGGCAAGGGGAGGGAGGGCTGCATTATTGTAATTTGCGACAATGTGGGAAAAGGGAATGGAAACATCCAGAAAAACAAAGGAAAGATGAGGACTAGTGAGGAGGAAATGAAAAAGCAGATACTGGTAGATTAGTCCACACAGTAGCCAGCCAGCAGGGACAAATGGGAAGGACAAGAAACAAGGGAAGGGTCAATTGGCTATTGAAATGGCCATAATTAGGACTAAGCATCATTCCAGTCCTATTGTGAATCCACTGCAAGTCTGGCCTGGTATGTCTGAAGTGGCTTTAAGAAGCAGCTGAGAGTGTCACAGTTGACAAGCCGCTTACACTGCTGTGCGTAATTGCCTTCAAGCTCGTAATTGATTATACCCTTCCTCTTAGCAATCTTATTTCTTCTGTCAGCTAGCAATATCATTGTTAAAAGACTCAGTCCTCTCTCTCATCTTAGTAACATTTCTACTTACTTTACAACAATTGTTACCTGGCTATTAGACCAGACAGTATACTAACATAGAATGAATGGAATATCACTAAACAAAATCACACATACACACACACAGCTTCCAATGTTCTACTTCAATAATCTTCCAATTCTGATGTCATTGCTGTAAGTCCCATAATGCTGCTTAGAGTCATAAGCAGTTGCAATTCCATCAGATTATGGTGTATCGATTATCTCCGATTCTTTGTTCCGTTTAAACTCCTATTATAGCTGTTAATTTCCTTCTCTCTGGTTTTCTAAACTTAGATCCCCCACCTCAGTCCATTTTACGTGGTACCTGGATAGATGACCACCAAGGAATTCTAGGGCTCAGTGCTAGGCTAGGAAGCCGAAAAGGCATCTGGAAAAAGGCAACTGGAAACCACATCTGTGCTTTTCCCTAAATCAACTTGCCTGGATGTTTCTGTGAAGTTCCCAGCAAAAGAGTTCAGTTCAAGGGCATCTTTTTCTTCTTATCTATGTTGACTTAAGTTTGAGATGCCCTTGAGCCTTCCATCCTTCCAAGGTCGGTAAAATGAGGACCCAGATTGTTGGGGGGGGGCAATAGGCTGACTTTGTAAACCACTTAGAGAGGGCTGTAAAGCACTGTGAAGCGATATATAAGTCTAAGTGCTATTGCTATTATCAAATCTGTATCCCACCTTCATTTCTTCCCTTTGTCAATTACAAAGATTTTCTCTTCCGTGCTCTCAGTTTAACCTCTTTCCTATTCATAACTTCCAAGTTTGCAATATTTGGGTAGATGGACATGTAACCAAAGAGGGGCTGAATTTGTACCACAGACTTTTTTTTTTATTTGTTGGGGGTGGAAAATTGCACCAATAATCTATGGTGCAAATCTAGCTATCGTGATTTCTAAGTGAAGGTTTCTATTTTAGCAGGTTTATGAACACAGCTTTATTTATTTTTTAATTAAAGGGTAGTTAAGCAACCCAGTGCAAGGTGTGAACTCAGAAGGAGACATGTTAGGAAGTCTGTTGATATTGATGAATAAGCCTTGTCTTGTTATGCCATTTGATATTTTAGCTCTCAGCGCTGCAATCACTAGGACACTGCCACAACACTGCAATAGATGCTCCCCATCCGACATACGCATACATTTCATGTGATCACAAACCAATTATCCCAGGAAACTTGACCCTGTAAGGGATGAAATACTTAAAAGCTGCATCTTGGATTTTCCCCCTCAGCAATAAAGATGAGTTAACAGCTTTTCTTGGCCCAAAGAGGAGGTGTATAAATTACAACCACCGAAACCTTGGGTTAAGCAAAGACAACTTGATACGATGCCTAGCTCTTGGCCTTCTCCCTGGGGAGAAAGATGGCCAGGATGTTGGAAGGAAAAAAGGGAGGAGGAGGTGAAAAATTAATGGGAGGTGTGCTCAGAGAAAGAATGAATGTGTGTTACAAATCTGTGTGTGCGCCTTTGGGGAGCTGAACAAAGAGTGTTAATTCTGCTTTTCTGTGCCAGCGTGTGCATGCATGTATTTAGGGGGAATTTACTGCTTGTATGTAAGCTGGGGGTTTGTTCAGGAGTATCTGTATTGATTCTAATAGTGAGAATGAGCTCAAGAGAAATGCTATTGTTTACTTTGACAGGAAGCACTCTGTAGTAAGTTTTGGCTCCTGAGTTCAAATTCTGCCCGATGCCCCAGATTCTCAGTTTTCTTGTCTGTAAAATGGTGGCTTTTCTCGTGCCCATCTTTAGGATATGGCAGAGGCAAGCACAATGAAGACTGTACGACGTTCTGTGATTTAATAGGGACAAGATCACCCAGTGCGGTCTTATGCATATATATGTCTCATGGGACTGCCTAATAAAAGGCCAATGCTTGCAGCACTGATGTTGCTGTTATTACTACTATTATTAACTTTATTAGCCATAATGAAGCCATTTCTCTCTCCTGCCCCCTCTCATTCCTTGAATAGCTTGCAAGTGTTATGTTGCAAATCTGGACAGCTATTACTTCCTACATACTTTAAAGGAACTCATCTCACAGCTGAATAAGCAAGTTAGTTTTAAATGGAAACACAGCTTCTCGGTTCCACTGGATGATCAGCTTCCGTACAGCTCTTTGAAATATTTCATTCAACGCTTTGTGTATGGAATCCAATGGCAAGTATAATAAACTTGCTCTATGCAGGAATGTCCTCAAGGTTTTGGACAATGGACAGGGGAAGACTTTTCCAACTGCAGATTTCAGCATTGCATTAATGATGTACAACAAATCACTGAATTAAGCAACATCAACAAATTAAAATATGAATCTTCAGTTTGCTTTATGTTGCACTTAAACCCTACTCAAACACCAAGTGTGAAAAAGGGGCATGAACACCAGCCCTATTCCTTCCAGTGGTGTCAATGCATCATCCCTACAACTTTTGTGGCTCTTTTGAAAAATATATTTTTTAAACGTCCTCAGCTATAATATAGTTGTCTCTTCCTGCTACATTCTGACCGCCCTTAAAAAAAATTAGCTTTTATCAAGATGCATTTTTCTACCACTCCCTCCCCCCCCTTAGCTAGTAGGTAGGAAGAAGCTCCATGCTGGCCCATAAAAATGCAGATCGGGACCCAAAGATGAAAGAATAGGCCAGTGTTATCAATTGCACTCTGGCAAGCCACAAGGTAGATTGCCTCCCCCTATTGAAATTCTGCTGCTGTAATAATTAACACATGTGGATCCTAGAACTAAACGATGGCCTTTGAGGCCTAGTGTAATGGAAGCATCCCTTAGCTTGGGGCCCACCAAATTGCTACCCAGGCTGGTACCAGGTTTTTTATGCATTGATGGGTGTGTTTGTCCTGATTTTCTCCTTCAAGACATTAAAACTGTGTCTTGATTTACAGCATCCTTCTTTCTAAACTAACATTATAGTAGTGGCAGGATTTTTTCAAAACTGGTAATTGGGGTAGGGAAAGATCCATGCAGAAGCCAGGGAACAAATATAGCCCCCAAATCAGCTATGGTCCCGATTTTGGGCACCTTTTGAACAAGGAAATTTTCTCCAACCTGGTAACCTCCTAAAGAGTTAGGAGTATAGCTCCCCTAATGTCCATCCAGATTCCAGCCTGACCCCAGGCCCATGCTGCTGAGCTGGACTTCTCGCAGCAATTACCTCAACTCAGAGGCCCCAGAACAGACAGGCCTAGCAAAAATGGTTCAACTTATGGATGTTTTGACTTTTCCTACATCAGCCTTAAGCTGGTTGACTCTCATGCATAACCCAGCTGGAAATTAATCTAGATTTAAAAAACCTTTTCTGGATTTCAACTCCTTCCTCCTCGTTGGCCCTAGAAAGGGCTTGATGGTCTATATCACGAGTGTCAAACTCGCCGCATCACATGACGTCGCGACGTATCGTGACTTTTTTTTTTGCATTGCCGGAGCTGGGGTGGGTGTGGCCTCAGCATGATGCAACCAGCCCGCGGGCCAGCAGTTTGACATCCCTGGTCTATATGGAGTGTATTTACTATGTTATCCAAAAGGTAGGTTCCCCTGCTTCTTTATCCTTTTCATTCATGCACTGCACATTCCTTCCCATAGCTGGGTTTTTGAAGACATGGGGATCCCACTGATAGACTTTTGTATGAGCTCCCTCTGTTGACGTCCTCTCATACTTTATCAGGAAGGAAGGAAGGAAGGAAGGAAGGAAGGAAGGAAGGAAGGAAGGAAGGAAGGAAGGAAGGAATTTTATTATTATTCCTGAAAGAGAGGCTAGAAGGGGAAATTGACAAGAGTTTTCTTTCAATTTCACCTAATGAAAAGTTCACAATTCCTTCCTCCAGGATTTCACTCCTCCAACAGTCCAGGATGAAATGGCTATGGAGGACAAGGATCACTGACAGGAGAGGAGGGGACATTCCTGCCATAGCAAATCATGGCCAATAGGAGAGACAATGTTTGCTACAATTAAATGAAACACAGCAGATGATTTAACTTCCCGCCCCTTTTATTTGCATAAACACTACTTTTAATGTATGGCAGAAAATGACAGGCAGGGGTTGCTTTTCTGATGAGTTGAGTGCGAGCAGAGGATGGCATTGTGCATTCCTGTCTTCACAAAAGTCCCAATTATTCTGGGCAGCTCACAACAATCACTCTTCCATTCAACCTAGATACAGGGGTAGGCAACCTCGGCTCTTTTATGGCTCATGGACTTCAACTCCCAGAATTCCTGAGTCAGCTGGGAGTTGAAGTCCATGAGCCATAAAAGAGCCGAGGTTGCCTACCCCTGATTAGAAGATCTAAATTAAATATCTCTTCTGTAGAGAAAATTCCTAGACAATATTTGGCAACTCAATTGCACTCAATCTTACAAGGATTTTTAATTAGTTAAAAGTGGCGCGACAAAAAAAGAAAAGCAGTATATTCAGAAGACATAAAATGCACCTTTGGTGCATTGAACAGGGTTTAGGACTGAGCTTCGATAGGGTTGCAGTATTCCAGATGGATACGCGGTAGCAGCAATAAGACCTTATCGCTTCTCTTCCTACCATCTAATGGTATTCCAGAGTTTTGCAGTTATGATAGGTAGATCCACACGAAACCTAACTTTAAGTCATCCCGCTAACAGCACACTTCTATCCACCGGTCATCTTGGCGAATAACCTTCGCGAATGTATTCATCAGCAAAAAACAAGTTTAAAAGTTGCTGGTTCGCCCGAGAGCGACACCTGCTGTAATAAAGAGGAAAGCGCCACCAGCGGTCCTTCTCCTTTGCAACGGCCATACAAATATCTTCAAATGTTGCCACCGTTGGGGCGCGATGCTCCTGAATGATTTGAAAAGCGAATTGTCACGTTTTCCGGCAAAAGGGTGAGACGCGAAAATTATACAGTCGGCTTCCGGTCGACTAGAATGGTAACCTTCCGTACAACCCCCGAAACCGGCAGATGGCGCTGTCACATACTCAAGGCCATTTCCCCACTTGCATTTTTCCCCCTTGGCGTGATGGGCGCTCCAGCCACCTCGTTCCTTCGCCGAGAAACCGTTTCCGGGCGGCTTAAAGCCCTACAGTCGCCCTTCCGCTAGCGCATGCGCGGAAAGCGGTCCTTCGCGCTCTCTTCTTCTGAGCAGCAGGTAGGGTCGCGGAGCCCTGGGCTTTGTAGTGTCCGGGAAATCCTCTCCCCTGCCCCGCCCGCCTGCTTCACCCCGGCCGCCCTTTTTGCTTCGCTTCTTTTTTGCACTCCGCTCCTCCTCGGTCTCGAAGGGGTGCACAGTGGGGTCAAGCAGGACAGGCACCGTCTCGGCGAGACAAGGGGCGGGGCTTGCGGTGGGCGGAGCCACCCTTGGGAATGATCTTGGCTGGCGTGTAGGCGGGGCTTTGCGGTTTGAGACTATTTCTCACCCCAGCCCCCCGCCCGCCCCAATAGAATCCGCAGAGTTCGTCGTAGCTGGACCTCCGATTCCCTTACGAGGTTGCCGGCATGGCGCAAGTGTAACCTTGCAGGTGATGCCTCGCAAAGCCGATGCGCAGGACGAAGCAGCCCCAGGCTGCCCGTAGCTCGTCCTTTTGTAGTAGGGCGTGCCAAGTCCTCAAGGTTGCTGCTGACAAGTGTTTCTCAACCCTTCTCTGCCGCTTTGATGGGGGGGGGGGGCAGCGGCTTGATCTGATGCAGGTCCGATCGGCGGCAATTAAAAAAAAAGAAAGCTGTAGAAGTCAAGCTTCGCAATGGTCATCCCAAAGGTGCTTTTTTTCCCCGGGGCAACTGGACTTTCTTTGTTTTTCCTTGAAGACATTTCGCTTCTCATCTAAGAAGCTTCTTCAGCTCTGACTGGAAAGAGCTGAAGAAGCTTCTTGGATGAGAAGCGAAAGGTCTTCAAGGAAAAACAAAGAAAGTCCAGTTGCCTCGTGGAAAATAAAGCACCTTTGGGGCAACTATGACTTGGATGACTGAGAATCTCCATAGACTTCAATATGGTCGTTGCCAATTTCAGTGTAACCTCCTTTTATTGTTTCCCGAGGAGAGTGCCTAACTATAAATAAAGACAGAAATTTTTACCCGCTGCCCAAGTTCTGAGATAGGGGAGAGGAGGTACAGGTAAGTCCTTGGCTCACAACCATTAATTGAGCCCCAGATTTCTGTTGCTAAGTGAGACAATTGTTAAGTGAGTTTTGCCCCCATTTTACGACCTTGCTTGCGACACTTGTTAAATGAATCACTGCAGATGTTAAGTTAATAACACGGTTGTTAAGTGAATCTGGCCTCCCCGTTGACTTGGCTTCTCAGAAGGTCACAAAAGGGGATCGCATGACCCCGCCGGGATACTGCAACCGCCCTAAATATGAGTCAGTTGCCAAGCGTCTGAATTTTGATCACATCACTTTGGGGATGCTGCAACAGTTGTAAGCGTGAAAAATGGTCATGAGTCACTTTTTTCAGTGCCGTTGTAACTTTGAACGGTCACTAAATGAACTGTTGTAAGTCAAAGACTACTTGTGTTGAAAGAGGAGGCATGTAAGCATCAAGTTAACGTTATGACTTTTTAAGGCAGTCAAAGTGAGGTTTGGTGTTCAGCACAAAGTCTCTCTTGCAATATCTTCCCCAGGTATTCACGGATAACCTTTTGGCTTACTCCACACCCTCTATTATTTTTTAATGTCTGCTTTTCTCCTTTTTCAACCCCTTTTAGCATAGGAATTGGTGAAGTTCAGATTGACAGGATTTACTTTTTTTCGGGGTATTGACAAGAAAGTTGCTGAAATAGAATAAAAAGGATCCATTGAGTTACCAGATTCAAAGCCCAGGACTTATTTTTTAGTAATTTATACATATATATCCCACTTTCCTTTAAAACAGACATGTCAAACTCACGACGTCGCGTGACATATCGGGACAGTTTTGCCATTGTCGGCAATGGGGTGGGCGCGGCTTCCATGTGACGCATCCGGCCTGCGGGCCGGCAGTTTGACACCCCTGATTTAGAAGATCAAAACAACACACTTAGTACTCTCTCCTGCCATTTTTCCCACAACAAAAACCTGGTGAGATAGGTGGGGCTGAAATAGAGTGGCTAACGCAGTTTTCCAGTAAATGGAGATTTAAGATGGATAACAACCTGGATTTTCCCTGCTCCTAGTTCTGTACCCGAACCACTTACACCACCACAACCGGTTAGAATTTACAGCCTGTTTGTCTCAAAGGAGCTTTTCCAAAAGGCAACTAGATTTTCTTGTTTTTTTTCTTTGAAAATGTTTCGCTTCTCATTCAAGAAGCTTCTTCATTCCCATTTGTTGTTACTATTGAACAATCTGTCTGCCATAAGATTTACTGGCAAAATAATGTATCATCACCCAGACATCTTTTAGATGATTCAGTTTAATTTTTGCTCAATCCTTGCTCTAGCAGACACAAATGAAGAAATGGCTCCCTTTTCCTATTTGCATTTGAAAACATCCATAGTGGTTATAAAAATCTTGACAACAATAAGATTTTTTGTGTGCTCTAAGTAATATTTTCTGAACAATTCTTCAAGTAAGATAATGTATCTCATCTTTAAGTCCTCTGGTAAGTACTGCATTGAAATATTCAAGATAGGATAGGCCTTGAATTTTATTGAAATTTGGTTAAGAAATTATGGGAGAACTATTAGCTTCTTCAATTTTTCTGAACTAGTGCATATGAGAGTGTGTTGGGAAATCCTGAGTTTTTCATTTGCTTGTCTTGTAAAGGTACTTGCTGCTGACAAGTATCTTTATTTTTTATTTTTATATATCATTTTTATATATCATTTCCCCTTTTCTACTAAGCTTTTTCATTCCTTTAACAGCAGCTTGTTCTGTGCATAATGAAAGTAATGAAGCATTTTTCTTTGTCAGTTCCTTATAATAAACCCCGCAGGAATCACTGTGGATTATGTATGTGATCACAACGATTACTCTATTCTGAATCATGCTAAGACAGTTAGCTATAAAGCAGGCTTATCCACAGGAGGGCAACTAATATTTGATTGTAAACTGTGAATAAAACATTACTCAATTATGGAAGTTATCATTGCTATTCCAATAAATGTATGTATTAGTGACTGATGATACAGCTATTTTTCCTATAAGAATGAATAAATCTTGATTTCTTCTGTCCCTCTATATTGTTCATCCCCAAATAATGAAAAGCTTTACCTGGTTTCTGTAGCTGAAGCTATTAGTTACTACAGGAGCAAATCAAGGCTGACTGGCAGTTCTTCCTCCACAGTTTATATCCCATAGGATGTGGCAGAGGATTCTGGATCTGTAGTCCAGTTGCTGCCATGCAAGTTGAGTGTTTTCTAGAGCACATCCTTTTTCTTCTCTGAATCTCATGGCTGCTGCCTTGAAAATAATTTGAAACACGGTCCACATCTAATTTTTAGTTCTGGTCATCTGCTATGTATAATAGCAAGCTTGTTGGTGAGCTTATTAAAAAGCAGTGCATAAAAAGAAATATTTTCAGGGGGGAAAGGAAGCACTCATTTCATGTAGCCCATATAAACTGTACATTGATTTGAGACCACCATGCCCTGAATAATCCTCACAGGTACATCATGAATGCCAAATGTGCATCTATGGAATATTTTCCTTGTAGTAGTTGTTAGATCCTCTTGTCCTGAGACTCTGCTTGGAGCAATCTAGGGACAACAAATAATTCAGTCCTATGTGTTATGAGACAGCTGAATGCAAGTGCCACTTCTGGTGGTGTAAATATCATACTTGACTACAATCTAAATCATAGAATCCAGTTGCTGACAGGTGTGTTTGGTACAACAAGATAGTGCATTCCATGCTTACAGGATCTTTTTCACTTTTCAAATTAAACCTGGTCACTAATCAACTAGAATTTGATTCTGATCCAGGAGTGTTTTTTGTGTATGACAAATGAATGAAACACAGTCCTTCCACACATTCATAAATTCCACTTTCCCAAGCTTGATTTATAAAAGCAATGTAAGATGGAAATCTTTATATTTGCTGCTATTAAACAATCAAGATTCAGAATGTCATACTGATTTGTGGTAAATCAAGTGCCAGATTTTATTAACTGTAAAGTTAGCTGACATTTTAAAAATTATTCCATCATTTACAGTTTCCCTCTACCCTTCCGCGGTTTCAAAGCGTTCCATCTGAATATCTTCTAGAGGTGACTTTAGGTCCACCTTACATTAATAAATGTTTAATATCTAGAATAAGCATCAAATTAGTCTAGCAGTGTAATTTTAGGAATTAGCAAGGAATTGCATTGGTTTTCTGTCATAAAATTCACTGTCCTGAATCCTTGAGAATTTGGTATAACGTAAAATTCAAAACCTAATCTGAACATACAAAAGAAACTTTAGAGAACCTGTTTCTGAAGAAAAAATATACTGAAATGTTTGACCAGCCAGTTTAAAATTTGTGAAGCCCAGCTTATGCTAATCAGTTCCCTTTATCCAGCAGAAAACATATTGTGTACTGTTTTTTGAGTTTTTTTCCATTGTATTATCTTTTCATTTATTATTGGTGTCCTGCATAAATCATTCCTGATGGATCTTCCAAATATAGTACAGGTAGCCTTTATGGACAGCTTTGTTTAGCAACAATTCAGATATGACCATATTAAAAAAAAAATAGCTTGCAACCAGTCTTGCATTTATGACCAATGTAGCATCCTCTGGTCATGTGATCACCATTCCACTGCTTTGCAACGACATGCATTTACGGCTGTCATAGTGTCCCACAGTCACATTATCACCATTTGAGTGCTTTGCCACTGGCTTGTGACGAGCAGAGTTGATAGAGAAGATGGAAATAAAATCGTAAGTTGTGGTCACATGTTGTTTTGCTTAACGACTGAAAGAAAAGTGAGTGCATAAGCCCATCACAGTCACATGATTTTCTGGTTAGCAACAACAGCACTTAGCGATGGAGTTGCCGGTCTCCGTTGTGGTTGCTAAGCGAGGACCACCTGTAGATTCCTACTTGTGAAAGATAATGGAAGCCATGAATATTTTCTCCTAATATCTTGGCATTTACTTTGTTTTTCAGTTGTTGAATGTGGTTGTTCCCCACAACTCTGAATATGTACACTTGTGCAAAGTTGATTTCTGCCTCCACCCTGGTGAGTAACTAAGGCGTACTTCTTGGGTATTTTCAATAGTGTGTAGGCTTTCAAAGCAATTGACCATGTTGACAAGTATGTTAAAAATCAATGAACTACAAAACTTGCAACTATGCAATTGAGCATGGGCTTATAGTATAATTTGTCCTGGAGACGCTTCTGAAGATTTCTTTCAGTTTTGACTCCTTATGCTCAAGATAAAGTATCTTAGCAGCTCTTGCTATAGAGCTTATAAATTGGAGTGGGTTAAAGAGGTGGTTTATGACAAGGGGATCGTGCATATTTTAGCGTTCCTGTCTTTTTGTCCTAGAAACCCATTCTTCTTTCACTGTTTTTCCATGAGTCTAAAACTTTCTGCCAACATCTGAATACACACAACAGCACTTTTTAAATAAAAAAAGTTATATAGCTGATCATGTACGCTATATGCTTTTGGGTTTCCTTCTGAGAAACCTTGACTTTTTATTGCTGTGATCATGTCACATTCTTTCCTATATCACTACAAAAAAACAGAATAAAGTTGTTTGAGCAGCTCGTTTGTATTTTTTCTCTGCTGAAAGTTGCACCTCCTGATCAGGAGTAGGCAAAATAGATGTGGGCAGCAGATTATATTCCTGCTTTGAGAGTGGACCTTCTTACTCTGGACTATGTTTTGTTGTATCTTTTCCCAATCCTATAGGGTGAATTACTACAGGTAGTTAAAAGAAAAAAATTCTCCGCCGTTCTGAATTACAGGAGTTTATAAATATCTTCCTTCCTTCCAGTTTTGATCTGTTGTTAACTTTATCTGAAAACGTGTTCTACTTTTGATGTTGGAATTATGGTGGCTATTCCCAACTTATCATAGGCCAGGAATGGGCACAGGGCTGCGTTCAGCCCTGCAGCCTCCCAGGATTGTGCTGTAGGTTGTACATTGATGGATTACTGCACTAATAGGTAGGATAAGAGAAGAACGCTTCACATACTCTGTGGTTTGAACAGGCATGGTTCAAAAGATGGAGCAGCCCAACCTGTACAGTTTAGGTCAGGGGTAGGCAACCATGGCTCTTTTATGACTCGTGGACTTCAACTTCCAGAATTCCTGAGCCAGCATGGCTGGCTCAGGAATTCTGGGAGTTGAAGTCCACGAGTCATAAAAGAGCCAAGGTTGCCTACCCCTGGTTTAGGTAGTCTATGTCTAGTACTAAATGAAGAATTCAGCTTGAGAATCTTATTTACGTTAAATACCTCTCTATTGCTTTTTTGATTAATAATTATTTTTATTAAAGGATCCTTCAAATATATGCCATTTCTAATTTGGGGTATACTCCATGCCTTCTGCCAGGTTAAATTACGATAATATTGAGAAAGTTCAACATCAATTGACTATAAGAAGGGGGTTGTTCTTCCCAAGTGGCCCAACCAGTGCTTGGTTTTCTTTCCCGTTAATGGCTCAAGTAGCATAAAAAGGAAGCCTAATTCGCAGATTCTAATTGCTGCTGGTTCTTCAGATTACAACAATCAATGAAAACGTGGAATTTAATTTACACATTTTCCTTAATACTTGCTGGTGAGAATAACAGTAAAATTCCAAATCCCAGAAGGGTCCATCCGGACAATATTTTCCATTGTTTATATCTGACAAAATACATTGCGCAAACTAAAAACACAAGCTTAGCTCATTTTATTTTCATGACTTTGTACAAGTTGCAAATATTGTATTACTCGCTCTAAACTGTTGAATCTTTTTTTTTTTTAAATGTATCAATACGTACCACATTACCACCTTTTAAATCAGTGCTCCTTATTTAAAATATGAAACAGTTGCTATCCTGGGACTCAATAAAGTACGTATCTAAGATAAATTATTAAAATATACTATACGCGCCATCCCCATGAGAAAATTGGAACATATAAACCTGCGTCTTTGGAGATTGTAGAATAAGAGAGTTGGAAAGGGCCTTTTAGGCCACTGATCCAACCTCACAGTGTGTGCACAATCTGAGTTAATACTTGCAGAATAGATGACCATCTAAACCTTGCTTGAATGCTTTCAGCAAATGGATTTCGCCTTCTTACTAGATCCAACTACTTCTATTGCCAAGCTATCATTGTAAACTTGCTAACATTCCGTTGGAATCTACCTTCCTGTAAATTAGAGCCATTATTCTGGGTCCTGCTGTCTGGAATAATAGAGATCAGATCTTGGATTTTGAGGTTCTGTGTGACATCATTTCAGGCATTGGATGAACACTTTAAATTATCACACAATCTTCTCTCCTTAACTCTAAACATTCCCAGTCCATTCGGTCTGTTCCCAAGATTTAGTTTCTAATTACCTGATCATCCTTGTTGGTCTTCTGGAATCAGTCAATCAACCAAATTGATTCCAGTTGTCTAAATGTGCTCCATCCTGATGAGCAAGTGCTTAGCTTTGATGTCACCTCTGTCTGGAAAACATTGAGGAAAGTTAACATTCGGAAAGCAGCAGGCCCAGATAATATCCTTGGATGTGTTCTTAGGGAATGCGCAGATGAGCTGGTTTGTGTTCTCACAAATATTTTCAATCTCTCATTGCAGCAGGCAGTGGTCCCATTGTGTTTTAAGACGGCCATCATTTTCTCAGGCCTCAATGATTACTGTCCGGTTGCACTGACATCCATCATTATGAAATGCTTTGAGAAACTGATAAAGGACATTATTGTATCTAGCCTCCCACCAGCATTTGACCCGCTTCAGTTTGCTTACCAACTAAATTGCTCTACGGAAGATGCTATTTCTTCTGTTCTCCATCTGAGCTTGAAGCACTTGAAGGAAAGAAATATTCTTGTGCGTTTGTTGTTTGTCGACTTCAGTTCGGCATTTAACACAATCATTCCCCAGCATCTAGTAGACAAACTGGGCCTTTTAGGCTTAAACACTCCTTTGTGCAACTGGATTCTTGATTTTCTTACTAACAGGCCCCAATATGTGCGAGCTGGAACAAATATTTCTAACACCATTTTCTTGAGCACAGGTTCTCCTCAGGGCTGCATCTTAAGTCCGCTGCTGTTCACCCTGTTGACCCATGACTGTTGTGCTAGGTTTGCCACCAACCATATTGCGAAGTTCGCAGATAATACAACAGTAATGGGCCTTATTCATGATGACAATGAGGGTGCTTACCGCAAGAAGGTTGAGGGTTTGGTGAATTGGTGTAAGGAAAACAGCCTAGTGTTAAACATTGGAAAAACCAAAGAGATCATTGTTGATTTCAGAAAAGGCAGGCACAGCCACACTCCTCTGTGCATTAATGATTCACCTGTGGAGATGGTTACCAGCATCAAATTCCTGGGTGTGCAGTTAACAAGTAGGCTGGTTTGGTCGCTGAACAGCGAGACACTGGTGAAGCGGGCACAGCAGCGCCTGCATTTTCTGCATCGCATGAGAAAAGCACATCTTCCTTCCCCTGTCCTTACCACCTTCTACAGAGGGACGATCGAGAGCATCCTGTCATATTGCATCACAGTCTGGTTTAGAAGCATCACTGCTTCAGACAGGAAGACGGTGCAGAGAGTGGTGAGGATGGCTGAAAAAGATTATTGGCAGTTCCCTCTCTTCCATCCAGGACATAGCACAGAAGCGTTGCTTGAGCAGGGTCTGTAAGATTGTCTGGGACACCACATCCTCTTCACAACCTGTTTTCCTTGTTACCTTCCGGGAGGAGGCTCCATGGTATCCGAAGCAAAACATCCAGATTCAGTCACAGTTTTGTTCCATATAGTATTAACCTTATGAACTCTCAAGCTTCCTCCTTCCGTTATATATTCTAAATAGACAGTGATTAATATTTATATGTTACTTATACGTAAGGGTGTAGGTCTATACATATGTTGTATATAGTATGTTTAAATGTGTGTTATGTATGTGTACACTTTGAGAGCAAGCAACTAAATTTCATTTTTAATATGTGCCATTGTGCCCACAGTAAAAAATGACAATAAAGGTCTGTCTGTCTGTCTATCTAATCTAATCTAATCTCATCTCATCTCATCTCATCTATCTATCTATCTATCTATCTATCTATCTATCTATCTATCTATCTATCTATCTATCTATCTATCTATCTATCTATCTATCTATCTATCTATCTATCTATCTATCTATCTATCTATCTATCTATCTATCTATCTATCTATCTATCTATCATCTATTTTTTAAAATGTGGTGGCCAGAAATGGATACAATATTCAAAGTGATATTTGACCAGTGCACAGCGAAGTTAAATGATTATTTCTCATGATTTGGGAGTGTATGCAACCTGGACCCTTTTGCAGCCCTGTCACGCTGCTCCCATAAATTCAGTTTGCAATCAATTACTAGTCCCAGACCATTTTTGTAAGTAGCTTTGTTAAGCCAGGTAGTGCCTATTCTATACCTCTGTATTTGATCTTTCATATGAAAAGAACTTTGCATTTGTTGTGGTTAAATTTTATGTTGCAATTTTTCATTCTCTTTCTCTAACGTACCAAGATTCTTTCAAATTTAGTTCTGCCTTCTAGAATATTAGCTATCCCACCAACCCATATTTAATTATGTTGCTAATCAGAATGCCGTGGGGTGGTGGTGAATGAAATGCTTTTCTGAAATCAAAGTTCCTTAGATCTAGAGCACGGTTGTCCAACCTTGGCTGGCTGGGGAATTCTGGGAGTTGAAGTCCACAACTTTAAGTCTTGTGGACTTCAACTCCCAGAATTCTCCAGCCAGCCAAGGTTGGGCAACCCTGTTCTTGAGATTGCCACATTTTGCCAAAGAAAGTAGTAGAAAGGTAAGATTAACCTGACAAGGCTTCTGGTGAGCATCAAAACCCACTTTATAAAATGCTGCAGTGATAAAAAATTAGTACTGGAACCAAACACTGATGTCATGCAATGGGGAAACTATCTTCCAGAGATGTTTTAATTTGGATTCTTCCTCCTCCAACCTGGGTTTAAGAAATTGACAGGATGTTTTCTCTCTTACTGCTCAATACCTTTCCCTTCTAAAAGTTCACCATAATTATGCTTGGTGGCTATTGTGGACATATTCAAATCAGTGTTCATACATTATATTTAACTTTTTTTGTTTTGATTGTAGTTTGAACAAGTCTTAATGTTTTGATTTGCATATAATACAGAGCCATAAACTATGGTTTACAAATAAAAATACTTGGATTTACCCAACATATTAAATCACCATGATTTGACCCCCACAGTTGTTCCTTTTAACCGTTAGGATTTTGCCTTTAAAATTAGAATGTGCTTGGCGAGGAAGCTTGTTTTACCAGTGGAAATTTTGTTTCTGTTCTCTCCTGTGATGTGTTTTTTTTCTTTCTGCAGGTGAGGAACGGTTCTACAGTTTTGTGCAGACCTCTCTCTGCTTCTGTGCTGAACAGACCTCAGATCAGGACGGAGAAGGTAAGTTAGGATATCCAAGAGAGAGAGATTTTGAATCTTCTCAGCATTGCTTCTTTGTCCTATCAAGTTTCTGCAGGCAAAAACCTGCTATACCAGGGATGTGCAAAAGCAATTTTTCAATTCAACCAGTCCAATGCCGCTATTCCAATCAATACTGAAAGCTTTCAGATCACCCCTAGAATAGTCAGATTGGTATCAGTGAGAATATTCCGGAATTCTCCAGAACATTCTGACCTGAGAAGATTCAGCACTGCACATCGCTACTATCAGTGAATAGTTGCATTGGAGCATTCGGTGTCAAAATGGGAATACTGATTCTAGAAGAACATAACAAGGCTTTTATAATACAGATTAAGAGATGGGAATAAATGCGCCTGAAAGACAATAGGAGAAAAAGAGAAGAGTGCAATTCCCGCAGGCTTTAACTCATAGGATTTTCTTACAGGCAAGAATACACATCCCTACAATACAGGTAGAACAAAATTGGACCTAGGATACAAAAACATAACTCAGATTTATCCAGGAAATAATTCTAATCTTTGTCTAGTTTACCATTTGCTATGGCTACTTTATTCTGATTCTCTAGTCATTCGCCAGGTTGGAAGGTTTTCTTAACAGGTTGAAGCAAGCCAGGAAAAAGACCCTGTCTCCTTCCACGATGGAAGGCAAAAATGGCATTCCTTTGTCCTCTTTTATATAGCCTACCTGAGGGGAATTTTCCTGCTCCTGATTGGTATTTCAGAATTTGATTGCCCTGAATTCAGCCTCTGCCCACTCTCTTGACTGATTGCTTTAGGTTTTATTGATGCAATAGATATAAATCTTCCTCTATTCGTTCATATCTGAGTTTCTTGAAGTGGGATTCTTCCTCCTCCATTGAATTGGCCCTGCTAGATTTCTTTAGATTATACAAGCAGCAGCAATAAAACAGTATTCATTTCCAAATAGATATCATGTAAAAGAAAGAAAAACCCTGCAACAAGTCACTAGAGGGCCTCAGGATGCTGCAAGACCATCTCTGTATAACATTAATTAGATCTGCAGATCATTATTGAATTCGTCAAGGTTTGAATCTACTACCTTTGGAGCTTATTTGGAGTACTTCCAGCTATTCCTCCTCACCACAGGGAGAAGCTAAGGCCAGTTCATTTAGTTCAGACTCTGAAACTGGTAATAAGCTTTGAGAAGTTATCTCCATCAGTTCCTCATTCATGTATTGCTTTAATCCCATTCTTGTAAAGAGAACATATAATTCTAGGTTGGTTCCTAGATGAGGATCAACAGTTAAATGGAGTGTGCTTCACAGTCACAGAGGCATTTGAATCCGGGTCTTGTTGTCATGTGATTCTCTATCCCAGGTTTTGGGTGATCTGATACTCTCCATGTGGCTTGTATGCTAAGAACAGCACCCAGCTGCCTGGAGCTGATGAAACAGATTGCCTACCTTTCCTTTGTAATTATAACGGCTCAGACTGAGATAGTTGCCCCCTGCCCAAGTTTATAGCCGCTATCAAGCCAAGCTAGAAATTGGTTTTAAATTGAACTCTGGTATACTTGGAAATACAGTATAACCTGGCTGAAAAGATAACAAACCTCAACAGCCAGGATTGGTTAATGGCTGCAGGGAGTGCTCTTTAGTTACCTCCAGTTTCAGAACTTTACCTTTTAGTCCCCTTATTTCTTTTTTTTTTATAACATTTTATTAATTATTTTTTTTAACAAGAGTTCAATGGTAATCATTCAACAAAACGTGTTGTCTGAGTATCTTATTCACTAATACAAATTAAATTCCTAATCCCTAATAATCTTTTCCTCTAACAATTGATGAAATAGGTCCCAAGTTTGAAAATATTCTGTTTCTTCTTTTCCTTTCAACCTCAAAGTAAGTCTGTCCATTTCCGCACAGTCTAGTATTTAGTTACCTCCAGTTTCAGAACTTTTACCTTTTACTCCCCCTATTTCTTATTTGCTCCTAGCCCTGCTGCCTTTCGGGTGCTCAGCATGAAGTCTCGACGCTGCTGCATCGGCAGTTCCAAACAAGCGCAGTGTCCAGGGACATTGATACTGCCGCCAAGTTTATTGGCGCTGGTGCTGCGACTGTGGGCGTAGCTGGCTCTGGTGCTGGCATTGGAACCGTGTTTGGCAGTCTCATCATTGGCTATGCCAGGTACGGGGGAGTTTTACCTGTGTCCCATTTGTAGTGTCATCATGCAATGGCAAGGAATTACGGGATTTTTCCAGGCTTTTAGTGCCCTTGACTTAACATTTGTTTAACAACTGTTTGAAGCACTGAAAAAAGTGACTTCCGACCATTGCAGCATTCTCCCACGGTCACATGATCAAAATGTAAGCACTTGGCAATAGGCATGTGTTTATGGCGATTGCAGGGTCCCAGAGTCATGTGACTGCCACTTGTGACTTTCCCAGTCAGTTTCAAAAAAGCAAAGTCCATCGGAGAAACTGTTATTTGTTTTATGACCATGTGAGTCACTTGATGATGATGGTGATTCATTTAACAATAGTGGCCAAAAAGGATGGTAAAAAAGGGAATGACTCATTTAACCACCTTGATTGGCAATAGAAATTGTGGTCCCAATTGAGGTTGTAAGTTGAGGACTACCTATAATTAGATGTTTCTTCCTCCCAGGTTCTGCCTCTGATTGCTTTAGTTCAATAAAGCTGTGGCATGACTGATGATTGTCCTTAATTATTCAGTTCTTCTCACCGAGGATACATGTCTAGTCACATTTTTTCCCATTTTTTTTTAAAAAAAGATATCCCTTGCAAATAACACTCCCATTCATTTTTAAAATGAAGTATCCATTTCCTCTTGTTGTTTGCACTACTGAGGAAAAAGGCTCATCATCAGTGATGCTGTAGCTATGCAGAATAAAAACAGTGATGGACAAAAGTGCAAAGGGAAGCTTCCAATTAACATTGCAGGGACATTTTTCAGAAAGAAATAAACTCTGAAAGCTCTTGGCCACTATTTATTGATACACAGTAGCAGCATCTTAAGTGTCTCTCGGAGGCTTAGTTTTAACTCTGCTTGCAATTGACTGCAGAAAATCAGCGCTAAAAGGACCTGGTGCAGAACAAACCCTAATAAAATCTTTATAGTCTTAATAAATTTTGCAGATTTAATTGCAAATCTGGCTAAAGGCTCTCTGTGTGGCTAGGTTTTTTGCTTCTCCCAATATGCCTGACATGGCCAGGAACGATGTAACGTCAGACTGCCCCTTAATAGATGTTGGTACTCTGTTCTCTTCTGATCGGCATATATATCTCTTTAATTCCTTCACAGAAATCCCTCCCTGAAGCAGCAGCTCTTCTCCTATGCCATCCTGGGTTTCGCGCTGTCTGAAGCCATGGGGCTCTTCTGCTTGATGGTAGCATTCCTCATTCTCTTTGCCATGTGACAAAACCAACACGCACTACTACGTGCTCTTCCTCTCTTCCCCTGTGTTTAGTCTAATGTGTACACTGAGCTGAGTGTTTTGTGCGAGAGAGGGGAAGCTCACCTGTTAACCAAATCTTCCCTGTTCACTGGGGGCAAATGAATAAATACACCATTGGTATACATTTCCTGATTTTTTTTTTAGTGTGCATGCTTGATTTTGTAATAGATACCTGTAAGTGATTGGGGGGGGGGGTTGACCAGTGGGACACATGAATTCCATCTGATGATGTCATCAGCCATTTGCACAGCATCATAGAACGTGTTCAGTGCCTCCCAACAGATCGTTGAAAATCCAGTAATGGCTGTAAGTTTGTTTTTTTTAGTTCAGTAATTTGCAATAAGTGTGAAATACCTAATCAGTAGCTTGATGCCATTACTTTTTATGAAATCTTAATGAACTTAATGAAGCTTGTCCTTAGTGTCATAGGATTTTAGGAATACTTAGTGCTTCTGCCGGCATGACTTCAGCTTGCAGCAGGATGCACAGCCTCTATGCCAGATACAGTTGCTGAGCCTCCTGTTTTGCTGCTAGAATGTCTCAGCAGCCGACAAATAAGGAGACTCTCCACTTATCTTTGTTTTTTTTTAAAAAAAGTGAAATAAGCATTTTACATGTTTGTTCCACCTATTTTAGGCATAAGAAAAGTTAAAAAGCAAAAAGCAAATATTAAAAAGTCTTAACACCCATTAGAAATATCACTAAACCATCATACATCACTACACCATCATCAGTGGCTCTTAATCAAATAATTTTGGAGAAGGATTTTATACGTAGACTGAATTCACAGTCATACTAAACTATTATCATTTGATTTTTAACTAGAGTTTGGAAACTTTTTCGAAGTATTCTATCGCAACCTGGAAATAGTTGTTTCACTTTACCAGAAGTATTCACAATCCTTCCAAAAAGTCTGAACAGCTATTTCAAGCTTAAAATATTTCCATTTAGAGCTGTTTTCTCAAATCTGCACAATTTGCTTAGTGTTGTGTAAGAGATGGGGCTCCTTTTATAAACCATGGATAAGGAAACTTTAGGAATAAGTCAGTTGTGAATTCCACCCTTTTGTCTTGCGTCCAGGTGTAGGCAAGGAAGATAAGAGTCCTTTTTGCATCCTGATCACCACAAGGAATACATTTTTACAGTGGTTATCATCTAATTAAATCTACAAATATTTGTTGTTTCTAAACCTCGGGGTTTCAGGTTAATACTCTTATATGGAAAAAAAAAGTATTCTCAGTCCTTTTTATCTTCCAGATGTTTTAGATTACACTTCAACAATCTCTTAATAGAGTGTGCTGAGTAGGATTGATAGAAGTTGAATTCCAATGTATCTGGAAGGTATCAAGATTATCTACTACTGTTGTAAGCCTTATGGGTATCTTGGAAAGCACAGTGCAGGGTTCTGACCTTAGTTCTTTTGAGTTTTGGCTTATTTATTTAATCAAATTTACATAGCCATCCATCTCACAAAAAATGACTCATACAATAATTGGTAAAAACAATACATATCTAAAAACAGGTATTTAAAAATATAAAAATCAACATTAAAAAGAGAGATTAATTAAAACTAAAATATATGCAAACCCCAAGCACAGAGACAGTGAGTACATCCAAACTCAATAGTGGAGCCATCTAAATAAGTCTCTGGTTCCCGTGGCATAACCAGATCTTGAGGGACTTCCACAACATCAAAAAGGAGGGAGATGACCTAATGTTAAGGTGGGGTACATGTCTCATCATGCACTTTATTAGCAATACTTATGACGACTCATCATTGTAATAAAGCTTACTAAGGTAAGAAATGCCTTTATATCTCCAGGAAGCTTAGAAGAAAGTTGAGGATTATGGCTCATTGTTGTAATGCTTGTATTTGTTTGGTTTTTTAAAAAATAGTCTGGCTTGTGAAGGTTCTGTTCAGTCTGTTAGCTATTAAGAGAAAATCAGACAAGATTTTTTAAAAAAATATATCGAATTTGGGGGAGAAACAGAAGGGAAAATGGAAACGAAGTCACATAAGTACGTGTTCCTTAATCCATCATTTGGTAATTAACTCTTTAAGGTTAAGTACAGAATAAAGAGAGAAAAAAGTGCTCCCAAGATAGTATGGTAGGGGCATCAAATGAAACAGATCTGCCTTGCTGCTCATAGAAAGCTATTCCCATGGGCCAAGGGGGGAATCTGGAATTGCAGTCCTTTTGGCTGCAGCATTGAACTCTTCGGCTGCTTCTTCCTTGGTTTTTTTTTGGGGTGCGTAACATTCCTAGAATTAGGAAGGGCTTTCGATTTGACTATTTCTCTGCCATGGGATTTTCCCTCTTCTCCCTTTGGGTTGCCACGTTCATGTTATATAAGAAAAGAAATGAATCTTGTTCAACATAATTTCATAACTTAGAATCCTCCCTATCCTTAAAAATAAAAAGGCATATAGTCAATTAACAGTTTTTTGTGTTTTTTTTAGGAAAGGTTGATTTAAAAAGGCTGAAATGCTTTCAAAGAAAAAAAAATGAAAGCAAAAAAAGAGGACGGTAGTCTTTCATCGGCTTCCTCAGTACGTTTTCCCAAGAGGACAGCCCCCTATGCCCGATCATTTCTCTTGACTAAAATGCTTTGCCTGTGATTGTGCAGGGTGAACAAATGGCTCGAAACTATTTTGGGAGATCTTGGGAGCCTGACTGTATTGACTAGAGTTGCTGCTGCTTGTTGTCAAGCCACAGCTGGTCCTGGCAATCTAGACTGGGGTTGCTAAGGAACTGGCTGAGCTGCATATTACAGTTATGGCTGTGTTTTGGAAACTTGCTGCTGATGCCAACCTGGCCGTAGGAGGTGGGGTGGAGTGAGTGAACAGCAATAGTTAAACAACAAAGGGAACACTACCAAGTATCTCAACTGAAGAAGCATCATGTCTGAGAGATGTCCTTAGTCTGTATAGGAGGTAAAGTGGAGTAGTTAAAGGACAATTTAATCTAGGACCAGGGATACTCCAAAACTGCGTAGTACTAATGGAACTACTCAACTTCATATTCCCAGATATTTAGCACTGATACATCAATCTTCTCTCATGACCATCAGCAATGTCTTTCTGATGGTGCTCTGCAAAATTCTATAAAATGGAGGTGCATCTACGTGTCTATACACGCAAACAAATTAATAAAATCTATATATGAAAATAGAAAAAATAGGAAAAAGAAATGGATGTCCTCTGTGGTATTTGCCCCTTCTTCCGGGTCTTATTTCATCTCTTTCTGGAAAATGGAGGTCGTTATGTGGGCAGGCAAGAGATTAAGGTTGCCTGCCCACCTTAAGTTGCAACTGTTTCTAGTCTAGCTCAGTCTTGGGAGAACAAATAAAACTGCACTCCAAGAGAAGAGGAGAGAGAGAGAGATAGAGAGAGATATATTGATATAGATAGACATAGGTATAGATAATCTCAAATAGCAGTCAGAAGATAGAATGAAAACTTAATCTCACGTGGGCAGACTCAGTTTCAGCTGGGAAAATGAGCATCCTAAACCAAGCCAAATCCAAAACCACTAGGAATTCCTATAAGTTTGGCGTTGAGACAAATCATCCATCAATAGACACAAGAGAAATAAGCCATACTTAACACAGAACTGAAAAAAAGACAAGCTAAGGAAATAAAAACCAGAACACACCCCCTCCATCAGCCAACACCCAGATAAGCAACTTTTAATTCCAGAGGAACAATCAAGCAGAAAGCAATACCCTAATCAAGGAACTAACAAGAAGTAAAGCACAGCCCCGCTGGCAGGGCACTGTTGGCAGAGCTGCTGAATGTAAACAGGGAGCAAACCTCACACTATGAGGTTTGCTGATAAGGTTATCTTGTTGGGTAATGAAATGTCTGCAAGCAAATAAGCTCTGAGAGCATCAAGGACTCTACAAAATTTCATAGCCTACCCCCCTGCTTACTCTGTGCTTTCCCACTGCAACCTTTCTTACATCATAAACCTGTAATTGATGCCATCTGCTTATAAAATGGTACCAATGGGGTGGCATCATTGTTCATGTGAATAGACTATTCACGTTATCCAAGAGTGCAATTGTTAATTCCATTCATTCTATGCTTCAATGGATGCAGTGTAGCTGATAGGATAACCAGTATGGTATGCTATCTAACATGGATATTAGCAAATACTAGATATCATTTAGCCACAGTTCACCCAATGACGTTGGGCTCATCTCTCACACAAACGGCCCAGTCTACCTCAGAGGGTTGTTATAGGGGAAAATGGGAGCTGTATTTATATCTTGAACTTCTGAAGGAAAGGCAGAATAGACATCTAAGGAACATTGAATAGTGACCTTTTCCCTTCTTTTCTTTAAATCATTTGCTTAACAATGACCTATTGAATATAAGCCAGCATTGACTGAATTGAGACATTGCACTTGGCCAAAACCAAACGATCCACATTATGAATCAGAGTGATGTAAGAATGCAATGATTGAGTTATTACATCATGGCTTTGGAAAAAGCCACAATGGCCTGGGTTCACATAACATGGCAATTCAAAACCAGACAAACAAGAGACACAAAATCTGCCAATACAGTTTAGCACATCTATATGGCTGAGTATGACAGGAATTTATTTACTAAATAAAATATTTGTAGGAATTGTAGTACAACACATTTGGAAGTCAACAATTGGAGAGCTAAATTCTACTCTGATCATTTTTGCTGCTGGCAAAGAGGTGGAATATTGTGATGAATTGGCTGGATACAAAAAACTGTATATTTAATACTTACTTGGTTTCTCCCGTTTCAATAAACACTGTAGTGTTTTACTGTATTGTTATTTTAAAAAAATACAGTACTGAATGTAATTATCCATTTGGTCTCATGCACATGTGGAGCTGGACTAAAACCTCAGATAGTGGCTTTTTGTGCTTGGAGGAGGGAAGATGTTTTGCAGTAATAGACTATTTGGGGATATTATTTTTGTAGTTTGAGGCCATCTCTGACTGCAGCTAATAAGAAGATACAGATAGTCCTCGACTTACAACAGTCCATTTAGTGACCGTTCAAAGTTATGTCATTGAAAAAAGTGACTTGTGACCATTTTTCACACGACTATTACAGCATTCCCATGGTCATGTGATCAAAACTCAGATGCTTGGCAATTGACTCACACTTATGACGGTTGCAGTGTCCCGGGCCATATGATCCACTTTTGCGACCTTCTGACCAGCAAAGTCAATGGGGAAGCTCGATTCACTTAGCAGTTTGTGAATCTGTTTTAACAATTTAACAACTACAGTGATTCGCTGAACAACTGGGGCAAGAAAGGTCATAAATTGGGGCAAACTCACTCAACAAATATTTCACTTAGCAACAGAAATTTGGTCATCAGTTGAGGACTACCTGTACTTAATAATGTTGAGGGGATGAATGTGTGTTGCTAGTTCCGGGATATGAGCTTTTCATTCATTCATTAGGAGGAACAAAGAAGGATTCCCTTCTTACTTGGCAAAAACTAGGAGTTGGTGTACTGTCAAACTCCAGCCAGTGAAAAGAATGTGGGCAGGCATCCATGTTGGGGTTTCTGCGGCCAGCAAAGGGGGGGGGGGGGAAGGCAAATCCTTCAAGTAAGCCTGCTGTGTAATCAAACATTTATGCTTTGTGCTGCAGTACAACACCCCCTGTAGGAGTTATACTAAAGACTGGTAGGGAGCCATTTCAAGGATTGGCAATTGCTTTGGTGGTAAAATAGACACCATCAAGGTACACACTGCTTAAAAAATGCTCTCATGAAAAAAAATCCTTGCCTCTCATTTGTGTTGGGAATGTTTATAATCACCCTTGTAATTCTTGAGAAGTGTTTATTCAGGAGCAGCACCTGGATGAAAAAGTCTGGCAGCCTTATCCCACCCCGTTCTTAAGGTAGGCTGACAGCTGGCTGGATAACCAGTTGAGTGTGTATACTTGGGATCCTATACCAAAGAACAATTTCAAAATATTGTGTGCTGTTTCAGTGGGGTAAGAGTATATCCAAAACAAGGGGACAGTAGAATTAAAAATAGTTTTCATTTGCTTCATTGTTTGCCTCCTTTCCTTTTGCCCTTGGTGGAAGGACGCTTATCTCTCTTGGAGTGATGAGTAGCCATTACAATCAATAGTTCAACATCTGGATGACCACATATTCCCCCTTACCTAATATAAGCAACATTTTATCCCTTCACTCCAGCCAATTCAAGCTTCCCCATGCCCTCTCAGACACACAGGAATTCCTAACCAGCACAGGCATTCTGGGAACTGTAATCCCAAGAGCTCAAGATTGTTTGATTGGGGAAAGAAAGGAAGCTTTTTCATCACCTCCAGTTGCCACCTGGCCCTTTTATTAAATAGTATATTTTTTGTGGACTCCTACTGTATACAGACAGCATCTATTCCTCAAAGGGAACATGCTTATTTCAGTGGGAACACCTGGGTTATTTCCTAGACCGCATGTGGCTCCTCTTGAGTTGTCTAGGCCCAGAGATATTTAGCAGCCTGCAAAGAGACAGATACAGCTTAAACAATCGCATAGCTTCTACATTTAATTAACAATGGCAGCAAATGCTATCTTGTTCACTTACTGTATTATCACTTGCTTAATCTTTGTCAGTTTTGACATTATTTCACTGATATAAAATTAACAAGGCAATTACAATGTCCTTTTGCAAAGAATGCTAGACTCTTTCACTCTCTCCTGGTCTCCTCCTCTTCCTCCTCCCTCCCTCCCCCCCCCCCCCCCCCCCCGGGGCAGCATATATTGGGGCAGAAGTAGTCTGCCTTTCTGGCTTCAAGGTAGGCATATAGTCCCAGCTGGTAAGTTGGAGCAACATGCAATGCATTTAACAATCATCAAAGTCAACATTGGAATAAAATAGAATAATCCTTTGAAAGCCAGGATTATCCCTAGAGAGAACCAGTGTGGTTCTGATTTTCAGAGGCTTGCTCTGCTTCCATGGCTGGATTGGTGTTGTCTTTATTCTCTTCACTTTGGCAGAATAATTTTTGAAGGGATCAATAGGTATTAGGATCCTCAAAGGAAGGGAGGTGTTCAAGCATCTCTGTCCTTACTGCAGACTGAGTATCATAGATTCTTAGGCAGTTTCTACTAATCATACAGATGAAGCTGCCATCTTTACATGATTAATAGAAGATTAGCATGCAAACAAACTAATGTAGGTTCATTTCTTGCCTTAATTTTTCACTGTATATTAAGCAAACAAAACTTCAGTGTTAAGATTATTTTAGGGTTTATGTTAGACTTTTAGTGGCTTCCCTGCTCAATGTTATGGGAAATCAGCCTGCTGATTTTCAGGCAACCAAGAGTGCTTCAGGGGTCACAGATTGCTCTTCTGTGAATTAGATCAGGAATATGCTGGGACAAAAGAGTAACAGAGTTGAAGAGAGGTAAGACTCCACTGCATTTGTTTCATGAATTTGCTTACTGTCACTGCAGTGATGCTAAATACATTAAAAGATGTAATCTATAGCAAGTGAAAATATGTATGGGCACCTCTTAAGTTTCACACTAGATAACTTATGAACTAACTGATGGTACTGAGAAGCCTGATGTAGGAGTCATTTGCTGTTGACCTCAATGGTTTAAATAGCTGCTTCCAACTCTGTGGTTTCAGCTTGTTTTATCCCTGTGTGAATGCTGTATTTGTACTGTACATCTAATTAATTTACAGAGAGTTTGATCAAGCATGAACCCATCCAATTATGGTTTATTCAATACAACATGGTTAAGCAAATTATACTTTGGGACAATGTGAACTTAGTCAATGAGCCTGAAACAGTCTAAGGTGGCAATCCTAAATACATAATTCCCAGGGAGTAAATCCAGCTAAAGTTGGTGTATTCATGCAATATACTTACCATATTCCACTGCAAAAGCTGGGTTTAATCTAAATTGTGGTTGGTTTGTAACTCAAAGTTATGTCAACCCAGCTATTTTGTGCCAGATTTACTGTATGTTAAAGTGAAAATAACATTATATAAACAAAACATTGACCTAAGATGAATATTAAGTAAAACTAGATAGCTATCTAATTCATTGGGCCATCTTTTCAGAGATATTTCCTTACCTAAACAGAGAAACAGAATGACTATGGACAGGCAAAAAAGCAGTGGGAACAGGAGTGGGCTCTAGCTTTCTGCTGGCTTCCCCATTGATTTTTCTTGTGAGAAGCTGAAAGGGTGTACCGGAAATCATGATCACAAGGCCATAGTTAACCGTGTTGCAGCAGTCACAACTTTACAAATGCAATTGGTTTGAAGATCCTTGAAATTTCAATTACACGGGAGTAATGGGCTGCACTATAGTAATAAGCCAATTTTTGGTAAATTGTTCTCTTTCCTCCACCCTGTAATAATGAATCTTTTGGAATTTGCGATACATTACAGATAGGCATAAAAATACACATTACTTGAATTAATCCCTGTAACTGATGATATCTTTAACTCAGATTACTTTATTTCTTAAACCAGAGGATATAAAAGACTGCACAAGAATGAAGAAAGGAGCCAGTATGCACCACATCAATCATTTCAATGCAAAACAAGTAATCTTCAATTGAGTTAGAATGGGAAAAAAAGCACAAAGGCAGCCAGTCTCAAGAAGAGAAGGTTTCTTAGTGGATTTATTATTGCATTTATTTTGGCTCTTTCTCCAGTAAGCTCAAAGTAGTGCAATGATTCTTCCCTCTGTTTTATCCTTATAATAACCTATAAAGTAAAATAAGCTGAAAGACAGAAGCTGGGATTGGATATGTTTAGCCATGCTTAATTCAATCTAAGCAGTCAAGTTTTCATAGCACATTGAACCATAAAGTACAAAGGTTGGAACTGATCAATATAGGCTTTATCAGCATAAACTCAGCCAGGGTCTATCAGGTAGTTGAATAGACATCTAAATTGATTCCACAATCTTTATTAAATGCGGTTTAGATTCAGATACTGATTTAATTCATTGTTTACTTAACTTTAGTTTATTGAAGCCATAACTGGGTTCACACATCAATCAAGCCATATTCCATAATTCACAAATATCATTTCACACAAAACACTTAACAAAATGAAAGTAATTGTAGGGTTTAATGTGATGACCAAAAGCACTCTAATTCAGAGTTTGGTAACCTATGCTGTCCAGGTATTACTGTTGAATTATCCCTCACTATTGACCATAGTAGCTGATTTATAGTTTTGATCATAGTTAATATCTGAGGGATATAATTCTACAGTCTCTGTGATAATTGGATCCTTTTATAGAAACTGTCTCATCTTGATAGTTGTAAAATATGCTTTTATGAGAGAAAAAATTTGGTCCTTAAATCCAAGTTAAAGCAGCAGAACCTTGAAGAATTTTAATAAATAAGAGGTAAAGATAAACACTTCCTTCAATCAAACTCAACCTCTGGTTCATGTCCACGTAGTTTTCTTGGCAACACTATATTAATGGATTACTGCCTTCTTCTGTAAGGTCCTCCTCCTGATGGCCTCCCATCCAAGTATTAATTTTGATTCTACTTGGCCTTTTCCAGATTAGCCACGTTTGATTAGACACAAGAATCTGCTGTGGGGTGTTAACAAAAAAACATTAAGTACAACATGGGCAATGGCACAGGGCAGTTGATTATCTTTAATTATGGCAATTCCTCCAATCCTGCAGCTGTAACTTTGTAAATGATAGACAGTAGCCACTTACCTGGAAATAAGGCTACTCAAACTCCAGGAGATGTATTGATTAAATGCATTGGGAACATGTTCATATTTGGTCCACGCTACGGCCTTCGACCATTGTTCTGTGCACTGGGGTGGAAAAGAGAATCAACGTTCCCTAAACTTACCGTCTTTCAGCTGGCATACGAGGAAACTTTCCCAGCCAGCACCTGGAGGGCGCCAGGTTGGAGTAGGACGCCGAGGGCCGTAGTCCGAATACTACTGGCGTACCTCGCGCGCACATGCGCCCGCGCGCTCTTCCCACCCTGGGTACTAAGCAGCGGGAAGCAGCACCCAACACCACTAACTGTTCCCTCAGCCGCCGCTGCCGCTACCCCCTCAGCACCGCCTTCTGTTTTCCCTAATCCCTCCCACTCCCTCCTTCATTGGCTTTGCCATGCGGTGACCCCGCCTCCTTATCAAATCTCGCGAGGATCTCGGGTGCTCAGAAAGCGGGGAGGGGGGGGCACAGCAATCCACCACAGCGAGACTTGGGGGCTGCTGCTCGAGAGTGGGGAGAGTCCCGTTAGTGTCGGCGCCAGGCGGAGGGGCACAGGGGACTTGAGGGGAAGGGAACTCGGTCACTTTCCCTCCCTTCTCCACTCCCGAGGTGAGTGTCTCCGTTGCTTCTCAGCTTCTCTCACCCGTTCTCTCCTTCTCCTCCCCTCAAGAAAAGCCTAACTCCTCCAAGACTTGCGAGATGGGGTTCCGCCTGGCGGTGATTGGCAGCTCAGCCGCATCAATTAGCGCAGCGGTCGGGACGAGTGGTGGGCGAATCGGCTAATCAGAGCGTGAAGCTGGAGCGAGAGCCCGCCCGCTTGCCTGGATGTGGGCGGGACTTAGGGGGCTGTGAGGAAGCTCTGAGAAGGGGCCCGGGCGGTGGCCAGGAGGAGGGGCGCGCGGCCAGGAGTAGGAGTGATGGGCGTGCGAGAAGGGAAGAGTTCGGAGCAGCCTGGGTGGGTGGCCCAAGGGTGCTTCTCGCACACGTGTATGGATAGGTGTGTTATGTGTGTGTGTGTATGTATATGTGTGTACACACATACATATGTGGTTGAAACGGCTGGGAATGAAAAAGACAGTCCGGGGGCTCTGAGGTTTATGAGAGGCAAAACAGCATCATCCTGAAGGAAGGAAACCTGGATGGTGTTACTGATCTGAGACGATTACAGTTCTTGCAAAGACTTAGTGGAAGATATACGTCCCAATAGAGAAACACCCACCCCCCCAAAAGCATATTGGAGATTATTGTACAGTATACTAAAACAACAAGGGTGACTCGATCAGTGCTTAAAAGATGCTGCAGAGTCAGTGAATAAGCTTTGGAAAGCCCTCCTAGATCACTCAGAAAAACTTCCATCTTTGGTGCCCAAGAAGATTATGCAGAGAATGCAGCTGCAAGTTCCTTTTGACACACCTATGAAGTAGAAATTAGGGGTAGCAAGTCTCCCATCTTCTGTTTGCCTTTCTGGGCGGTGTAGCGATGGAGAAGTTGCCGGACTGTCCAGAGGGAATCAAGTGAATAGCAATTGCTGCTCCTGTGATTATTTGCTTGTCCACGAAATATCCATTTCCATGTGAATGTCCAACCCTTTTGAGAGGGTATGGGGTGTCTATAATGCAATACAAAATGGGTTAGGAATGGGAAAAGTGTACAGAGATGGCTTCTTCTGGAAGTACTGCTGTTTTGCTTTTCAACAAGCTGAAAAGGACGAATGTTGCTTATATTGCTATAGGAGGTGCTCCCCACCCTAAAAATGGTGCTACTCTGCTGGTACTGTTTCACCTCCTAATAACTATAGAGGCATCTACATCCCATAACCCTTCTTCAGCCCCATCAAATGAGATTTCCCAGTAAGAGAAAGACCTCACATTTTGTATTACTAGGAGAGTGATGCTCCTGAACTGTTTAAGGGGATAGGATAAATAACTAGGAGATAGCAAATGTTTGCTCACCTGAACTGATAGTCAAGAATAGTTGTTGCTGCGGGAAATTGCTGTAAACTAAAATCTTCTCTCTAGATTGTACAATAGCTAAGTAGCTCTGTCTACCATGACAGGTGTCTTTTGAGCTGCTGCTCCTTACTTTTTCTTATCTCTCTACTACTACTACAGTATATAAAGGGGTAGGGCTGGCAAGTAAGCGGTGATCACTACTTTTTAAAAATAACACTCGCCAATTTTGAATGGGGAGGAGGAAATGATGCTTGCATCATGATAGGTGCCAGTAAGGCAGTCTACTCTAGTGGAATGGATAAACATGGTTGTGACAGCTTAGAGCAGGGGTGTCAAACTGCCGGCTCGCGGGCCAGACGCATCACGTGGAAGTCGCGCCCACCCCATTGCCGGCAATGGCAAAACTGTCCCGATACGTTGCGTGACGTCGCGAGTTTGACATGTCTGGCATAGAGGGTTGATGGTTGCTGCTTTGCCATGTCAGCTAGTTAATTGAAAGTGACATCATTGGGACCACAAAGTTCTGTGCTTTGGCAGCAGCCCAGTGACACCAGCTAGAATCATCATGGAAAAGATAGTGTCCATTTGGGAACATTAATTGCACCTTTGTCAGCCCCTTGAGTTGGGTGCAGACATTATTTTCTTTTAAGGAATGTTGGAAGTAGATTATTCTTCCTGATTGGCTTCGTCAATTTTTTTTAACAGCATACCATGCTTATTTCACACCATCAACATTGTACTAAAGCACTAACTTCAGCTGATTGATTTGTTTATCTGAATGTAACTGAGGCAGTGGCAGGCAAGGGTGGAGCTAAAAACACTATACAGATAGTCCTTGACTTATGAACACAGTTGGGACCAGAATTTCCATTATTAAGCAATGTGGTTGTTAAGTGAGTTGTGCCAGATTTCATGACCTTTTTTTGCTGTGGTTGTTAAGCAGATCACTTCAGTAGTTACGTGAATCATGAGGTCATTTGGTGAATCTGGCTTCCACTGTTGACTTTGCTTGTTGGAAACCAGCTGCCAAGGTTGCAAATGATGATTATATGACCCTGGATGGTGCAAACATTGTAAATACATGCTAGTTGTCAAGCACCTGAATTTTGATTACGTGACCATGGAGATGCTGCCAGGGTCATAAATATAAGTCACGTATTTCAGGGCTGTTATAACTATGAACACTAGCTAAATGAATGGTTGTAAGTCAAGGCCTACCTGTATAATATTTGGAAATATATTTTTAATATGCATACCCGATTTAGCAACACCTTACGGTATCCACAATGATACAAAAGATGCTTTGTAAAAAAAAAAAAAAAAAGTCCAAAATATGCAGATTACCCCCCACTATCTTGCTTGCAAGTGCTTTCATTTCAGTGGCAGTAATTGCAGCTTGTTTTGCTTAGAATAATACATGATATTTGTGTGGCTTATTTTAAGAGCTCCAGATGCTTCACACAGAATCTTAGCGACAACAGCAGTATGGGAAGTATTCTAATCTAGTCTGAATAGCTATTCAGAAAATGAAGAATAGTGGTTTCCCTATAGCTGCATGGTCAAGTTTCAGTTAATACAACATTTGAATTATGGATTTACAGGCTTTCAGCCATTGGATTAACATTACTTTTTGTCCTGGAACTTCGTATGTTGGTGGTTATGTTAAACTGAACTTCTTCATGGGAAACAAACTGATAAAGAATAAAAATTGTCAAAATTGAGAAATGTAATATTTTATGTTAACATGATGACAAGTTCCTTTGCTGCCTGATGCTACATGAAGCAATTTATAATCAATTTTAATTTAAACTATCATTATTAACTATAAATTGTACAGTAGAGTGTTTCATCAGACACTTAAATCACTTGTTATGTCCTTGTAATGAGAACAAATGCTTTGCTTCAAATAAATGAGAGGTGGGCTTTGTCTGAATATTATTAAGCTTATCTTATATTTGCAAACTATGGGAGAAAGGGAGACTGTGGCAGGGGAATTGAGGAGATGGAAAAAGAGTAGGAAGGCTTAGGGTGATTAATTCCTCCTTCATAATATCTTACTCCCTGTAAAACTTTCAGATATTAGGATTTCTTAATTCTAGAATTGGAAAGGGAGATTAGATACTAAATTCTGTTCAGATGCAGGGCCTTGTCCTTGACTATAGAGGGCTAAAAGCTAAGGATTCTGTGATGCCCTATTGGCTATACGTCTTAAGTATTAATTTTTCCTTGACAGTTGGCCCTGATATTAGCATGTGTTGATTTAATATATTGATGTCATGTCAGAGTTTTTTCACATTGCAGCATTGAATATTGCTAAATCAAAGTGAAATTACTCAAAACTCGTGAAAATTGTGGAAGACAAAGAAAAGGTGATTTGATTCAAGATGTTTCCTGTGTACTTAGCCACTTCTTTTGCTAAGAACTTCATAGAATAGCACTGTGATTTGACAGAATTGTTTGAGAGCATTGGGTATAATGGGGCTGATAAATATATTGAACTGTCTTTGGGTAGAAATTAATATACTGCTTTCCTAGCAAGTGTTAAGTAAGTTCTATTTCTGAATCAAACATTGTAGATATGTTGGCTGTGTCTGAGGACTTGAAAGTGTACTTTTGTAAAGTTTTGAACCATTAGTACAACAAAATAATGGGAATAATGTAAGAAGAGCCCATTAGTCCAAATATTAAATGGCATATATAAAATGATCAACCTATTTTATCCATTAGTCTGCTAAAATGAAGTCCAGCAAATTAAGGGTTTACTACAGTAACTTCTGGTAACTATATGGACATATCCATGTTGCTTTGGTGCAATATGGAAGTAGTTTCCTTTGCCTTCTTCCAGACCTTTAAAGTTATTTTTTAGTGTGACTTATCATTATCTTCTCTAACCTAAGTACCTTCTTAATAGCTAGATTTCCAATTTCAAGAATTGTTAATAGATGTACTTGCTGACAAATTTTGTGAATCAAACACTTTTTATTTTATTTATGTATATCCTACATTTATTATAACTCAAGGTGGCGAACATATCCAACATACCTTCTCCCTCCTATTTTCTCCACAACAACAACTCTGTGAGGTGAGTTGGACTGAGAGAGTGTGACTGGCCCAAGGTCATCCAGCTGGCTTTCATGGCTAAGGCTGGACTTGAACTCACAATCTCCCAGTTTCTAGCCTGGTGCCTTAACCACTGACTAGACTAAACTGGCTCTCTTATCCAGAAAGCATTCAAGTAAGAAAATCTGTCTTGCATCAACTGGGGGGGAAATCAGAAACTTTAGGATTTAAATTTTTGGTAACCATATCTTGATATCAATATTTGTTCCACCTATCAAATATTTCTTATATTATGCAATGCTCCTACCTACAAGTTACATAATGCTCACCTGGATGAATAAAAGAAGATAAGTAGCATTGACTACTTATAGTCCACACAGTTATCTGTAGCCCAGCAAGTAGAAAAAGTATTTTTATCAGGTAGGAATAAAATGTGGTAGGCTTCCATTATGATACAAGAATGAGCAGATTTATTTTCAAGACATATACAGTTATTACCCAAATACATTTGCTCACTGACCATGCAAGGCTTTTCTACTGGCCTACTTGTCTTTAAGTATTGTAAGTGATGTCAACAATTGTGTTTTTACTATACTTTTGTTTGGATGCCAAAAATCTGAGCTTGTCATGTGGAATTACTGTATATTTAACCACCTGGCTGCTAATGGGAATTAGGAATGGCTTGCAGAAAAGCACACAGTACTTCCTCCAGACAAGTGAGTAGGCTATTAAAGAGGAACTGAGACCTTTGTCCTTTCTTTGCCAGCCTTTAGCTATTGTATTAGCAGAAAAGGAAGGGGATTCTTACCCTCCATACCGGCTGTGTAAGAAAAGTAACCAGGCCATGGAGTAACAGTATTTTTTTTTTTCCTGGTTGAAAGTAGATGAGTAAACTAGCAGCTTTTTAGAGCTTGATAACAATATTTGGATAGAGTTGGTTTAGATTAGAATGAAGGCCAAGTATATGAACTGCGAATTCCAATATTACCCTATTTACGTATTCAAACAACTCACCATTTTTGGTCACAGCCCCCTGTTTTTTATGGGCTGGACTAGTAAATTAAACAAGATTTCAGAAGAAGGCATTCAAAAACGTATCTCTGCATCATGACAAACAACTAGCATGTATATATCTATGTATCCATCAATAGGCAGCTTTGACATGAAATAACTTTCCCATGTGTTTGTAGTATGAAATCTATTACACAAAACTGATTTTGTATGTCCATATTAATTTTGTATACATGAAGGTATATCTTTGTGAATCCTTCCTTTTAATTCAGCCAGTTCTGTCTCTACAGTACATTATGTTCCCACTCATATTTGCATGTTGGCTACCTTAAGCATATTATGCTTCTGTGGAAATACGTTTTTATTGAGCAAGTATTTACAGGATGACCAGGTAAAGGAAAATTTTCCCATCATTTTACAAGGTATGGAATTTTTGGACTCTTGAACAGGGCATCCCAAAGTAGTGGCTGAGGAATGCTGTTGCTTATTCCAAGTACACCGGTCGTATAATTGCTAGGATCCTAACTAAATTTTGTTTTATGATTCCACAACAAATAGTGTAATTGCACTGTGCTAATAGTTTATTATAGGTATATCTAAGATTTTGCAAGCATGTTCAGTTGATAGTGTGGGGATTAAGAGACTTACATTATTGCCAAAGCCTTTATAGATAGTATAGATTCATCAGGAAATCTTGAATGGCACTGTGAGTTCATTTGTGATCCTGGTCACAGTAGTTGTTATGAACAGGTTTGGGAATGCAGGAGCTTTGTTTTTCATATGTTGTAAATCTCAGGCTAATGCCTAAGTCTTTCATGGAGTTATCATGGATTATGGGGCCCCATAACTAAGGCTTTCACTATTGAATCAATAACCAACATAAGTTTTTTTGTACAACCATCTAACATTCAGTAGTGCTTCTGTTTCAGTAATACAAATGTTATTCCCTATATTTATATGGTGTTAGAATTTCTTCCTTGTTATATTTTTTTTTGGGGGGGGGGGAATCCAAAGTAAATAAAATTATAAATCAAAATGACAAGTGTTTCAATGTTAAAATAGTAATTAAAATAACAATTATAGAAGTTTCCTCTTTGGGCAGAAATTCTTTTCCTGAAGTACTGAATCTATATAGGTATGATTTTGATACTTTTCAGTAGCTATGGAAAGGTAGTGTAGTACTAGCCAATAATACTAGATATTTGATTAGACATTTGAAACTTGTTCTGAGAAAGACATGCTAATGAGGCTTATTTATACTTTATTAAGTCTTAACAAGGGAACAATTATGTTTTTCGTCCATGTATTTACAATTATTTTGACTAATAGTGATTTAAATAAAAGCACTCCAATTTGAAAGCCCAGATTACTTAGATTTATTCATGAATTGTGTCTCTAAAGTACAGTTTGAGCTAGATTTGAAGTTTAGCCCTCCAATTTGAATTAATTTAAAATCTTCAGACTTCAGTATATGCTAGATGTTGATAAAGCTTTAAGCAATCAAATCTGTAGACAGGTCATTTTTTGCTGCCTTTCTACCCCAATCCATTATCCTCATGACTTAAAGAATTGGAAATTGCATAAAAAATTCTAATAAATTAAGGGCATTATTGTGAATATGTTTTAGCTAAGATAAACTATTGCATTTATTTCTGACGCTTTTTTTGTTAAATTAGTTGAAATAATCTCAAACATAATTTTTTTAAAAAAATACAGTATTAGGTTTGCTTAGTGAATTGGTATATTTGTGATAGCTCTGCTTTACAAAGTATGTTTTGTTATCCATAAGAACATCTTAGAGTTTCTGGTATAATATTATTTAGCTTTTTTCTTAATCCTTATATTTACACAATAAGTAATAATAATCTACAGGTAGTTCCTGAGTTACGACTGTAATGGACCCTGCCCATTATGATCATAACTTGTGACAGTCGTAAAGTGTGTCAGCCACAAGACTAACCTGATTTTATGATCTTTTTTGCTATGGTCATTAAACGAATACTGCGGTTATTAAGCAAACCAGTGGTACTCTTTTCAGCAAAACTGTTGTAAAATGTAGTCACATGACTGAGACACTGCAAATAGCCATATATAGAGAGCTGATTGCTGAGTGCACAAAGTACAGTCACATGATCACATGGGGGGGTGACTGTTGGCACTTTGAATCCAGGTTGTAAGTACCGCCCAAGTAGACCCGTCAGAACTTTGAACAATCACAGGTTGAAGATTACCTGTATTACAAGAAGTAATAAGTAATCACGATCTATTTATATTTTTGGAGAACATGTGAGTGCCAATATCATATACTGGGATTTTCAAATGCCTTTTTAAAATGAGAGTAAAAAAGGACATTTATAGGTAGTCCTCAATTTATAACAGTTCATTTAGTGACCATTCAAAGTTACAATGGCACTGAAAAAAGTGACTTATGACTGTTTTTCACATTTAGACCGTTGCAGCATCCCCAGGGTCACGTGATCAAAATTCAGATGCTTGGCACCTGACTCATATTTATGACGGTTGCAGTTGTCCCAGGGTCATGTGATTACTTTTGCGACCTTCTGACAAGCAAAGTCAGTGGAGAAGCCAGATTCACTTAGCAACCATGTTATTAGCTTAACAACTGCAGTGATTCATTTAACAATTGTGGCAAGAAAGGTCATAAAATGGGGCAAAACTTAACAACTGTTGCTTAGCAACAGACATCTTGGGCTCAATTGTTGTTGTAAGTCAATGACTACCTGTATTGTCTTATTATGTTGCTAAAATTGGCTAAGAAATATTTGCCAATAAATGGTGGCTAGGGAATCCTCTTGCATCCTGTAATCTAAAAGAGTAGCATTGTCAAAAATGCTGTAAGGAATGACTGGCTGATTTGCATGTTTCCAGTCTCCTCAGATTTTACTGGGAATAAGGGAAGAGTGAACACACATATATATATAATTTTCAATATCATTTTGCTTGAGGCATGTTTTTGATGTTTGACCCCATGCGCTGTAGGACGCGCATGGCATTCTGAGAGGATTTCTATACACTTGCACATCATATGTGTAGGGTTAGGAGTAAAGTCCAAGAAGATAAGTAGGGACTTTAAAAGTTTGAGATACTTTGGATTAAGTGCAACAATAAGCTATTTTCCATGTAATAGGAGCATGCCCTAAAGGAATTAAACATAAAACATTGAGTGTGTTTATAATAAATTATATTCTCTTGGCGCTTGAGATAGTCCACCTATTTGTTTTGTTTTGTTTGGGGTGCTTTCTCTCTTTTTCCTCCTGCTAATTGCCAGCTCTTTTTGAGATTAACTGTGAAGTGGAAAACACATATATAAATATTTAAAATAAGTATTGGAATACTCTACTGACTAAATAGCTCAAAAGATTAGCACAATCAGTTAGAATGTTGTTTATAGCAAAGTTATTAAAAAAGTATAGTAAATTCCTTCTCCCTCCCCTTCTAATTAGGGCTGTATAAAAAAAAGGTAAACTTGTTTGTCTGACAGCATCAGCTTCTTGCTTTTATATTTTAATGGGCTTATTATACCATTATAAATCCTACCTCAAAATGCGGTGTTGGGGAACAAGTAGAGATCCAGCAATCTATCAATAAATCTCACTTGATTGCAGTACTCTAATCTTGTTTTTCAAAATGCCTATTTAGACATGAACAATTGTGAGGAAACATTTATTTAACTGTAAGGAAATTGGGGAACAGTCTGAAAATAGCAAATGCTGCAGTTTTGCTAAATCCCAGGAAGCCAACATTTCCTGAAATCTCAAGGTCTCCCTTGGGAAATCATACTGAATACAGTCTCTATTCATATGCCATTTAGAAAACTATGGGCATACTCTGAGCTAACTTTTTTTAACTTAGTTTCCATCAAAACCACAAGACCCATCTTCTCTAGCTATTATGTTGTACTCTTGAAGTGCATTGCAGCCTGTAGAGTTTAGATGAGAATAGTTGTGAATTAACTTTGAGCAAAAAGGGCATTCTTTTTATTGGATGTACATATTGCTGTCTATGCAGAGTCGCTGAATAATAAAACAAAAATAAAAATAAGGCTGAAAATTTAAAATCGTGCTCTATTACAGGCCTCTGCAAGTCGTTATAACTTCTGCAGCTGATACTCCCCTTTTGATCTGTTCCTGAAAACTGCAAAGAATCCCAACTTTTTAAAGAATCGGAATGGCTATTTTGAAGCTTTCCTGTAGTCTTCGGGATGAGTGTGAATGCCCAGAGTGTACTTCTGCCAGGATTGGTGACAAAGCTTTATACAAGCATGCCCAGAGGACCTTCAAAGGATTTCATAACAGCCATTCTGGCAACTGGAATGGTTGAAGCATGAGGAATAGATCCAGTGGGTCATTTTGCTCCTCAGATGATTTGCACAAGCCTTAACAAAGTTTGTTTACTGAGCCCAGAGCTAAATAAATATTAGCATTCTGTACAAAGTGGTGACTCCAAACTATATTCAAGAGCATATATAGTGTAATAATCCAAACAAAGCATGGATCAGTGTGGTCAGGTTATCTTCATCTAGTGCTCTAGTTGACAAACCACTCAGAACTGAAAATAGGCATGATTTACAACTGCAGGTACTTTTTAATGAGAAAGGTGAATTCAAGTGTTCTGTGACATTACACACTGTTTGCTTCTTTTAATCTTTCTTAGAGCAGGTTGTCTTTTTATATCCTGTATATGGAAACTATTAATCAACAGTGCCTCCTTAATTAAGGCCTTTACGTCTTCCAGTAACATGCCAGATACTTTTTCCTTGGGACTTTATTGATATTTCTCTTACTCTTTCTTCAATATCTTGCAGATATCCTTTTGCAGTATTTTGAAATTGTCATTTTCTTTATCACGTTCTGGAGTAGGAAAGATTTAAATCTTGAGATCAAGATCAAGACCTTAAAAGGGTAATAGGTTTCTTGTTGGAATTTTGTGAATTACTAGTTTCATTTTATTTATTCTGTTGGATAAGTTTCTAGCCCTCATTGAATATCTGGGATGTTGAGAAGAAATAAAGCAATAATTAGAATGTATCCACAAAGAATTGTTTTAATACATGTTTTAGTTCTTATGAGTTCTTGTTGTATGATTTTTATTAAAGATTTTCACAGAAACAAAAGATAAACATGAAATAATATAAAGTAAAATTAAGAAAAGACAAAAGAGAAGAAAAAGTGTGAAAAAGTAAAAAAGAGAATATATAAAGAAGCAATTTCCTATCTTTACAGCAGTTACAAACAAATGTATTTATCTGTCCTCCTTTTTTAAAGTTATATCATAATACACTTCTTCCCATATTCAACCCTTTTAATCAACAAATCTATAAATCATCAGTAAGGTAGCAATAGTGCATTGAAATTTAAGAATCTTTTCCACTTTGGGTAACAATTTGAAATCGGGAAGTGGAGAAAATGTAACTCTGCTTTTGATACATTTATGAAATGTACTATATTTTTTAAAAGTATCCAAGTTAAAATATTTACAGTGTACTAATCCACCAATAAGTGAATTGGATTATAACTGTAACAGATACTGCAAAGAATGACAGTTATATTCAGTGTTTATTATATGGTCCATGTTGACAGAAGGAAGCTAGCAAAGAAAGTGCTGTGTTCATATACAACCTAGTTAGTATATTATAAGGATGAGCTGCAAAACCCTTCCTGCAGAACTCCTGTAGGAGGAGATTAGAATTATTTGCAACCATTTTAGACAGCAGATTCAAAATCTGTAAATGGAAATCTTTCAAACTCAAAGCATAATTTTTTTAGCTTGCTTGTTTTCACTAATCTTACATGGTAGGTATCATTCTCTATCAAACCTGTAGAAATGTCACACAATGTTGGCAATCTTCCATGAGCTCTTTGAAATGTTTGTACAGTTGCTAAAATCTTATACATCAGAACACTGAAATTTTGAAAGGTTTTACCTGTCAGTAATTTCAACAACAAGGTGTAGCTTAGATTGGGAGCATCTCTTGATAACACTTGTCATGCCTTGGTAGCCTGGAGTAGTCCAAAATAAAGAGTAGTGTCATCGGATGTTTTTGCACTGACAAGTAGTATGTCTAACATTTTAATGAAGCATATTTTAAAAGTTTGGCTTACTTATGTATTCCAGATCCAGTCAGGCACTAGACTAATATGATGCCCCAGATTCCAAAATGTAGTTGTAGTAAAGGCAAAGTAGTTCATTTTACTTCTCCTTAAGAATTTTATATTACTTTATAGTAATATTGAGCAGTTAAAGTATATATAAATAGTAGTGATGTGTTTATATATCTTTTGTAGAATTTCCCCCAGTCATCCAGAAACTCTGTTGAAACAGAACTATTCTATTGTAGCAATACAATAATTAAAACAGGACATAGCAGCTAAAATCTTAATTATTAAATAGTCTGTTGCACCTTATGGCAGAATATATGCTGGAAACAATCCAGTTCCCCCCCCCCACTTGGAACATTCTATTTTTGTTGTTGCAAAGCAGAAGTTCTTTGGTAAGAAGCATATTGGTTAAAAAAAGTGGTACAAGAAAGACAATTTACAATATTGTGATTCTTTGGTATTCTGAAATTTGTTTTTAAGCTTTTGATTAAGATAATGTAACTATGTTTAAGGGGCTCCATGTGAGTTCTTCCTACCCTGGGCTTCGCCATTAAGTTGTCATTGAAAGAATATGTCTTTTCACCAAAAGAAAATCTTAGTCCCATTTTTAGTAATGGTTTGTTTGTTTTTATTAGTGCAAGCCATGATTTGGGTTGATATTCAAGCCCAGCTTTACATAATAAGCCATGATAAGGATTATATGGTTTTGGCTTGATAAACAGCCATTGTTATTTGTAAACTATGCTTTATGACTTAGGTTTCTGTGCAGAACAGATCACTATAGCTTGTAATATAATAGTCTGGCACACTTTGGGAATCTAGTGTTATTTAATCTGAGTTAGCCTAGGTTGTTTTAAGTGTTTGTAACTGGTTTTTTATATATATATATCCCACTCATAGTCCTTAGTTTAGATGGGTGGCTATAGAAACCAAACAAACATCAGGGTTTCTTCCTTGTTGCTTCAGTGAGCCCAAATTTTTATTTCTACATAAACATTCAGATAGAGGAGCAAAGGAATCTCTCTCTCTCTCTCAGTCCAATTCATCTCACAGGGTTGTTGTTGTGGGTGGAAATAGGAAGAGGAAAGTATGTTGGATATGTTTGCCACCTTGAGTTGTTTGTAAAAAAAGGCGGAATACAAATTGTGTGTGTGCGTGTGTATTTACATATATATGCGTATTTGTGAAGTTACATTTTTTATTTACAGTTTTACATCAAAATAAATACATATTCTACCCAACCTGGAAATAGGCTAAGAAGACGTGTTGCAGGTGTCTTGATAAAAAGCATATGTATGAGAACATTATTAGTGCTTATTAGTGATATAATTACTAGTGAAATTCATTTAAAAAAATAACCGATGGGTGGATTATGTGCCATCAAATCATTTTCAACTGCTAGCTATCACATGGAAAGATTTTCTCAATGGCATTCCATCAGCACTATAACTTGAGTCCATCCAAACTTGCTGCAGGTGCCCCTCTTCTTTTTCCTTCCACCTTTCCCATCAGTAGAGCATCCCTGCCACAATGGGACAACACAACAGGCCTTTGGGGGCAGGAATAGGTAGAACTATATAGGAGAAAACAGATTGCAAAAAGTATATTGGGCAACATGGTATACAAATATCTAAATATATAGGGTTTATGCAAACTTTACAAAAAAAAGTTTTTTTGCTTTTAAATCTTTATAATTATTTTCTTATTCTTTACTGTAATCCTTCCCATGCCAACATCCTTTTTAGTTGTGCTGCATTTTAATGAAGAATATTAAAATATTTCTAGAAAATATTGCTGTATTGTGTATAGTGACCATGATAACCTGACATGTAGGTTTTTAAAGAAACAGATACTGATTTCTTGCTAATTTTTCTGTTTGGGAATTTTATAGCTTAAATTGGCAGATCTGTGCTAACATCAATCTGCTAAAAAGTAGAAAAGAATCCTTATGCTGGTAAAACTATATTTTTTAGAATGTTTGCAGAATATTTTAGAAATGACAAGAATGCTTTTGATCTCAAATTCCAATTCTGGTCAACCTTTAGAACAATTTAGAATCTCTGACTGGGTTACAGGAATACTAAGACTTAGATTTTGAAGACTTTGTAACAAAATGTTTGTATGTATAGTGAAAATAATTTTCTTAGATCCTTATTATAAGTAGCAGGGATTTCTCATCCCTTTCCTCTTTTTTCCAAATTTATTCTTCTGGAAATTCCTTGAATAACTCTTGGGGAGTTATAGGAAAGAGGCAAAAGCCAGGTTTTGCACAAGAGAGTGAGTGCTTCTGTAGTTCTCCGCTCTAATTACAGCCTTTTGTGTTTTACCCAGTGCTTTTTTTGTAAAAAAAAAAAAAAGGTGCCGGAACTCACACATGTCATACAACCCACTTTGCCTACCTTACAAGGTTCCATCCAAAAAAGGTGCCGGAACTCCGTTCTGAGCGTTCTATGAGAAAAAAAGCCCTGGTTTTACCCATGCAGTTCTGATACATTAACTGCCAGTAGTGAGATTTAGGAGCAGAGCTGTGGGCTTCTGCTGCATCCAGTTTTGTCACCTCAATACAAAAAAGATGTTGAGACTCTAGAACAGGCATGTCAAACTGCCAGCCCACGGGCCGGATGCGTCACACCAAGACCGGGCCCACCCCATTGCCAGCAATGGGGAAAAAGTCGCAATACGTCACGACACGTCACGTGACGTCGCGAGTTTGACACCCGTGCTCTAGAAAGAGTGCAAAGAAGAGCCACAAAGATGATTAGGGGACTGGAGGCTGAACTGTTGCAGGAACTGGGAATATCTAGTGCAGGGGTAGGCAACCTTGGCTCTTTTATGACTCGTGGACTTCAACTCCCAGAATTCCTGAGCCAGCCATGCTCATTTGAGGGGTTGTCACAGAGAGGTGGGGTCAATCTATTCTCCAAAACCTGTGAGGGCAAGACAAGATGGAAGCTTATCAAGAAGATACAACTGAGGAGAAATTTCCTGACAGTTAGAACAATTAATCAATGGAATGGGTTGCCTTCAGAAGTTATGATTGCTCCATCACTGGAGGTTTTTAAGAAGAGATTGGACAGTCATTTGTCCAGAATGCTATAAGGTCTCCTGCTTGAGTAGGGGATTGGACTAGAACAGGGGTCCCCAAGCCCCAGTCCGTGGACTAGTACCGGGCCGCGGCATGCCAGCAACCGGTCTGCACAAACAAGCAAAGCCCCATCTGAGGGATTCAGGCAGCACACAAAACATATACCCTCCGGACCATGAAAAAACCTCTCTCCACAGAACTGGTCCCTGGTACCCAAAAGGTTGGATACTTCTGGATTAGAAGACCCCGCAAGGTCCCTCCAACTGTGGTGTTCTGTATTGTAGCTGCTCATGTTTTTCTGTGCACTTATAGTCTCTTATGCATTTTCCATTTTGTTTCTGTATGTTGGCATTAGTACAAGTAGTCCTGGGCTCTCAATCATTCATTTAGCAACTGTTTGAAGTTATAATAGCACTGGAAAAACTGATCTACAACCAGTCCTCACACTTACAACTCTCACCACATCCCCATGGCCACGTGATCAGAATTCTGGTGTTTGACAACTGGCATGTGTTTACAATTGTTGCAGCATCTTGGGACCATGTGATCACCATTTGTGGACCTTCCCGGCTGGCTTCCAGTAAGCAAAGTCAATGGGAAAACTGGATCAACTTAATGATTGCATGATTCATTTTGCAACTGCCATGATTCGCTTAACAGCCGTGGCAAAAAACGTCATAAAATCAGGCACAACTCATTTAACAATCCACCTTGTTTAATAATGGAAAGCGTGAGGATTCATGCTTGATTCCTCTCCGTTTAGCTACTTCTGGTCAATACATTCTCCAGCCTACATCAGAAAGTTCAGTGAGCATGGGAGAAATGTGTTTCCTCTGAAACATTGTCAAGGAGTGATGTGCTTTTGGAACAGTTTCAGAGCACAGATTTCCTTCCTTTCACTTTTTTGGCTAGGGAGATTTTGCTACTTCAGCAAGATGAGTTGTGTCTACATACAGTGTTCTTGAAAGCAAAGAACTAAGGGTTCTTTTTAATGACTTATTGTAACCACTGCTTTATTGGGTTTGTTGGGAACTGTATGCTTTTCAGGATGTTGACTTAGATTTTTTTTTCTTACAGAAGCATATCCTGTAGCATGTGACATAGTAAGAAAGTGCCCATTGACATACAACTTGATTTTAGTAAATTGAGTGGTCATCTTGGCATTTTACTTTGTGTACTTTTATGTTGTGCCTTGAAGTTTGGGTAAAATTCGCAACTCATATTGAGCTTACTTACTGGAATCATGGCTCTGTAGTTTGCTTATACTAGAGCTTTAGCCTCCCAAACTCCCAGCGTGCCTTACAAATAACAGAGGTGAGAAAGTCCTTGTCTTCAGACTTACAAAACAAAAAATGGAAGAAAAAGAAATGGAAGGGGAAAAAATGTAAATGGGATACCTTTGCAGACAATTAGTTTTAATAAGTGGTTATTGATTCAATTAACGTATTTGTTTTTTCCCTTTTTTGGACTGGTTGAAATATACATGCATGTTCATATATTTACCTGTGTGTCATATAGACACATTCATTGGTAGAGAAGAGAATATCTGTGACGGTTGACATCAACCAATAGACTTAAAGTAATGGAGGTATGATAAAATATGCCTTTACATGAAACATGATTCTCAAAAAACAAAAAGTTCTTTAAGGCATATTAAAGTTGACGTAGGGTTGTATTTTATCGGGTGGGTCAGAAGTGTGGGAACACTAGAGAGAAAGACTGCTTGTGGGAATGCCTCAGACTACTGTAAATCCTCTTCCTCATCAGCAATGGGCAGAAAAATAGTCTTCATTATGTATCTGTTCTGGTAATCTGGTTACATTTATTATGTCAGTAAGAAATTACAGGAAACTCTGGGACATGGATTGCAGTTCTAGCAAGCGCCCATAGTGGCAACGAGCAGCTCCTTAAATCTGTTGTTACACAAGGTGCCTCCCAGTTTAAATACTGGGAAAACTAATTATACAGGTGCTAGTCAAGAGTGGCGTTTGTTACTGAGTATGAGAAATGAAGCGGCTTTTTAGACATAGATCTTTGTTTATTTCAGGCATGCAAAGCAGTTAGCAGTCTCTTGCCCGAGGCAGGGGAAGATACTTGAAAGAGGCATTTATAACATTTTCCCTTTAACTGTTATTAAAATCTATATTAAGAAACACAGGATCTGATGGATGGAAATACATGAGCTTGAAGTTTTAAATGGGATTCCTGACAACCGGCAACCATTTGGAGTGCACCTTGGTGTCTTATATAGTAAGTGGGACATTCTGCTCTGCACACCAGTTGCCCTTGCTAGCTGGAAAGCTATTCTTCCAAAAATCGGCTTCCTGAGGGATCTTTGGGTCATGTCTTGGCCCCTAGTGAGGCAGCAGTTGAAGTTCATTTCATTCTTTACAACTGAAAATTGTCCTTATTTTCACATTTGTTTTTATTGGAATAAAGCATTCGTTTTCCTTATTGTCAGATGTGACATTGGGTTGGAACCGTATTGAACCCTTATCTTTGGCTTCTTTTTGAAGGCATTTTTGAAGTGCGGCGTGCTGAACTTGGTTGGAGTTTGTCTTCCTAAAATGGTGACAAGCTGAAAGGCGAATAGTAGGAATGGAGGACGTGTCAGTTCCTCAGATTTTTCTTCTCATCGGTTTTGTTCATCTGTCAACCTATCTCTTTCTGATGTTGATAGTGCCTAGGCTCAGTTCCTGAATGTAAAATAGTTCTTGAATGTAAGATAGAGGCAAATTACAATGTTTTATTTCATATTATACATACTATTACATCTATGTACTATTTTATATATAAACATATATATTTATGTGGTATATAAATACTGTGAATCAACAAACCTCCACAATCAATACATAAAATGTACTTGTGGGAAGCATCCTTTGTCGAACAATTGATGACAGACATGTGCACAGACAGTTGTGAAAACATGCAAGGACAATTCTCAATATAAATAGGCAGCGGGTCATGTTTCTTCTCAAATGAATGACAAATATAGATTAAGATGTGTTGAGCCTTTAAAGGTGTTCAGTTTTTATTTGAGTCCTATGGGGTGGGGATGCTACTGTAGTTTCTTTTTTATGTGTTCTGCAAATCTCAGGACATACCCTTATCCATCCTTCCTCTGACTTAGTGGTCTAGTTTTGGAAATAATTCTGCCAGGGCTCACTAATCAATTTTGCCATCACAAAATTTTTATGTTGCTGATTGAGTGAGCTCTTATGTTTGGGTATTGTCGCTGATTTTTTGTGTGTGTGTATAATCCATCTTTAGAATGCAATCAATTATGGGAAAAACCTGAGATGACTATTTCAGCTATAATTTGCAAAATTACTTCATCAGGGAGAAAAGGAAAATAAGTCAAGAGCCTAACGAAAGCCTTATGAAAGGTATGTGTTTCTTCTTTGCTTCAGCCTCTGCATCATCTCCTGAATATGTAAACAAATTGCTTATGAGCGTGATGTTCTCTAGGACACATAATTAGCCTGGGGCCCCATTCCAGCTCAGGAATCATTTTTTTTTTCATCCCAGTTTTTAAAATTTGAAATGTGACATAGTCTCCAAACATTTGGTTTACTGGAATTTTAAACTTAATATTTCAAGTTTTAAGGATGAGTTTAATGCTTTTTTCCTCCTCACTGAAGCCTAGTCTGGTCTGCTACTCCCCAGATGTCCCTTGGGAAGTCTTAAGTCAGGCCAGAGCCCCTTTAGAACAGACCCACACCCATGTTCACCCACCTCCCGTGGGGGGAAGGAGAGAGATCAGGAACCCCCATTTTGAGGCTTCCCAACCGAATCAAATTGCAAGAGTAATATATTGTAATTGTTTTTAACTGTTTTATGATTGTTTGATGCCCAGAGACACTTACTTGAGATGGGTGGATATAGAAGTTGAATAAATAAATGAATAAAAGCATCTAGATTGCAGTTAGGTATACGGTACCTACTCACCTGGAGATTGGGTGGGGCCACCTTGTTAGCCTGTAATACAATACCAAAAACTTACCATCCTCCGTAGACAACTATCAGTCCCTTCTTCAATCTTATCACCAGAATATTTCTAAAGAAGGAAAAAAGAAAGATTTCTAAGATAGGCCTCACTATTAAGACCAACCACTATCTTTTTTTATCTGTTAAGGAACTTTCAGCTAGTAGGCTAAGCCCTATCCATGCCTCATTCAAATCTTTGAATAAGTCATCCCTTGACTGTTGACATGGTACCAGTTGCTAACTTCCTAAAGAAATGTCAGAGGTAAGAGTGCTCTATGCCAAAAAAGACGAAGTGGTAGATCTCCCACCTAGCCACTATGAACAGCTGGAACAGCAATTTGCTTATAAATTCTCAGATTCACAAAAATCTTGAGTCCATTTTGATAACTAGGGAGTTTCCGACCACATTATCTAGGACTGCTTCTGGCCTGTGAACTTTTAACAAAATGAAATAAATAGGGCGTTTTTTTAGTTGTCTCTGGTCACTTGTGTTCTTGAATTAGTGCCTAATTGCAGGAGACTGATACCACTAGTCTTAAAAGAGGCTGTGATGCACCCTCTCTTTCAAGAGGCTCTCCTTTTTGTATTTGATAAGTATTGCCCAGGCTCTAAACTGCTCTTCTGGAGAAAGGCTATTGACACTACGGTCAATATTCAGCTGCAGAGCACCTTAAAGGAATCATATTCCTTTTCAACCAGGATTCAGGGCTGGGCGTGGAACTAAAACTTGATTGGTTGTTCCTATAGATGTTCTTGATTATGACCTGTGTGGGGGAAATGGTTCGTTTCTTGTACTTTGGGGGCCTCTCAGCAGCTTTTGATATTATCCATCATGGTATCCTTCTGGACTACATGCAGAGAACTGTTTTAAAGTTCTGTTGTGTTCCTAGAGAGTTCTAGTCAATGGACAGGAGAAAATTAAGGCAGGTTCTCTGAAATGTTGCAGAAATTAGTTTTCTCTCCCCAGGTTTTTAATAACCACATGAAGCTGCAGGAGGTCATCCATTGTTTAGGATACAATATGTTAATGATACTGAGTTGTACAATTGTTACTCCCATACCACATGCAGCATACTCTCAATATCTTGATCCATTGTCTGGTGCCTGGGAAGTTTGAAGAAACAGGATCACAGTGCGGGGTACTCCTGATTTCAGCAGCTACTGATAGATGGATAGATGGAAGCCATGGCCAAGAGGCCTTTGCTCAGCTTTAGCTAGTGTATCAGTTGCCTTATCGCAAATGTTAGGACTTTGCAACAGTGATTCATACTCTCATTGCCACTTGCTTGGGATCAATGCAATGTGGTCTACGTGGAACTTCCTTTGTAAACCACCTGGAAGCTTCAAGTAGACCAGAATGTACTAGCCCAGTATAAACACATTATACTTGTGTTCAAGTCTTGCATTGGATACTTACTGGCTTCCAAGTGCATTTCAAAGTGCTGGTTTGGACCTTTAATGTCCTACATGGCTTGGCTGGAAGATATTTCAAGAATCATTTTCTCCAAGCAGCCTGTCCAACACAAATGTCCCTAGAGAACCTTTACTCGATCCATTCACTACCAAACTTTCCACTTCACAATTTTCACAAAGTAGAGGGAATGGTGGCTCATAGGAACAGCTTCTCTTTTGTCATTTTAGACAGATAACCTTTATTGTCATTTTTTACTGTGGGCACAATGGCACACATTAAAAATGAAATTTAGTTGCTCTCAAAGTGTACACGTACATAGCACACATTTAAACATACTATATACAACATATGTATAGACCTACACCCTTACATATAAGTAACATATAAATATTATTCACTGTCCATCTTGAATACATAACGAAAGGAGGAAGCTTGAAAGTTCACAAGGTTAATACTGTGTGGAACAAAACTGTGACTGAAACTGGATGTTCTGCTTCGGATACCACGGAGCCTCCTCCAGAAGGTAACAAGGAAAATAGGCCGTGAAGAGGATGTGTGGTGTCCCAGATAAACGTACGGACCCTGCTCAAGCAACGCTTCTGTGCTATGTCCTGGATGGGAGGGAGGGAACTGCCAATGATCTTTTCAGCCATCCTCACCACTCTCTACACTCTCTTTTCTCCCTATTCATCAACTCCTACTTTATTAACAATTTATAAACTGTTCAGGATAGAAGCATTTATAAAAGTGTTTGAATTGTGATTATTGTCATCTACTTATTTTGGGGTTTCATTCTTTTATTATTCTACCATTTATTTTGTATACAATTTTATTCGTATTTTATTTATTCATTAGAGTTGTGTGTCGCCCATCCCATCTGTATTATGCCATTGATGCTTTAGCATATTGGATGATTTTGTAATTCACCAAGAGTAATTTATTTATTGTGGGCAAAAAAATAAATCAATAAACTCTCCTTGGGAGACATCTGTAATGTTGCCACATGAACTTCTCTTCCTCATTTATAAAAGCATTTCACTTCCATGCCCTCCTTAGAAAATGTGCTACCAAAAATATTTCTTAGCAAGGACTAGAGACCCTCCCATCCTTAGGAACAGCTGTGATATATTCTTTTGTAAAGTATCCTGGCCCTGCTGAAGGAAAATTGCTAGGAAAAGTCATTTTTCTACTGCAGTTTCAACAGCCAAGTGTTTGTAATTCCATGTATTTCTATACTCATACCTTTCTTAAGCACACTGTTTTTGTGCTTTCCTTGTGGCTTTCCATTCTGAAACTGCAAGAGTGGAGTGTAATGGTATGTGAGAATGATCTTGGGGATAGTGGCATGTAATGTAAAGGGAACCTTGTTCCCTTCCTCTCCATCTTTTTACCATAACTTATAATTTTATATAATATATATGTGTGTGTGTGTATTTGTGTATGTATATGTATATGCATTATTGGTTTTAACTTTGTAGGCCTCCCAGAGTCGCCTTGTGGCAAGATAAAGGGTAAATAAATTTAATAAATACTAATAATAATCTCAGACTACAGAAGGAGAGGCAAGACACATGAGAAATGTTTCAAGAAGGGGAAACTTCCTAGATTTCCAGAGAGTAAAAGGAAAGAAGAGGAGAAATAATTTCAGTCCTGCAAGATTCTGTTAATAATAGAATTGGTATTCATAGCTGTGCTTCTTATGTGGACTACCTGAAAGGGGTAACATGGAACTATGTCCTCCATCTGAAGCATGTTTAGGATCTTCTAGCTTTGCCTCTAGAGCAAGTCTATTGCTCTACCACTAGTGTTGAAAAAGCAGCATAGTACATTCAACACACTGTTTTTTGTTTCACATTGGAATTGAAAATTACCACACGACAAAAAGAAAGTGATGATTTTGTCTATGGAGCCATTTAAACTACTCTCTGCTGGTGGGAATCCAAATATGTTAGTTCTCCTGCTTCATATTTAAATACAGTGTTGGCGCAAAAGTCCGATACTCCTGGTACATGTGATACAAGTCTTCTCATTTTAGCACACCCATGTAGAAGCACACTGTTGTATAAAGAAGCAAAAGGAATTTGATTTTCTCAGCCCCTGCTTCTAACAATCATGTTAACATTAGAGGTCTTGACTCCCTGAATAGAAGCCTATGCACTTGAAAATAGCCTCGCAAACAGTTATAAGAAAACCCAACTAAAATTGCAGTATATGAAAGGAAAGGGCAGTGTAGCACAATACCTGCATTGTACAAATGGTATTGCTGTTATCATAAAAGTGTGTGAGAGCAAAAGGAATGTAGAAGGGAAGGAGATTCTAAAATCCATTGGATGAAAAATAAAATACAATGACTGAAGATAGAGTAGATATACTACTATTCCAGATTCACCTTATTTTTGCCTTCAGTTTTTATTGAGCCTCATGATAATTTTGTGGCTTTTTAAAAACTTTTAATAGTCAAAGGTAGTTTCCTGAATCAATTATATATTGTGGTACATTACTGTCAAGGTGCAATTTGTGATCTCTGTAAATATTCCAAGAGTCTACCTTAACAGACGTCTTACCTCCTCCGAACAAGCGTAACAGTGTTTTACTCTTTTCTGCTTAGTTTTACATTTGTACTTCCTCAGTATAGAGATATAATACTCCCACATGATGAAATAATGTACAGCTTCCTGTTTGTGAAACTGGTGAGGTAGACTTCTCCTAACATTCACAACAGTGTGCTATAGTAATACAGTGCTGGACTCTGGTTGGGAAAATCCAGATTTGAATGTTACTTCCCTTTTGGCTTTCAATGGATAACAACTGGCTAGCTGTCAGCCTCTCCTCTTCCATGGAATTGATCTCTCAGGAAAAATTGATTGGGAAGTAGGGGCTATATTTGCAATTTGGATCTTTTGGAGAAAGCCTAAAATAAAAAGCACTTAAAATCACAATGTAAGGGGTTTTGTTTTGTTTTTAATATAAGGGGTATCTTGTACCATGCAGCACAGGTGTGAATTTTTACCAGAAGGGAATATATTTTGCTTTAGGTCTGGCTGTTGTGCTGTATGGTAACTGTGATGAGTGTGGATTTAGGAGCTATATTTATAGCATGGCACCAGCTGCTGCCCTTTGCAGATACCTTACGGCACAAACATGGACAAACTGAACCTTTGCTGCTGTGCAAGGAAATGGAGCTTTTTGTGAGGTGCGACTCTTTGCAGATAATATTGGCATATTAGGAGGCCAGTTAAAGCTGTGGTTTTTTTTCAGGAGACCTTTGGAATAATAGGCTGACATAACGACTGATATTCTGTGCACTTTGTGTTCATTCATCTGGATGGTATCCACCCTACTCTTCAGCTTAACTATTTCAAAGGTTGCAATTTGAAATGCGGTATTGTGAGAATATGACCTGGAGGCTCTTCTTGTCATACAAATCCTGATACAGATTTACAGCAGTTCATTTAGTGACCATTCAAAGTTACAACAGCACTGAAAAAAAGTGACTTATGACCGTTTTTCACACTTAGGACTGTTGCAGCATCCCCCTGGTCACGTGTTCAAAATTGGCAACTGGTTCATATTTATTATGATGGTTGCAGTGTCCTGGTGTCACGTTTTGTATGACAAACGAAGTCAAGCTGGATTTACTTAACAGCTGTGTTACTAACTTAACAACTGCAATGATTCACTTAACAACATGGGAAGAAAAGTCATAAAATGGGGCAAACTCACTTAACAAATGTTTCAGTTAGCAATCTAAATTTTGGGCTCAATTGTGGTCATAAGTCAAGGACTACCTGTAGTCAGCTACTATGGATTTAAATCTGTTTTGTACATGAGATGCAATTGCCATAATGAACTGAGTGGGCTATCAAAGCAAAATGATTTGAATGTGGCCTTCCCTACCCACCTCTGTAAGAAAATCTTATAGCACTTGAAAGCTGGTTTATTAGGTCTTGCTTTCCGACTTCCAAAACCTGATTATTGCATTCTTAGATTTGTGTCTGTACCAGATCAATCTGATAGCCCTTGGTCATAATGCAATCTGTGGGCAAATTTGTAATGGGAATGGCACAATCCTGGCAATAGAAAGGAAAACAGCCTCTCTGCCATTTTTCCCTTGGTCAGTGTTGGAGTCTATCCTTGTTTCTCTCTTGCCAAGATCTTTCTGAGAGACAGGTAATATAACCTCCAAATTTGGGCTTCCTCTTTGTGACTTTTGTAACCTCCCTGATTTGTCCCTCTTTAAATTGGGCATATGCTTTTCTATTTGATCTGGAAGTAGCGAAGAACTCTGAAGACTTCAAAAACCAAGTGAAACCAAGTATAAACAGTTTTTTTTTTAAGAGTTTTTTTTTGGGGGGGGGGTTGCAAGTTCTTCAGTTTTAATTTTAGCTATTTATTTTAATAACAACTTTAGCATGGCTTCATATCAGAAAACTTTTAATTAATTCCTCCTTTATATTGAAAGTTGCAATGCTGAACAATTTAAAATAACAGTAATAATATAGCTTTTTGTTTTCACTAATGTATGCAGGCAACTTACTGAACATGTGAGAAAGCAAGAAATTGGATGGGATAAACATCCCAATAAATATTGTCCCTACTTTAAATCCTGGATTAAGCAAAGCACTTGACAGGAAAAAAAATAGACTCTACAACTACCATATATATATATTTCTAGCCTAGCATTTTCAGTGTGATAGCCAGTGTGCCTGTTAGAAAATTTGGGAGAAATAGTTAGAACACATCTATAATGGAAAGCTATTTTAGAAGATGCTATTTCATATTTTGAGAATTCTTGGTGCAAATTAGTTGGAATTCCATTCAGTGTAAAGGATAAGTATTGTGAGTTCCATGCTGAAAAGAACTAGGAGTTGAAACTATTTTCCCAATATACTAGGGAGTAAATAGCGGATTTCAATTTTTTAGTATGAAATTAATTTTGAGGCTAAATAACAAAATGTGTGTTCTGTGTCTGTTAGAGATTTGGAAAATTTCAGTCACTATAGATCATTCTTTAAAGCTGCAATTTATTGGTCCATTCCAGTAAGTCAACAGAAATCAGACAGAATAAAAAATGCAATGCATGTAGTACTCTAAGCCAAAAGAGTAAATCTATAATAAGTGACCAGTAAGTATATTAACTTTTCCTGGAGAAGGTCTGTCTATGTGGTTACTAAAGGTCAGCACTGATTTGATGGCACATAATCAAAGTGTATTAAAATAATATAAAATAGTAGTGAAATATTCTCGTAAATTCACAAGAAGATACTTTAAAGTTACAAATATAGCACATGTATTAAAATGTGTAAAGACTAATTCTGGATTATTTGCCAGTGGTAAAAATTTCAGTTATGCATTGTGATCCACTCATCGTTTTAAGTAATTTGATCAATAATTTGTAAAAAAAAAAAAAAAACCTTCCTCAAATCTGCAATTAATCCTACTTTGCCATTTCCATTGAACATCACAGGTTGCTTAAAAAGAAATATCATTACAGGATACAGATCACTCCAATCGTGATTTCTTTTTCTCAGACCTATGTTTTGGAGGATTGAGAACATTTATCACCTGATGCAGTCAGCATGAACATTACAAAAAATAGTTTGCAGGCAGATGCAGTTGTATACTCTCAGATACAAAAAATAATGTGCATTTAAATTAGGTGCATTTGAAACTGCACTTGCTGAAGATACTAGCCTGTGAAACAGGGGAAGATGTTTAGAAACAGTATTTACAGGATTCTGATTCAACAATCAAGTTTCCAACAAACTAACTTCTTAATTTAGGAAAATATATGGAAACTTCATGAACAGTTACAGAACAACTAGTCTTCAACTTATGACCACAATTGGGAAGAGAATTTTTGTTGCTAAGCAAAGTGGTTGTCATTTTACAAATTTTAGGTGTGTCATGTATGTGCTTTACTTTGAGAGCGGGCAACTAAATTTCATTTTTAATGTGTGCCGTTGTGCCCACAGTAAAAAAAAATGACAATAAAGGTTGTCTTGTCTTGTCTTGTCTTAACTTGTCGTGTCTTCCCTCGCCTCGCCTCACCTTATCTTTTTTGCCACGGTTGTTAAATGTTAAATGAATTGTTAAATGAACGAGTTGTTAAATGAATCACTGTAATTGTTATGTGAATCATGCAGTTGTTAAGCAAATCCAATGTTAAGCGATTTTCAGAAGTGGCTTCAAGTGGTGTGCCACTGTCTCCTTCCTAAGGCTGAGAGAAAGTGACTCCCCAAGGTCACCCAGCTGGCTTTGCGCTTAAGGTAGGACTAGAACTCAAGTTCTCCAAATTTCTAGCTTAATGTTTATATCAAACTGACTCTCTGGTAACTACGAGTAGTCCTAGACTACTAGAACCTCTGTTACTAGGCAAGTGAGTTGTGTCCAATTTTATGATCTTTTTTTGCTGCGGCTGTTAAGCCTATCACAGCAGTTACTAAATGAATCATGCAGTTAATCCAATTTCCCCCATTGACTTTGGGAAGGTCATAGATAGTGATCACATGACCCGAGGATACTGCAACAATCGTAAATACAGGCCGATTGACAAGCACCAGAGTTTTGATCGAGCGGCCAATGCTATGATACCCTAAGTGCAAGATCTGGTTGCAAGTCACTTTTTTCAGTACCATTGTAACTTCAAACGGTCACTAAAAACTGGCTGTAAGTCAAGAACTGTATGCAGTAGCAATTTCTCTGAAGAAACAATAGCAATTTCTTTATACTGTAGTGGTTTCACTATTAAAAAGCTGGGCGGGATGGAGGAATGGTCATTTTTAAAATTTTGCGTAGTAAAGGCTTCTTTTGTTTCCACTTTTTGTTACTAAGAATAGTTTCACATGCAGTGTAACAGGACTGATATTTTAAATTCTTTTACAGTGTCAGATGACAGATCATTTTTGTCATCACCCTTGCAGTTTTACCATCAGGGAGCTAGATTACTGCTTTGAGAAAATGGAGCTTCATTCCTACGATCCTGTTACTAATTACAGATTTGTAGTTCTCTCCTATTAAAAATACGGATTCCGCATTGAGAAGAAATGAATTTATCCCTCCGTAGCTTGGAGATAGTGTTGTGTATTGTATTACATCACTTTATAAATATGTGTGTTTACCTGTGCCGTGGTGATCACAAAAAACCAAGACTGCCTACCTTCAGAAGGATAATAAATAATGCATGGTATTTTGTAATCCAGCTATCTTCATTCTGTGGCCAGAATTGAAGATTAAGGCCTGAAAAGCAACCTGAGTGTAGTCTAAAGCAGAACTGAGATTTTGCTAAGTTTTACAATATGTCTGTTTCTTGAAATACTGGATCTTTCCGTGATTCCTAAACAACATGTTCTCACTCTGGAAGGAGTGTAGACTACTTGAAATATCAGGATGTACATAGTATCCGTGGTCCAGATGTTTTCAAGGATCTGAGCTTTTCTGCTACTTCACTATTGGTGATAGCTAAAGTGTTAAGAAAAAAACTTCCCAATGGTTAAAAACTGGAACAGAGAGACAATTTCTCAGAGAGATGCTGAGTTGCCTCTTAACTGGATGAGTTCAGGAAACTGGACAGTCATCCATCTGTCTGGAATATTTTAATTTGAATTCCTATACAATACTGAGCAGGGGATTGGAATCAGACCTCCTTGGCCCCTTCCAACTCTTATGATTCAGTGGTTCTAAATAACAGTTGCATTAGTGCAGTGTGTGTGGCTTACGTCCCACTGCCTGTGTTGCACATTTTTGTAGAAGTACTTCTGGCCCAAACTGGGAGCCAGGCAGACCTTGCTGCTCAGTATCTATCTATTCCCCCCAGAATTGTCTTTCCTTGTCCCCACCTCCTTGCCCCATGCGGTCTGTTCAAGCATTTCATTGATATTGATGAACGGCACTCCTAAAAAGTGCTATGCTTTTGATATTCCGACTTAAATTTCATCTTTAGCTAACTTAATTAATTTTTTCTCCTTCCTTCATCCCTTTTTTTCCCCTTTGCAGCTCAACTATAGAAAAATATGGGAGACGACAGGCCGTTTGTGTGCAGTGCCCCCGGCTGTGGACAGGTAAGTTTACAGTATCCTCTGCTGTTAATATATTATTATGAATCAAAGTGGCTGTTTTATCACCAAGGCAAAGAGTTTAAAGCCAACGTCTTATGCGATTGCTGGAGATAATCAGATCGGAAGATTTGCCGTGTGTAAATCCTAGTTATGAACATGTGCAAGAGCCCTGAAGTAATGAAAATTGCCTGATATGCCTGGCGTTTTGCTGCTTTTTCTCTCTTCTTGTATCTCACATCTAGTAGTAATCACAGAATATAGAGGGAGGAAATCCTATAACTGATATCTAGATAATATAATCTGAAAGCATAATACGATTTAATAACATTTCTTGGGGTTTTCCCCCCCCAAACATATATTTATTTCTCAGGGAAAGGTTAGAATGTTTTTAAGCTTATTTTTTAAAGGGCATATTGTTCCATAGCAAGATACTACATTTTCTTTTTACAATAACATTCTATATTATTTAAAAACATAACCACAATGATAAAAAGAGAATAAAAAATAAAAGCCTCCAGGCATATAATCTATACAAGGATACTCTTCAGTAAAATCATCTAAACATTGGCCTATTTAGTTTTAAAAACAGTATTTCAATAGTTTTAAAAAAATAAGTTGACATTTGCTCCTGGATGAACACATTTATTTTCAAATGGAGACACAAGTAAATAAGCCTTGTTTACATTCAGAGTGTATGAGTGAAGGTTTGTACTAGCCGTGGTAATAATCTTTGCCATTAAATGGCTTCAGATGTGCACGTAGTACACTGACATTCAGATTGCAGCATGTACAGTTTATCCTCGACTTACAGCAGTTCGTTTACTGACCATTCAAAGTCACAACGGCACTGGAAAAAAGTGACATGACCATTTTTCACACTCACAGCCATTGCAGCATCCCCATGGTCACGTGATCAAAATTCAGATGCTTGGCAACTGATTCACATTTATGACCGTTGCAGTATTCTGGATTGACGCGGTTCCCTGTTGCGACCTTCTGACAAGCAAAGTCAATGGGGAAGCCAGATTCACTTAACAACGATGCGACTAGCTTAACAACTGTAGTGATTCATTTAACAAACTGTGGCCAGAAAGGTCTTAAAATGGGGGAAATTCACTTAACAAACATTTCACTTAGCTACAACAATGTTGGGCTCAACGGCGGTCGTAAGTCGAGGACTACCTGCATATAAAAAAAATACAGGTAATACTCAACTTATGATGGACTGGAATTTCCATCATAAGTTGTTCTTGTCATAGGTCAAGCCAGATCTGATTTTACAGCCATTTTTGTGGCGGCTGTTAAGCAAATCATCATGGTCCTTAAGTGAATCCAGCTTCCCCTGTGGCCGTTTTTTGCTAGAACTCGGCAGAAGTTCCAAATTATGACCACATGATGCTGCTGATGCTGCAACCAATGGTAGATGTGAGCCATTTGCCACGCGCCAAATTGTGCTTGTGTGACCGCGGGTGTGGTGCGATGGTTGTAATGCAAGTACAGGTCATAACTTTGAACTGTTGTTAAACAGCCAGCCATAAGTCGAAGGCTGCTTCTAAGTCCAAAGGAATTGTCTCCACGAGTCCTTAGCTGAAGGGCTTAATTAATGCTTAACCTGAAAAGACGCCCGTACGTGAGTGTGTTAGGTTTTGTAATGAGATGCACAATTCAGTTATTATTATTTACACTTGTGAAAGCGAAACTACACAGCAACTCTATAAGCTCTTATCTGCACATATCCATTGAAATCAGTGAGACTTAATCCTGAATTAGCATCAATCAATCTGGATAGCTTGCATGGTGGAACAGCTGATGTTGTGCTATATTTGTAAGGCTCTGAAGTTCCTTGTGGAATGCAAGGTAAAGACCTCTATAGAGGTTTAAAACAGTCGCAACAAAATTAAAGAGATCTTGATGACCTGTTTGTCCAGATTTGAAACAAATTCTTGCTTAAAACTGTCTGGTGAACCTTTTATTAGGATCCATTTTTCTGTGCTGGTGATAAAGAAAGGTATTAGAGCAGTACACTTCAGCATTTCCATAGATCGGTTATTTTGTAATCCAGATTAACTATATTTTATCATTGCTGGATTAGTGGAACTATTACCGTTTTCAGTCTTTCTGAACCATCCTATATGATCCGCTGCAGATGTTGATATTTAAACTGAATAATTTTAATTAGCTGTCTGAAGTTTGCTTCTTTTCTCTTCATGCTCCTGTTTTAATATTTTTCCTGATTTTTTTAAATTCTTCGTTATATGTATGTTATGATTTATAATGTTAAATGAATGACTGAAGATGAAGATTGGCCAGAAAACAGGGACTTCGGGAACAAAGTAAAAATGGGATAAATGTTGATAACTCTTGCTAAATGACTTGCTTTTAAATGTGAATTATTCTTAGGTGGCCATATGGTGGTTGTTTTTCTTTCCTGGCTCAGTTATGGAAGTAGCTAGTACCCAGTGTTGATCACTAGAGGCAAAACACGTAGCACTAAAATCAATGTTATTCCATATACTAGTAAACCTGGCTCATGTAAAATGCTGAAGGCATAATATCTTTTTTAGTAACACATTGTATGAAGTTATCTAGAACATTGGAAGAGACCTAATCTAATCCCTTACTTGATACATTAATTCACAGTTACGGCAAACCAAATAGATAGTTGCCCAGACCCTGTTTAAAGGCCTCCATAGGACTATACAATGAGTCTGTATTGCAGTTATTATAGTCAAGACTCATCTACCACCCCAAAGGATAATAAACCTAGTATGACATAAACCTATGTAGATATAGGTCCCTAGAGATGCTAATTCCATAATAATGTTAATAAGTCTTTAAGGAAGAGATGGGCAATCTTTTTAATTTATTAAGGGCTGCATTTCCTCAGGGATAATTGAAATTGTGGAGATTGCATTTAAGCAATATTGAAGAAAGTGGTGTATTTCTTTTGGACACTTTCTCCCTCCCTCCCAAGCAGCAGACTTCAGGGAAAGCGATAGTATCTTTTATCATAAATCTGAACTGAGAGATAGCTTTTGAACTAATCTAAAGGCCCCATGTGTCCTTTCCCTTCTTTAAAAATATATGTATCAGTAATATGCTAAGTTTGCCTTGAAACTTAGAGTCATGATGCTCTCCTGTAAGATTCTGTTAACAAATAATTAGGTTGTGGTATCTAGCAGATGTATTTTTAGTGTATCCCTTCATGTATCATGAATTTATCATGTATTGGAGATGAATAACTATAAGTTTGTATAAGTCTGTGTATGTCAAGGACATAAAATTATTGAAATGACAGGAAGATAATGACTACCACATGTCCCTTAGCATTTGCAGATGTGTTCTGCCCTTTGAAATATTATGATTTTCAAATATAACGGAAGTATTTCAGAGCAACAGTCCAGTGACAAATTCATCTGTACTGAAGATTCCTTGAATTTTCCCATGTTATTTCTTAAAGAAAAGCAGAAGGAAAGCCATTCTGTAGCAATTTATCCTTTTTATTTCCTTTATTTGGAAATTAACTTACTACTTTTCAGAAGTGTGGTATGATGAGGGCTCAGATATGTAGTAATGATTTAAACCTGGAGATAATTTCATTCGATTCATCAATGTGCTCTTTTATAAAATACGACTGTACAAGGAGAGGAACTGATTCTGCCTTACGCTGTCATCTTGATGCTATAATTTTGTTTTGTTTTGTTTTTGTAGTTTGGGAAATCCCAAACCAAAAAAATTACCTAGTTCTATATGGCTACATTTGTTCATAATGCTAAGTTGAGATTCGTTTTATTTATATTTATTGAACAAAACTGAGTTTTGCAGATGAGCAATGCAAACATGGCTTTTGCAGTCGATTTCTTGTTCATGTTCTCCATTTCCTTTGTTAGTATCACAAGAAACAGGTTAAGCACAAAAACCAGAAATAGACCAGGGGGGAAATATAATGATAAGCATTGTTGAAGCAAGTCATGACTCATAAAACAAGTATAAATTTCTGAAAATAGCCCATGAAAGCCAGCTGGATGACCTTGGGCTAGTCACTGTCTCTCAATCCAACCCACCTCAGAGGGTTGTTGTGGGGAAAATAGGAGGGAGAAGGTGTGTTGAATATGTTCGCCACTTTGAGTTATTTGTAAACAAAATAAAAGCGGGATATAGATGGATGGATGGATAGGTAGGTAGGTAGGTAGGTAGAAGTTCATCGGAAAAAGAAACTTGGGTTAAGTCAAACATCCATAAGATATCACATGAAGAGTCTCAATGTGTTTTTCTTCACTTCTGCTCAGAACTGTGTTTCACCCCATGTCCAGACAAAACAACCCTATTTTGTTTTGCGTACAAATCAAAGCATTCAGAACGTGCCTTTTCAGTTCAGGCATGGATCACTTGTAAACAAACTCTTAATGCATGTGCACTCCTAACATACAGTTAAGCAGACACTGTTCTTTTTTAAAGTGAAAGCTTTCAATCAGGTTTCAGTTGTCTTTTGATTCCAATCACAATTCAATCTCTTTTATCTATAGTAAATATTACATAGGGTTGCTAGTAACCATAGAATTCATGATAGGCAACCCATTGGTTTGTAGCGTTAATGAACCTTCATAAGCCTTTTTTTCTCCCTTCTTCCCCTTCACTCCTTTTTTATATATTGCTTTGGAGGGGAAAAGGAGGGCCTGAGACCTTGGCATATCCCTGCTAGGAGTCCCAATATCTACTGCCTTTTTGTAGATTTTATTTTTTAATAGTTTTCATACTTTTTAAAAATAGTTAGATATTGAGGGTTCTTGAGTATTGCTTCTGAGTATAGCGTTTTAGTAAAACAACGTTTTGGTTCTGCTGATTTGCATCATTATATGTGTTCCATTGCTTATTGCTAAAAGCTTTTTCATGATTTATATGGTGTTTAAGAAAAATGTAAACTTGTCCGAATGTTTAGTAATTTGCCATTTAGACTCAGGATCTAGCCTGATAACTGCTTTAAAGAATTTGGTGTTTGTTTGTTTTTAAAAAAGGCAGGTATATCGTAACTTAGAACATTAAAGGATTCACACAAATATCTAAACAAAAGTGGATTGTCTAAAAATTGAAGTTAATCAAATGAATAAGTTTTTTTATTTAAAAAAAAAATCAAAACAGATAAATACACAATCTATTTTACCTCTGTTTATAATATGTGTGGCCTGGTATGTTAGTGCATAGTATTATAGATAAACCAGGCATAAAACATACAAAATGTAAACAGCAAGTAAAATAAAGTTGAAATGGAAACTGAAAAGAAGGCTGGCGAGTTTTTACTCTTTGGTCTTGAAAGCTGGTGTTAAAATAAGTCATTTGGTATTTCAGTGCCTCTGGAATGTTACACAAGAGTATTTGTATATATCAATGGCATTCCCAATTCCTTCCATTATATTGTTTTCTGAAAAGTGCTATTACAGTTAGGGAGGTGATAGACTGAAATTGAATTAGGTGAAACTGCTTTCCATTCTACCCTGTAATTCAAGCTATTGGACTTTTAATGGACCTATAAACATGTTTTTTCGTTGCTAGGTCTTCAATGACTGTTATTTTTGGATTCTGTACACAATCACTTCCCAGCAATAAGCTTGGTGTGACACAGCTGAATGTGTTGCTTCTTTCTTTTAAAAAAAATCCACTGAATGTCATTAATCTATTTTCTAAGAGGACAGGTGGCACTTTTTCCCATTCCTCTCCAGATTCCTTCTTCCACCTGGTTTCCAAGTAGTTGCTCAACAAGAATATTTCTCATAAAAGGGAGTTTGGAGGGTTGAGACTTTCTGTGGCTCAATCAGTAGGCTCTTCTTCAATTACATTTATGCAGTTTCTTCTATTACAATATGAAAAAAAGTTATAAAACTGATTCTATGGAATGACTTTCTTTCAGCAGAAGGAAATTATAGGACAACAACAGCTGCGTATTCAAACAAGTGGACAATTGCAAGCAAAGAAAAAAATAGAGAAAATGTTTATCTAAAAGTCTAAAGTTTTTACCCCCACGTTCCTGCCAAAATCAGAATGCAGCCCCATCAAAACAGCCAATGATAACTAGGAGTGCAGTGATACCTGTTTGCTAATCACATTGTAAATTAGAAAAATCCAGTGGATATTATCCTTAAAAAAAATCATTGTATCTTCCCAATTGCTATTCATATCCTACTCTTTTCCACTTGCTAATACAAAACTGTACGGAAAATCAGCATGAAATATTTTCACTAAGTTAAGATATTATTTTAGAAAAAGCTGTCATGTACATATTTATCAAATTTATATAGCTGCCCATCTCACCAAAGGCAATTCTGGGCAGCATGCAGCAATAGATAAAACCAAAAGTATAAAAACGCAAATACAACTATGAAAACCATACTAATAAATATCCTAAAACCTCAAAATAATAAAAAAAAAATCACCCTCTCAACAATGGAGCCATCGAGACAACTCTCCAGTCCTGTGGGAACCCCTGGTGACATCTTGAAGGCCTTTTAAAATATCAAAAGGAATGTGGCCAATCTAATTTGGGGGGGAGGAGAGGATATTCCATAAGGCTGGCATTACAGCAGAGAAGGTATGTCTCCTGGGACCCACTCAATGTTGATTCCTAGCTGATGGGTAACTGCAGCATGCTTAAGGTGATTGTTCTGAAGGCTAAAAAGGCTATTTTACAGCCAAAAGGGTAGCGAAGATAGTAATTCTGAAGACGAGAAAAGGTTTTTCAGCAGCTTCAGAAAAAGGCAAAGGAAAGAGCCCAGGCCTACTGGGCATGGTGGGGTAGAGAGAAGGCCCAACTCTCCCAGATGTGGGGGGATGGAGAGAAGTAGCCAGGGAGCTGAGCAAGTCCTCCAGGGCCATGTCAATTTTGTAAATGCTGGTGGGCAAGTGGATAGTTGAGACCCAGGGGGGTGGCTATAGGTGGGGGAGTTGCAGCACATCTGCAGTTATAAGGGTAGGCATGCTGTCCTAAAGCGCCTAAATTTTGATCACGTGGATCACAGGGATGCTGTAACAGCTATAACCTGAGGCCTGGGTCCCAACTCTCATTGTTCAGCACCATTATAATTTCAGACAATCGCTGAATGAGCAATCATAATTCAAGGACTACCTGTAATTCAGTCTGAAAGTGATTGTTTGGGAGCAATGTCGGAGATGCGTGCACATATAGTAGATGAACTGTGCAATATGAACTTCATTAGCTCTAAATCATTAGGTGTCAATCCACTAGAATTGTTTAGTCAAATAATGTTCCCCAGTCTTGATTGATACTTCTTAGTACACATCTTGGTATACTTTAATTTCCCAAAATGATCTTGCTTGCTATCTAGGAAATTCTGGGAATTAAAGTCAATAACTTGGAGGGTGCCAGGGTGACGAAAGCTGGAATGTAAAGTCTTTGTACTCTTGGATAAGTTGGAAAAAATTGCCATCTGTGAAGTAGTTCTGGTGGGAAATGTGTACATACAATATTCTACCATATACTGTTTCCACTTGAATTCTAATAGTGGTATACTATACCTGCTGCGGTATATTTGCTTTTCTACATTAAGGGAAAAAATTCAAACCTTTTAGAGAGTCCAGTTTACATGGTTTTAGTACATCTTACAACAGGCCAGAGGAGAAGGTTGAGATTGTGATTGGCCGGTGAACTTTGTGACTGAGCAGTTTTAGATGCTTTAAGATTCTTATGAACAAGTAGAACGTGTCAGTAACCATACTAATATAAAATTAGCTATCTTTTTTAAAAGTTGCCTTGAATGTGGAAAAAGTATCTATTGAGGCAAAGTCCATTTTCTCTCTGAGATTTGTCAGGATCTAAAACTTTCACACTGAAGATAGTAGAATTGTGCTGGAATGAATCCAGAAGTCCATTGGCTGCTGTTCCTGCCTGAAATAGTATGCCTTCTGTTTTAGTTACTCAGATTGATATACCAGCTGTACCATCAAGATTTCTAAAGAAAGTGACTCCATATACCACCTTTAGAAGTTACAGTATTGTGAACTGACAGCTGGAAAAAAAATTTCCTTATAGTTTGATTTAAAGCTGTTGCCACTGTAATTTTAACTTCCAGGATAGCATCATGAAGTACAGATGAGGAAGAAGGATTTTTGTTTCAGGAAAATTGCTTATCCATTCATTTCTACCCTAGTTCCTTATAATGTGTAAGTTCTCCAGAGCTCCTAACCTGCATATTGACAAACTTCAGTATAAATTAATACGGGAGCCAGTTTGATCGAATGATTCGGACACCAGTCTAGAAACCAGGAGACCATGAGTTCTAGTCCCACTTTAGGCATTAAAGCCAGCTCGGTGATTTGGGACTGGTCATTCTCTCTTTCTTAGCCCAACCCACCTCACAGGATTGTTGTGGGGAAAATAGGAAGAGGAAGAAGTATTAGGTATGTTCATCGCTTTGAGTTGTCTATAAAAATAATAAAGGTGGGATATAAATAAATAGTTTGCTTAGTTATTACAAGAAACAAGAGTTATCAATACAGGTGTAGTCCTTGACTTATAACTGGTCCTCGCACTTACAAACATCATAGCCATATGATCAAAATTCAGGTGCTTGGCAACCAGTTTGTATTTACAACAGATTCAGTGTCTCTTCTTAGCCGGCTTCCAACAAGCAAGATCAATGGGGGAAGCCAGATTCACTTAATAGCCACATGATTCACTTTATAGCTGCAGTGATTTACCTAGCAACGGTAGCAAAAAAAAAAAAAAGTCATAAAATCAGGTACAATTCACTTAATAATGGCCTTGCTTAGTAATGGACATTCTGGTCCCAACTGTGACGGTAAGTCGAGGACTACCTAACGTCAGTCCAGACAGTTTTCTGGACAGTTGGATTTCTTTGTTACAAATTACTTTTATATATTGAATCTAACACAGCAGTTCAGTTCAGTGGGTAAAGTTCAGTTTTTGACCTGAACACTCCAACCATAAAAGACTAATGGTGTTGTTCACCTTTATTTCTGTAGCTTGTAAAGCAGATTGTAATTTACGTGTGCTTAGACAACAAAAGTCATCTGTTATAGCAGCAAATATAGCATCATGCAATTTCTAGCAAGAAGAAAAATCTTATAAAAAAACAGTCCTGTGTTTTGACCGAAAGTGTCAAGTTAAATGGATCCAAATAGTCAATTTGGCAAACATGCTGGACCTCCCTAGTGATGATTTAACATAATTTTCTGAAACTATTTAAAATTCTCTGCATAATAAAACACACTTTCTGTAGAGCCGAATGTTTGTTATAAACTTTAGGAGTGTCCTTAAAACAGAAAGGTGTTGACCAAAACATACACTGATGGAACCTTCTCATTAGACCAGGAATACTTGGTTGTGTGACCTATCTCAGACCTACAACAGCTATTATTAGAGGTAGGATATGGCCTACCATGGCTAAAGAAAGTTAATTTTGATTTTTGTTCAAGAAGCATCAGTGACAAGTTCACTGCTTGAACAACCATCATTGAATACACAATTTCTAGCATGTTTGGGAGCCTTTGCAAGATGGCATTATGCCTGCTCACATTGGAGGGAAAATATACAGCATCTAGGCCAACAGTGCAAATCCAAACTAGAGAAACTCAACCCCTATTTGTACTGTGGTCATTTCCTTTGAATGGAAGCAATGCAGGCAGAACTTCAGAATTCTGCATCAGCTTTGGCAGGTGATGCTGAGTATATGCAGCACTTTAAAACATAAGCCAGCCCGTCTTTCTGTGCTAAAAATCTTAGTTAAAGGATACAATTTGGTCCTTACCTTGCTGTCTCAAATTAAACAGTTAATATTATGCATTCCTTTTTTTTTTACCCACTTCCTTAAAATCCAAGCATAGGACATTGTAGATAGCATTGTAAAGTACTTAAAAGTAGAAGGCTGTAATTTGTCTGCTTTACTCTGTGCAGCTACCAGATAGAGATACTTTTTTATGAGCGGTACCATAATACTAGTTGCAAGGCAGAGACATTATACAGCCACCAAAGGGGAGGGGGGGAACTTGGAATATTTCACTTTTTAACACTTACCACAAATCACCACTTAGATGCTGATCGCATGACTACTTTTATGTCAACCATTTCCTCAAACAATTGTCTGCTTTTTAAACCTATCCCTTGGACAATTTATTCCCCCTTAAGCCACCGGTCCTAAGTGTGTCATCTGTAGAACAACCAAGAAATCGAAAGTTCAGAACCTGAATCAGACTGCAAAATATCTTGCCCCTCCTTGGGCTTTATTATATCCTCTTATCTTGTCTTATAATAGAAATAATGTTTATGGCACTAAAGCCTCAGCTTCCCTTGGCATTTAACCAACCTCGAAAGTTGTTTATTGCTTTGTATGCTCTGCCACTATAACCATTATCCCTTAAATCTCTATTCTTTGGTAATATATGATCCAGCAAACGGCTTCTCTGATTGGCTAAATGTGGCATGACACTAAGGTGTATTTTATAGCTAGTATAATGCAAACCTATATAGATTACTTTGGTCAACAAGCACTTGTATTAAAAAGGAAAGGTGGCCTCTTTTTCCCCCAGAACCTTTTAAGTCAGAAGCTGTTCTTGCTGCCTTTGACTTCATACTAGCAAATCAAAAGGTTGCAGGAAAGGCCTTATTTTGCATATTACTGCATTCAGACACAGAAATGCTTTAATATGTTGGTGGCCCCTGAAGGTTGATTCCTTCTACAAACTTCCTTTCAGATAGTTTTCTGAAAAAATATACATCCAGTGAATTTTTCTATCCTGTAAATATCAGCTGCAAGTGAATAAATAACACAAAAATGATTAAATACTCTCAAAGAAAGGGTGCTCCTTTGTATTTTAAAATACATTGCTTAAAAAAAAAAGCTTTAAAGTAAGTGTATGGTATAACAAATGTATGGAATATATTTCACAGAAAGATTGTCCAGTGCCAGCTGTGTGTTCCTTACACTTGAGGCAGATTCTCTTGGGAAGGATAGACAAGGCTCTAGGGAGATGCAGGTTCTTTCTCCGTAGATGCCTTTAATTCATGTTTAAAGAAAATGCCAATCCTTTCATGCCTCTCTCTTTATGAAGTCCATTTTTCACTTTTGCCTTAGTTGCTATTGCTGGGATCTCACCCCCTGAAGGGCCAGTCTTATTGCTCAATGTATTCAGTTGCTCCGTTTTTGCATACAGGAGTACAGTTTAGACAAGTAAGGTTGCACAACACAATAGTTTGTTCAACAAACCATGTTGTTGTTGGTTGTTGTTTTTTTAAAAAAATAAGATCCTAATATGTGTACTAGCTCCATGTGGCTTCTAACTGCTCAGGTGCTTATTTTTGTATTGGGTTTTGATGTGTGGAGATACAACATCTCTGATGTCCTCTCTAAAATAAAGTGGGTGGATCATTAGAAGAGTAGCACCTATTTGAGGAATTTCCCAACCATAAAAGCTTATTTCATTTGTCCTTTGTTATTTATCTAAACATTAGCATAGATTGTTTTCATCTCAGGGATTAAGTACTTTTATCTGCTGATTTGTGTGGTTTTTTAAAATTATGTTAGATGATACAGTAATCTCTACAATTTTGTTAACATTCTATTTTGCTAAAGGAAGGTGTATAAATCAACATATATTGGTGTTGATTAGATCAGTCAGTAGTTATAGATCTGATGCATAAATAGCATCTTCAGTATCTATATATCTCAGCATCCTATAGTAAATACCTGCATGCCTGAAGGAAATACTTTCAGGCGGTTTAAAAGATCCATATATTTTAATTGAAACAAATGTTAATTTGGATTCAGAAATGCTTGTATCCAGTAGTTCATCTAGGCAGATTCATGAACTACAATAGTTCATGTGGAATTTTTAAATTATTTATTTTTGTAACTAATAACTTTTGTGAGTCGACAAGCCCAAATATATCGGTTGATTTCACTATTTCTTCGTTCACTAGACTTTCATACCACGATTTAGACAGTTCTGATGCACAAAGAAAGTAAACCATTTAAATCTTTTTCAGCCCATTATTGTGAAAGCAACATCTGCATCTTAGAAACTGCAGAAGTCTAGCTCTTACTAATTGAACCCTAAATCATGGATGCATACTATGTAGCTTTGCCAGTGTTGTTAAATCACATTTCCCAGCAGCATTCAACAACAAAATCAATAATAAGACATAACATTCAGTAACATCTAATGGCTATAGCAAGGTAACATCTTCCTGATATCTACATGGCCACATTTATGCTGTTTTTTTTAATAGTACAGAGGTGATGTAGAATAAGGAGAGAATGTCTTGGGAATATACCAGTGATGGCGAACCTTTTAGAGACTGAGTGCCCAAACTGCAACCCAAAACCCACTTATGCATCGTCGAGTGCCGGGTGGGTGTGGCCCATTGGGTGGGTGTGGCCCATTGGCTGGGCATGGCTGCGGTGGTAATGGCAGACTGGGTGGGACTAAAAAGTTCAATCAATCAATTCCAACTTTGCGGGATCTTTTTTTTCCCCGCGAGAAGTTAAAATTGACTGATTGAACCTTTTTTTTTTTTTTTTTTGCACACGGCGGCGGAGGCCTAAAGCGAAAAGGTTTTATAAAACCCAGCTGAAGGCCTAGGACTGGGGCGACGGCGCGCGTGCCCACAGAGAGGGCTCTGAGTGCCGCTTCTGGCACCCGTGCCATAGGTTCGCCAGCACTGGAATATACTATACAGGGCATATACAAAAAGAGAAGGCCAAAGAACATGAGGTTGACCCAGAAGAAGATGGAGAGACATCAAAGACATACTACAACAGAGACAAATAACAATGGTTCAGGCCACCAGAAATGTAAGAACTAAAACTTTATATCTCCCTCAACACCCAAAGTAGTAAAAGAGGAAGAAGATGGAAGTGATTTGCCATTACTTTATTCTGGAATGGTTTATCAGCATTCTAGTCTGCAACTCTGGGATTCCTTGGTAGTTTCCTATTCACTTCCTAATCAGATTTTACCTTGGCTAGTTTTTAACAAGATCAGTCAAGCTTTGCTCGTTGTTGGGACATTAAGTGATATGAGGCTGGATTTATTATAAGGTTTCCTTTTATGATCAACACTTTAAAATCAGTAATTGATCAGTACGTATATGGAGAGTCTCAGTCATCGAGGTCATGGTTGTCCCAAAGGTGCTTTTTCAAGAGGCCACTGGACATTCTTGGTTTTTCCTTGAAGACATTTTGCTTCTCATCCCAGAAGCTTCTTCAGAACTCATTCAAGAAATGTCTTGGATGAGAAGCTCATCCAAGAAGCTTCTTTAGAATATAGAAGTGAAACGTCTTCAAGAAAAAACAAAGAAAGTCCAATTGCCTCTGGAAAAAGCACCTTTGGGATAATTGATCAATAGTTAATCCTGCATTTAGAGCTGTGAAGTACTAGGTACAGGTCCTTTTCAGTATGATCTATTTGGAATGCTCTTCTCAGGTTCTTTGGCGATCTTCGAAAAGATTTTACATTAATCAGATTATTTAATTAGTTAGAAGCACAGTATATTAAGCTTTTAGTTGCTGCTACTTAATTTGGCATACAGTATTTTTGTTGTTTTAATTATTTGTGGTTTAGACATTGATATGCACATGTAATGAATTCTTAAAATCTAATCTGCTTTCAAAGGTTTTTTTTTATCATAGAAAGTGGACTATGATGTTATTAAAACTTTCCCCTTTAAATTTAACTCAAAAGCAATTCTATTTTTAAGTGGGAATATATGCTAATTTTTAGATAATAATTTGAAAAGTCATCTGAAGCCAGCAACCATTTATTTTTTAACATGCCTATAATTTAAAAATGGCTAAACTAGTTTAAACCAAATTGGATAATAAAGAAAAACCTCCTGGGCTGAGCTTCTGTATGCCAGGTTCTACCCTAGGATGGATTTTTATAACCAAATTATAAACCCCTTAAAAATTAGTGTTTAAAATGGAAATGTTGACAGACCTTTAACTACAAAAGCACAATAATGTGTTCTCTACTCTAAAACATAATTAAAGGCTTAAATATTATTTAATAGCCACACTTCCAGAAATCTGAAAGCTAAGTCATTCTCATAATAAGGATTCATTGCAGAGCGTAAGAACCAGTTGAATCCAACATGCTATGACCTATGAGCACATGTATATGTCTGTCAAATGTAAATTACACGGTTCTGCAGATCCCTTCCTCTTCTAAAATCCTTTTGAAATCATGTTGTTTTTGGTGTGCAGTGACCCAAAAACCTTAATCTATAATCTGAGGAAATGTGACTATATAGGACTAGGTCAGGGGTAGGCAACCTTGGCTCTTTTATGACTCGTGGACTTCAACATGCTGGCTCAGGAATTCTGGGAGTTGAAGTCCACGAGTCATAAAAGAGCCAAGGTTGCCTACCCCTGGACTGGGTTGTCAGTGAGAGCCCTTCCATGATGATAGGTCATTGTCTACCATTGGCTTGATTGGTAAGTCTGTTAGCTTTCATCCAGAAGGCTTGAGGTAGATAGTTATTAAAGGAAATCTGGGTATTACAGGTCATCAAGGGCAGGCAGTTGACCCTTCCTCTTCCCTTTCAGATACCTGCTACTAGTTGGTCTCAAAGGCAAGCTTAAGGGGGGCTCATGGAAGAGGAGAGGAGAGTTATACTAATCAATTGAATGGTTAATTAATGACAGGGAATCCTAATTCAGGATCTTTAGACTCTTCCAATTCTCAATTTATAACCCTGTTCCTTGTTTATTATTCAAAATGGAAGCTACTAAAAGCCCCCCAATCAAATGTGTTTATATCTATGGGCAATTATCCTTGGTTTGGAATGAATATCCAATAGAAAGGGCACAGCTTTGTGTCCTTCCTCGGGCAAGTGAATACCAGCTGTATGTTAATCAAATAATGAAGCTTATCACTTTACTCTATCCCCAGTTTCAGTGGATAATTTAAATTAAGCAGGCTGGATATGGATAATCACATATAAAAATGTGATTATAATGCAGATTTGATATGGAAACTGATTTGGTGTAATAGAAAGCGGTACTTCTCAATAATCTTTAACATCTGCCAGCAGTGTGGACCTTAGAAGTAACACATTTTTATTTTAGCATTTTACCCCTTTTTTTCCACACACCATTATGAATAATTAGTCCAGTGCTTTAATGGGAAAAGTAGTAAATTAATGTTATAAAACCCACAGGAATAACTCAGTAATCCTCGGCCACTTTTACTTTTACCTTTTCCCATAATGTTCTGAGTAAAATAGCTAAGAGCTGCCACCAACTGCAAAGGGAATTGTCTTCCCAGTTGCCATCAAAATAGACACCAAAGAAATCCCCAAAGTGCTTTTTCACGAGGCAACTGGATTTTCTTGTTGTTTAAGACATTTCGCTTTCGCTTCTCATCCAAGAAGCTTCTTCAAGCTCTGAGTGGATGGTGGGGAATGGAAGGATTTATACTTCTTGCAAACAGCTGGTCATTTGCATTCAAAGGTTTATTCTCAGGTTTTAGCCTCCAGTCTACATAGCTGTTACAATCTGATTGTAGTAAGTTAGAGCAGCTTGGTTAATAATAATAATAATAATAATAATAATAATAATAATAATAATAATAATAATAATAATAATAATAATAATAATAATAATAATAATAATAATAATAATAATAATAATAATAATAATAATAATAATAATAATAATGTTGGAAGGGATCTTGGAGGTCATCTAGTCCAACCCCCTGCTCAGGCAGGAAACCCTATAGTATACCATTTCAGACAAATGGCTGTCCAGTCTCTTCTTAAAAACTTCCAGTGTTGGAGCATTCACCACTTCTGGAGGCAGGTTGTTCCACTGGTTAATTGTTCTAACTGTCAGGAAGTTTCTCCTTAGTTCTAAGTTTTTTCTCTCTCTGGTTAGTTTCCATCTGTTGCTTCTTGTCCTGCCTTTGGGTGCTTTGCAGAATTTCCTTGTGTGCAATTAATTGAGTTGTAGAGGTGTCTGCCGTGCCTCACCTGCAGCACCTTTAGAAACTTCATGAAGATTTTGCATGCTATCATTTTGCAAATTAGAAACGGCAAGTACTGAACTTCAGCCAATGAAAGAATGTACAATTATATAAGAAGCTTATAAACTCTGAATAGTGCTTGTTGCAACAAGCACAGCGGCACAGTAGTGACCGTTTCTAATTCAGCTAATTTTGAAAAGGTATGTTGCGCCTCTATAAAATAGCCATCTGTTTAGTGTACCAGTTTAGTGTACCGGTTTTGTACACTAAATGTATAATACACGTATTGGTGTATCAGTTTGATATAGTGGTTAAAGGCATCGGGCTAGAAACTGGGAGACTGTGAGTTCTAGTTCCAGCTGGGTGACCTTAGGCTAGTCACTTTCTCCCAGCCCTAGGAAGGAGACAATGGCAAAACACTTCTGAAGAAAACTTGCCAAGAAAACCACAGGGACTTGTCCGGGCAGTCTCCAAGAATCAGACCTGATTGAAAAGAAGAAGAAAAAAGTATTGCATCTCTATAAAATAACCATCTGTATACATTAAATGCCATATTGCCAAGAAATCCAAGTTTACAAATCCAGCTCTAAACTCAACTTAGCGTTTGTCATAGTTTTGTTTCCTCAGAAATTAGGGTGCTTTTCCTGATTTTCTGCCCTTCTTTTTCCCCCCACAAGAACTCGCGAGGCTTCTCTAGGCAGTTTCTGAGAAATGTCATCAACCTGTTTTATCAGGCTAAATATGCAGTCCTGCTATCCCTGGCATTTCAGAAGTCATAGGATACAGTGACTTTCCCACCCCTGAAGTATAAGGGAAATTGTTCTTTTTGGAGGTAGAAATCCAATTCCACTTAACCTATCCTCCCATCCCATGTCCACTCCAGCAAATATTAACGCCTCTGTAGTCCTTATGTTTATGACGTGAAGAGTGTGGAAAAAGGAGGAATACATGGACATTTGTGTAGGTATAACAACTGGATCCCTACACCTACAAAATGGGAGCGTGGAATAACATCATTCTGGAGCTAATCAGTGGAATATAATTCGTTATCAGTGGGACAAAAACATTTAACCAACCAACAGCAAATAAGGTTAAATGAATTGTTACCTGTCTTGCTGAGTTTATGCTATGATTCCTGGGAGTTCTGTAATCAAATGGTAAGGCCTCTTTCTTAAGTTGCAGTAATTGAGAACATAGCTGTTTTAAAATAATTTCGGAATCTTAGGATTCTTGGCTCTTATATTCCGTCTCAGACTCGGTGGATACATAACAGAATTACAGCAATGCTTAGACACTGCTGTGATCAGATTAGAAAGTGCTTAATCAGACATTTTTGCGAATTCATAGAGGCTTTTTCAAAACAAATGTGTTCAGGCTTGAGAAAAAATTGCTTTGGTATGACTCTTCCTGCATAATGAATAAGCGAATCTGGCTTTTCACATAAGGCAGAGTTTTGTTGTTATACATAGTAGCAACAGAGCATGACTAGAAATTTTATATAAATACACATTTGCATTCCTACTTCTTGTCTGAAAGTATTCAAAAACCTCTCACCAACTGCATCTGTGCAGGACCTCTGAAACCCAGCCAACTGCTGTAAAGCATGTAACAACATGGAAGGGCCTCCAAGATATTTTTGGCCATGCATACCGCATCAAAAATCTCATAAGTGAAAAGTTCAATGAGGTCTTTATTTTTACAAGGATGAGACGGAATTTGCTACATAGGTCAGCGCAGATTGAGTTTTTATGTGTCTTTTGTTTTCTGTAGTTATTTGAAAATAGCTGTTCAAACATTTCTTTCCCATTTAGGAGTATGCCCCTGCTGCTTCATTTTTTGGTTTTGTTCTTCAGTATAAAGAGAGATATTCGCTTCTGTTCAGGCTGTCAGGGTTATTATACTTTTAAAATATTTGTTCTGATTAAGGCTGGTCCTTTGTGAGCACATTTAGACACATTTCTAATGCCATTTTAAAATTTGGTGGGAAAAGAAGAATAGATAAAATACAGATTGCTCTTAAATGTTTAGATGTAGATTAATTCAACTATATATGTTTTTTTGAACAGTTTTATTATTAAAAATCATTCTACAAAGATTTTTAAAAAAGTATGGAAGAAGAAATAGAAAAAGATTGTAAAAGGGTAAGAGAAAAAGTGAAAATAACAAAATAGCAAGAAAAAGAAGTGATTTAAGTATGTCTTTGCAGCAGTTATAACGGATCTAGGACAAGTCACCAAGGGCAACTCGCCAAAGGACAATTCAATGCTGTATTGTTTCATTCAGTTACTTTTATTATTGGTGGCCACGTTTTCATCAAAATTATTGTAATTTGTATTTCTGGATTGACTTTATTTTATTATGATTGGTCGCAGTTCTCTCGAAATTAATTTAACTTTTGTGTTTGTTGAATTGTTCTGCACTGAGTTGGCCGTGGCAAGTTGTCCTATTCCGGTTATAAACATAGCAATCTCTGCCCTCCCATATTGCATATTATAGTTCCCTTCTTCCCATAAACAAAGCTTTTTAATCAATAAATCTCAAAAGTTAGCAGTTCATTTTTTATCCATTTCCAACAGTTTATAAAGATTTCCCAAACTCAGCCCTCTTCACAATCTATTCCTCCCATTATAGTGTTTCTGTAGTCTTCCATCTTTGACCATATAAAACCAATTCTCCCTAAAAAAATTTAGTTGGGTGTCCATAAGTCTTAATAACAAAAATTCCAGTTTCATCTGAATGTTAATTTTTTATAACTCTCTGAATCACCATGTATTTGTATACAGTATCTTTTCACTTTTTCACAAGTCCATCATGCAGGATAAAATGTTCCTTCAAGTTTTTCACATTTCCAACAATGATTAAAAGTATCTTTATACATCTTAGACCAGAGCTCCCCAAACTTTCCAGGTTGGCGGCCCGGAGGAAAAGGGAGGAGCAGGGATATGTACTCACACACACGTGCGCAAAATGAGCACACACACGGCGCTCGTGCGGGCCACATGCACACACAGTGATGATGGTGGCGGCGCTGGTGACCGCGCACCTGTGCAAACGGGCCACTACACCTGCGCAAATGGGGCCACTAGCACCTCCGCGGCGGCACTAGCATGAGTGGGGAGGGTGCCAGCCATTCCCGCGGTACCGGGCTGCGGCCCACAGGTTGGGGACCCCTGTCTTAGACAATTTTGACTGGTTTCGTAAACTCAAATGTCATTTTTTAAAAAAATTCTTTTAAATTGTAAGAATGTGAATTTCAGACCTTTCTACCACATTCTCTCCAATTGACCCATTTGAATATTATAATCAAAGTTCCTGGCCCATTTTACCATACATTATTTAACTTTCCCTTCCTCCATTTCAAATGTCAACAAAGGTTTATACATTTTTGCAATCATATATTCATCATTTGTATGTAATTCGTTTTCAAATTCTGTTCTTAATACATTCTGTTCTTGGTCCTTTTTTATCTGTATTAAATCTTAATTGTGCATATGAGAATCATTGAAAACTAAATCCCTCTGAGGTCAATTGTTTTCTCAATTTCATCTTAAGCTCCCCATTTTCCTGTGCTAGCAAGTCTTTATATGTTAACCACTTGTCATTGCCCATTGTTCTTTTCTATAAAATCCTTCTTGAGCTGAAGCCAACAAAGCCTGGGTTTGTATATCTAGTCCACATTCGTAGTACAGTATAGCATTCCTAACAGAATTTTTAAAATGTAGGTTTACTTTATCATACCAAGCTATAACTAGATCTCTCCTCTTACCTTTCACCTAGATTTCTAAAATAATCTTGGGAGAAGACTTTAAAAATAGTTCGATTAGTAGATGTGCTTTAGTTGGGTTGTAGTATTTTAAATAAGGGATTATTTCCCCCCCCCAAGCAAATGAGTTAGGAGGGAGACCCCCATCACACATTTCAAGCTTGCAGTGACAGTTGGTCAGACTGCAGGAAGAGTTCTCTTCAGCCAAAGACTTGTGTAGATCAAAACATTAGATTTCTCATCTGTTTTTGCCAAGGGTTCTTAATGATCTCACAATTAAGCTATTATCATATCAAACGAGTCAGGAGAATACCTTGTTCTGAATTCAATACGCCCACCAACCTGTAATTTTGTTTCATCTTTCTGCTATTCTGCCCCCTGCCTGTGCTTCCTCTCATAATATTTCTTCTGAAATCTTTAGAAAATGCGTAAAATAAAAAAATGTGTACCTAGATAATATATTTTTACATTATATTTTTTTTCAATAAGAAATATTCCATGTTTATTACTTATTCCTTCTGTGTTTAAATTGTGAGTTGGTTATGCATTATGTTATTAGATATCTTTCTTGAGGAATGTTTGTTACGAGAAGCAGCCAATATTATGCCGGGGTATTGTTAGTCCTCTGTTCTATGACAACTTCTTATGTTGCTAGAAGTCAAGACAGTTTCTAGAGAAGATTCTATGTGGGTTTTCTCCTGATTGCCATCCTTTTGTTTTATTTATGAATGATACATGTTGCTTCTAGCCTGTTGTCTATTGCTTGTTGAGGAAAGAAAAGGAGTTAATTATCCGATTGCGAATTCTAACTTCATTTCCATCTTCCATCTGCCCATATTGGAAGGAGATAAGCTATGCTACTGGGTTTACGCCTAAGGCAAATAGTGCCTTGAACTATCTCTACCAGAGATGAAAATTTTGATTTTGGAGTGGGAAGCTTTTAATATTTTCCACTTTAACTTTCCAAATTTTGCTTAATTGGTTTTGAATTAAACTCTTTAAGAAAGGAGACATAGTTTTAAAACTCCATCTTAAAGCATTGGCTCCTATCTGGCCAAGTAATGCTGAGGCTGCCAAGGCTTTTTCTCTTGACACTTGGTAGACACGGCAGACTAGTTATTCTATGAAAGCTCTTAAATTACTTAAGACAAAATAGAACAACTGACCTGTAAACATCTGAACACATCATGAACCACTGCATGAGAATTCCTCATTTAGTAACCATTCCAACTTACAACAGTGCTGAAAAAACTGACAACCGATCCTTGCACTTATTGCTATTACAGCATCCCCATGGTCACATGATCAAAAGTCAGGTGTTTGGCAACCAGCGTGTATTTATGGTCTTGTGAATGCCATTTTGCAATCTTCCCAGCTTCCAAAAACATAAGTCAATTGGGGAAGCCAGATTCGCTTAACGACTGCACAGTCCACGTAATAATCAACTGATTTGCTTAACAACTATTGCAAAAAAGGTTGTAAAATCAGGCACGACTCACTGAATAATCGCCTAGCCTAGCAACAGAAATTCTGGTCCCAGTTGTGACTGTTAAGTCGAGGACTACCTGTATTCGTATTTGTAATGTTATTGTTTTAGAGATATTTATTTATTAAGATTTTAATGTTTTAATATGTCAGCCACCCAGAGATGGGCAGCAAATAAATTTAATACATACATACATAAATACAGTGTTTTGGTTTTGGGGGCAAGGGCATTGTTTAAATAATTCTGAAAGAAAAATGTCTTCATTCCAATCCTTGATTATTGATTAGAGAGGATTTGTGGTACATATTGTCTTTTTTTTTTTTTTTTTTTTTTGGGGTAGGTTCAGTTTTTTTGAATCAAAAATTAACACTTCAAAGGAGTTGCAACCTTTTCTTCTCAAACTGCAGAACTTACAGCAAAATTGTTTTGAGGATTGTTCCAGTTCAGAGTAAATATGGCTCCATACCACGCTGTTTTTGTAGAAAGAGGAAGAAATGGCAATAGAGGGATAGCAGTGAGTTAGATGAGATTCAGTAAGTAACAGGCTATTGGTCAGTGATAGACTTGAAGTAGTTCCAGATATAATCTTCCACACTTCAAGTCAAAATAAGCCCTGCTTGAAAACCTGGGGGGCTATTGTCAATCAGGATCAATAGTACTAGAATAGCTGGATCAGTGATTGGATCATCATCCTATATTAGTGGCTCTGAAGCACTAAATCCCTATTCTAAGAAAACTTGTAAAGCAATATAATTATCAGTACATTTTCCATTAGTAATTAAACATTTTAAGGCATTGCAACCACAATCTTTCGGCAAATGTGGGCTAATTCAGATTTTTCTCATTCGCCTAGGCCAGGGGTAGGCAACCTTGGCTCTTTTATGACTCGTGGACTTCAACTCCCAGAATTCCTGAGCCAGCTGGCTCAGGAATTCTGGGAGTTGAAATCCACCAGTCATAAAAGAGCCAAGGTTGCCTACCCCTGGCCTAGGCTCAAAAAATTGTGAAGTTTAGACATTTTTGAATGTAGAATGCCTTCCTGTTATTCTAACTTAATCAGGCTTAAAAAAAAATGGTATAATTTCTGTGTGTACCAAGATTTCTCAAGAATTAGCTCAACTATTGAATGAGCAGGATGACGCCAGAAAATGTCTTAATTTATTTTTATTGCATATTTTATTTATATGTATCCCACATTTATTATGTTTACAAATAACTCAAGACAGTGAACATATCCAACACACCTTTCTCCTATTTTCCCCACAACAACCCTGTGAGGTAGATTGACTGAGAGAGAGAAACTCCAAAGTCACCCAGCTGGCTTTCATAGCTAAGGTGGGACTGGAACTCACAGTCTCCTGTTTTCTAAGCTGATGCCTTAATAACTGGACCAAATTGGCTCTCCTACAATGATTCATAAAAGTAGGCGAATTGCCTGTAACTCTGACTCTCAGTTTTTATCAAGTTGTCAAGTAAAGATAAAAACAACAACAAAGTTGAGCAGAAAAACAGTAGCCTCAGGCAAAGTTCACAGTTTAGACATGTCCCAAAGTCCCAGGAGAGTTAACTCGGCTAAAGAACTGGGGTTTTTTTCTAGGTATTTGTGGCTGTACAAGTGCGGACATATCTATATTATTGAACTGCCAAAAGGTGTGCAGATAATCACATTCTCAAGTGTCTCTTAAGGATATGGAGGCATTTGATGGTAACAGAAAAGGAAACTCAAGCTCCCCCCTCAAATTTAATTCGGTAAGTGGAGGTGCAAAGCTCCCTTCAAGGAAGAAAAAAAAAAATAGGCAGAGAGAATTTAAGATTAAGATCTGACAAAATGCCCACAGAATGGTTCTAAATAGAAGTTTTTCTTCTCTCTGTGTGTGAATCAACAAGGTGTGTCTGCCAATCCAATTGGAACTTTAGGATGCAAAAAAAGCCAACACAGCTTATAGATGAGACCGTAGAAAACGGCTAAGAGGAAAAGCTGCTTCATAATCGCAAAGTATGTGCCCATGAACACCCACCCTGTTCTGTTTCTTCCTCTGTAATATAACACATGAGATTTCAGATTGTTGCAGGGTTCCCCTTTGTACATTCTAGCAGTAAACAAAATACTGGGAGTCTGGGAAGTGCATGAAAATGAACAGGCAAGTGGGATTGCAAGGAACTTGCTGTTCTGAAGGGAGCCCCCTGAGGACTGCTTGAAGGTGACACTCTTGGGAAATGCGGCATCTTGTTTGCATGTAACAATCTTAATGATACATGCTAGCAAAACAAATCCTGTGTTTTTAAGCTACCAGCTCTGTTTTTAAAATCATAACAATCAGAAGAAGCAACATCTCCATTGACTGGTTAAAAACCATTTAAAAAAAAAAAAAAAAAATTACAGTTCAGAGATTACTTCTTTGTGTAAAAATGATGCAGGATAGAGAATTCAGAAAGCACAGCAAAATAAAGCTATAAATTATCCACTGTCGTCAAATCTTGTTAAACACGTTTTTTATTATAATAGAGAGTATGCAAATGTATCCATTATAAGCAAAAAGCTGCAGAACTATCCAACGGCTCTGAAAATTACCACCCAATAAACAATCCTGTATAAAAACTAGACAAGCAAATTATGAAAATCTTTAGCACACCAACCAATACTGGATAAATCACAAAACAAGAGCAACACATGATGAAAAATAGTGCAACTCTCCTCTCACAGTTCTACAGACATCCAAAAAATACCTGAACCTGACATCCTGTGCTGAATGCCCATACTGCTACCTGGTAAATGGCTGTGAACACTTCATCAGCTCTCATTAAACTGCTTTAAAAAAAAAAAAAAAGCAAGACCTTAGAATAGAAGAGCACAAAATATATTATCCTTCATCACCACTCTTTTCACATCAATTGCCCCCAAAGTAGCCGAAACAAAATTTTTACACTTCTACACAAACACTCAAACTTAATTGACTACACCAGGGGTAGGCAACCTTGGCTGTTTTATGACTCGTGGACTTCAACTCCCAGAATTCCTGAGTCAGGAATTCTGGGAGTTGAAGTCCACGAGTCATAAAACAGCCAAGGTTGCCTACCCCCTGGACTACACACATTTGCACACACAGAGAGAAAGCAGAACTTATGGATCTTTCAGAGCTATGCCACAGCCAATGTTTTCAGTTTACAAATTCATGAACCAAGCGAAGGGTCTGCAGTGGGATCCGCTATCTCAGAACTCATAGCAGAAGCAGCAGCACAACAAGAAATTATAATCCTCCTACTAATTCAACCAACTAATATGGGTGTGCTATGCAGCCGACACCTTTGTCATATTTAAAAAGAATACTTAGAAAATATAACTTAATGAACTATTTGCTAGATGGAATCAAATTTATAAAAAAAAAAAAACAGGCTACTACTGCTAGACATTTTCCTCATTAGAAAAAATATCAACACTCGCTTCCGGTTCCGGATCGCGGCACGCGCAGTCGCACGAAGAGAGCCGTCTCTCCCACCGGCTGCTTTCCCTTCGCCGGTAGACCCTTAACCGGGTCGAAAGTCGCCCCGTAGAGGCGACCACCGCTTGAGGAGGCTCCTGCTTGACTGGGGAAGAGCGGCAGCTCTCCTTAGTTCGAGCTATCTCCTTAGGGCCGTCGGAGGAAAAGATCGGCCAGCAAAATGGACGATCACTTCGCTGCACCAGCTGAAAGCCAGAAGAACAACTAAGCGTAAAGAACCCCCGTGGAGAATCCGGGTGAGACCTTTCCTACCCCTTTTTTCCCTAATTACTCTCCTGTCAAAAGCTTTTGTGTTTGAATTACTTCCCTGCTGTGAGGGAGCAGCGTTTGGGCATTCGGGAAAAACAGCTTTGGAAAAAGAAAAAAAAACCAGTTAATTTTTATGGACTATTTAAATTTTGGAATACTGAGGGGACCTGAAAACATTTTATTCTTGATTATTATTGTTATAACTACGCATCTATTACTTTGGAGAGGCCTTTCTTCATCTTTTTCAACACGAAAAATAAAAAATCTATTAATTTGGAAAGAAAAAAAAAGATTTTATGGTCTGCTGAGGACATCTTGTGTCGAAAAGTGGTACTGCAACTGTATATTTTTTTATGGCTGGGAATGGCTATGACCTTCAAAAGATGATAAGCATAAGATAACTGAAACAGCTGGTCTATTGAAAATTGGAGGTGAACATTTGTTTGATTTCTACGAAATAGAGCCTTCTCTAAAAGATTAAAAAATCTTTCTACTACTGATATGGAACCTAACACACAGCTGGACTATGAGCTCATATTGGAAAAAATTCTGGAAGCCACAGAGGATATGAACTCTTACTTTCAAACTTTGACAGATCAAATTATAGACCGAAAGACAGCGCAGAAGAAGCAGATTGGCACCAAAGAGATTAGTGAACAATATGTACAACCTAAAGAGGAACCACGTCAACAACTCAACTATGAAACTACACTGAGAGAAACTGTGGAAACCAAAGAACAAATTAACTTTATACAACTCCAAACGCAATCTATGGAGAAGCCTGATGATCAAAGAATAACTTTAACGGAGATGTCTGAAGCATTAATATCAACAGAGACTGACACTCAGATACAAGTTATTGAAAATTGTGAAAAGGTGGATAAACAACTGGCAAATATAACATGGAATAAAACGGCTTCTACCATCCAAAGGCTACTAGAAGAAAGGAAAGAGAACTTTGACCAATTTGAAGCGTTAAAGAATATGGACCTTTTAATACTGTGGTTTGATGATGCAGGAATTTTATTATGGAAACCGTTATGGCACAGAAAGAAACCTAGAGTTAGATTTAAAAATGTATTTTAAAGTTTTATTTAATGGGTTTAAAAAGGCTTTGATTTTTTGACTGAGTTAATAACTAATGGAGCACGTGAAATTTCTAAGAGGATACCCTTTGTAACAATATTTTGTTTTAGACATGATAATTACTGGAGAGGTAAACTTTATTTACTGGTTTAAAAAGATTTTCATAGATATAGATGAATTGATAGAATATATACTTAAATTAGATAGAAATTTATTTGTTGGTTTGATATTTTTACTTTAAGATAATTATTTTGAAATAGAAGGAGAATTAGAGGGATGGGTGACAAGAGAAGAAATGGTATTAATGAAGAAAATATAAGAATATTACTGCGGGAATAATATACCAGATATAATTACTATGTAAAAAAAAAAGGACACCCGAAGTGTTAATAATATGTCTAAGGCCAATTGGAATATGGTAATTGTAAGTTAGTAAAGCTTAAAAACAGGACCTGGATCTTTAGAATTGAAATGTGAGTGATATTTGATAGGATTGTTTGAAGCTTATATAGAAATGTATTAATCTGAATATGCAAGACTAAATGAGGGAATTAGAGAGGGAATTTTAAATGAATTGATTTGGGCTATATATTCGTGATTGTTTTTCTTTCTTTTTTGGATGTTCAATATACCCACCTCCACGGTGGTTCCTAAGCACTCTGATGTAACCCTTTTACCCCTATAAAAATCTAATAAAATATATTTAGGAAAAAAAAAAAATATCAACACTCTACAAACACAAATCCACTGCAAAGCAAATCACAGAACAGTAATAAGACAGAAAACAAAAACTAAAGTGAGCCATAACATTTTGGGAGCACAATGAAATTTAAAGAAAGAAATAATCTACCCACATGATATATTTTAATACAATGGATACCACATACATTCATCAAAAAGTACATGTCACTAAAATCAACAGCAGCCATTACAACCTATGGAACAACAGATAGCCCTCATTTAGATCAAAGGCCTTGCAGAGTTCCACTAGCAAATTACTCCAGCTATTTAGAACAATTGTGGTGCACAAATCAATCCCTACAAAGTACTCCAAAACCCAATACAAGTAAAACAGTAAGTTTAAACATTTTCAGCAGAACATATTCATAAACACCAGCTACCTGTCAGAAGATATGCGTGTCCTAACAACTATCTGGACTAGCCTCTGCAGTTGTCTTGGCAAGGTTTTTTAGAAATGGTTTGTCTTTGTCTCCTTCCTAGGTCTGAGAGAGATTGAGTGGCTTAAGCCAGGGCTTTTCAACTGGTGGTACGCGTAGAACTTGTGGTACATTAACGTGTGGCAGGTGGTACGTAGCCCTGCCTAGCCAAGTGTAGTGGGGGAGGGAAAGAGCCAGCGCAGGCAAGGACTTATTATGAGAGAGTCCTCTGGAGCTGCAGATTGGCTAAGGCGAGGCAAAGCCCCCAGGCTTACTTCTGGCTCACCCTCCCCCATGAGAAAGGAGGAGGAGGGGGGCGGAGACAGGAGAGGCTATAAAAGGAGGCAGTTTGGGCAGGAGAGGGAGAGAAAAAAAAGCAGCAGCCTTGGGAGGAGGTGGAGTCAGCTCTAGCTGCACCGAAGAGAATGAAGAAGGAGGAGGAGGGTGGGCGGAGAGGAGAGGAGAGGAGGTCAAGCAGGCCGGCCATGAGCCGATCTACAACTGCTGTGGCAGCCAAGAGGAATGAAAAAGGTAGCAATGGCTGGAGATGAGGCACGGAGGAGGGAGGGAAGGAGATGGAGAGTGGAAGGATTCTTACATGCTTTTGTGACTTTGAAGTTCTGGGATTTGTGCAATGTGGGCTTTGTGTTCTTAAGGAGTGTTTGGCAATTTCTATTTGGCTGATGGCTGATGTCTCGTGTTAGCTTCTATTGCTCTGCTATTGTTAGCTGTAAGTTTTGCTGCAAGGGATTTTGAAGTATTTTTCTCCTGAATGGATTTTGCCTGTAGCATTCCTTTACTTATGAATGGAGCCATTTGGGGAGGCTGCCTTAGCCAGCAGCCAGTACTTATTTACATTTTTTTTCTTCCTTAAGTGCCGGCTGCCTGCTCCTTAACTTTCCTTTCTAGCCAGTAGCTAATTCTTAAAGGGAAATGTGCCTTTTTAAGCTAGTTCACTTAGCAATTTGTCTTTTCTGTCTCTGGAGGCTTTTCCTTGTTTGATGAATATATGGAAGAGAGAAAATATGGGGGGGGGGTCAAATTCTTCCTTCAGAAGGAAGTGGGCATGAGAAAGAGGGAGGCAGGGAAGGAGGGAGGGAGGGAAGTCCCGCCTCAGCACTTGGCCACCAGCAGCCCTGCCATTGACTTTGCTTGTCAAAAGGTTGCAAAAGGGGATCACATGACCCTGGGACACTGTGACCATCATAAATATGAATCAGTTGCCAAGCATCCAAATATAAATCACATGACCCTAGGCATGCTGCAATGGTCATAAGTCATTTCAGTGCAATTGCAACTTTGAACAGGGTTTTGGTTTTTTTTGGTCATCAAGTTTTTGACACCTTGCTAGGTGGTACTCGAATATTGCCATATCCTAAAAGTGGTACAATCGGTTGAAAAGCTTAAGCTTTGCATCTAATTCTAAGGCAAGAGTAGCAGTCATAGTCTCACAGTTTTTAGCCTGGTGCCTTAAGCAATAAACCAAACTGGTTCTCCAGAAAATATGACAAAACTGCTAATCTCCCTCCTCCTCAGTCATAACCTTAGTTGAGAAGTAATGGAAACAAGCACTGGTAGAAAATCCAGAGTAAAAAAAGATTATGCAAGGAAATTCTTAAAAACATGGCAATTTGACTCAAGCATGTAGACTACTGTATCTATGAATCTATCAAAATATATATTCTGAAACCCAACATTAACGCATGAGTTTAATACACAGCAAATTATCCACCATCACAAAACAATCAGCCAACAGCTAAATGAACTATAACCATCTCCATATCAACCTAACAGTCAAAATCTTCTACAATGCAACAAGAGCCAGTTTGGTGCATTGGTTAAGACATCAGACTAGAAACTGGGGGAAACCATGATTTCTTGTCCAATTTTAGGCATAAAGCTAGCTGGGTGACCTTGGGTCAGTCACACAAGAAGGAGGCAATAGCAAACCACTTCCAAACAAATCTTACAAAGAAAACTGCAAGGACTAACTAGTTCAAGCAGTCACTAGAAATCAAAAGCTGTCTTGAAGACACACACACACAACACACTACAGTGCAACAGTAAAAGAAAAGAACGCCATCCTTTCAGTGAACCATCCCATCATACAGTAATCAGCCCCACTGATTTACACATGAAACACTCATTCTATACATTGCACACATCCATGACCTAATCAGCCAATAAATAATCTATCAATAGCAAGGCAATCACTTGCCAAATAATCCTCCCCAATGATCCATCCTGTTCATCCACTTTCAAAGCAAGCTAGACAGAAGGATCTCACACCCTGCTTATCAATGAACTTTGTTTCTTTAAAACTCCTTCACGGAAGATGTTACCACGAAGGGTAATAAAATGGCCCAAACTCAAAAATCAAGCTTGGAGAGCATCATCATAATCATCAGTTATTATTATCATTAGATTTTTATCAGACCTTTTTTTATCTATCTCTCTGTCTCAAGGTGGTGAGCATAATCCTGCCTCCTATTTTCCCCACAACAACAACCCTGTGAGGTAGGTTGGCCTGAGAAAGAGTGACTGGCCCGAAGTACCCCAGGTGGCTTTCATGGCTAAGATGGGACTTGAACTCACAATTTTCTTGTTTCCAGGGCAGCACCTTACACTATATTAAACTGGCAGGCATGCTTTCTCAATTAGACATAAATAGTTGGTGCTTTTAAAAGTGACTGTAATTCCTGAAGTTTTGACTTTTCTGGCTTTGATAGGAACATATTAAAAGGCGTATCTGAAAGTAAAATACCGGTAGCCCCTCATAGGATTACATTTGGGCATTGTAATATATATTTTGTATAGTTACCATGCAACAGACCTTAAATTTGTCATCCCCTTCAAGTGTCTGTCTGGATAAGATATATTCTGCTTTTACACCATAAGTACAGTGCTCAGGTGGCTCAGGGCACTTTAAAATTGGAAAATAAATTGCAGAACAACAAAACATTACAAAACAATAGCAGTAAAACTGACAAATTTAGCAAATAAAAACAATTTAAAAACAAGGAGTCAGCACAATAGAACTTCAGCCCAGAAGCCAAAAGCTGTTGGAATCAAAAGTATCTTAACTAGTTATCAGAAGGCAAGAAGAGAAGGGGATAAAAGTTACCTCTAGAAAATTTAGATACAAGTACAGAGAAAGGGTCCCCCCCTTGTCCCAGCTCATCATGACTGAGCCTGATGTTTTAAGAGTTTTAAAGTTTGAGTTGTGCTCTTTCCCCAAAGAATATGTTTTATGTTGTTCAAGAATTCACAGGGACCTGGTATTTTCTACTTTGTGTTTGTTCCTTTAGTGTTTGCCTTATTACTGTTGTTTTTTATGTCTTGCTGTTATTTTATGTGGGTCATTGATTGCAATAAAGAATAGAGAGATGAAGATTATATACCTTAGCGTATAAGGTAGAAGTGTCCAACCTTGGTAACTTTAAGACTTCTGGACTTCAACTCCCAGAATTCTCCAGCCAGTTGAAATCCACAGGTCTCAATGTTGCCAATCTGGGACACCCCTGATATAGGATATACATCCTTAGAGATTATGGAAGCAAACAAAAATTATGAAATTATTTTAGAGAAGTCTGTGGTTCCTAGAAGGGCAGGAAGACAGTTTATCCATGACTGTCAATCACTTCTTGCAATGTACCACTTCAGTAAATTTTAGGAATGGTGAGGAATAATAATAATAATAATAATAATAATAATAATAATAATAATAATAATAATAATAATAATAATAATAAAAATAATAATAATAATAAAAATAAAAATAAAAATAAAAATAATAAAAATAATAATAACAACAACAACAACAACAATAATAATAAAAATAAAAAGTTGGAAGGGACCTTGGAGGTCATCTAGTCCAAATCCCTGCTCAGGCAGGAAACCCTACACCATTTCAGACAAATGGCTGTCCAGTCTCTTCTTAAAAACTTCCAGTGTTGGAGCATTCACAGCTTCTGGAGGCAGGTTGTTCCACTGATTAATTGTTCTAACTGTCAGGAAGTTTCTCCTTAGTTCTAGGTTATAAAGACCAGACTTGTATTCCATGTAGATGCAGCATGTATCCTAATTAAGCTATGTTCCAGTTCCATGTATCATCAAACTACGGTAATCAGTGATGAGCTTGTAAGTTTCAGTAATGACTTGTTTTGTATTTGGTTCTTTGTGAAGCTATAGTGGGCTAAAGATAGAGAATATATATTCACAAAGCTTGGTGTTACTGAGTCCTGGTTATCTAAACTGGAAATATGCACTCTAGAACAGGGCTTTTCAACCGGTGGTACGCATACCACCGGTGGTACATTGGCACCTGGCAGGTGGTACGTGACCATCCTAGAGAAGTGGTAGCGGGGGAGGGGAATGAGCTGAACTGGCGGCAGCACCGCACAAGCCTGAGTGAGAGACGGCTGGAGCTGCAGGGCTGTCAGGGCTCAGCAGAAGTGCCAGGATCGGTGCTGCTTTCCAGCTGATCGACGCTTCTTCGGGGCTGTCAGGGCTCAGCAGAAGTGCCAGGATCAGTGCCGCTTTCCAGCTGATCGGCGCTTCTTCGGGGCTCAGCGGAAGCGCCAGGATCAGTGCCACTTTCCAGCTGATCGGCACTTCTTCGGGCCTCTCAGGGCTCAGCAGAAGCGCCAGGATCAGCGCCAGGCTCCAGCTGGAGCTCAGCATTGATCCTGGCACTTCCGCCGAGCCCAGAAGCGCCGATCAGCTGGAGCCCGGCGCTGATCCTGGTGCATCTGCTGAGCCCAGAAGAAGCACCAATCAGCTGGAGCCCTGCCCCTACTCCACAGAGGGCAGATCCCCATCATCCCCAGCCCAGCAGGGGTTTTCCTGCTGCACCGTTGCAGACAAAGGGGGGCTCCGGTGAGGAGGAGGTGGAGGAAGAGGATTTAAGCAAGCTTAGCAACCGGAGTGGGGATCCCCCCCCGAAAACAAACGTGCTTCGTGGGTAACCTCCCAGCACGACAGAAGTGACCAAAACCTGCTGCATCCACCCAGAAGATGGGGGGGGGAGGTTTTTTTTACCTGAAGAAGCAGTGTCCTTCTCCCTTAAAAGGTGGAACATTTGCTAAGACGGAGTTGTTTATCAGGGATTGGACAAGAAATTAAAATAATGCAAGGAAATTTCACAGATGGCCTGAACATTATCTATTTATACTTAGTGCATGCAGTTGTGTCAAAAAGCCCATTTACCTTCTGTGATACAAGTGATGCTACAGGATTTCAAACATCTGTGGTGGGATTACTTACCTAAAAGTAGCATTTGAACACCCAAAAAAGTTGCCGTGCCTCTGTGTTCCTCAAATGATGCTTATAGGCTGGCCACAGTGGGAAACCCTGTTCAAATCATGTTGTGGTAGCAATCAAGACTCGATCATAGCTGGACAGTTTTACCAAGAGGGTCACTAATTTTTTGAAGCTCCTTTGGACCATTGCCTGTTTTTTTCTTCTGGTATCCTAGGAATTGCTAAGAAGCTATACCAGTTGGCTATTAAATACTTGATCAATGTTTGAAATACAGAAGTTGCCTCTTAGCTATGGAGCTTTTCCCACATTCTTAATTCAGCACTTTAGTATATTAGATCTGTAAACCTCAAACATGACAACTAAACACCTAGAGAAATCTAGTGTTATTTTACAACCAGGGATTTTTTTTATCTTAAACCATTTTATCTCATTATACAAGAGATTAATTGCTTTGATGTTCTGTATACTTTTAATATAATTTTAATGCTTACTTCTTTGCCAAATGAGCTGCTGTGTTTCGGCTTAAGACAAGAAATATTGGATATAGAGAAGTACAGAAGCGAAAGAGAGAAAGAACTTTGTGGAACTTTAGAATGAGATTTATTGGCCTAGCTGCTGTATTCAGAGAAATATGTACACAATTGTTCACATTGTGATATCAGGATTGATCTCCTGACCATTTAGCTTTTTATAAAGGGGCTGCAGCTGGAAAGTAAACGGCTTAAGAGCTTTGGCTACTGCTCAGGACTATTTTCAAAAGCTATTAGCACTACAAATTAGAGAAGCAAGAGTCTCAAAGTTCCATCTGGGAATTTGGAAATAGTGAACATAGGGAGATGATTTTCTGGTGAAGATTCTATCAACTCATTAAGTATGTGATTCATGTAGGTTCACTGGGGGTTTCCTAATGGACTTACCAGACTTAATTTTCTTTCAGTAGAAATCCTTTTTTCCCTCTCCCTCTTTATGAATCATGAGTACTATAAAAATAAAGATTTTAGAGAAGAACTGGGAATTAATTTAAATCATTTGCTTAATCCTGTTTGGCTTTATAATGAAGCCAGCATCAAATGTTTTCATTTCTGAAATGGACGGGATTGGATAAATTTATTGCAGTTGGCTAAGGCTTGGTTGTAGTTATTGTGATTTGTCAGAAGTGGAAATTTGTCGTGCAAGTTATGTCTTATAAACGTAAATCAAATAGCTTTATAAAGTGGATTCGTGGCAACTTCAGTGGCCACTTAAAAAGTACACTTTGGATGTACTTCCATATACCAAAATTGTCTCAGTACTTAACTATTTAGAAATTTGTCAACAATTATGCAACATAAACATCTTCCTTGATCATTTTTCAAGCTCGAGAAAAACTTGAGGTATTAAAATCACTGAAGTTAAGACTTCTACCCTGGGGCTTGCTTATACAGTAGTGAAAATCAAATCAAATCTTTATTACAATCAAAGAACAGCATAAGGAGGGTATGGTACAAAAAATGAAAAAGCATAAAATATACATGAAAATAAAAAAAAATCAGGTATAAAACCTAAAAAATATAAAAACCAAAACCTAATAAAATCTAAAAGGAATCTGAAAGGAGGGGAAGGAGCAGTAGATGGGTATAGGGGAGCATGTCAACTAAATCTATCACAATGCAGAACACTCTAGGATGATGAATTAGGTGCTCATATAAAACTGGTTGATGACACAGGTCGTCTTCTGATGGATTTTAACTGCTGCTATGCAGACCCTGGAAGCGCTGTATGTTGTAACAGGGAGATATAAAATTGTCCTATACGCCCTGGGTGTTTATGCATTATTGGCGAGATATAGGAAATCATTATTCTGAAATTTAGCAAGAGAGATTAGATTTCAGAAGGCAACAGGCTTTCTCCATGATAAATTCCAGAAGTCAACAGAAGCCAAAGTGGCTAATCCTATTATAGATGACCCAAGCACGAGATATAATAAACACTTGTTGGTAGAAGCCCTAATAAACTGATGTCTCTTAGATCAGAAGATAGGATCTGAATAGGAAAAAAATTAAGAGATATCTGCATATGGCTGCCATAATATGGAGGTTAGAATTTGATATGTGATGTAGGGTTTCATTCTATAAATAATCACTTATTTGGTCACCTGTGCACTGTGGGCCACAATTATTAGGCAAGTTGTATTTTGGAGGATTAATTTTCTTATTGAACAACTACAGTGCTCTCGGTCAGTTCAAAATGCTAATAAACCTCAAACCTGAATGTTTAAGAAAGTAAAAGTGAGGTTTTGGCTTTCTTAGGAAAATATCTATGTGTGCACAATTATTGGGTAACTGTTAGTGTGCAGAATTATCATGCAACTAAATGAAAAATGAAAAATTGCCCATCTCACTCGTTTATTTGCATCTGCTAAAGTGAGAATAATAAACAACTCAAAAATGTACAAATAAACATTTCTGACATTTCAAAAAAAAAAATCAGTGACCAATATAGCCACCCTTCTTTTCAATAACAGTCATAAGCCTTTCCATTCATGGAGTTTGTCAGTTGCTTGATCTATTGACGATCAGCGTTTTGTGCAGCAGCAACCACAGCCTCCCAGACACTGTTCAGAGAGGTGTACTGTTTTCTTTCACCGTAAATCTCCCGTTTAAGAAGGGCCCACAAGTTCTCAATAGGGTTTAAGTCAGGTGAGGAAGGGAACCATGTCATTATTCTTTCATCTTTAAGGCCTTTACTGGCTAGCCACTCAGTGGAGTACTTCGATGCATGCGATGGAGCATTGTCCTGCATAAAAATCATGATCTTCTTGAAAGATGCAGACTTTTTCCTGTACCACTGCTTGAAGAAAGTGTCTTCTAAAAGCTGGCAGTAGGTTTGGGAGTTGATTTTGAGTCCATCTTCAACCCAAAAAGGTCCAACTAGCTCATCTTTAATAATACCAGCCCATACCAGTACTCCACCTCCACTTTGCTGGCATCTGAGTTGAAGTGGACTCTGTGCCCATTACTGATCCAGCCACGGGCCCATCCATCTGGTCCGTCAGTAGTCACTCTCATCTCATCAGTCCATGAAACCTTTGAAAAAAATCTGTCTTCGGATATTTCTTGGCCCAGTCTTGCCGTTTCAACGTATGTGTCTTGTTCAGTGGTGGTCGGGTTTCAGCCTTTCTTACCTCGGCCATGTCTCTGAGCACTGAATATCTTGTACTTCTGGGCACTTCGGGTAGATTGCAATTCTGGAATATGACAGCACCGGAGGATAATGGGTTCCTGGTAGCTTCACGTATGATTCTTCTCAAATCTTTGGCAGTTAATATGCGTCTTTTTTTCTCAACATATTTCTTGCGACCCTGTTGACTATTTGCAAGAAAACGTTTGATGTTTCTGTGATCACACCCCAATAGCTTAGCAATTTCAAGAGTGCTGCATCCCTCTGAAAGACTTTTTACAGTTTTTGACTTTTCAGAGTCAGTTAAATCTCTTTTTTGGCCCATTTTGCCTGAGGAAAAGAAGCTGCCTAATAATTATGCACATATAGGGTGTTGATCTCCTTAGGCCACACCCTCCCTCATTACACAAATACACAACACCTGATATGCTTATATCCACTAAGCATTCAAATTTATACAGCTTGGAGATGGACAATATGCATGAAAATGATGATACCGTCAAAATACTCACTTATCTAATAATTATGCAGTCAGTTAAATTCTCTGCAGAAAAAATAAGTGATTGGGGGTTGTTCGTTTATTTTAAGTTTACTTTTTACCTCCAGACATGGAAATGCCACAGATGTTTTAAGTAAGTATATCTGGTAGGAAACTCCTAAAATGTATATAGATAATTTCATGAGCTTATATTCTATTTTAAAGGAAGTTTACTATTATTTCTGAGCTACCAAGAAAAAAATAATGTGATAGGAATTATAGTACTTCTCCATGGCAGTTTGATGGCTGTAATTTCTTTTGTTCTTAATGTTAGAAGAATAAAAAGTTATATTAAAATAAGAATTATATTAGTATAATAAATGCTATTTTAACAGGTTACTTCCATATTAATGCTGCGCATATATCCTTATTTACAGTTTGGAATATAAATAAATTTTATATAAAGTGTTACCGTACAATTCACTTCCTGCATCAATAAACTGAAAAACAAAAGCAAGATGGAGTTAATTCAAAGGGCCAGAGAATTAGAATTGAATAATAAAAATAATCCAAGTAGTAAAGTTTTAGAAGAGGTGAAAAAAATATTAAAAGGCTTTACAAGCAGTAAAAGCCTATTAAATTTCAGAAGCTTTTGGGAAGCCAGAATGCTTAAGAAAGACGTCCCCTTTTGGTTCTCAGATTTCCCGAAAAAATGAAGTAGAGGAAAGCAATGTCAAAAATCTCCTTGAAGTTCCTTAAGTGTTTCTTAAGCTAATACAGGTAGTCCTCAACTTATGACTAGTCACCTAGTGACCATTCAAGGTTGCCACAGACTCCCCCCCCCAGTACTTACAACCCAGTTCCCATTTCATTTGACTACAATTTACGTTTTTGCCAGAAACCAGCATGTACTTCCAGTCCAATGGGTTTGCTTTATGACTGCTGCATTTGCTTAATGACCGTCACAAAAAAGGTGATAAAATCAGGTTGTTCATGTGATGACCCACTTTAGAACTGCCACAACTTCTGACCATAATTATCAAGCTCAATTAACGGTCATAAATTGTGGATTACCTGCATTCATAGAGAGGAGGCCATTGATATATAGGTCCACCAATCGATGAATTCCCGGTCAGGTCCTCAATGCAGAGGTGCATATGTGTATTCCAAAACAAGTGATGGATATTTGGGCCATTCGTGAGATAAATAGAATATTTACCCTATTCATGAGATAAATAAAAAGAGAAACTGATGCCTCCGTGGTTGAGACATCTCAAGTGACACTAGCAGAATTCATTGCATATGCAATCTAGATTACAAAATCTTGTTTATAAAATTTGGCAAGATGAATCGGGAAGCTCCATGATCAGATTTTGAATCTAATTTTTCTCTTGTTGTTTTAAACACTTGGTGGATAATTTGATGGTTGTTGATATGAAAGGGATTTTAATAGAATCATATTGCCTTCGTTTTTTAACAGTTTAATCCAAAAATATTAAAACTTATGTATAGGTAACAGCAATGTAAATGATAATGATATCCTTAATGAAGCTTGGCTCTTGGTCACTAGATAGCCATATCCATGTATTATTATTTTGGTAACAAATACAGAAGCATTTTTTGGTTGACTTATTTCAGGGTGTTTTTTCCAGCTTCCCATTGTAGCTTACAGCCTTGGAATTTCCTAGTAGTCTCCTATCCTAATACAAACCAGGTCTGATTCTGCTTAGTTTTTTAAAAAATCTGCCAAGTTCAGCTAGGTGCTGCCACCAAGTGAAGAACCTATGAATTATATAATTAGTTACTACATAGAAGTTTTACATAGTGAAATTAAACATAGTTGTCCCTGCTACCATTTTATTTGTGATTTATTTATAAAGTTTTGGATCATTGAATAAATGGACAGGTATAATGTTTTTGACTCATTTGTTTAATTGGATACTCTTTATCTAGTTTTACGGCTTGTGTGGAGAACATCACATTTTAGGTCACATTTATGCAAGAATATTGAACATTTGAAAAGGTTCACTAAACTTTTAAGTACCAAGTGTCATGATATTTTCATCAATAAGTATCTAACCTACAGTGAGGAAAAAATATTTGATCCCCTGCTGATTTTGTACGTTTGCCCACTGACAAAGAAATGAGCAGTCTATAATTTTAATGGTAGGTTTATTTTAACAGTGAGGGACAGAATAACAACAAAAAAATCCATTAAAATTATAGACTGATCATTTCTTTGTCAGTGGGCAAACGAACAAAATCAGCAGGGGATCAAATAATTTTTCCCCTTACTGTACATGATACATCTACTAGTGAATAAACATATATGTAAAGCAGTTACTGAAACTACTGTATGCAGTTGAATACAAAAGCGTTTGCTACCTTTTATAAGGCATAGCTATTGAAGGGAGGTTGCAGAATGTCTATCAATGGCTATGACTATTTTTTGGTGCCTTCTTTATGCTGCTGTTACAGTCCTATCTTGTAACTTTGTTTGGTATATTTTTATGATTTGTCTTGGGACTCCAAACAAATGAAATGGAGAAGGATTTTTCAATGAAAGACCAACAGGAAGATATCTGAATATTTAGCTATACTACATTTGTAGGCCATATTAATAATCTGGTCTACAGATCTTACTGTATTAAGTTGTATTTGAATGATTATGAATCCCTTACAAGTCAGATATCAAGAGATATAAAGGTTATTTGAATAATAATAGTGTCTAATGTGGATATATTTAATGTTAAAATGGGCATATTTCCAAATGTTTATTGTTTTTGGAAAATGTACCAACACAAATGAACTTCAAAAAATTGCTAAAGACTTCACTTTAGCAGGGTTAAAAAATTTTTTAATTAAATAAATAAATTTGCAAAACATAGTAACCAAACCAATATATCAACCAACTGCAAAAATCATATGAGAGATCTTAGTGTTATTAATATTATCAGGTATGATTTTGCTTGTTGGCTGAAATTTTTATCTGAAGGCTTAATATATCATGGCAAACAGCAACATTTAGTTCCTATGATCTCATATAAGAAATATCTGCAATGAAACATTATAATATAGAATGCTGCTATTCAAGATTGCAGCCATAAGAATTTTCTTTCACTTTCTCCAGTTTTTATCAAATGACTGGCTTGTGAGCATACTCAATCTTATTGTGTTGTTATTAGTTGGAAATCTCTACAGATTTTTATTCCTCAGCAGTTTGGGGGATCCCTCCATCTGATATCACCTTTGTGTATATAGTTAGTATTTTAATTATATGCCTAAGTATTTGAAATAGAGGGGAAGTTTATGTCCTTTGCTAATACTAAAACCTTGAAATAAAATATTTTAACCATAATTTTTGGGTTTTATGGGATTCGTCTGTTTTATTTATATTGTGAATCTATTGTCTGTTTAATATTATTGTGAGCTGGCTAGGATTATTTGCTATAAGATAGACAGCCACATAAGTTTCCAAATAAACTTATTTAGAAATGGCCAGTAAGTGGCCAGTCAAACAATTTGTGTCCTTAAATTTCAGGATCCTGCATGGAAAGATTACTACTTAGTCTGAAGTAAGATACCAACATTTTTTAGTGTAACTTCCCCCATCAAACTTGATACTCTCTAAATATACTAGACTTCATGTTTCATAATTTGCTTGATTTGGAATGACAAAGTTGATCTAATGCATCTGAAGGGCTTTGGAGAAGAATACGTTAATACAAGTCTTTCCAGTTAAGATATAATACTATTATAACACTAAAGAATGGGATGAGAATAAAATTTGAAACAAATACAAACAGTAATTCAAAGGAATGTTATTCTGATCTATCTAAGATTTAGGCAATTGGGAAACACTTCTAAGAAGAAAATGCAAAAAAAATTGGCAAGCGAAGTGTAATAAATGATATACAAAATGGTATTTTTATTACAAATCCACCAGTATCTTTTTTCAGTCTCAGTGAAAATAATTTATATTGTTCAGTATGGTTAGTGCCTGAGTAAATAACATTTATTAAACAGTCCAAGATAAATATTTGATTTTGCAGTAGGCCACAGAGTTGCTGTATGATTGTTTCATCTGTGAATCCTGAATGACTTCTTGTTTCAAATATTACATCTCATTATTTCATTTCACACCTAGACTGTAAATTGTATCATTGTTCCATGTGTTGTGCAAACAAATCCATCATGTTTTGTATTTATAGTAAGTAGACTAGGTGAATGAATAAGTCATATTTATATGTGTCACATACACATTGAACATACTTTATAGTTCTGATTAAATTCATACTTTAGTATTTTTGTCAGGTAAAGGTGGCAGGAGGTCAAAATGTGATAGTTATGTCCTTTGGATTTAATGGTGTAGGAGCGATAACAGATGTATTGCTGCATGTTAAAAAAAGGAACCTGCTGTCTGTAGTGCCTCAGTTTCTCATCCGTTAATTAGGGATGAAGTTTGTTGGTGAATAAGATGAAAGAATGACTGTGTGTTAGTGAATCCAGGATAGGATGCTTGTGAGCCCAGAAGTGCTAGATGCAGCAGGCTTATTCAGGCTGTTAGTCAACATGAATCATTTCCTCTGAGAAAGATGTTTGACTGGGTCACATACTGCATCTTCACATTTCTTGGACATTTGCACATTTAATAAAGAAAAACTTTCTTATCCTGAAAATGCAGCTGCTTGTTTCTGTCTTTCGTGGGCAACCTTTGATTTTTGCAATCAGCACGGCCTGCCTTTTGAAGAGAGATGGGGTTCTGAAAATAGGAATGATTACTGGTTACTGTAGTTGAGTCACTGAAATGTGTTTATGCTGGTATGTGGCAGCACGTCAACAAAAGGAAAACTCTTAATTCACAATTTCCTCTACCCCTTAAGACCCACAGATTTTTTGGTATGATGTTATTATGTAGATAATAATGTCGAGAGGAAGGCTTCTGCAGATGTTTCTTAGAGAAATATGTCAAAAGAAATGCGAGTCTCCAAGTTTTCTTTTATGTGTAATGCTTAGAAGCAAGCATATCTTGCCATTTCTTTACGGGCAAAGGCTTCTAGAGAAAAATGGATCTGTTCCATCTTTACACATAAATTTTCTATAAGCAAAATGCAGAAACATTGAAGAAACATTTTTGGGTCTCTCTCTCTCTCTCTCTCTCTCTCTCTCTCTCTCTCTCTCATCTCTCTCTCTCTCTCTCTCTCTCTCTCTCTCTCCATCTCTCTCCTCCCTCTCCCTCTCCCTCTCCCTCTCCCTCTCCCTCTCCCCCCCCTCTCTCTCCCCCCCCCCTAGGAAAGAGGCAAGGGAAAACCATTTCTGAAATTTTGTCAGGGAAACTGCAGGGACTAGTGAGGGCTGTCTCCTGGAGTTACCACCGACTTGAAGGCATTAAAAAAACAACAACACATGGGAGCACAATGGTGATTGGAGAGTGTTGGGGCTGAAAATTTAAAATCTGTCTCTTGTATCTCTATATGAGGGAATAAGGGGTAAAACAGTGTGTTAAGAAAAGCAGTAGCAAAGAGAGAGAAAAGAAAGAAAGAAAGAAGAAAGAGAAAGAAAGAAAGAAAGAAAGAAAGAAAGAAAGAAAGAAACGGAAGGAAGGAAGGAAGGAAGGAAGGAAGGAAGGAAATTGTGCATTTCCTTGCCAAATGTTTGACAGCACTATCTGGAAGCATTGAGCAAATTGAATGTTAACACAGCATAGCTCTGTGTTGATAATAAATTCTAGTCCAGAAAAGAATATACATTATTGTAGGTATCATTGATTGATGATGGCCAAAGGAATACAGACAGTAAATTGAGAGCATTGAAATTGATCAAGTTTCTTTAATAGGTGGTAAGAAAAAGAGATAAAAAAAAAGTTATTAAAGAAAATGTAAAAAAAAAAAAAAACTTGCCTGAATATTGATTCACAAATTTAGTTCATAGATGGAATCTATTACTGTAACTATATACGTGACATTCAGCTTTCCTGGGTTGAGAACATTTATGGTCCATCTTATGTATTTGATGTTTTTAGTCATAAGCTTCCCCAAAGCACATAAACAGTGTAAACCACATACTATTTAATTGACCCAAATATCTCATAAGGTTTTGCAGGTCAGAGACCATAGGTTTACTATGCAACCATAAACAAAGCAATTGTCTTAGCCTGAACCGGTATTGACAATACAGTATGGCCAATTCTGCCTTCTTTTTTCTTCTATGGCCTAGATGGAGATGCCACTTAATATAGTAATGCTATGATAGTTTGAAAAGGAAGCACCATTCTAGGAGAGAGGAGAGCAATGTTAACAAACATTCGTCTGAGAAGTACTGCTTTGCACATGCAGAAGCTTTATTCTAGCAAAAGATAACTTCTCTGTATTTCAGACTTTCTCTTCTGGAGTATGTTTGTATTGAATACATAATGGTGATTTGAATATATATATATTCTGTCACTTGGAGCAAATTCACATCTATGGTACACATATTGAAGGAATCCCTTTAACTTCTATAAGAGAAGCTTGAGAAGTGAAAAAGCTTTGATATCCTATGGTTTTCTCAAACTGAATACTTTATATGCGGATAGAAGCAGAGAGCACATGTTTAGGGCTATCAAGCCCAGTGCAAACTGTGCTTTTATGTTGCATGGAAGCGAAATGTTAGCCATTGCAGTTTTCTAATATCGTTGCAAACTTTGGCAGAGATATTACTCCCTCGGTCCATGCCTGACAAAGCCTGTTTAAAGTTTGGAAGTGGCAAATTTGAGAGAGATTAAAATTACTGATTCTATATTTCCAATTCCTATCCTTTACATTTTATGTTCCATCACTTTGCCTTCTGTGTGCAGACAAATGATTTAGGACTGAAATGTTATGTTTTGCCTCCAGGTTTTGGCATTAATTAGAAAGCAGCTGAATCTGTTTCGATTTGCATGAAGCACATTGTAAAGCTACTAAAACCCTATTTAAAGCTTGTAAACTTCTGCAGTGAAGAACAGAGGTGTGTGTTTTCTTTTCTGCAGTGCTGACATAAGGATGTGTGGCAGGAATATAACAACAGGTATCTCTTTCCCAGGTAGCTAGTGCAAGGCAGGACCAGGGTCAGCTCCCAAGGCAAAATCCCAGTATCAATAAAAGAGCTTTACCAACCATATGAATTCAACTGTGCAATAAATAATGCAGCAATCATACTGCGTATCTTATTCCAGTTAGCAAAATATTCATGTGGGCAATTACATAGTATGGAGCCTTACATTTTTCTGCTGGGTGTTCCTCTGTTTCTGCTTGGAACAGTGGTACAATTTAATGGTTTGATGGCTGAGTTGTGATGAAAGCTCTTTCGATGCCCAGTCAATTGTGAAGTACACAACTTGCATTTATCCACCAGTTTACCATCTCCTCTCCCTCTGCATTACCACTGCATTCTGGATACATAAGACCAAAAAGTTGAATCTTCTCAGCCTGATAATACAAGGAAACAAATACCATTTCATGTTTTTAAACTCAATTCAAGGCATCGTAATGGCTTATTATTATTCCTTTTGGTCAGGAAACTATTCTTCTTTCTAAACAAAGAATAATAAATAGTTTGTTTCTGTTCAAACATTATTTGGCTACCAGAATAACTTTAGATTGGGAAATAAATAATAAAATGAACAGCTGTAGCCATTTACAATAATGTACAAAGTCAGTAGACATTTTACTAAAGAGGGGAAGTTGGATAGAAAAAAATTTAAGTTACGCAAATATTGGTAGAAAAGTATTAAAACAGTGCTTAGTTTGAAACAAATATTGGTCAAAAGAAGCAAAAGTGAGCGTAGAAGTATGTTTCTGCCCAATTTGCTACATGGAAGTGAAAGTTGGATATGTGAGGTCAAACATAAAGGGAAATTGAATAGGGTGGAAATGATTAAGTTTGCATGAGAAAACAGGAAAAGACAGGATCAAAATGAATGGGTGACAAATGTGGATTGAATATTGCACCAAGCTGAGTGACTAATATGAAGGAAGTCTGTTGATGTGGTTTGTCTACACAGAAAGAATAAATGAGGTTGAACTTACAAAATAAATACACAGAAGAGTGCATTGATAGACAGGCTGATTTTCCAGGAGCGCTTCCATCATAAGCTGCAGAATGCACACCGCAGCTCTGGGAAGCCCACGTCCCTCCACTTGCTCCAGTCTCCTGCCACCCCACACAGTGCCTCCCACACAGCCTCCAACTTCACCCAGGGAGCTGTGGGTGGCCCAGTGGTTAGAATGCACCGCTCAAGATTGACTCAGCCATCCTTCCAAGGTGGCAAAAGTGAAGACCCAGATTGTTGGGGGCAATAGGCTGACTCTGTAAACCACTTAGAGAGGGCTGTAAAGCGGTATGTATGTCTAAATGCTATTGCTGTTGCCGTACACCATCTCGCTGCCTCCTCCCTGGCCAGGCCTGGCAAGCTCTGCCCCCCTGCACATCCCAAGGCTGCATCCTCACAGAGCACCTGGATCCCAGGCCAGCAGCAGGATGGGGAAGGGGACAGCAGGGGTATGTGAGAGAATACAAGGGATCCAAAAGGTCAGAGGTGAGGGGAAGATAGGTGTTAGGGGGAGTTCAAGAGCCCCTGCAGTCGAATTTTGATTATGTGACTGAGAGCACTGCAATGGCCGTAACTGTGGGGACCAGTCATTATAACTTCAAACAGTCACTGAATGAATGGTCATAAATCTGCTACCTATAATCTGCTTCTTTCTTGAAGTAAATAGGTATGGCTTCTCAGGTAGTGGTATCCACCTAGGCCCTAGGGCATATATTCAGGATCTGGAGTAAAGCATAGATCCTGATTTTTAGCTCACAAGGGGAGAAACTGCTTTTAATACTTGCATAGCTACTACCCTTTTACTTCGATTTGAGCATATGCATGGCTGGACTAGAATTTTTTTTAAAAGCATTCCAGAAAACAGCAGCAGCAGGCAACTACTTCTGGAGCATTGTCCAAAAAAAAAAAAAAAAAAAGGATATGGTTGCAGTCACACAGTTAACTCAGAAGCATTTTTTCCCCTTTTCAGAATCTAAGAATAGGAAGAAAATATAATAAATGGGACACTGGAATATAGTTTCAATTCAGTGTGGGGTTGCCTAGAAGCCCTAACAGGACTATATGACACATCCTTAGCCTTGAGGTCTTGGCAGCAGACGGTATCCATGTTTGCTACCAAGGTCCCAGAGACCAGCTATGCTTAATTCCTTCTTGTAATCATGCTGCAGGTGCAGCATAGCATATTCTGGCACACAAGCTACGCAGGCCATTATTCACTGGGAGCAATGCTTGAGTTGTTGCATTTCTCTGTGTTTGCATCCATTAGAATAAAGATCTTGGGCCAGCTTAGTTCTGTCATGTTTCATAAACGGCGGGATCAAATCACCTTGTAGATGCCAGTTCTGTTTGGCACAACTCAGACCATTAGCTGATCCTTCCCACTCCTTCCATTGTCAGTAGTAAACAATTTCTCTCTCCATTAGTCAATAACAAAACTGACACATTTTGCAGGGTACTGCAGAGAGACCATTACACATTTCCTAGTTGAGTTGCAGTAACTATAAACTGTTGCCTTCCCCCCCCCCTTTTTTTTTTTTTTTTAAATTTTGATTAACTCCATTTCCTTCTTAGCGGAGATCTCTGCATGTTATGGTTTCCCCCCCCCCTTCAATTTAGAGATATTGTGTTTGCACAGCACTTCTCTCACAATCTGTCATGCTCTGTTTTGTTTAGCACACACTTTAGAGATTTCATTATAGCCTCTGTCCTAGAGCCTTTCTTTCCCAACTCAAATCCTGCTGCAGAATGTGCGTTCTAGGATAAAAATGCATGTACTTGTCTCATTCCAGAGATTTACCAATGAAGACCACCTGGCTGTTCATAAACTCAAGCATGAGATGACATTGAAATTCGGTCCTTCCAGAACAGATTCCGTCATCATAGCAGGTATGTGCCATGTTCCAGATCAATTTAAAGGGAAACGTTTAATAGAGCCCATTGTAAGATTGATAATAGGAGCTGAATGCACAAGGTATTATTTGTTCCACCTGTTTTGCAGACTTCAGTTAATCAAGGTAAAGAAAAAAGAAAGAAAGAAACGCTACTAAATAGATCTCTGCCTTTTTACGTATTACAGAAGTGTCAGATGTTGTGCCTTAAAAGTGAAAGATTTACAAACAGTTCTTTAACACATCATGTCTAATTTCAGGGTGACAAACAATAATTGACTGCTCAACTTCCTTTTCTACTCCCAGGTGTTGGTTTTCTTAAGTGTTAGGTGATCACTTAATACATGTGAAACCTCACCTAGCACTTTGCAGGGAAGGCATTTGCAAAGCCCAGACTAATCTCTCTCTTAGATATGCACAGATTTGAGGAAAATATTCCTGGTAGTCTAGCAGGAGGCCATGTTAACACAGAGAAGGCCACAGAGCATTCTTTTTCTCTTCCACCAATTGTATGTTGGATCTTTTAAGAACAAGACTGACAGGTTACGGATCTTGTAAGAAATTGTCTTGTTTTAAAGTCTCAAATGGAGAAGAAAAATACTTCCAAGACATTCTCTCCCCCATGTTGACTGGGAACATAGGGAGTTGCAATCTCAACATACCTGAAGAGTGCTAGGTAGAGGAAAACAATTTCAGTTAACAGTTATTTCCTTTACACAGGCTGTCCTTGCATATTTTGGTTTCTTTATCTGCAGCCCTTAGAAAGGGACAATTGCAATTTCTTCTGTTACTGCAGCTTTGACAGGGAAAAAAGTGCTTTCATTCTTGCTTAAAATAGAAATATTGAAAGTCATTCTAATTAGTTTGGGTCCATGAATATATTTGTAACAAGTCAACACTAATAAGCCAATATTGTTTCCTTTGACAGGCAGATGTAAGATCTGAAGTAGAGGATATATTTTTTTTGCCATAATCTCCCTGATCCTTTTTTTTATTTTACTTTACTATAATCATTTTGAAGCATTATGTAAGAAGACCTACAGCTAGTCCTCAACTTATAACCATAATTAGGACCGGAACTTTCATCCCTAACAATGCAGTCATTAAGAGAATCATACCCAATTTTACGTCCTTTTTGCCATAGTTGTTAAGCGAATCACATGGTCATTAAGCAAATCCAGCTTCCCCCATGAACTTTGCTTGTTGGAAACTTCCCGGAAAGATCTGAAATAACAATCACGTGATCCCAGGAGGCTGCAAATGTTATGAATACATGCCAAGTGCCAAAAGTTTGATCATGTGACCTAGGGAACATTGCAACCATCATGAATGCAAGACCAGTTGTAAGTCACTTTTTTCAGTGCCTTCATAATTTCATATGGTCATTAAATGAATGGTTGTAAGTCGAGGATTAACTGTGCAGTTTTGTGGGGATTGCTAACCATACTTAGCATGATCAACGTTTTAGTAAATTATAACAACAATAATAGCAATAGCACTTAGACTTATATACCGCTTCATACTGCTTTGCAGCCCTCTCTAAGCGGTTTACAGAGTCAGCCTATTGCCCCCCCCCCAAACAATCTGGATCCTCATTTTACTGACCTCGGAAGGAGCCGGTCAGGATCGAACTGTCAAATTGCTGAGTCGGCAGTCAGCAGAAGTAGCCTGCAGTACTGCATTCTAACCACTGTGCCACCATGGCATGAAAAGCATGCTTTGGCTGCTTATTTTTTCCTGATGTATGAAGGGATTGCTGGGCAAATAGTGCATATAGAAGAGGATAAGAGCATTGGCGTTGGACAAAGAAGAGTGTCCCCTTAGCACTTGTGCCCAGTAAACACCTAATAGTCAATTACAAAAAGTCTATACATACCTAGTTCTTTAACATTGATGTCTACCAGGTTGTGATACACACAGTGACTGTTTCACAGAATTGCCTGTCATTTATTCCTCTTGCAGCAGCTTTTGATTAAGCGGATGAATCACTCAAAGCTTCTGTCTTGTCTTTGCAAACATCCTGAATATATCAGTTCATAAATGCCTCCCCCTAGCCATGACAGCAAATCACCTTTCTGCCTCCCTCACTAAATTACGTAAAGTACAAATAAAAGGTTCTCCTGAGGTCCTGGGCTTGCTCGTATCAGCCAACCTATTAAAATGTCCAACAAGAGGTGGGTGCAGTGGGCCAAAATCCAAGTCAGGCTAGATCCCATTCTTCTGTGGCTGGATGGATGCAGCTTGTCCAGTTTGATTTAAAAAGTGAAAAATAGATTGTAAAAATTCAAAATGCTGAGCCAAAAATTCAGAGGCCAAGCATTAATGGCTTCAGTGCTTTATACGCAGTTCTCTTTTCTTCTGTATAATGAATAGAAGCAAAAGAAGAAAACACATTTGAACATGCAGAATTCAAATCATAAAACGTATCCCATTTGACACCAAACATGTTTAACATTTTATTTTACTGCATCGTGTACATCATCATGTACGTACCTCGGTACGCGTCGTTAATTGGTATGATGAATACTAAAAAAGGACAAGTCCCAAACAAACCAGATGACTTATCACGCGACCCCTTTGTTTCATCTTCTGTCTCTTTTCTTATGTCAATGACCTTCCCAAGATGGCCAACTTCCTGTCCGCTCTCTGTGGCTGTCCCCCTCCTTTTGCAGCAACTTGCCCAGTGTAGCCGACTTCCTGTACATTCTCCGTAGCCATCTCCCTCCCGCAGCATGTAGAATACTAAACAAATACCGAGTACTGGACAACATTTTCACCTCCAAATGTGTCGAGTACCAGGTTTTGAAGCAGTCAACTACTGAGGTACCACCGTAAATGTAAATGCTGTAAGTAAATCTAAAACAGGCATGCAGAAGCAGAAATGAAAAAGCTGACGTTAGTGTTAACCAGTATGCTTTTTAAAACATTGCCCCTTCCGTGGCTTTTCTGCATCTAGCAAAAATCTAGGTTTTGTAAATTGGGAAAGAGAACTGGCTCTCTTCTTTTCTAGGCCATTGATATGATACAGCTGGAAAGGAAGAGCAAGTGGGAGGAGGAGATTCTGAGAGGGATAAGAGCAGAAGTTCCCCACAGAGATAGACCTGCATATTCTCTCTCCCCCCCCCCTTTTCCTTAATAGGATAAGGGATTGAAGCTCTTCATAGAGGGGATGTTCTTTGGATGTCTCACTGTTTGGATAGGATTCTAGTAAGATAGAGATTCTTTATTCTTTCCTCATTCTTCTTGATATTTTTAGAAACATCTATACATGCACACTGAGGCATCTTCCTGAGATCCTCTGAAGCAGAACGTCATATCCCAGCACCATCCAGAGCAGTACAATGTCTTGGCCTTTCATATGCTCGCTCCTACTGTAAGATCTCCCCCTTCTATTATGATATAGCCAATCTGTATTCCCTATTTCTACGCTGTCCTGCTCTTATCTTTTAAAATGCCCTCATTCGTTCTCCCTTCAGGTCTTGACCAGCCCCTCCTAATTCCTACTGCATTAGAGTCCTCCAAAACCGCAGTTCGTTTATACATATGTTTTCCTATCTCTGTTACAGATTCAATATCACATATCATTGCAAAATACATAGAATTATGTTTTATATTAATACATGGATGACACACTTTCTGCCCAATGTGCTCTGCACAGGACAGGATGAAGGTGATGATGATGATGATGGAGAAGGAGGAGGAAGAAGAAGAAGAGGAGGAGGAAGAGGAAGAAACACACACACACACACACACACAAGTATCTGAATAATGGAATCCACTCTTTCTAGCATGATAACTGCGTTTTTAATTTATAGCTGTGCTGTAAATTAATATCCTGGCTGCACATTCTGTGGGATGAATCATGGACTTCAATCGCATATTTCTTACTGTCTTTTTCTCTTCTTTGCCATACAGATCAAACCCCAACCCCAACACGTTTTCTGAAGAATTGTGAGGAAGTTGGTCTCTTCAACGAGTTGGCAAGCTCATTTGAACATGAATTCAAGAAAGCCTCAGAAGATGATGAGAAAAAGGCAAGAGGCAAAGTTCTTTGTTCTTGCTAAATTAAAACGTTGAGCAACATGAGGGTCCTCGTCTGTATCAAGAAATACTGCCAGCTCAGGGAGAATTTAGGTTTTGTTTAGCAGGACCACAGGTGGGGTGCAACGAACAAGGCAAAGTTGGTGGGTTTTGTCGTGCGTGTAAAATTGTGCTTAAAAGTATGTGAATTCTTTTGAATGTTTGGTATTTCTGCATATATATATGACTTAAAACATCTGTTTTCCACACATGTCCTAAAAATAGAAAAAAAGAGAACCCAGTTACACAAATGAAAACATTATACTTGTTTCTTTATTAAGGAAAATGATCCAAAGCTACATATTTATCTATGGCAGTGGCCCCCAACCTTTCCGGCTTTGTGGACCAGCAGGGGGGTGGGGGAGACGGAATGGTTCCGCACAAGTGGCGTGTGCACAAATGGAGCTGCATGCGCACTTGCCCACTGCTTCCACAATCCACTTCCGGACAGGCCACGCCCCGCCCCAGTACTGGACCGCAGCCTGGAGGCTGTGGGATAGTTAGTTATGGGCATCCCTAGAGTGAAACCCATTGCACTTCTGCTCTATGACCTACGTTGCCAGTTTGCTTCCAGGTCCAGTGCAAGGATCTGGTTTTGTCCTTTAAAGTAGCAGTCTCCAACCTTTGTAGTTTGGCGGCCCAGCAGGGGAAGAGGGGTGTGCAAGCGGGCCAGCGCACACACGTGTACAGCTCAACTTGGGTGAGTGGTGGGCCAGTGTGCATGCGCACGCAGCTCAACTTGCACAATGTCCCCCATCACTCGCACAGGTTGGGCTGTGCAACCCACTGCTCGCACGGCCCAGTTGCGAATGGGCCGTGGCCCGGTGGTGGACCCCTGCTTCAAAGCCCTGTATGACATAGGATCAGGGTATCTGAGGGACCACTTCTTCCCAGTCGCTTCTACCCACCCCATCAGGTCAGGCAGGCAGGGCATGTGTGCTAAGAAGATCCATCTGACGGTACCAGGAGCGGAGCCTTTTCTGACATAGTACCAGTCCTTTGGAACACCATCTCTCCTGAGGTGAGAATAGCCCCAACCATACTGGCCTTCCAGAGATATCTCAAGATGTGTTTTTTTTCTAGCAGGCCTGGAGATCCCTTATGTTCAGGAGCTTGCAAGATGGCTCTATCTTTGTCTGGGTTTTTAAACAATCTCCTATGTTACATACGTGTTCCTTATTCATAGGGTTATTTTAAGATGTGTTTTTATTGTTTTGCTGTTAGTATACCCTGCCCAGTCACATTGTGAGATGGGCAGCTATATACATTTGACAAATCAAGAAATAAATTAAATAACCCAAGAAGGGCTTTGAGGAAAAGCTTAACAAAGGAAAAGATTGTATACAGTTAACAATGAAGAAGAGCTAAAATTAATTTCTTTCCACATATGGCTTCATACAATGGCATTGGTGTTCCCTTATTTGCTCAAAACTTTTCCAAAATACCAGAAACTCAAATGTGAATCGCTGGGCAACACAATCCCGTCAGAGTTTTCCATGAGGTCAGAATTTTCAGTCTCTCTCTTTCTCTGAGGGGAGAACTTGATCAATTATTTTGGCTAACAATAATATATATAATTAGTATTATTAACTTTTTAACAATGTACGGTAATCGTTGCTTACTGACCATTCAACAACCCTCTAAAGTTGCATGAATGGTATTTACCATCAATATTCAAAGTTCTGGCTGTCACAGTGCCCCAGAGTCATGTGATCACAATTTGGGCACTTGACGGTTTGCTTGTATACATATGACAATTGCAGCATCCCACAGTCACATGAACAGCATTTGTGTCTCAGTAGCAAAGTCAATGGGGAAACCAGCAGGGAAGGTCGTAAATCACAGTCATGTGAGATCTTTGCTTAACAATCCTCACGGTCATCATCTCCACTTAGTGACCAACATGTCGAGGTTATAATGGGGTTACAACCTTTGACAGCAACCAGGACTGCTGGGCTTGTTCTGGCTAAGTGATATAGTCATGTGATAATTATTCTTTATGACCACATCGCTTTCCCAGTTGTTGTAACCTGAGAATTAGCTATATGTGAAAAGCTCACTTGAGTTTACTATAGTTACTAGATAGATATACCATTTATTGTAGTTATGTAGTCATTTATTGAAATCACTAGCTAGATACATGTGTATTAGTTTTTGGATAACAGTATGCCATGGTCATTTTCTGGGATATTGTTCCAAGTTCCCAATCTACTCTAGAGCTCTAGAATTTTTGGTGGCCTCCAGATTAACACCAATGAAGTCCTAATCTATAGCTTTCTGAAGATCGGCCAAGATCTGCTGGATGTTGCCACCTGCTATAACACTCCATCTTAGGCCTTTGTTTAATTTAAGATGAAATCTAAAAGAGAGGGGGGGAATTGTATTGCCTCAGTGCTGCTTCAAGCTTTGTATCCCAGCTATAGTTAAAGTCAGATTTCACAGAACACCCTGTTAGAACAGTAATGAAAGAAATGTTGAAAAATAGATTTTATGAATTCCTATTTTAATACAGGGGTGTCAAACTGCCGGCCCACGGGCCAGATGCGTCATGCCAAAACCGCACCCATCCCATTGCCGGCAATGGAAAAAAAAGTCGCAATATGTCGCGACACGTCACGTGACGTTGCGAGTTTGACACCCCTGTTTTAATATGACAGTTTTTCCCAAAGCATTGGAAGGGGATGCTTGGCAAGAACACATATACCTATATTTTATTTTTCATATTTTTCTTTATGAAATCATCTGTATCCTATTCTGCTCTTAGGAAAGGTATCCAAACGCTGCTTGCATGAGTTTGCACTTTCCCTCCCTCTTTCTCTAATAAACCTTAAAGCAGGGAGCATTCAAATTGAATTATTTATTAAATAAAAATTTAAAATAGGATTAGGCCAGAACAAGAAATTAAGCAACTCTTGATCTTTTTTTATGTCTCATATTATACTTTTTAATATAAATAAACAGCCACGGGGCTCTTAGCGAAATCCTTATCTTGCCTGCTAAATTGCTGCATTGCTGTTCCCACTGAGCAATTCCTTTATGCCTGTCTGGGTTCCTTGTCTTTTAACAATTGTGTGGCAGCCTGGAATCTTAGTTTTAGCTTTTAATTTGAAATTTTATAGCCAAACACTTTATGTGTTTAGACCACCCATAGTCCTATTGCTGGACTTTTTAAAATAGCTACCACTGCGACTCTTAATTTGGTGGAGTTTGTCTCCCCTTCCTCCTAGTTAAATATATGACTCAGCCTTAATATTTCTAACCTCTGCAAGAGCCTGCAGCAGTTCCAAGCCTGGCTAGTTTCAGGCAGGCTGAAGGAATTACTCCTCCAAGAATAGAGCTGCCTGGATTGTTAATTCCAGCTGGTTTCCTATTTAGAAAACTTGGCAGTTTTTGCCCGCCACATTCATCGGATGCTTTAAACACTTGGCTAAATCGAGTCCAGTTGCTAGTGCCGGTTTTACTTTGCGGATGTATGAAAATTGATGGGGGAGGAGGGTGTTGTTCCTTCTGGGTAGTTCCAGCTAAGAAATGTTGATGATCTTTGTAGTTGAAAAAGATTGGGGTATTTCCAGACGGATGGGTGACTCATCTCCTGGGTTAAGACGAGTCATATGGAGAAGTTCCACATTCATTCACTCCTCAGCGCTGGGACCTCTTTTTTAAACCCTGCAGGCCCAATCCTTGTTTTTTAGTCTTTGTGCCATATGAAAAGGGTGGATGGCTGAGGAATTCTGGGAGTTGAAGTCCACAAGCCTTAAAGTTGCCAAGGTTGAGGACCCCGGTTGGAGAGGGTTGAACAGGAACATACTGGGCCTGTGTTAAGCAAATAAGAGGCTAAGGGAGAAACAACCAGGAGATGGTGAAGTCTGACATTCAGCATGTAATCTGACAGTTTATGTATGAGGTGACCAGGCTGAGCCCAAGGGAGGGGTTAAGGGTGTCCTCATTTGGAATCCCTTCGCGCCCACAAGAGACCCAAATCCAGCCCTCCTTGAATTCTGTTGAATCTTTATCTACCGCCAGTTTGCCTTGACTGTTAGTAGTTCAGATTCTTGTTTACTGATAGCATGGAATAAACTTGTAAACTTGATTTGAACCACCCTAGTTTCTGATTTCTTGCGCCTGGCAGTTTGTATTACAGTGTAGAAGGGGGCACTAAAGAAACATTTAACTGAAGATTATGCACAAGAAATAGCCAGCAGAAGACCAAGGAGGAGGCAATTAGCAGATTGCTAAGCAAAGAAGGAAAGAAAGATGACCTAATTAATTGTTACCCTGATTGCCCCTATTGGCTTTCTTTGGTAGCCACTAAAAGCAATTTTCTGCCTTGAATACATCGAAGAGTAGCTTGTTCATGCTGACCGGCCTTTTCCCTCCCGGCAGCTCATTATACCTTCTTTTATCACCTTGGCAAACTCCGTCAAAGGCCTTGAGGAGGTACTAGGCCGCTTTTGATTGCTTCAAGACTATTTAATGTGCTATTTCTCTTTCTGCTCTGCTGTGCACGAACCGTACCTCTGATATTGCCATTTCTTCCTGCTGTACTCCAGTACTGGCCCAGTGATCTACGATCATCACAGGCTGTTGCTCACAAAATTGGAAAAGGCCATGCTGAGCTGTTGAAATGGAAATAGGTGTGGTGGCAGGCTGCCAGGCTCAGGCATATGGTTAGGTTTTATTACAGTGGCCTGGTCATAGTTTTGTAATAACTTATATGGCTCTCTCGTTGGCTTTTGATAAATCAAGCAGTAATTCAAAAGTGACTTATATAGAGGATTCCAGCACTTCTGCGAACGAGTGTTTTTTTGTGACCTGCAGGCCTTCCAGCTTTATTTTTATATTAGCAAAGTTTTACAAGAAAAAAAAAAGGGTCGCCTGTATAGTGTTATGTACACGATCTCCAAAATACTGCCGTTCTGGTATAATAGGGTTTTAGGGTCTGAGCAATTTAGACAGACAGCTAAGCTGACATTATTGCGGAGAAGAATAGCACATATCCTTGGTGGGGGGAAAAAATGTTGTTTGCATAACCTGCACTGCATTGTTTCAGCTAAGGGGCCACCATAAGAGCACATATTTAGTAAATATAACATGTAGAACAGCCCAGTGCATGTATTCTGGATAGAGAGAAGTTCCCTGATGATGGTGGCTCCAGCACGATCCCGAAAGCTTGGAAGCATAAATCTTTGGTTCTGGTGACCGACTCAGATTGGATCCTGCAGTCTTTAGTATATTAGCTTTTCTGGGCTAAACAGCCATATGAGCACCAGAAAACCAGGATACAAAGTGCCACAAGTATGGTTAGTCATGTTTCTAGACTTCTAACTATGCTTGTGGATGGTGGGCGTGCAAAAACCTGCAAACAACATTGCAGGAGCTTTGGGCACTATGCTAAAACCTGTATTTTGTGTTTCCACAGTGTTCTGGACCTCTAGACATGTCTCTTCCCTCTACCCCAGACATCAAAATCAAAGAGGAAGAGACTGTCGAAGTTGATTCTTCTCCTCCAGACAGTCCCGTAGGGAGCCCACAGTCACCACAGCCTAAGGAGAAGGTGAGCTTTCAGGAAGTACAGATAATCCTCAAATTACAACCACAGCTGAGCCCAAAGTTTTATTTTGCTAAGGTAGAAATTTGTTAAGCGAGTTTTGCCCCATTTTTACGACTTTTCTTGCCACATTTGTTAAGTGAAGCACTTCAGTTGTTAGATTAGTTGCACCGTTGTTCAGTGAATCTGGCTTCCCCATTGACTTTGCTTGCCAGGTGACAAAAAGGGATCACGTGACCTCGGGACACTGCAACCGTCATAAATATGAACCAGTGGCCATGCATCAGAATGTAAATCACATGACCCTGGGGATGCTGCAACGGTCATAAGTGTGAAAAATGGTCATAAGTCGCTTTTTTCAATGCCATTGCAACTTTGAACGGTCACTAAATGAACTGTTGTAAGTCGAGGATTACCTGTATTGTTTTAATCTGCTTTTAATGGCTTTTGCTCATTCTGGGAAAGATGCCCTTTGCCTAAAAACAAAAGCAGAACTAGCTTTCTTATTACATCTGATAATAGTAACATAGAGACAAGAGATTCAGAAGTATTAGTCAGTTTACTCCTACAAATATGGGTTTACTGCTGGACCTGCTACCCATTTTCTGATTCTTTGGACATGCCGGGTGTAAGAACTGGCAATTCCATGCCAGGGACAGATGCATGAAAACTGCTGAAATAATTTAAATTATCGCCACCCCAGTGTCTTTCTCTATGCAGTCCTTTCTTGGCTTCATGTCTGCTGGCAACTCCATGTTCCTAGTGATGGATCTCAACCAAATCATAAAGCAGGAAAGAGCTCAGAAGAATGAAATGAATTTATGGAAACATGGCTTATCACTGCTCCTGAAGTTCTTGCTACTAGAGAAAAGCATTGGGATTGGATTTGAATTTGAATAAACATCTTTTTGCATTGCAAATAGTTCTTATATTTCGCTCAGAGTTCCAATTGCCTATTATCATCTACCAGTATGCCTGCAGATCACATTAATCCATTTTTTCCATACCATTGCACTACTTTGTGAGGTACCTGATAGGGTTAACATGATTTTGGTGCAAAACTACTAAATGCTATAAATAAATCTGTTTGACTCATTTCTTAAACCAAGCAATCCTTGTAATAATTATCCTGAGTGCTGTAGATTCCTGTCTTGAGAAGATTTGGAACTTTTGTCTTTTGATAAAATTGGGATTTTTGAAACTACATTAATGCACTATTTATAGGCTTCAGCCCTATCAGATATTTGGAGTTAGCAAGGTATTATTTGTTCTGCATTAAGAAAAAGGAGTGTTTTTGTATTTTTTCATGCCCTGTTTCTATGTTTTCATCAATAATAATCAGTAATATGATATATAATGTAATTAGCTAGAATAGAATAGAGCTGGAAGGGACTTTAGAGGTCTTCTAGTCCAGCCACCTGCTCAAGCAGGAGAACCTATACCATCTCAGGCAAGTGACTGTCCAGCCTCATCTTAAAAATCTCCAGGGATGGAGCGCCCACGATTTCTGAAGGCAAGCTGTTCCACTGGTTAATTGTCCTCACTGTCAGGAAGTTTCTCCTTAATTCCAGGTTGCTTCTCTCTTTGGTCAGTTTCCAACCATTGTTTCTTGTCCTGCCCTTTGGTGCTTTGGAGAATAACATGACCCCCTCTTCTTGGTGGCAGCCCCTCAAATACTGGAATACTGCTATCATGTCTCCCGTTTCTTCTTTTCTTTAGACTAGCCCATGGGTCGGCCACCCGAAACGTTGAATGAGCCGCACGGTCTCATGGCCTAAAAAAAAAAAAAACTGGGAGCTGCGCCCGTTCGCGCATGCGCGCGCGCACCCGCGCATGCGCGCGGGCCCCGTTCGCGCATGTGCGCGGGCCCGTTCGCGCATGCGCACCCCTTCACACATGCGCACCTGTTCACGCATGCGCGCGCGCACCCGTTCACGCATGCGCACCACCCGCCCGCGCATGCGCTCCCAAAAATGGCGGAGGAGGCTCCGGAGCCGCAGGTAATGCCTCAAAGAGCCGCATGCGGCTCCGGAGCCGCGGGTTGCCGACCCGTGGACTAGCCAAACCCAAGTCCTGCAGCCGTTCTTTGTATGTTTTAATCTTCAGGCCTTTGATCATCTTAGTTACTCTTCTCTGAATTTTTTCAAAACTCTCAACATCTTTTTTGAGCTATGGTGACCAAAATTGGCTGCAGTATTCCAGGTGTGGTCTTACTAGGGTTTTATAAAGCGGCACTAATACTTCACGTGATGTATTAGCTTTTTTGGCTGCTGCTGCACATGCTGGCTCATAGTCAAGTGATCGTCCACTAGGACTCCCAAGGTCCCTCTCACAGTTACTGTTTTTAAGCCAGGTCTCGCCTAATCTGTACTTGTGCCTTTGATTTTTCCTGTCTAAATGTAAAACTTTGCTTTTCTCCACATTGAAACTCATTTTGTTGGATAGGGCCGATTGTTCAAGTTTGTCAAGATCTTTTTGGGTCCTGAGTTTGTCTTCTGGGGTGTTGACTACTCCTGCCAGTTTCCGTGTCATCTGCAAATTTGATGAGTTCCCCTTCAATTCCCTCATCTAAGTCATTGATGAAGATATTGAAGAGTACTGGGCCTAAGATGGAACCTTGTGGTACCCCACTGCTTACTTCTCTCCATGTGGATGTAGTGCCATTGAGGACTACTCGTTGAGTACGGTTTGCCAGCCAGCTACAGATCCATCTGGTGATGATGTTGTCTATTCCACCTTTTTCTAGCTTACCAAGGAGTAGGTTGTGCTCTACTTTATCAAATGCCTTACTGAAATCTAAGCTAATCAATAAGATAATAAAACAAAAATTAATAGCATTCCACAAGGATGGTGGTGATGGGATCTGTCACTGACTGTCTGCATTTCTCTTAGGAGAATGCTTCAAAGCCTATTATCATTTCTACGCCTACACCAACTATTGTACGTCCTGGATCTCTGCCACTGCACTTGGGATATGACCCCCTACATCCAACTCTCCCTTCTCCAACCTCAGTCATCACCCAGGCTCCACCTTCCAACAGACAGCTCGGGTAAGTAGAAACTTCAGAGGAAGAGAAAGCATCCTAAGCAGATTAGTATTGAGCAGTTGGATCAGGTAGAATTTTCTCCTGCAAGTGTCCTGATATCAAATCTTACAGAGTATGGTAGTGGAATGTATAATTGCCCAAGAACAGCCATGAGGGCAGAAAACATACCCTAGGATTTTGACAATTGGTTTCATCATAGTTAAATGTTTTAATTATTACTGCCACCCCAGTTCGATTTTGAGATGGATTGGGAGACAAAGCTGGCTTTAGTTATCGTAGTCTTTGCTTAGCGACTGCCACATTTAGCAACTGTTCACATTCATGACGGTGATGAAAAAGTAACTTGGTATTTTCTGTTTGATTGATAGAATAAGAACTGGGTTGGTCTGAATATGAGACAGTAGATATTATGGGGGAAAGAGAGGGAATTAGTTGTTGTAATACTTTGAGATTTGTATTGATGGTATTCAAATGTAATGGAACTACTGTGCTCAGCCGCCACGCTACTTTTCAAATATGTAAATGTAATATTGGAAAATTAATAAAAAAAAACTTTGGGGGGGGGGTGAAAGTAACTTGGCGACCAGCCTTCATATTTACAACCTTTACAGCTCCTTACGTAAAGGAAAAGAAAATTGAAATGAGATCATAAAATCATGAAGTTTCACTTAGCAACGACTTCGCTTAATGGCCAGGTTGCTCAATGAGAAGTAGTGTATTAGTTTAGAAGCAACTGTGGCTTTGCAATCCATGTTTACTCTGTCAATTTAGTTAGCAATTAAAAAGTTAAGATTAAGAAATTAGTTTTGTTGTCCATTGGTTAGAGCACCAGTGGAGAATTTGGAGAAGGGATGGGTTCCATGAATCAAAAGAGATATCATGTGCAACCAGGATTTATTTGTTGGAGAGAGAGAGTTCGCTTCCCTGCAAATTGGACTGAAGTTTGTTTGACGCAGTTTCTTTTGCTTGAAATCTTTTCCAGGTCGCCTACCAGTTCTCTACCACTTGTCATGCACCTTGTGAACGGACAGACTATGCCTGTCCTTCCTGGCCCACCCGTTCAGATGCCTTCTGTCATATCGGTAATGAAAGCTTCCAGCATGGCTGATTTTGATAAAGGAAGGGACAGCTTTTCCCCTTTGCAGAGCATATGGGGCACTTTAATTTGCGAAATTGACATCTCCCTCTACTTCCTCTGCATGAGATAAGCCCATGTTGGAGTAGAGGACATAGGGGTGATGAGAGTGACTGCCAACCAAGTCATTGGTCAGGAAGGCTCAGGCTGAATCCTTGTATGAACAGATGGCTGGCCCTGTTGGTTCTGGGGCTGGGAATGGCAGGCTTTCTGATTAGCTAGCTTTGTGCTTGAAACCATTCAAGCTTGCAGAGAACATGTCAGCTTTTCCAAGCCAGGAAAAACTCCCTCCCCGGCCTCTTCGGGGCATGAAATGGTTATTTAGCTTTTATTTCTGCATATGGATTTGACAAACATGAGTACCTTCTGGTGCATCTTGTATTATTTCTGATGTTGCATGCAAATCAAGTCTCTGCTTCTTTGTGCAGTAAATTTTCATTGACTTTAAGTGTTGAGAAAGTTTCTGCCACAATGGAAATAGGTCAACTCCAATAAATTGGAAAGGCTAATTTGTTAGGACAGTAGAAGACATCTGTCTACGATCCTGGTGGGGAAGTTTGCAAATGACTGCCTTTTCTCCAGGATGTATCAGTAATACTTGGTGACTTCTACTTAGCTACATGGTATCTTCTTCCCCAATTGTTCTGAAAGTGAACAATTATCATAAAATGAGAAACAATTTCAAAGAACCTTACAGAGGATAACAAATCGGTCAGAAGTTTTACTCCTTATGATAAAAATGTAATTCTGAGCATGCCTCCCCTCTAAAAATGTCAGGCTTCTGCATTTCGTTTCTGACTTATTTTTATCCCTTCAACAACTTGAAAAATATGTTACCTGAAAGATGACAATAGTCTTGAATGTTGCTCAATGAAGCGCTCCCCCTTCTGGTTCAAAACTAAGGGTTTAATCATTTTAGCATGATTGATCTCCAGATGTCTTTCTTTTAAAACAATATTTAGGCCTAGTTATCTGGAGCCAGAATCTTCCTTATGATCGCAGATTGCCAGCAATCCCCAATTTCAAGATAAGAATTGTTTGAGAGCTAGCATTGTGCTACAGCTTTTAGGTGACCATTGAGAATTTGCACATGGACACCTAAAATCAAATGAGAATATTTGGGACAATCATAAAAAAGAGAGAGGATTTGGCTGTTGTAGCATTATGGTATGGCTCAGAGACAGTGAACTGGCCAGAAATTCTCCTCCGGCCTCCTGTTTCTTCCTCTTCTGTTCAGCCTGGTTAAGCGGCTGAAAATTTGTGGGTTTCATGCAAACACCAGTGGTGAGATTTTTATGAGCCTTTTTTTTTTTTTTTCCTTTTCATTGTGTTATAAGTAAAAAAAAAAACCTGAGGTGCTTCTTCCTCCTCCTCCAATATATAGCTGGCAAGGCCAATGCCTATGGTGCCAAACATTCCTGGTATTCCTGGTCCCCCGGTTATCAGCAGCGGCTCAATTTCACCCGCAGGCTTTCCAGGACACTCTGAAGCTAAAATGGTGAGCTCCTGATTCCACTGCATTGTTCACAAGATTGCTCCTTTGAAAGAATCGAACGAGAGAGACGCACGCACCAAGATGCATTGCAGATTTCAAAAACATTTTTCTATCATTCTAGTCTTGAAAGCATGGCTGGCTGGGGTATTCTTCTGGGCAGTGAAGTCGTTATAACTTTAAAAGTGCCCAAGATTGAGAAACACTGCTTTAAAGAAACCTCATCTTGTAAAAACTGTTTTAGGCTGTGGTATCATTTTTCAGAAATAAGTCTTAGTCTCCTTTACCCTCACCACTTGTACAATTTACAGACTTGAAGAACTAGATCCAAAATTGCTAAAGTTCACAGTGTGGGGTTTTTTTTGGGGGGGGGGGGTTGGATAGCGTTCCCTTGCCAAATACAATAAATCTGCTTTTGAAATTCCCTCTCGGGTTCAAAAGCAACTTGGTGTATGGCAGCCTTCCCCAACCTGGAGCTTTCCAGACATGTTGGAATTGCGAACCCCAAAATTCCCATCCACAGAGGCTGATATATGGCAGTAGAAGGGGAGGCCAAAACCACTGTAAAATCCTTTTCAGGGTGCAAAACTGATCAGGAGTTCCTTGAATTCTGGCTTGGGGTTACAAAGACTAGAGCCATAAAAGAGTAGACATGTCCAAATACAGCATATTAAGAGTAGATATTAACTTACATCTGGGCAAATATCGCATAAATATAAGAAAAACAGTTCCTGTACTTTTTCAGGCTAGGCCTCCTTTATAGCAACAGAATATTTTATTCTTAACTTACAGGCATATCCTCTTGGTAGTTTTATAATCTCTCTCTTTTAAGTGTCTTCCATTTGACCAAGTTATTTTGAGACTAGCGCACACATTCCTTGGAAGGAAAATGAAGTAAAATGTAATAAAAACCCCAATGTTTTACTAGAAAAATTCAGCTGTCTGAACATTTTATGGAGACTTATTTCTTAATTGTATTGGAAAGGAATAATTCCTGTTTAAACATTCCATATTAATGAGAGCTTCTCTTGCAAAAAAATATATATGAGATTTTTCAGATTTCCTTAGCAAAAAGAATTCCCAGTCACGTGTGAAGTTTTTACATCCATTAATTCTAGGGACATAAGTGTGAACCTCTAGCTAGCAGCATGTCAGTTTTACTGGCCCTTGTCTTCAAACGTCTGCCTCTTTTTAGCAAACCCCAAATATGTGTTAAAAACATCAACAAGCAGAAAGTTGGGCCTCTCAGCATTTTGTTTTGTCTTCATCCCATGCAGAGGCTAAAAGCCAGCCTGACACAAGGAGTTACTTCCTCACTGAACGGCAGCAGCATGATGGTGGGATCAGCGAGCACAATGGTGACTTCCCATCCTGAACAGGGTCAGATACTTATCCAGCACCCTGATGCACCTTCTCCAGCCCAGCCACAGGTTGGTTAAGAGCCAAATTGGATTAAGTAAGGATTCAGGAAACGGAAGTGGGACTGCAATACATCTCATCCTTTCTCAGCTGGCAGGTCATCGGCTAAAGGAAAGAGCCCAAATTTAGGAAAGCTGCCGTGGACATTTGTAAAGACACTTGCTAGACCAGGGCTAGGCCACCTTGGCTCTTTTATGACTCGTGGACTTCGACTCCCAGAATTCCTGAGCCAGCATGGCTCAGCTTGGAAACCTCTCCCTTTCCCCTCAGCATGGCTGGCTCAGGAATTCTGGGAGTTGAAGTCCACGAGTCATAAAAGAGCCAAGGTTGCCTAGCCCTGCGCTAGACCATATGATATTTAATTAAAATCCAATAGCTACTATTGGAGCCAGAGTTTTATATAAAAGAGTAATGTGCTGGTCCTTGTGGTGAATAAAAGGGGAATGGGGAATTTCTGAGTAGGTGCTTGAGCTAACTATGTATTAAAGAGAGCATGATGGGTGACATGGTATCCTTTGCTGTGGTATGCACACTTTTTATTCATATTTTTAAAAATCAAATATGAATTATAAGATTTTGAACCATTATAAAAACAAGAGTGGTCTGATGATTATGTGAGGAGTATATATCGGGCTAATGAAGTCTCTTATGCAATAATATGGTCATTCCTGGAGAAGGGAAGGGAAATTGTCATCAGCTTCCAGCAGTCTTTTAGTTATCCAGAAATAAATGATACTTTGTTTTGCATTTCTCTCTTCCCTTATGTTCCTGTACATCCTTTGTCTTTCTGTAGTCTTTCTTTATTTCCTTAGAGAGCAACTCTCCTTTTTGCAGTTTCTGAAAAACTACTTAAGAACAAACCTCAAATTTTGCAAATGGAAATAAGCTTGAAAATTCAGTATGTTGTTTTTCCTTGTTGCCAAATTTCAGCTTTCTAGTTGCAGGATGTGCTAGGTTTTAGGCACTCAGTTTCTAATTCCCTGAGCAGGTGGGTAGACTTGGGTGAGTCTCCATTGCTTCTGTCAGCATTGCTACCAGATGTTTACAACTCAGATACAACAGCAATGAGGACAGAGTCGGAAACACTGAAGCAGTGTTTACAAATCTTCTCTCCCCCTGTCTCTCTTCCTGACTTAATTACTTGAGTTTAAATGCACCCCATTTGGTCCTGCCAGCTTACCAAATGCCAGCCTTCCATCACAATTACCACCTGCTCTGTCAGTTAGAGCTTCCAGAAGTTTACTGTCCATATGTTGCCTGACTGACAGCGAGTATAGAGAAGTGGAAACTGTCTGTCTAATTACAGAGCCCATTTGGGGAGGCTGAGCTAAGGTGGGAACCTGCAAATCTGTTTTTGCTTTTGGCAGTTATTTCCATTTGGCTACTTAAAAATAAAAAGGATTTCAGTGATTAATACAGTGTTGGCTCTACCACACAAGCATCTCATTGCAAAAATTATATAGATGCTTGAATAGGCACAAGGGAAAAGAGGAGGGGTTTTTAAAATTAAATTGATAGAAGGGTGCAAAATCAAATAATGATTGATTATTCCAAATTGCTTGCAGATAAATGCACAGCAATAGACATACATTTGTCTTGTACATCCATTTTACAAATAGACTATTGGGAACCAGACAAATCAGAGGAAAGTATTATTTATTGTTTGTTCATTAAAAGATTGTAAATATCAGAACGGTTTACAGAAAAATATCATGCAAAATATAATAAAAGCAATCAAGAATAAAAAGGAAACAATAAACAATAAAGTAGCATTTGAGAGCAGTGCTTATAGGCAGTGCTAATAGTCCCCAAAATTGCTTGGACAAGTTCTGTGGTCCATATACCGAGTTTCCCCGGAAATAAGATCTATCCCGAAAGTAAGCCCTAGCTTGATTTTTACATGTGCGCCTAATATAAACCCTACCCCCAAAATAAGCCCTAGTTTTGGGGTGAGGTGCACACATAAAAATCAAGCTGGGATGGGGGGGTGGAGCTGCCCCACACTCCCTGCACCCGCTTACCTTAGGACCGCCTTAGCCAGGCCTCCCACACCCCAACAACTGTCGCACCGCTGCCCGACTTCTTCTGTGGCTGCTTGCAGCCGGATGCCACGTGGCGTACCGCATCAGTGCCACCTCTCGCGGCAGGAGGCTGTGTGGCCCGTGGCGCAAGCATCAGCACCGACGCGATGCGCTGCATGGCCTGCCATGAGCAAAGCACCACATGGCATCCAGCCGCAAAGCGCCACGTTGGCGTCCAGCTGCAAGCAGCCACGAGTAGCCGCAAAAGAAGTCAGGCAGCGATGCGACAAGTGTCGGGGCCTCCCATGCCTGACTGCAGCGGTCCTAAGGTAAGCGGGTAAGACATCCCCCGAAAATAGGTGCCTCTTTTGGAGGCAAAAAAATATATAAAGACCGGGTCTTATTTTCGGGGAAACACAGTAAGTATGTATGACGGGTAAGTTCTTAATACAAGGTGGCCCTCTTCAGATAATGGCTGAACTGCAACTTTCAGCAGTTCTAGCCAGCTTGAGTAGTGGCAAGAGATGCTGGGAGGTGTAGTTTAATTACACCGGAAAGCCACAGGTTCCTCCTTTTTTTTTTTTTTTTGAACAACCTGCCCATCTTCTGTGTGAATAGTCTGCCCATCTAGCTTTCCTTTTTCCTCAGGTTTCCCCAGCTCAACCCACCCCAAGTACAGGTGGCCGACGGAGACGCACAGCAGATGAAGATCCAGATGAACGTAGGCAGCGCTTCTTGGAGCGGAACCGCGCTGCTGCCTCCCGCTGCCGCCAGAAACGCAAGCTTTGGGTGTCGTCCTTGGAAAAGAAGGCGGAAGAGCTCACCACACAGAACATCCAACTAAGTGTAAGCGGGCTGCCAATATGCCTACAGTGTGATCAATGTACCCCTAATATCGTATCTATCCTTGCTTTATTTTCAAGACCATCATCCTCCAGGGTACTTACGTGAGATCTATTGTTCATAAATTTGTTCCCAGCCAATATAATCTGAAATTATGGAATCTCAATGTAGTGTGGAGGTGATTTTTGTACTCTGAGGCCTTCATTGCTTATCCTTGAAAATCCTGGCTTGCAGTAGGTATTTTTGGCCTTGGCTGTCTGCCATCTGGAGGAGCTTACTTTGCCAGGGAGAATGCATTTCTGTGAAAGAATGCATTCTCCTGACATAGACTTTTTTGGATTATAGTTCCCTTAGTTAAATTATAGCTCCTTGTGGGAATGGACATTTTGTGGAACAGATATTAGGGCCTCCGTTGTTTTTATTTCTTGTTACTCACTTGTTAGTGTAGACTTTTTCAGAAAATCTTATCACTCAATTCCGATCTAACTGTGGCAGATTTTTTCACTCACCTTTGACAAAGATAATGGATACTCCTTTTCTTCTTTTTCTTTGTTCCCATCAGCTATAAATTTAATACATTATTGTTAATATATTGTTATCATTTCAAAATATCCTGACATGTGAAATTTTCTGTTACTCTTACAAGTGAGAAAGACATTTTGTGTGGTCTAGATGCACAAAGGGAACCTTTTCATACTTTCCATCTGTCTCTAACAGTGGAAGTTCAGCTTTCTCTCCTGTCTACTATAGAATCTTGGTCTGATTTGATATATCGCTGGTGCTAGATTATGAGCCAAGCTATTTGCGCTGCTATGAATTTTTTGGTTTGCTTTTTACTACCATGTTGCTTAACTTTCCTGAAGCTTAATGGGAATTTCCCGCCTTTTGAAGAAAAGGAATTGAGCCTTCTGGTTCTTGGACCTAAGCCAACAGTGGTAGTTCTGTCTCTGAAAGAGAGAGTGTAATCTCTCTTTCAGTGGTAATAATGAGAATGTTAATACACTTGAGTTATTTCCCTATGTGCCCTTGATATGGTGCTCCCACCATTTTGAGAGACTTACACAAGGAATGCAACTAAGCAAGCCTACCGTGACATAGTTACAAGTATAAGCAACTGCAACTCCAGTGTTAAAAACAGGCTGCTTACCTGCATTCCCTAGAAGCAGCCTCTGTCTGCTAGAAACCAAAAATAGCTCCAGCATCCCATAGTTTTCCACAGGGCTTTTTTTCTCATAGAACGCTCAGAACGGAGTTCCGGCACCTTTTTTGGATGGAACCTTGTAGGGTAGGCAAAGTGGGTTGTATGACATGTGTGAGTTCCGGCACCTTTTTTTTTTTCTTTTTTTTTTCTACAAAAAAAGCACTGGTTTTCCATGAAGGTGAACCTGGAAGATGCACTGGGTTTGTTTGCCTTTGTGAATTTTCAGCACCTTTTTTGTAAACCCTTCCAGGTATTTTGCCCTCAGTCCTATAGCTTTCACTTTATATTTCATTGGTGGAAAAGATTTGAAACTGCTACCTGAGTGTGTGTGTTTGTGTACATGTGCGCATGTGCATTACATTTAGCCTAATATCTCTCAAAAGATTTTCAGATTTAAAACATGTTTTATTTCAAGGTTTCTTAGATTAGAATCTCCTTTATTCACTACCAGGTTTCCAAATTGGCCTTTTGAAAGATATTCCAATAGCAAAAGACACCATTTAGGCATAGGATTGAGCCATAGGATCATGGCAGTTTTAATGCTAAAAAAGGGCATGACAAATGAAGCATTCCCTAAGCCAGGGATAGGCAACCTTAGCTCTTTTATAACTTGTGGACTTCAATACCCAGAATTCCTGAACCAGCCATGCTGACTCAGGAATTCTGGAAGTTGAAGTCCACAAGACACAAAAGAGCCAAGGTTGCCTACCTCTGCCCTAAGCTAAGTAATGAGTAAACAGTGCTGGCTGAAACCCATGATCCGTAAATTCCTTCATATTTGTCTTGTGTCTCTGTTTCAAGTGAACACTTAACAAGATTCAAGATTGGATGTTGAACCAATGCAATGAGACTAAATGTTTCCTTTTTCATAGAATGAAGTTACATTATTAAGGAATGAAGTTGCGCAACTCAAACAACTATTGTTGGCTCACAAGGACTGCCCTATCACTGCATTACAGAAGAAAACACAAGGTTATCTTGGTAAGCAGAATCTTATAAATATTCAGGCAGGGCAAATGGGTCCAATACAAGGGTCCTTGGTGCTCTCTGAATTTGGTTGTTTTCTTGCAACACTGATGATGTCACCTAATTTGGGTAATGAAATGTCTGCAAAAAAAACAACCAAGCTCAGAGAACACCAAAGACGCCAATTTCAACCCTGAGTTATAAATAGTCTCCTTTATTGGGGTCAAACACAGATTGTAGAATTTCAGCACTTTATGAAGTAGCATTTTGGAATCAATCAAGATTTATAAAAGCATTCTATAATTGAAGAGTTGTGAATATTACAAGGACCCCCAACTCTGACCTAAGCTATTCCAAAACTGTTGGGGGTAGAATTCTCAGTACTCCAGTTATGGACAGTTCTTCCTTTGGATGATGGATGTCCATATTATCTGAAGGACACCCAGTTGAAAGAGATTCTACTACATTTGCAACTATAGAACAAGACCTATTTTTCCCCAAAGGCTGAATTTTTTTTGATTATTTTTTTTTACAGTGCTGTAAAACTGCATTTTTCCCTCTTTCCCTCTTCAATTCTGGAAGTTCACATTATAAGCCGTAGCTGTAGGGAAAGAAATTCAATTGGCATCTAGATAGTGCCAATCTAATTCTTCTCAGTTATGTACATGCACTCCTATGCAGTTTTATTATGGAGTTATGTGGCTGATTTTTTTTTTTAATCGAAGAAACCAGAATCGGCTGACTCTACACAATAATAAACTAGGGTTTACCAAATACAGTGGCTGGATTCACATAACATGCTGTGTAAAATGAAAATCTATGATAATGTGTTCCGTGTAGCCAACCCAAGATTATACAGATACTTTTGATTAGCATCAGAATGAGTTATATTTTTCATGGTTGTTAAGTCTGTATTAAAGCTGAATTTTTGTATAGAGAATATTGTGGCCGAAAAGGAGCAACTCATTTGAGGAAATAGAACTGGAGAGAACTGGCAGAATCGTTGCTGAAGCATGTTCTGTAGATGTTTGTAAAGCCAAGCCCAGTCACTAATACCATTTTATTTTTCCCTTTTCTTGAAAAAAATCAGAAAGCCCCAAAGAGAGTTCTGAGCCCACCGGTTCTCCAGCTCCTGTCATCCAGCACAGTTCGGTGACTGCATCTCCCAATGGGCTGAACGTTCGCTCTGCAGCTGAAGCCGTTGCCACTTCAGTCCTCACTCAGATGGCCAACCAAAGGACAGAACTGAACATGCCCATACAGTCACATGTCATTATGGCGCCACAGTCCCAGTCTGCTGGCAGATGATGTCGCCAGTTGCATGGCGTAGAACTAACCAATGAACTGCAGCCAGAGAGACTGATCATAACTAAGCCCCTTGTTCAAAATGGGGTGGATACAGTTTTTGTTTTGTTCATTTATTTTATTCTTTTGATTTCTTAAAAATGAGTGAAGGGCAGCTATGGAGCTTCTAAGTATATCCCACATAGATCCTGGCCTCAAACATCTGTCATAGGGCCATCGTCTTTCCAAAGGGTGGCTTTGGAATAAGGCATTTCACCACACTTTAGAGACCATTTGTCACCCTATCTAGAATCAACCATTTGGATAGCCTTATACAGTGTGATCTTAAATGGTTAAAGTTCAGGTATACATTTGCTAACACTAAGCCTCCCTTAGTTTGGTTACTCATGGTGCTTCCTTGTCTTGGCTACTGTAGCAAGAGAAAGCAGTTCTCGGGAGGAGCTGTGATGTTTTGCTGGTGCTGGCCATTTTTTGTGGAAAACTTTAGCATCCCAACTGTTTTTGTAGCATATCCATCAACATGGTACCTGATCTTCCATTCTACACTTTCACACAGGATTCCAGCTCGTGGCTCTGAAGGTGGTAAGCTCCATAATTTTGTCGGTTTGAACTGTTCAAATTGTTTTGTGAAGAAAGTAAGAAACCTCACTCTTAGCTGCTGCAACTGATGGGTGATTTTGCTGTTCTGGAAGAGAAAATGGCAGGCTTGTTGTATACATTGTAGATCACATAATTTGTACTATGCGTATTATCAGGGATACATTTTTGGTCATGTTGTTATCTAATACAGATTTTAATTTCTGTAGTTCGAGAGGAAGCCATCAAAACACAATGGGAATTCTTTGGTTTTTAAGTTACCAGGTGGGAAATGCTAAAGTATATTTCAATAATGAGAAGGAAGAACATTCACCAGGGCATCTCTTACTGTGTCTAGAAAAAAAAATAGAATGATTTATGCCAGTGTTCCTCAATCTTGGCAATTTTAAGATGTCTGGACTTCTAGGCTGACTAGGGAATTCTGGGAGTTCAAGTCCAGACATCTTAAAGTTGCTACGGTTGAGAAATTCTGATTTATACCTTTGGAATCTGAGTGGTTGCAGAATCATAAGCATTACAGTAGCAGGTTCAAAAGTTACACAACGCTAAGCTGCAGGATGTAGCTAAACAACTCCTACATTGTTTGGGGACAATGTAGGAGTTAACTCAGTGGCAAGGAAACAAGAAAATGTATCTCTCTTTTTGCAAATGCAAAAGATTCAATAGTCTTATAAGAGATGTTCATTTCAAAAGCTAAGCTGACATGTTTAACCCAGTGAACCTTTCAAGATTGTGGCCTTAAATCATGGACTATTTCAAAGACAAAAGGATGGGGGCAAACATTCCAAATGGCCTCCCCTCTTACCTTTTTTTTTTTTTTTTTGTCAAAGGTTTTCCATCCCATTTCTCCTTCAGATGATGTCACCTATTGCCTTTTCCCATCTGTCTCTTCCAAAATAAATACCGAGTTTCTTGCACATTGCTATCATAGGGTAGACTGAAAACGAAAAAGAAGAATTGGAAGTAATCTCTCCCCTTTTCTTCTGCTTCTTGTCAAAGTGTGTGCGTGTGTATCTTGGACTGACCTTGACCTCTTGCTAGTTGGCCAATTTTAGCTTGAATCACAACCAGAGGAAAAGGTGCAGTAGGGTGGTTAGAGAGTAGCTATCATGAGCTTCCAACTTGCCAACTCTTCCACTATTTTGTCTTCCTAATTATGTTTTTTTTTTTTAATAAAGCATTGTCCTCTAAGGGGCTATGTACTCCGTGTTGCCATTCTATACAAAGATTTTTATTATTCCTCAGTTTCCACCCACTAGAAAGCACACATATGATACACACACAAATGCACATGTCTATGTATATATGTGTAAATGTATATGTGGCATGCTAAACTTAATGCAGGTTTTCTATTATTGCTGTTGCTATTGTCACGATCAATCCAGCTTCTCAGGACCTTAATGCCGCATGCTCTCTGTTTCCTTGCCCGAATATGATGCTGTTGCTTCTTGTTCTGTTCTTCTGTGACGTGGGGGTTAATTTTAATTTCTCCTGGGTTCCTTTTCCTTTCTCCTTTGTTTAAAAGAAGCAAAATGTGTTTTGAATGTCTGCAGACTTCCTTTTAACAAGCATTTCAGACATAGTGTCACTTGTCTTCCTCCCCACCTGCCCCCCCCCCTTTTCCTTGCTTCCTTGATATGCTAAAAATGCAAGCTGGCAAAGGCTTTGAAATATAACTTGTCCCAACAGGGTATCTGTTTCCTTAGTGACAGCTCCAATAACAGTGCACAGTAGGTGTAGCCAGGATCTTCTCAGGTTAATAGGACAAGAAATGAGCTTGCCGGCAAGTGGGACAGATGACAAGGTATTTTAGTTTTCTTTTCTTTTTTTTAATTTATATTTTTTGTCACTTTCAAAACAAAACTGCTGCATTCTTTCATTTAAAAAAAAATAAATTCAGAATTCTGCTGGCTGTTGAAGGAAGGCAATGCAGGCCCAGAGAAAGGACTGTAGAATTTTGGTTTTTCATATTTTCCATTGAAAAATAGGGGCTCACAATAAGCATTGAATTTGCTGTCTGAACTGGTGCCTAGACTCTCATTGACAACCAGTGTTTTGTTATGAGAAAGAACAGATGAAGCTGTCAGTTGTGCTATTGGCCAACCTATTGGGGGAATGGTAAGAAACTTGGAAAGGGGGAACGAATATACCAAGTTTTGCAAGTGAGCGATAGGCAGAGACTTGCCAAATACAGGTTAAATTATGGGTGGATTTCCTACCATAGTTCAAAATGACACCAAAAGGTAGGTATGGCCAGCATTGTCCTTTCTCAGTGGATGTACAGTTCCCTCCAAGAGTTGTACAGTTGAGACACTCAGAGCATGATTCAGTAAACCCTAATAATTCAGCGCACACTGGGTAGAGCAGCTGTGGCTTAAGAATAATCCCCAAATATCCAACTTAAAGAAGGCCTTTCTTTATTTGGGGCCGTGAGATAGAAACTCCAAATCTTTCTCTTAGGTGGGAACCTTGTTTTAGAGCAACTGGCAATTGAACCTGGAACTTTCTAGATGAAAATCAGTTGGTCTCTAATACAATATAATCTCTCTTCTAGTTGGATATGAGGCTGCTTCAGTTACTTTTAGGGAGGGGTGTAGAGCACTCGCCCTCAACTTGCCACTCTCTGGAAGGGCTGGATGCAGTCAGGACTACAGCTCTCATTGTAACGGGCAAAGGAGAACATTGGTTGCTCAGGGTTGAAATGAGGAATCCTTGGTGCTCTCTGAACTTGACTGCTTTCTTGCAGAGAGCACCAAGGACCCCTCAGCTCCACATTGGCTATCTTGGCTGGAAGAGATGGGATTTATGCTCCATCACATTTGAATATGCCAAGCTGAGGAAGGCTGATCATTATTAAAGATCTTGTGAGGTTGGGGTGGCTTTCCTTCTACGCCATGCTTCAGTTCATGGTCTGTGCTGTTATTCAGTCATTGTCACTCAGCCTGGTTCACTTAATGCTGTTGCAGAGGGGACATATGTTGAATCTTCAGTCAATGTGTGACTTGTGCTCAGGCTCTGAGACAGCAAGAACAAGTGTAGGGACAGTCACACTCCAGGAGCAGGTAGGAAGACTTGTGGAAAGTCATAAGATCTGATTTGATGGGTCTGGTAGAGCGCACAAGCTGCTTTCTAGGGGGGACATCATGCTGTGGTTCAAAATCAGGGAGTATAATATAAAAAAGCTTTCGTGAAAAGCATCTCATTCTGTTAGCCTACCCTAAAAGAACATGACTGCAGCCTGGCTCCAGGAGTTCCCTGCCTCGGTGCTGCAGTACTTCAGGATAGGAAGGGAATGCAGCACACAAAAGCACACATAATATGGGGACATTTTAATGTACTCCTGCTCCAACTTTGGATAAACTCCACTCTTTCTTCTGTTAGATTAAGCCAATCAGCTACCCAGAGTCCCCTCGTGACGAGATGGGTGGCAAATAAATTTAATAAATAAATAAATAGATTAAAGTATCATGCTGTTAGAGATGGAGAAATATTTGAGGAGAGGGCCTCAATAAAATTAGAAACCACATCCAACTGTCTATTGGACTCTGCTGTATCCTCGACTAAGAAATGCCCAGCCTAGTTGAAGTAGAGCCTGTGAACAGAATGAAATAACCTTACCGTTATTTTAAAAATGTATTTGAAGGAAATAATTTCTCTTATAGCATTTTAAAATTAAACTCTGCTTTGCTGTCCCCCTTTCCATTTACTTGCATTTGGATTGTTACGGTTCCCTTAGTATGATCCTGTGCTCCTAGCAATCTTTAAAAACAAAGCAACATTTGCACGTTGCTTTAGTTCCTGCTAATTCAATACTTTGCCAGGTTAGAAGAGCTCTGGAGCTACGAAATGCTACGAGATATAAGTAACCCTCTGCTACATGGAATCACAGTAAAAGGTGGCTCTTACAAGGCCACAGAGCTATGTGAAGAATTGGTTAAACTGTGATCAGTCCTGCTCTAAACGTAGCTGACACACTGGTTGTCAGAAAGCTCTCATAAACATATTACAACTCATAATATATCAGTAATTGGGTTTGTAGCAAGGATCGCTATAGTCGACTTCAGAGGATGGCCAAAACGTAAGTTGTTGTCCAAAAAGAATTCCTTTCAAGTAAGCAAAGAATTTTTGAGATTGAGAGCAGGGTAAGGGGGCGATCCTGTCAAGTTACTTTTCTAGCTAGCCGTGCGTGATATGCTAAGGCTGATCTACATATTCTACAGCAAGGAGTCTCATTTTATTTCAGCTTATTTTCTGATTGTACCAAGGAAGGGCGTTCTGGGCTTAAACACCCATATTTATAAGAAATTACTATTCTAAGTGTGTACCCTTTCAACCTGCCAATTGACCAGTGGCCACTTGTCTGTCACTGAAACCTTTTAACAAAATTCTGCGCCTGTAGCAAAGGAAGCAATCTGGGAAACCATATATATAGTTTAGTATAGCCATCTGTACTACTGCAGTATTGCTGTTTTATGTGCAAAATGCTTCTTCTATGAGAGGAAGAAACAGCATAATCTTCCATAAGTAGTACATTCCCGGAACATGTGAATCTGTCTCTGGTAATTAAATGTCAGCGTTTAAATAAGCTTCACGAGGAAGCTGGCTGTATAAGCTTCCTTATATAGCAGTTTTCACAAACGGCAGTGCCTGGGCTGGAAAGACTCGTATCAAGGATCTTGTGCAAGTTCCATCAAATCATGAGTAGATTTGTTTTACATACTCCCTGCCCCCATCTCCAGCAAATTGCAAACAGCTTTCAAAACGTTTCCTTTGTCTACTCACGGCAAAGTTGAAGTGATTTTTCATACGTCCTTCTGATTTCATGGAACTACAGTAGTTCTTATGTATGTGGCCTTTACCTCTGAACAGTTTCGTCTATCACTCTAAGAGAGATTGAGGTTTTGTAGAATCAAGAAACACCCTTTTTGTTGGATATGCTCAGATATTTATCTTACTTTTTTTGTTTTTTTCCCTTTTGAATCTTACAGTAATAATAGTAAAAAAAAACCTTATTCTGGTAAACGTCTCTAATAGAAATATGATACCACTAGTTGCTGCTTAGAAAAATATTGCGGTGTATCCCAGCTCCTTGTGGAAAATGCAATATGCCATTCTAGTTCGGTTGGTTTAGATTGCCCATCTCTACGAGAAATGATGTTTTACTCATAGTAGGGCACTCTTTCACATATTAGGCTAAGCAAAAAGTTACATCATGGTTCGTATTTATCTGAGCCAGGCCTATTGTCTGTTTCTGTGTAACAGTGTGCCTTTCAGCACACAAGTCCTAGACAGTGGTGCTTCAACTGGTAACTCAAAATCCATAAGGATTTGGTGCAAGGAACATTATGGCGGCCATACTTCCCTTATAAGCGTAGGGGTTGTGTAGGAGATGCTTGCAGCCAAAAGTAGACTTCTGTTATTGCAGTCTTCGTTATGCTCTCCCTACTTCTGGAAAAGCTGCCCCATGTCACATTCTCCTGATTGTCACCATGTCTGTCTTCTTATAGACCAGGAGTCCCCAAATCCCGGACAGCAGACTGGTCCCAGTCTGGGGGCTGTTAGGAACTGGGCTATGCAAGCAGTGGGCGAGTGAGCGGAGCTTCTTCTGTGCACGTGTGGGACCTAGGTTGCGCATGAAACCATCCCTCCCTCCCACCCCACCCCGGGTCCATGGAAGACAGTTTTTCTTCTGAAACCAGTCCTTGGTGCCAGAAAGATTGGGGGGCTGCTGTCATAGAATACCTATGGACATATACAGTAATCCTCGGTGTTCCACCAAGCAGCCTACTATTGAGTATAACCATTGCTTGTTTGCAACTTATGGGGAAGTTGTAATAGATTCATTTATCCGTGCCAACAGAAACGGGAATTACAATAGTTGCATATACAAAAGAAGAGAGATTCCGGAACTCATGATGGACGTGCCCTGTAGTACTGACACATGAAGGACTCTTTGAACAGAAAGCAGTGATAGTTACTACCACCTAAAGTGTTGACCGTTAATGCTTTCCAGTACTTTTTTCTTAGGATAAGTGTGTGTTAAATGCATATTTTTAAAAAATTACCAACAGCTGCAATCACATGCTAATGTAAGTGTGCGCATGTGTTTCCCCTTTGTGGTTTTTGTTGTTGTCTACCGAAGAGGATTCTTGTTTGTGTTCCCTGGTCAGCTTGCTTATTGGATTCTCACCCGTTTATGGCGCTGTTCCAAATTGCTAGATAGGGAGGGTCACCTGCTTCTGTTCTGCTTTTGTCTTCCATTCTTTTAATTGTGTCATCCTATTTTAGTGCAAGGTACATTTCCTGACTTCAGGCAATTTTTACAAGCTTATTGAACATACTTTCTATGGGGAATGGTTAAAAAGTAGAATTCACGGATGACTCTGGTCCTGTTAAACAATCTCATTCTTTCTGCCCTGCCTTCCTGCTTTACCACACCTCCATCCATCAGCTCTCTGCCAAAATCTCTTTCCTCTAGGGCAGGGGTAGGCAACCTTGGCTCTTTTATGACTCGTGGACTTCAATTCCCAGAATTCCTGAGCCAGCCAAGCTGAGGGAAAAGGGAGAGGTTTCCAAGCTGAGCCATGCTGGCTCAGGAATTCTGGGAGTTGAAGTCCACGAGTCATAAAAGAGCCAAGGTTGCCTACCCCTGGACTAGGGCAATGTCTCGCAATCTCGGCAACTTTGAAATGGGTGCATGCTGGGAGTTGAAGTCCACATATCTTAAAGTTGCTCTAGTGCAGGGGTGTCAAACTGGCGGCCTGCGGGCCAGATGCGTCACGTGCAGGCCATGCCCACCCTGTCTCCGCAAAGGCAAAAAAAGTCATAATACGTCACGTGACGCGATTTGAGTTTGACACCCGTGCTCTAGTGTAAATGGTATTGCACTAGGTAATGGATTGCCATTCTAACCCAGGTCTGAGGATGGGGCAAAGCCCCTCCAAGTTCTGCTTATTGGCATATCTAGCTTGCTGATTGATTGGCACCTGTATTCCCTTTACAAAACCATTTCGTTTTCAGCACTATATAATGTGTGTGTGTGCGCATGCGCGTGCGCGCTTAAGAGGATTATTTCTTGCAAATAATATATTGTGACTTGGAATGCTATTCTTTCCTCACCAGATGATGTTCATGTTATATTCTAAAGAGGAAGAAAATTTCATGTCTTCAACCCTGCATTCTCCCTGTTTTAAACAAGTCATTGGTTGGATTCATGCATCTGTTTAAGCCATAGTTTCATGAACAAACCACAATATACTAAGTTTATAAACTACAGTGACAGTGTTCACTCAGTGATGGACCAAACAGAACAAATTACCTTTGGTCTAGTGGTTAAGGCTTCAGACTAGAAACTAGGAAAGTGTGAGTTCTAGTCCAGCTTAAAAGTATGAAAGCCAGCTGGGTAACTTTGGATCAGTCATTCTCTCTCAGCCCAAATTACCTCACAGGGTTTTTTTCTGGGAAAAATAGAAGAAGTATTATGTATATTCTCTACCTTGAATTATTTATAAAAATCAGGGCTTTTTTTCTCATAGAACGCTCAGAACGGAGTTCCGGCACCTTTTTTGGATGGAACCTTGTAGGGTAGGCAAAGTGGGTTGTATGACATGTGTGAGTTCCGGCACCTTTTTTTTTTTTTTTTTTTTTTACAAAAAAAGCACTGATAAAAATAAAGGCAGAATATGATTTTTTTTATCTATGGCTTAAGTGGATGATGAGCTCAGACATGGAATTGTGAAAAACAGAATTCTTTGAGGAGTTTTGGCCTTGGAAGCCAGCACAAAGTGAGAATTTCCACTTCTTTCTCCCTCTCTGGTGATTCTTGACCAAGGTCCACCAAAGTTTGGCTCTGTTACTCATTTCAGCTCTAACACTTCTCTCCACCACATCCACCAAATTTAAGGCTAACCTCCCAACCTTCATGCTTTCCAGATGTGAGGAATTCTGCTCTCAGAATTTTCAGGTTATGGGGAATTCCAAAAGTGGAACTTCTCCATGCACCTGGAAAACAGCTGGTGGGGTGTATGAGAGGCCCAGGTTGCATATACTCCCCAGTGCTGATGGCTTCCCATTTTTCTTAAATGTGTTTTGCTCATGAATTTCTGTCATACATCATGATGGTCGTAAGTCAAGGCATCTACTTGACTCACCCAATTTTACGACATTTTTTGCAGTGGTTGTTAAGCAAATGCCACAGTCATTGTCCACAATGGGTGATTTTTGTTGGCAACCAAAAGTAAAAGCTGATTTCTGCCAAAAAAATAATAAAATAAAATTGTAAATCGTGGTCATGTGACTTGGATGCTGCAAATGTCTTTAAATGTAAGATGTTGCATGTCACAGAACGCTTTTTATATTCTATAATAATAATAAATAAAGAATTCCAATATTGGATAGGAAGAGAGGTTTTCACCACAAGTTCTATTTGAAATTAGCCTGCAATTAAGTAATTGGTTTTGTGATTTATTTATTTTTGCAAGTATAAAAAACACGTATTAACAGAAAGCTATTAAAAAAAATGGAAGAGGAATCCTCTGGGCCTAATTATAATGCAAGGCCAAGTAGATGTCTTGAAATATTTCAGTTCTAAGACCGAACATGATAGATGGTATAGAAAGCTTACTCTCAGAAGAACTGTTTCCTTTTGTAGACCCATTTCAGTCTGGCAAGATAGGGTACAGAATCTGCTTTGGAAGATTAGAAATTAGATAATAGGGGGTATATGTCTCGGCTAATTTGTCTGGATCTTGTGGTGGATTGCTTCTGAACTAGTTGGCGTAGTTGTTTTGCAGTGGCTTCAGTCTTTCCTGTTGGGCAACTTCCACAAGGTGGTGCTGAAAACAACTAGCTTGATACTATGGCCATTAGCCTATGGCAGGGCTTTTCAACCTTTTCACCGATTGTACCACTTTTAGGATATGGCAATATTCGAGTACCACCTAGCAAGGTGTCAAAAACTTGATGACCAAAAAAAAAAAACCCTGTTCAAAGTTGCAATTGCACTGAAATGACTTGTGATCATTTTTCACACTTATGACCATTGCAGCATGCCCAGGGTCATGTGATTTATATTTGGATGCTTGGCAACTGATTCATATTTATGATGATCACAGTGTCCCAGGGTATCTGATCCCCTTTTGCAACCTTTTGACAAGCAGAGTCAATGGCAGAGCTGCTGGTGGCCAAGTGCTAAGGTGGGACTTCCCTGCCTCCCTCCCTCCTTCCCTGCCTCCCTCTTTCTCATGCCCACCTCCTTCTGAAGGAAGAATTTGAACCCCCCCCCCATATTTTCTCTCTTCCATATATTCATCAAACAAGAAAAAGCCTCCAGAGACAGAAAAGACAAACTGCTAACTAGCTTAAAAAGGCACATTCCCCTTTAAGAATTAGCTACTGGCTAGAAAGGAAAGTTAAGGAGCGCAGCCGGCACTTAAGGAAGAAAAGAAAATGTAGTAAGTATTAGCTGCCAGCTAAGGCAGCCTCCCCAAATGGCTCCATTCATAAGTAAAGGAATGCTATAGGCAAAATCCATTCAGGAGAAAAATACTTCAAAATCCCTTGCAGCAAAACTTACAGCTAACAATAGCAGAGCAATAGAAGCTAACACGAGACATCAGCCAAATAGAAATTGCCAAACACTCCTTAAGAACACAAAGCCCACATTGCACAAATCCCAGAACTTCAAAGTCACAAAAGCACATAAGAATCCTTCCATCTCTCTCCCTCCCTCCTTCTCTCCTCTGTGCCTCTGCAGCTCCAGAGGACTCTCTCACAGTAAGTCCTTGCCTGTGATGGCTCTTTCCCTCCCCCACTACACTTGGCTAGGCAGGGCTGCGTACCACCTGCCACTCGTTAATGTACCACAAGTGGTACGTGTATCACCGGTTGAAAAGCCCTGGCCTATGGCGTCCCGTAGAGTTGTTTTGTCCCTTATGCTCTTCAACATTTACCTAAAATTGCTGGAGGGGAGGGAGATGTCATCCAATGATTAAGAGTAGAAGTGTGTGGTGGTTCTTTTGCTCCTAACTATCCAGCTTCAAGAAGAAACCAACACCCTTGAATCAAGTTAAATTCAGTGATTAGTTGGATGAGGGAAATTACAGCTAGTTGAAATTATATCCAGACAATGGACAGATGCTGTTAAATCAGTAGCAAAATGAACTTTGAAATTAAGATTCAGTCTGTTCTGAGTAAGATTGAATACCCTCTGAAAGAAGTCTGCTGTTTGGGACTGATCCTTGATCTTCAAGTGTCACTAGATTTGTGAGCAATAATTAAGTCAAGGAACATATGTTAGTTACTGGGATGGCGTGATCCAACACTGAAAGATTTGCAGTGGTTGCCAGTGGACTTACTGCGCACATTTTAAGGTATTGCTATTGATCTTTAATGTAGTTTAGGATCTAACTGAGGAACTGCCTGTCCATTAGAGATTATCTCTTTGTTTACATCAGCTGGAGATGTCCCACTGTGAAAATGCTGAGCAGAAAATGAGGTATAAAAATTAAATAGTATTACGGCAGAAATAAGACAAAAGGTCCCAGGTTCTCTACAGCAGGGGTCCCCAACCCCCAGTCCGTGGACCGGCACCGGTCCGCAACATGCCGGCAAGCGGGCCGCACAAACAAGCAAAGCTCCATCCTCAGGATGCAGGCAGTATTCAAAACCACACCCCCTCTGGTCCGTGGAAAAACCTTTCTCCATGGCACCGGTCCCTGGTGCTCAAAATGTTGGGGACCTCTGCTCTACAGTACTAAGACTAGGGAAGCCAAGGAGAGAAATCAAGTACCTCAGGCTAATGATTTTTACTTTATAATGATTCCCATAAAAGAAAGTTTATGTGTGTGTGTGTGTGTGTTTTTCATTTACATTTTTGTAGTAGAATTAGCATGCACTAAAGCCCTTTAAGGAGCCTGTACTGAAGCTGTAGGAAAGGTATAATCCTATGCTCAGTATTGGAGGATGTGGAGTATCATTTGAAAGAGAAGGCCTGTTTTCAACAAGTGAGCACATTGTTGGGGCTACTGCAGTGCAATAGACGGGCTCAGGATACTACCAATACTTGAAGCATTCTCTCTGAATCTGTACGTTGAGTGATACAACAATTTTGCAAAGAATATGCACATCCTAGCAAGGGATACAGGTGGAGTAGCAGTTACGGGGCAGTAGTATCTGAGTTAGCAACAGATATTTTCCTTCCTTTGTCTTGTGCTAAATTCTGTAATCAGTGCTTAAATCCCGGCAGCTGAATGTCAGTTGCAACAACTGTAATAAATATATTTAATGATTCTCCTACCCACTTATAAGCCTGCCTTAAAGCAAAATCCTCGTCACCAATGCATTTCAGTTGTAACTTTTCTCACTTTTCATCTTTTGGAGACAGGGGAGGGGAACAGTTGTGTTTACTTGCAGCTTGGTCATAACCAGTTTTCCCAGGTCCCCAACCTTTTCCTCATGCTATTGAGAGGGAACATGTTATATTTATCCAAGAAAGCTCTCTTCCTGTATAATAGACCTTGCTTTTGTGAAAGTGAGCACCTCAGAAATCTACCGTTTGGTTCCAGGTTGTCAGATCATCCAAAGTGATGTATATCATGTCTGATCACCATTGATTTGCCCAGGGTGCTTCCTCTCACATCTCCACAACCTCTGGATTTCTCTCCCATGGACCCCACCTGCCTACATATCTATAGTCTGTCTATACTCTTCCCTCCTTGTAGCAAAATGACTGTTCTGCAGGATCCCTTAGGATGCCTTCCTTCTTTCCATAATAGCTGCCTGCCTTGTTTTTGCTATCTTTTCAAGTGTAGAAATAGTATATGGAGAGCTTTTTTTACGATCAATAAATTGAGGGTGGGGGAGAGAGAGATCCCTGAATGCTTAACCACAAAAGAGGGTTTAGTATCTCATAAAATGAAATGCATATCTATAAATATATATAGAACTATATAGGTATATATATCGGCTCTTTTCTCCTCCATGGCTGCCGTTCCTTCTGCAGTGGCCTTGTTGATGTGTCACTTCCTGAAACATAGGTAGATCTGAGGTTCCAGCCCTTCTCTCCTCCAATGGAGATTTTTCTTAGGGTTTTTTGCCTGAAAGAATTAATAGGCGTGAGGGAGGGTTGTGAAATATGGAGTGATGTATCTTTCTGACTGGTAAGCCAACGAATAATTCACCGAAGTGCTCCTGTGAGCAGGTCCTCACAAGCTAGCATTTTACCTGTCCCGTGTTTCCCGTGGTCCTGTGTTGGCTACCACAGGCCTGGGTGAGTTTCATCTTTGTATTCTTCTATTTTTAAAACTTTAAAAATGAATAAATACACAAAACCCTGCCACTTAGCAACTTGTTCTTTCAGCCACTGTTCTTACCAAACATATAATGTGCCTTTTTATTTATGCTGCAAATGTAACATTAAAATATTAACAAAAATAAGCTCGTTTGTATTCTCTCTCTTTTTTTCCTGCTTGGGTGGTTCATGAAATGTTATCTCCAAATGTCAGGATATATCTACTTTTTATTTTCCTCCTCTTGCTGCCCTCTGCTTGATGTTTTTTCTCAAATGCCTACTATTTCTCCTTGAATGCAAATTAAAAGTAAGAAGTTAATGGTGTGATTTTATTTTATTTTTTTCCTGTAAGAGTGGGTCTTCTATTGGAGGAGCCGTTTTCAACTATAGTTCTACTTAGAACTATTTCTTTTGACCTCTTCTTCTGGCTTCTGTATGAATGGAAACCCATCAGGCTGCTGCCAAAAATATTTTGAAAACTGCTGGCATTAAAACGTATGTTTCTGGGAAGCCTTGGCTTCCTCTGACGTTTGTCAGGAGTGATGAACTGTGAAAATATATCCGCATATATTTTTTTTCTCTTAAGCACTATCCATCTTTTGCTGATTGTTATGCAGGTGTTGCACTGTGGAGTAGAAGACTAGACAGCCTAGCCAGAATTCTGCACTAACAAGAGCCTTACATTTTTTGAAAGCCATTTTTTAATTCTGTGGCAAATGCTCTGGAATTTGTGGGCACCAAATCATTATAGATCAGATTCTTGAAATGAAGAATTTCTGTGTCTCCCTCGTCTTCTGCCTACTGCTTTTAGCTGGGGTGGGGGTGGCAAGGAAAAGGCTCAGTTTGGCATATTATAGCTAAAGCTGGATGAAAGAAAAACATGTTACATTTGCTTACTTCCCACTTGTGCCATTTACCAGGATATGGCATCCACAAGAATCCCACAAATAAATGGGAGTTTGTGAGGCAAAAGAAATGCCCTTTACCCTGGTTAGGCAGAGGTCTCTTTGTACTCTCTGTCAGAGGAACTGACAGCCTGAAATAATAACAGCTGATACAATAATTAATAACATCTGCTCTCAACCTGGCAGATGCTTCTGAATCAGATCCTCAAAAGCTGCAGCTACCTAAGCTTTTGTTGCATGTAGAATATTTCTGCTTAAAAGTATTTCATTACAAAACCACTTTAGTGTCTGCTTAATATGAACCTGCTTTCAGGGCCAAGGAGTCCCCTGTGGATTTTACTCTGCTGGTCATTGCCAACTATGGGGGGCGGGTGTGTGTGCTCATCTCCATTTCAAGGCCATTGAGCCAGCGCTGTCCAAAGACATTTCTGCAGACATGTGGACAGAATGATGTCACAGAGTACTGTTACCTTCCCGCCAAAGTGGCACCTATTTATCTACTTGCATTTATATGCTTGCGAACTGCTAGGTTGGCAGGAGCTGGGGTGAGGACGAGCTCATCCCGTTGCATGGAGCTGGGGTCTTGAACTCGGGCTGACAAGCCCACGTCTTAACCACTGAGCCATCACACCACCCCTTTCAGGGCCAAGAGCAAGGGGGGGGGAAGCTAAGGGTGGCTTTGGGGCACATTCTGTTTTTATTTGAATCGGATATTGCTGTTCACTAACTATAGCTAACTAATAACTAAGCAGTTATTAGTTACTAACTATACCCAACACAAATTTCACAATGGTGCACAAACACACTTAGCAACCCTTCAAGACATCCTAAGCCTAAATTAAAGCAAAAAAGAAAATGTTGGGAGGAGCTGATTTTAAAATCACATCAATAATAAAAAGTTTTCAGAGAAAGGTTTTAATCAATGAAGGAGAAAGTTTTAAACCTACTTCTGGAAAGTTGGCAAGACGAAATCTCTGGCTGTGCCACTTGGAAACATCCAGAAGACTCTGAAGAGGCCTTATTCCCTGCAGGACCTAAGCTGAATTAGGCTGTTAATCTCATCTCTGAGGGGCAGTGGATCTCTTAAGACCTATTAGCATGGTTCACCCAAAAAAGTCTTGGAAGAATTTGCAGGTTTTCCTGCCAGGAATACAGTTGATTCTTTGATTGATAGCTGAAATAAGAAATTAACTAGACTGGTTGACACCATCTGCTCTCTCACTTCAAGAATGTTCTTGTGGCATCCAGATGAACTAGGAGAGCTAAAGCAATATGGCAGATAATCTGAGTGGAAGACATCTCAAACTGGTGTCCTGCTTTTTAGCCTGGTGTCTTAGCCACTAGGCCAAACTGCCTCATTATTCACTCTAGCCCACAAAACTGTTTGGGTTTTATAAGATAAATAGGAAGCTGGCATGCTGCACAATACCAGCCTGTGGCTTAAGTCTTTTTATTTTCAAGTCTCATACTTGTTCCTAGATTTTTTTTAAAAAAACAAACAAACATAGATGGTTGTACAGCAGTGCTTTGTTTGAAAGTACATTTTCTTCAGAAAATTGGAAAGAATTGCCCAGAAACAAGAGACAGAGAAATGAATGGGAGGAAGCACTCTCCTAACTTTATTCTGGCAAATGAATGCTAAGTGACTAGACCCACCTCCCACAGCAGCCATTTTGTGAATGGGATAACCTCTGCATGGCAAAAAAACTCAGAGAGAGTAAGTTGGACAGAGCCCAGAGCTGATTTGTGAGGGAGAAGGGCAGTTTCTAAATGTAATATGTGAATAAATAAATTAGTAGTCGACCTAAAAACATGATGCACAACTGAGCAGGAATCTGAACTGACATCTCACTGTTGTAAAAATGAAGTCCCATAGTGCTGACTCCTTCTGCCCACCTGCCACAAACAAAGGAAACAGTGATGTTGCTAACTGGACTATAAACAAAATTGTCTGAACAATTCTGGCATGGGCAGCCATAGCAAAGCATTAATCATACTTTACAGATGGGTTGATTCAGTATTAATTTTTTTAGATCATCATGATGTGGCCTTAGTAAATACTCTGAGGAAATGTCTGGATGTGCTCTTCATTTGTTGCTTTGGTCTCCATAGGGGGAGGGAAATCAATAAAAATGATTAAATGCCCTTTTAAACAAGTCTGCAAGAGCTCCACAAACTAAGAAATCTGTGAAAATTTATTTATTGATTTTGATGTATGCCTTGTCTTTTCTTCCTGAGTGCAGCCTCCCACGATGGCACAGTTCCATTTTTTTCTACAATAAGATAAATTGGGGAGGAAAGGATTTTTACAAAATCATCCTGTGAGTTTTTATGGGTGGACTTAACACGGGGTCTCCCCAAATCAAGTTCAACCCTCTAAACCAGACATTACATTGGCTGCATAGAAGTGAAGAATTATTGGGTCTGACTTTGATTTATTTTTCTCCGGTGCAGAAATCCAGGCAATTACAATCGAGAAAAACTCACTAAAAAGGCTTATGGGCTTATAATTTTCATATTATAGCACTGTTCTATGGTACCATATTTTTCTCTATCATTTGGAAATACTCTTTACAGCAGCCTGTTTTTCTGGCAATAGTAGAAATGAAAGGTAAATTATTACACATTTATACAGGTAGGTGCTCCAATTTCCAGAATCCAACAATAACAAATAATTCTTTGCTGGGATTCTTATGACAGTTAATTTTGCAGGATTCTTTGAATGAATCCTGATTAGACAAACTGACAAAGGATTAGTCTGTCCATGGGTATTAGGCAAGTTCATATGACCAGATGCTTCTGGGGACACGCAGCAAGGGATGGGTTTTGCCATCATGGGTTGGCCTCATGGGCTCTTCTTAAGGAATCTAACTGGCTGTTGTGGCCTAACAAGATGGTATCAAATTGGCCTCAAAAAAGGAAATACAGGCTGGGACCTTAATGCAGGCCACTCCCTTGCATATTTATCACAGGATTACCTACTCTGATTAGAAGTGGGTCTAATGGCTTTTGGATAGGAAATCAATCAATTAATCAACATAACCGATCAATTACTGAATCAAATTATTGTATCAGCAATTCACTATGGATTTATCTGCCTGGCAGAAATCAATCCCTATCTCTAGAAAACATTTTTTCCTGGCTCTTGATGTCTTTAAAACACAACAGCATCCAGCATTTAAGTTACCAGTTTGCAAATCCTCCATCGTGATCCATTGTGTTCATGCGGTGGTATTCTTAGCAACAGGCCTTAGCCTGCGCTTTTGCCATAAGCCACAAGGTGGCAGCATTGCTCTATCAACATCCAGAATCAACTCCTGAATTGAAACGGGTTTCCAAAGAAAGTTCTTTATTTTGCTGAACTAGGGACTCATTATTTGGAAAGTATACTCCCCTGCCCCAGATAACATAAATGTCTTTGGTGATTCTGCCAAGAATGTCAACACTACAAGCATTACATATCCAAATATGTCTCAGTTCCGTTGTCACTTTTGCTCAAAGCTCAATTCACACATGCTCTTTATGCAGCAAAAACTGCTTTTAAAAAACGCAGGTGCTCAGAGCTCAGGCTTGTGACTTGATTATTTTGTTCCTTGACACTTTTAGTGGGAGGTTTTATGTGGTTGACCAATTTCTGACTTTCTTCATCCTGTTCAGAAAACCAACATCAAGTTCATCATTCCTGGCCCTGGAGCTGGGCTTCCTCAAAACTCTTATTTGTCCTTTCTCTTCAGGCACAAATACTCCCCAGATTTTCCAGGAATTTCCTATTCTTCTTTTCAGCTTCTGTTTTCCTCTTTGTGACTTTTCATTCCCAAATATCTGCCTTTTTCAATAACTGATTTCTCTAAATGCCTTTCCCTGCAGAATCCGTGTAATGCTTCTTTCTCCAACACCCTCCATGATTTCCTTGTTTAAAACACAGTGGTGGAAGGAAGTGACCAGGCGTGATTATTCCAACACCAATCAATTCAGTGTGCAGCTCTTCTGACTTTTCTTCCTTAATAGGAAGCAGCACAGAAAATGGGGTGGGGGGAGAGGGCGGGAGTCACAAGTGGAACATGGTATGAAGATGCCCCATAAAATGATGGTAACCAAGCCACAAAGTTAGTTGTATGGGGAAACTGTCTGTGGAAATTCTCAGTCATCCAGATCATAGTTGTCTCAAAGTGGCTCCCTCAAAAATGCAACTGGGGTGTTTTTTCCCTTGAGGAAGGTGTTTCACTTCTCATCCAAGAAGCTTCATCGGTTCTGGCAGGATGATGGGGGCTATGGAGGGATTAGCTCTGACAGGATGGCGGGGGGGGGGGTTTGACTGCAAAGAAATATGATCCTTCCAACCTCTCCCCCCGACCTCCTGTCAGAACTAATCCCTCCATAGCCCCCACCATCCTGCCAGAACTGATGAAGCTTCTTAGATGAGCAGTGAAACGTCTTTTTCTTCTTCCTCAAGGAATAAACTGTCCAGCTGCCTTTTGAAAAAAGCATCTCTGAGCGTGCGCCTGCATGGAATCCTTTCCTTTTCTTCTTCAAGTTGGCTAAGTACAGAACTGAAGAACCTATAGACATCTAAATGATTATTATTGGCCATACTGGCTGGGGATACTGGGAGTTGTAGCTCATCGAAACCAGGTAGGTCCCAGATCCCCAACCCAATGTTGTTATAACAGCCCCATGAACCCCCTCCCCCACCTGTCCCAACAACTCCTAGTCTCCCCATCATGGAACTTTCCATCTTTCGTAATTTTATAAGGTTGTTTTATATATATATATTTTTAATTCTTAAATTATTTGGTTTTTAATGTTTTATTATGTTGGTTAAATTGTACACCGCCCAAGAGCCCCTCTACAAAGGAGATGGGTGGATAAGAAGTTTTAAATAACTAAATAAATAAATAAATAAACCCATGTAACACGTGGAATTTTTTCCCCTCTCCATTCTGTCAACAGAGAATCATCTGCTAGGATCTGCATCCCACCAAAGAGTGGGATCAGAGCCATTTTGTCTTTCCTTCTACCCAGCAATTTCAGGGGAGTGCAAAAAAAAATTCTGGTAGAGACTCAAACTGATTGCTTGCAGAAGGCCTCTGAAATGCAGCCAAGTTGACCACTGCTGCTTTACCTGCTTCGGTTTATTCATTTTATACCATAAGCAGGATATGATGCGTGGAGGCCATTTTCACTCCAATGTAAGTTGTCTTCTTCTCTACCCAGAGATGTATCACTGATAAACAAAAAGCTGTACCTTGTGCAGCTTATTCCTTGCACTGATGAATATCATCCTGTCCATGGTGCTAATGCAGGAGAACATTTGATTGTTATTGGAAGTATTAATCAGCTGCCTATCAAGTCTGCAGGAAACACAGCCCAGGAATTAATATGTAGTCAGATGGATCCATTGCTTTTTCCTGTTGCCTAAGGGCTATACAGAAAAATCTCACACAAACAAACATAAATACTTTTGCACCAGAAGCATACTTTTCTTAAATGCAAAAGCTTGGCAGGAAGAAAGTGGCTTTGTGAATATTGTCAGTAGAATTTCTTCCCTTTCAGGTAAAACCTCTAGGGAACCAGGAACAAATCTAATTCAGCCAAAATGCTTCTCACATTCAGATCCAAGAAATGATTGTTTTTAATGCCTTCAGAGTTTTTAATCTATCTATCTATCTATCTATCTATCTATCTATCTATCTATCTATCTATCTATCTATCTATCTATCTATCTATCTATCTATCTATCTATCTATCTATCTATCTATCTATCTATCTATCTATCTATCTATCTATCTATCATCTAATTTATTTGCCGCCCAGCATGCGATTCAAAGAGACACTTTGAATTCACATTACACTATACCATAATCAGATTGGCTTTGTTCTGGCTTGCACTAAGTTTTGATCTAATCATTCGTAAATCATAGTTTATCTCAGAGTATATTGCCTAAATCAAGGAATTTGTAGCTTACTGAAAAACTGTGGTTAAAGCAAACTGTGTTTTAGTAAAATATGAGAATCCAGACATATGTGCACAATCTCTTGGTTAGGAGGACTATCTGTAGCTTATTTCACATAGAAAAAAATGCAGCTGGTCAGAAACTGCACCCTGTCCAAATGTCCTTCGGAGGCTCAGGGATTTCGGTCACCTGAGGGGGAAGCCTAGGCAATGAATTCTGCAAGAGAATCGGCTCAGCTCCTGCTTCCAAGGAAATGGTGCAGTTTTGCGTGGCTTGAATTTTCTGGAGCTGCCAGACAATTTCCTCCTGAGGAGAAATCTTGCCTTCTCCCTTCAGGATCCCTCCCCCTCCTTCCCAAAATCAAGTTACTGTGGCTCTTTGGCTTTGTCCAACCTTGACTGCATTGTTCCCTGCACCACAAAATGCTTAGGTAGGGCATCGTAGGTAAAATAAACAAAATGGATGCTCTACCCTTTTGCTCCCTGACCTTTGGATATCAGGGTCAAACCCACTTCACCTCTTTGACTGACCCCACCGAACCCGGGTTGACTTTCCATGCCCCAGACAAAGCGCCCACAACCACTTCTAAACCAAAGAGTAGAGGCTCCTCACCAGCTCATAGCACAATGTCAAGGGATTTGCAGCCTAGAGCAGAGGTCCCCAACCTTTTGAGAACCGGGGACCAGTTCTGTGGAGAGGGGTTTTTCTGCGGACCGGGGGGGGGGGCGTGATTTCTTGTACTGCCTGCATCCCGCAGATGGGGCTTTGCTTGTTTGCGCGGACTGGTTTCTGGCATGCTGCGGCCCGGTGCCGGACCATGGACTGGGGGTTGGGGACCCCTGACCTAGAGAAACCGAGCCTTCTAACTCCTGATCAGCTGATGGCCTCAACATTCCATGGCCTTAACAATGAGCTGCTCTCCCGAAAGGCCTATTTTGCCTAAAAGTAGAAGTCACCCCAGGTATACAGACAAGGACTTGATTAGCTTTCCCAAACAGAGCAGCCAATCAGATCCCTAGGATTTTGCCAACTTGTAGCCCTCAACTTCTATAACAATCTTGGCTTATCCATTGTTCAGGCTCCCTCTTTCTTCTAAAGCAGGCAGCCAATATGGTGTTTGCAATAAACATGGGTTCTTCTCCTCCTTAGTGTTGTGCTCTTGTTCTCTTCTTCAGACTGAATCCACTGGTCAAGTGAGACTGTCCAGTTTCTAAATTCTGTGGCAAAACTAGTTCGTGGATATAATTATAGATGTCACATCTTGGAACACAACAAATTGGTCCCATGATCATCTTTCTCACTTGCCTCCTATTAGCTTGTATGTATATGTCTTTGAGTCAGTGTTGACCACTGGCAACTGCCTATGTTAGTCGTGCAGTTTTCTTGGCAAAGTCTTGGAAGAGGTTTGCCCTTGCCTCCTTCCTGGGGCTGAGAGAGACTGACGGGCCCAAAGACACCCAGCTGGGTTTATGCCTATGCAGCAGTGGAAGTCACAATCTCTAGATCTCTAGCTTGGTACCTCTGTCAAACCACCAAACTGGTTCCCTTATTTTTTATTTATATTCCACCTTTATTATTTTCACAAATACCTCAAGGTGGCAAACATATCCAAGGTATCTTCCTCCTCCTATTTTCCCCAAAACAACTGGCTGTTATGGTTAAGGCAGAACCTGAACTCATGTTCTCTGGCTTTCTAGCCTGGTGCTTTAACCACTAGACCAAACTGGCTTAAATTTACAAATGACTTAAATTGAGGGAATGGATTATTTGCTCATGGTTTTTTTCTTCCTCCTGCTTGCCCAGCCCAGCCCAGCCCTTCCACTGCAGTTGTCACCTTACTTTAATATGTACCTCATTACAGGTAGCTCTTGACTTACGACAACAATTGAGCCCAAAATTTCTGTTGCTAAGTGAGATGGTTAAGTGAATTTTGCCTCATTTTATGACTTTTTGGCCACAGTTGTTAAGTAAATCACTGCAGTGGTGAAATTAGAAACACCATTCTTAGGTGATTCTGGTTTCCCCATTGACTTTGCTTGTCAGAAGGTCGTAAAAGGTAATCACATGACCCTTGGACACTGCAACTGTCATAAATATGAGTCCCTTGACAAGCGTCTGAATGTTTAATCACATGACCATGGGGATGCTGTCAAGGGTGGAGTGAAAAATGGCCTTGTCATTTTTTTTCCAGTGCTCTTGTAACTTTGAACAGTCACTAAATGGACCGTCGCAAGTCAAGGACTCCCTGTACTCTAACAGCTATATGGTGGGAAGAAACCCATCTGATGAAGTTATTCCCATGGTCCCCTGGCTTGATTTCTGATTTAGCCCTACTAATGAACTAGGCAGCCAGCTTTTGTAAAAATAAGGAAGTTTTTTTTTTTTTAAAAAAAAGAAGTATTAGGCCTTTATACTGCACCGGGGGGGGGGAGAATAAATGCCCGAGGCTTTCCTCCCCGTTGGGCGGGACCGTTTCCGTACCCCACCTGGGGTGGCTGGGCTTTTATTTTTTCAGCCCGGCAAATTCCCCGTCCCATCCCCGGGCCGCGTGTTGTAAATGGGTTTCATTATACGCGTCAAGAGCTCGTGCTTTGCCGACGTGAATGCCCGCAGGGAAGCGGGGCTTGTTAAAGCGGCTTGACGGAACAGCCATGACAAATGCCTGGTCCCGCGCAGCATCTGGGGGCTCCAGACCCATCAATCCAAGCCGCCTGTTAAGCCGGCTGCAGGAGACGATGGGGGTCAGCGTCCCCAGCGCCGGCCTCGAGTTCCCCGGCGCCCCCCACAAACCATGGTAAACAAGCAATTAGCCGACGCGTCCCAACAGGGCCGAAAGAGCCATTTCGGCTGGATTTATCCTCGCAATAACGCGTAAGCGGCCCCAGACGGCAGTGGCGCTGCCTCTTGTCAGGGACCATCGCGGTCCCTCTCCACTCGTCACGGGGAGCTGCCGCAGGGCCCGCACCGCATGGGCTGCCTCACAAACGGTTGCCACCCCTGCCATCAATCCCGCCCCGCGTCCCCCGGCTCTGGGATGGCTGGAGATATAAAGGCACTGCCAGGAGAAGGGAAGCAGGACGGGGTGGGGAGCAGAGAGGAGAGGAGCGGGCCTCCACCATGGACGCTTCCCGCCTTTTGCTAGCGCTGGCCTTGCTCTCGGGCAGCCTGAGGCCGGGCCGGAGTCTCGAGGAAGCGCTGGGCTCCCGGGAGCTCTTGGCCGAAGAACCCAACGCCTACCCGGAGAGGTTTTTAGACTGGATGGTAAGTGGCCCCGAGGGGAACGCGGGACTGTTTCGGCCTTCCGCTTGGTTTTTGCCTCCGTCCCGCCTTTCCTCGAAGGAAAGTTTTAGCCGCAGATGTGGCGTCCATTGCAAGCTGCCTTTTCTCCAGACCTTAGACCGGGTGCATAGATTGCCCTCCTGCTCCCATCACATTTCATCTTTACCACAACCTTGTAAGGTGGGTTAAGGAGAGAGACTAGCTTGAACTTGCCCAGAAGAAAGCTTTGCTATAGATGTGCCAACTCTCACTACTCGCCACTATAGCCAGTCTGCCCCAACCTATGTACATCCATTCGAATGGGACAATTGCTTGCATTTTTCCTGCCAACAGAACCAAGGCTGGGGATCCTGGCATCGGCTAGCCAGTTTGGAGGTGAGAAGGTTAGCTAAAGCTCAACCAGGATAGAAAAAACAAGCTCAACTGCGACAGGGTTATAGCTAATGGCCTTTGCTCATTTCTATTTCCCAGTCCCAACCATTTTTCTGATATTTTGGGAACTCCCCAAGAAGGGCGAAGTATGCCAGCAAGATTTTCTTCTTCTAGTTTCTTCTATATTCTTCCTCTTACCTGCTATCAGGCACGGACTCTGTAGGTGGTCTTAATAAAGTAGTAATTAATTTTAGCGCTAATAAAGATTGGGATAATTCTATAGAGCTCTGTCAAAGCAGCATAGTAAACGTCTGCAAAATGCGTGGAATTATTTTTGTATTAGGACACTTTTATTTTGTGACTGTTTACCTTGTTTGCTGTATATACAACTTAGAATGCTGCAACTTGAGAATTTCGGGTTTTTTCTAAGCATGATTCCAGCAACAAAAGGCGTAGGGAGGTTCAAGCTGGAGAACCTGTATGTTGCTGTTCGTCCTCATGCTAGTAACAAGCATCCGTGTTTCCCTATGTATTGTGGACATGTGTTTTAATGAATGACCACTCGATAAATAATATATGGTGTGTTTGTGTGTATGTGTGTACAGACACACACACACACACACATATCTTGTTTTCAGTGTACCATACTATTTGTGAAATAGCTTTTTTTCCACAAGATATGTAGTTGATAAATATGATCTTCAGGATGTCTTTTTAGCGGAATTCTGTTCTTTTTGTTATATGGCTGCTGTTGGAAAGGAACATGGGGAAAAAGTTCCCTTTACGGAATCTTAAAACTGTCTTGCTGATCAGTGGGCGCCTTCAGCTGACTAGAATGAAAAGGCTTCTTTGCTTCCTGGTGTCTTTATCTAAGGGCACGTTTGCAGCAAGAGAATTTCCAGATTGACATAGCCTGTCATATTCTGATATGGAAGCATCAGTTTACCCAAAATGTGTCCTTGCAAACTCAGGATTAATAGGCAGTCTTATAAAGGCTTATAGCACATTGGGGGCTGAAATAGAAGAGCTACAGATTCACTGTGCATTTTAAGAAACATGCAAACTGAGCAATAAAAAAACGATATAGCCAGGATCCAAGTTAGAGTAATCTTTCTCTTGTTATAGGTATTGGACAAAAAAATTAAACTAGAATGTACTTTTAAGATTTACATCTGAAGCAGCATTGCCCTCCAGTTCAAAACCTATCATTGCTATCCTGGCTGGGGAGGATGAGAGCTGTAAACATATACAGCTGGAAGATGTCAGGTTGTGGAAGGCTGATCAAAATCTGAAGGCTAGATATATTGGCTGGGTTTGCTTAACATACTTAATGCATGTTGGCGTTTTGCACAGTGCATTGAATAACACACTAACAACATTATCTAGGTTTACCCAGCACACTAAACTTCCCATCTAAAAACAATCTAATTAGGAGTAAAACTAACCAAGCTTAGCATGTTACGTGAATGCAACCGTTTGATCTTTAACCTGGCTAGGCATATTGTGTGAATCCAGCCACTGGAGCAGAAGTCCCCAACCTTTTGGGCACCAGGGACCGGTTCCGTGGAGAGAGGTTTTTCCGCGGACCGGAAGGGGCATGGTTTTGTGTGCTGCCTGCATCTCGCAGATGGGGCTTTGCTTGTTTGTGCGGACCGGTTGCTGGTATGCCGCGGACCGGTACTGGTCCACGGACCAGGAGTTGGGGACCCCTGCATTAGAGTAAAAGCAATGGGAAGCAGCTGCCTTTATTTTGTTACGGTGCAGGTCAGATCTTGTCCCATACGTAGGCCTTCACGTTGAAGCTACAGACAGCATACAACATCTACATACTGTTCCTGCATAATAAGGGTGAGCTGTGGTTGTATTGGGTCTTCATCTGACCCATTGTACCTCTTAACCTTGGGCAAACTCTCCTCCTGTCCAATTGCATGCTCTGATGAGCTCCAGGCTTTCTTCCTACAGCCACAAGAGGGTGAAGAGCACACTGGCCAGACCTTACCTGACGACCATCTGCTGGGCGTCCTTCTCCGTACATTGTTCCACGCTGTGCAGCGACCCGGCCGCAGCCCTTCCTTCCTGTTCCAGCCACAGAGGTATGACTGATTACAGGTTTATTAAGCAGAACTACCGCATATATTCGGGTGAAATAGGAGCAAATATGTTGACTTCATGTTTCTAATGCAATTTCAAAGTTTCATTTCGGTCAGTTTTCTGGATTTAATTTGAAAAACATTTTTTCAGTGTGCTTTAGAACACTTTTCTGCCGCTTTTCATCCAAATGGTGCACTATTCGCATAGATTTCACTAACCTCTCATGGTATCATATAGTGTAAATGTGAGGAAACAGCTTCATATTTTAGAGATAACTAAGGAAGAACAAGAGATAATGTGTAATTGCTATCCGAATAGAGCTTTCCAAACTGTGTTGTTGTTGTTTTGCTGTTTTTATTTTTTTATGTCCTTGCGTGTGACAGATGAACTAAGGTCAAGTACTAGTCCCAGCTGTAGGAGAAAAATTAACCAGGATTGTTTTACTTTACTGAATTCCTGGCTTACACCTCTGCACAAACCAGGAATTGTGTTTGAAATACACTGCTGATTGACTTTCTGTTGCGTTTATTCAGCAATTGAATAGTGTTTACGTTACATCCTGGTTTGAAACTAATAGCAAGCCAGAAATTGGGCAAAATGAAACTGAATTTTGGTTCATTCTCCCTCCAGGCTGTGCAGGGAAAAACATGGGGAAATCAGAACGGAGTTCTTTATGCTTCTCTCATACGGTAGTTGTATGCTACCGTTCATACAACTCCTGGCTTACTGGTGCAAATGAATGCTGCCTGTCCAATCCAAAGCAGTACTGACTATGAAGTGCACTCAGAACTGAATGAATAAATGATCCATTTGTTGGCATCCCCATTCACGTGTGCCTCCAACATGGGATGGCTTTCATCTTTTCACCTTTCTGTCCTTTAAAAAGAACTAATTATTTCCTGAACCGCAATCTAATTCACTTCAGAGTTAAGTCCTGGAGGCAAGCGATACCCTTAATTCTTTGCTTCTGAGCTTTCTGGAGTCATTTGACCGGCTACTGCTGGAGACAGAATGATGTATCAGAGGGAATATTACTCTGATTTCCACCAAGAGGGCTTTGTCTCTTCAGGCACTGCATTCTCTGTGTCGCTGTCTGCTTCTGATCCTTTTTATAGGTTCGGCCGTGAAGCCAGGACCAGCAGTTTGAGAAGCGCTGGCCGGATCAAACCACGGGCTTGGGATTCTCTGGCCCCTCAATTTCTGAGTTTGGCTACCCCACAGCGCTTTGGCAAGAAAAAATGAAGCTGGAAGTAGCAACCTGGGGAAAATAATTGCCTCCTGGATCCTGGCAAACTGGACAGGAGCCTCACCTTAATTTCCTGCTTATTCGTCACTCAGCCTTAGCGGGTGGCCCATCCCTGTTAAGGGCCTGTATTTTATCTGTTGTCAACAATAATAAAACAACATTGGTACATCTTGGAGGATACTGCAGTCCTTTTGTCATGTAGATTAGCAGGTAACTCTTCTCTGCAATTGACCTCTTCAGCTACAACCCTCATTAGTCTTGATCTTCAGGATCATTGAACAAGGGATGAGAGAATGGTACTCAGTTCTAAGGGGGAAAATGAATGGCACAGTTGGAGAAAGAATTATGGTGAAAACTACATGTGCCTTCATAAGTGAGTACATCTATGGTAAGTGAAGTCTGCTTTTATGCAAAGACTTCCTCTTCCTCTGTGTAAAATGCTAAAAATGTTTTGTCTGTTGGGTCACAGTGGTGGTGGGTTATTGGCAACACCTGTCTGGGAGTGAATCTTTAAAACACTGCAAAATGCAGATTCTCCCCCAAATGGATTTTGCACAATGCATAGAATTCATTACACTGAAACACTACTATCCTATCCTATACCACATATGGCCAAAGTAGCTGAATAATACAGCTCTTAGAATAAGGGGTATGTAGCCCAACATAACCTGTAAGCATCAGATTGACCCTGGCTGAGCTAGAAAAACACAGTTGCTGTTTATGGGACCAATTACCTATTCAGATTCTTTCCTTGGGTTGGGACAGCTGCATGCCTACAAAAATGAGTATTGGTTTGAGGAGACTGAAGACAATCTGAAGAAATTAACTAAAAGGCAAAATTGTTTGAAACCCCGTTTTAAAAAAGAAAAAAAAAATTCTGGACAGAAGAGAGAGGCTTGTGGGACAATTCAAAATCTCTTTCCATATCTGAGTGGTGAAAATTGACTTCCCAGATGTTGCCGGACTCTTACCTGGAGAAAGTATTTGGGGGGCAGTTGTAGTGGGATTTACAGCCTCAGACTCTCCCTTCTGATAGCAAAGAAGCATGTGGGCAAGGGGGTGCTAACTTCTCACCCTCAAGTGTGCAGGACTGTATCTAAAGTAGCAGAGATGACAAATAGGTCAAACAGCCTAAAGGTTTCTGGATTATGGCATGTGGTGAGGGAGGTATGCGCGTGCCTGATTCCTTTAAAGGACTGGGGATAAAATAGGACAACTTTTTATTTAAAAAAAAAAAAATCCAAATTTTTTTTATTGCGACTCCCAAACATGATAGAAATCACTTGGTGCTTATGTCCTGGAGAACAACAAGGGCGACCCCGAGTGAGCCACCAATGTGGCAGGATAGCCTCCAGATGGGTTGTCCTTGCCCCTCGGGGGAAAAAAAAGGCTCCGTACACCCCATCGCTGCTGCAAGTTCAGCCAACTTTTTCAAAGTCTTCCAGTTCAGCCAGCCTCTGCCGACCCTCCTCCCTTCTTGCAGCCCCATCCAGTCGCCTCCCTGTCACGCCAATTCATGAGAGGAAAAACAAAAGCGGCCTCCTCAATGGATCTGCGGCATTGTCAGATGCGTGCCTCTCACTTGCCCCCAGCCATGATTCTGAGGTATTGAAGAGCATTGCGGGCAGCATCGGCACGGGCAGCAGTGCGGGAAATGGCTGAACCGTGGCACACGGTGGCTGGCTGCGTAGAAAGCTCCACCAAGCACTGGTAAAGGCCACTTATGCTCGTTTCATCTGTGAAGGGGAAAAAAAAAAAAACCATTGTTATTCAAGCCAGGAAAACAGCAACCTGCTGCAACTACAGGTAGTCCTTGATTTACAATCATTCGTTCAGTGACCGAAGTTACAGGCACCGGAAAAAAATAACTTATGACCATTTTTCACACTTAACGACCGTTGCAGCATCCCCATGATCAACATTTGGACGGTTGGCAATTGGCTCATGTTTATGACAGCTGCAGTGTCCCAGGGATCATGTGATCCCCTTTTGCAACCCTCTTGACAAGCAAAGTCAACAGGGAAGCCAGATACACTTAACAACCACGTTACTAACCTAAAAACTGCAATGATTCACTTAAATCAGCTGTGGCAAGAAAGGTTTTAAAATGGGGCAAAACTCACTTAACAACTGATTTGTTTAGCAGCAGAAATTTTGGGCTCAATTGCAGTCGAAGGTCAAGGACTACCTGTACGCATTTTGTACTGATTATTCTTAATTCAAATAAAAGTATTCTTCAAATAGAAGCAGAGCAACAGATAAACAATATCTACAAATCTTCTGGCAATTAAAACATAACTGGAGGACAAAAAATTTTCTTAGCACATGGCTGTGATAGTCAAAGAATTGATTGGTTCAACTAGTATGGTCAGTGGCAAATTATCTCAGCCTATCAAACTAAAGGGCAACCATTTGGTCCTGCTTTTGTGAGCTTCACTGTGGACCTGGTGGGTTACTGTAGCATGGAGTTAACACAATAGGTGTTAAAATTTTGCTACGGCTGTGGACTCACCAGGTGGCCTAATGGAGGGATGGGGAACAAGCTGACTTCGAGATACTGATGAATTGCAAATTCCAGATGGCTTAGCTACTATGGACATGCTGAAGGATGCTCGGTGTTGTAATTCTCATCCAGAAGTCTGGGAGGGCAAACCTATTCTCAAATGAAACACCAGGATATGCAAATACAGCAAAATGTCTAAACAATAAACACTAAAGTGATACTTATTTTCCATTTCTGTCACCCCTTCTAATCTTAAATGTTTGGGGAAAACCCTTTAACAGATAGAATAGGTTTGTCAACTGCGTTTCTGTGGCACTGAAGTACACATTTCCATTCTTGTTTTGAAACTACTTTTAAAAATGGTATAACGTAATATTCTAACTCAAATATAATTTTGCTGAGTGAGTTAGAATGGATATTTTAAAATGTCATTCTGCTCAAGAACATATACATGATCCTTGCAGAGCTAAAGTTGACATTATATAATAACCCTTGCCTGTGAAAAAGCAAGCAGGAGTAGATTGCTTAAGCTCATAAGGTAATGGCGAATGCCTCATTGCACCAGAGTTAGAAGGCGGTCATTCCTAAAAGATCGCAGGACTCACTTGTCAAAATAGACAAACAAAAATCTGCCTGACTTGGTGGTGATCACTTCAATATTTTCCTCTTTCCCATCTAATAAATATATACCTAAACTAAAGCAGATCAACATTACAATGACTATACTATATTCCTGACCTTGTCTTGTTTGGGTCCCAAGTTAATATTTCTCTTACATGTAGCCAATCAATGATGTGACCCAAGTAGATCCAAGCTCACCCAAGTTCTCTCTGGCTTTAAAGGATAATCTGTGGCCTTATTTGCTTTCAGTCACCCAGCCACTCAATGTGCCATTGGGAAACACAATGTTGCATTTGTACACGAACACATAAATCAGGTCATCTTGCATTTAGTGACCACAGTAGGAACCAGCAACTCAAATCATTAAGCGAAGCAGTTGCTAAATGAAACCGCTCCTGTGCTTATGCTCTTACTTCAGCTCTGCTTTACTTTACTTACTTCAGCTCTGCGAAGGCCCTAAAATGCAAGGATCGGTTGTAAAGTTACTTTTTCATCAGCACTGTGGAACTGTAAATGGTCAGTGAACGAAGCAGCCACTAAATGCGGACTACCTGCAGTGCACAGGAGGGAGGAAAGAATTCACACAACCTTTATGGATAACCACTCCCTCTAATCTCTGCCTCATTCCTTACCGATATCAAGGTAGCTGATATCAAAACTCTGCTCTTCAGAGAGCTCCTTCAAGAGGTTGCAGAACCCAGAACTGAAGACTGAGTGGCTTTTCAGATGAAGGATCTTCTCTCCCACTGAGTTGCGCAGAGAATCCCAGGTACAACCAGATCCCCGACTTTTCATCCCGTCCAGTTTGGTTCCTGCAATCTTAAGTAGGAAAAAGTATTCAAGGAGGTTCTGTTCCTTTCACAGATTTCAGCATACCGTTAAGTAGTTAGTAGACTTCCTTCTGCTCTTACACAATTATCCGTGACTTTCTGTCTTTGTTCTTGCTAAAATTACAGTACTCCCAAGTTCCAACTTTCAAAATGCCCATACAGAAATCTGACAACACAACCTAAGATCTTGCAGCGCCAAGGGGAAATGCAACATTGTCTTTGGGGGTTCAACTCTTTGAACCCGGACCCCAGTGCATTCTGGGAAATGCAGCCCAGTGACTTCATGTCAACATCAGACCTTTGAGGTCAATGGCTGGCAAATTGGTAGAGAGCATATATTCTTTTTTGGATTGGACGACTGAGCAGAATTCACCCTAAATATTTCGCTACTTAAGGCAAAAACAAAGATTTATCCCATCCCCTTAAGAAGTAAACTGGTATTCAAATTTGAGCTGTAAAATTGCCCAGCATAGCACTTCATTACCTTCTTCCTCTTCCTTTCTGCCTGTATAAGAATGCTTCTGCGCAAACACAACATCCTGGGAAATGGAAGGCGGATCTTTAGCCTTGTTCTAACCATGAGTCAGAAGAGAAGAGGAGAAGAATCCACCAGTCCTCAGCTGCACATTCAAGGGACACCAGTTTATGCTGCTTTCTATCATATTGGTCAAGTAGTTTCCCCAACTTGTTGAAAACAATGCATGGGATGTTTCTGGCTCGCAGAAAACCCTCTAAATTTGCCACTAAATCGTATTTTAGTGACAGAAACTGATGGGCAAGTCATATTCATCTTGTGTGCCCATTGCATCTATTTTTGGACCAGCAGGACCTGATGGTGGAGCCCTAGTCACCCACAAGCGGACTACTGCAACCTGCCTTACATGAAGACTACCCTTGTAGACCACTCAAAAGCTGCAGCTATTGATCCAGACTGCAGGAGTACAAGTTGTAATGGGCACATTTCAATACTGTATGCCGAAATGTGGCAGAGCCACCAGCTGAAGGGGAAGGAGCCCTTCCAGGGGGAGTAAAGAGACATTCCAATTTAGAGTCTGTTGGGGGAGGAAACATCTGAGGTCAAACCCTCAGATCAACATTTGCCATTCCCCCAAGAGAAGGCAGACAGTCTGGTGAGATTCTTGTAATAAGTGATCAATAATAAAGTTATCTATTTGGAACCATCCACGGGTGGCTTTGGTTGTTTGTGCCTGATACCATGGGACACTGCTGCTCTGCCAGCTGCGAAGGTTGCTACCAGTAAGCTTCTAGGTACAATTCTGGTTACAACCTATACAGCCAGACAACTTGAGGGATCACCTATCTCTTATGGTTTTTGCCTGTCTGGGATAAACAGCAGATAATCGAACAGAATGGATAATGCCCTAGGCTCCCTCAATGAAACCATCTAATGCGCTGGGACCACACTTTCTGTTGTGGTGCCTGCCCTCTGGAATGGCTCACATTCATGTGGTTCACACTTTGAATTTTCCCCAAGGCCTTGGGTTAAGTTGGGTGCTGAGCCCTATATATAATTTCATTTGTTCAATGGATTGTCTTTTCCCAAGGTATACGTGTGCTTTTTATTGTCTGTTTTGTATTATTTTTTTACAGTTCAGAAGAGACAGCTTTCTACATCCATAGAAGAGAAAATTCATTACATCCTTGAGAAATTATTAACAACATTTAAAACCAATTTAGTTTTATCTAATATTTGGGAGCGTGGCCCAGTTTTACATCCTTGAGATAAATTTTCCACAGCAGAGCTATAGAATGAGGCTTGTGGCAAGTTACTAAAACTTAAGTTACTAAAACTTTGCTGGCCTCACAATTGCCAGGGTTGACATACGCTTCGGAATGCATCTTGGGCAGAATATTTGCTGTTTACTGAATTTTACATCTGCTCTCTGGAACAGATGTTTTGCATTTTTGCAAGACTATCAGTGAACCGACTTCTTAATCTAAATGAAAACACAGCAACATTTAGAGCGACTTTGGTCTCTTTTTTTCTGTTTCTCATCGTCACTTCAAGACTCACGATAGAAAACTGGTCCTCTTCCATTTCAGCCTCGCTCCCCTCTCGTGGATCCAGAGGGACATTGTGGATCCGAACCAGCATCTTTGCTGCAGCGTTGCGTTTGGCTAGTTTTTTGGAAGTGCCACTCCCTGGAGGGAAAAGAAAAGTTGGAATGGCAATTTGAAAACAGGACTGATATATTGATCCTAAACTAGATTCACCCCAAACTCTGAATGTACATCCATAGGTTACAAAGACTTCTTTTTTTAGGGCCTTATCAGCCAGCTCCCTGGAAGGCCTTTTACTGTACATTCCCATTATCTTTAACTGGGTGTACATGAGTGAAGGATGCTTTTGTGCTTTGCCTTTGATATCCCCCACCTTGTTTTATAAGGGCACCAATCCTCCTTTCATTTAAGCCTGTTATTGGGAAGCTTCCCACTCTTTTAAACAGCCTTAATAATTCCAGTGGGATTGCTGAAGGAACAGGTCAGGATTGAGATCTACACAACAAGGAATTAAGATTAACTACACAGATTAATCATAGGTGGATTTAGATTCTTTGCTAACAACTTATGACAGCTATTTATTTATTTAGCATACAACATATCATACATGGAGTTGCAATATATATTAACATTTTACCTAGATTAAAAAAACAATAAAATATATCTATATTCAGATGCCAATGTCTAGGACTCTAGGCCATCTAACCATTGAAGCACAGCATCATTTATATGGGGGGGAAAATCAGATACTGGACTGGTATATGCCCTCAGCTTACAGACAGTCATGATGTGAACTACCGTTTGACGTGGGACCCTGCAGTCACACTGAGGGGAGGATATTATGCCCCATTTATACAATGAGTACTTTATGATAGTATACCTATTTCAATAAACCTTTCAACACGACAAGTCATGGTGAATTCCTTGCGGTGTGCTGGCCCGGATTCCTGAGTGACGGTGTATTCTGGGAGTCGCCAGCCCTTCTGCACTACCAGTTCCTGGGGAAAGAGGCAGATTAGAAAAACATTCCCTTCTGGATTCTTAATGGGAGTGGCAGGTCTGGCCCCTATTGTTATTTTGGTCTATGTAAAGAAACAACTTACTGTATTTAGAAACCCTCTAGTACAGTGATGGCGAACCTTTTAGAGACTGAGTGCCCAAACTGCAACCCAAAACCCACTTATGCATCGTCGAGTGCCAGCTGGGTGTGGCCAGTTGGCTGGGCGTGGCTGCGGTGGTAACGGCAGACAGGGTGGGACTAAAAAGTTCAATCAATCAATTCCAACTTTGCAAGATCTTTTTTTTTTCCGCGAGAAGTTGAAATTGACTGATTGAACCTTTTTTTTTTTTGCACACGGCGGCGGAGGCCTAAAGCGAAAAGGTTTTATAAAACCCAGCTGAAGGCCTAGGACTGGGGCGACGGCACGCATGCCCACAGAGAGGTGCCGCCTCTGGCACCGGTGCCATAGGTTCACCACCACTGCTCTAGTACAATCCCAATTGAAGGCTGCATTAAGTTAGCATAAGTTGGGCTGATAACTGAGAGAAGACTCAAGCCAGCATTAACTAATCCTTGCTATGGTCAAATATATTTACCATTTCTACAGGTTGGATCAAGGTAACTTGGAAAGCTATGGCCACAGTAAATGGCCATACAATATGAGCACTGAGAAAACTGATTTACCTTACTGTTGACCTTTTTGAGATGGGTATGTGACTGATTTCATCGTGTGCGACTGGTTTTATTCCTGAGCTGCAGCAAACCCACGTTGTTTCTGAATAAAAAGCATGATCCCAAAAGACCCATACATACTGATAGCCCGTTTTCCTAACATAGTTCCTGGGCCTTCTTCCCAAAACTGCTCCACCATCTGAAAGTCTTGGAGAAGTACTGGGGAGGATCAAATGGATGTGACTACGTGGTTGATTCCCCATTCCTGCCCCCTGAATGTTGGCTAATGTCTCATTTTTAAAAATCAGGATCTTGAGAGCACTGAAATTATGTCAAATTCTCGTCTCAGCAAAAGGTGGAACGAAAGAAAGGAGAGGGCCTGAAGTGCCTGGCTTGCAGAATAGGATACAAATAAGAATCAATGTCAGACACGTGGCTTGCATGCCAGCAATATAGATCAGTGGTTTCTATTACAAAGTCTGATGCTGAAAGAGGAAGCTACACTAGAACCTGCATCCACGTGAGGTTTCCCCTTCCCTATCTTGGTGTCTACCCAATGTGTATTATAGGAGTTGTGTTCAGTGCAGTGGGACAGCACCCAAATTGAGGAAAGATGATCAATGCTGTCAGCAGAAAGTGCCCGAGGTTGCAATATATCACAGCCAAGAAAACCGCTCACCTGTAAGGCCCCAACTGGATTGCACTCAGATTGTTGTGGGGATACTGGGGGTTTTATATCCAGCGGAGAACTTCTAAGTAAAAGATGATACAAAATAAAATAAAAAGTTCTCCCCCAAAGTGCAGCTAACCCATGTGCCCCATGCGCATTCGCCCACTGCTAATTAAAGGCACAGAAAAGTAGATCTTCCAGGGAGCTGCCTGAAGGGCCCTCAGAAAGGAAAGCTTTGCCTGGAATCTGCACCTGACTGCAAAGCAAAGCAAAGCAAAAACCAATCAATCTAGGTTGGAGGGGGAAATTCACTCAAGACAAATAGGCGCCTTTTACAAAAGGTGAACCGGACAGGAACCGCTTGCTGCCATTTCCAATGGCAAACCAGACATGCCTACCTAATTTCTAAGTACTGAGTAGCAAATGAAACAGTGAGTATTCCATATGTTTGCATTTCCTGCGTCTGCCCAATTCTTCCTACCTAGTGGCTACTGAATGAGCTGGACCTCTGCTCCAGAAAAGCCATGCTGGCTTGGAATTCTAGAAGCTGAAATCTAAACCATCTAAAGAACAGGGTGGGGAAGACTGTGAGAGTCTATGAAGAGCAACAGGGGCAAAACCTCAATGACAAGCACCAGGAACACAAGACTCAAGAGAATCCAGCTTGTTCCAGTAGAGTAGCAATGTGCTTTAGGGGAACAGGAGGAGTTTAGAGACGTTGGGCAGCTCACCCTTCGTGTTTTCACTTCAGTAATTATCCCATTACCTTGGAGAGGCTGCTGGCAGGATGGGTACAGGCACAGCTACCGGAGCAATGGTCGGAGCCAAGGGCTCTAGAGAAAGAGAGCTTCAAAATACAAGGTGAAAATATTAAAGCACGCTCAGTAGCAGAAATCCACCTATTGGGGAAAAGCTTTTGAAATGAAGTCAGAGATTGCCAAACCTGGACTGCAGAATCTACTTTATTATTTTTGTCCTTCCAGAATATTTCCTCTACCCAAGCTTCCTTTTCTTGCTTAAGGTATGCCCATTAAACTACTCTAATCCCATAATAGCTGATTTATACAACCTGCTGAGGCAAAGGTTCCTATCTGGTGTCTGGATCAATGTGTTGTATGAACCCAGCCATTCTATTAGTTTAGGGTTCCATGTATTGCATGAACCCAGAAACAGAGTTAATTCAGTAGTTAATTCGGCTGATTAGTAGTGTAAAATAGCCCGTAGATCCATGTACTGAATAAATTCAGTATTCATTCAGAAGCGCACAATATATCATTAAAAAATGAACTCTCAAGAGAAGCTCAATGTGACTTGTAGCGTTTGATCAATGATATTTCATACTTTGGCCCAGCAAAAGCCAAGTATTGTGATGCAAAGTGAAGAAACATACATGTAAAAAGTTCAGAGTGCAGATTCTGGCACAAATGTTTTTTTTTTAAAATGTTTAGTATTTTTAACAGTGCAACAAATATATTGCAACCTTGCCTAATTCCAACACTTGGTTACACATTTGTCAAAATGGACTAGTTCTCTTTGAGGAGTCCTTGGTGCTCTCTGACCTCGCTTGTTTTCCGGCAGACGTTTCATTACCCTAACTAGGTAACATCATCAGTGCTACTGTAGTAACGAGTGCTGTTTGCTGTTGGTTTATATTCTGGTGTCTTGCCTGTCTGTGTGGTTGGGGGCGGTCTTAGAGATTCTTTGGTTGGGCTGTTTACTAATGGCTCTTTGGCAGTTTCTTGATTGGGGTATTGCTTACTTGATTGTTGGTCTGAAGGTGATCTTGGAATTAATCTATGCTGATCTGAGTGCTGATTACTGGTGGAGAGGTGCTGGAGTCTTTTTCTCTTTTGGGCTGATTGTCTCTTTTGCATAATCTATAGATGTTGTAAATGTCTGTGTGTCTATAGATGGCTAATTTGTCAAGAGTGCCAGGCTTCTAGAAATTCCCTGGCATTTTTGGATTTGGCCTGGTCTAGGATTGTCACATTTTCCCAATTGAAACTATGGTTAAATCTGTCTATATGTTGTGAAATTAAAGGATTTTCATCATGTCTTTTGACTGCCAGTTGGTGTTCATGGATGCGTTCTGCCAGTCTTCTTCTAGTTCCCTTTCAATAATGAGTAAATGCAGAATATTGGTGGAAATATAGCATTGTCAGTAGAATTATAATACTGTGGTAGAACAACCAATCTAGAGGCTTGCTCATCTGTGGGGGCAGGGGGGAACAGAGAGATCATTTAAGCCCTTTAAAGCTCTGCAGTCCTTTTGGTCTTTGGTAGCTTGTTCAAATATACCGCAAATGTTAGTATATCAGGGGCTTATTCAGCTGCCCATCATCGCCAATAGTAAGAAAATCCTCACCTTTATCCAAACTGGACACAAATTAAGTTTTTGAGATGAACAAAATATAAACAGTACTAGAGATAGAGGACGCCCAGATAATTCTTAAAGAGCACCTGAGATCTCTAGAACCATCCCAAGCAGGCAAATCCCTCACCTGGCTTCATCCAGCGGTGTCTGTTCTAACATGTTTCCTCCCTTCAGGAGCCTAAGCGCCACTTCTGCTGCCTTATGTTTGGCAGCCTTTTTGCTGGGTCCTTGGCCTGAGAGTAGGAAGGAAAGAGATACCGATACCAAGCCAAAGTCAGAATGAGAACTTGTAAGAGTGAAATAATTATTATATCCTGTCATTGTTCTATGGTAGGAATCAAAGAGGCATACATGGGGATCCCTGAAATTTACCATAGGCCTGGCCCAGCCCTACTTAGCTTTAATAGGGAGGAGTTAAACAAGTTATAGGAGGGATTCCCAAACTGGGGCTCAGGACACTCCCCACCCATCCCAAGGAAGGATTGCAAATAACTTGGGGGAAGTCATACTTTTAAAAAACCGAGTAGACTTGTGTAGACAAAAGTAGGAGTATTAAAACTAATTCTGGGCTTCCCTTTCTTATTTTGCCTAGCATGGTGCGCAATTGCAATACAATAAAGTTTAAAAGCTGCTGTGATAAGATACATTAAAAATGCACATTTTATTAAATGTTTATTTTATTACACGCAATATATTTATTCTTTATCCTATTCTAATATCAATTAAATCATTAGTTTTATTCAGAGGGAAGTCACACCTATTCATTGAACAATTCGGGGGGGGGGGTCAAAGAATCACAACCTTGGAGAGGCACTGGGCTATTGTGCAGAGCTACCAGTTCTGGACTGCAAAAATCCACCAGCAACTCCCAGGGGACATTTGTATTTTTACAGGGAGGACCTGGGAGACCTATTATTGCAGATGGTCTTTTAAGAATTATTCCCAAGTCTACATGACACAATTAGGCACAACTGGAGACCCAGGGAATTTAAAACATCCGCAAAATTTTATGGCTACAATATATATTTTTGCTCTTTCTCACATGCCCCCATACACGCATATATCATCCACACTTAGTCACATCCTTCTCAACTAGGCTGGCAGCACTAGCCAGAGGGACAGAAGTCTGGATCCAAGGACAATTCAAAGAGTGGGCAGGCTTCAGGACCCCTTTTATTCTCCAAAGTCCTTGCTTTGTTAATTCATAAGTCTGGTAGTCGTTGGCAGGACTTGAGGAGGGATTGTCCATGTGCTCAGGCCCAATTTCTTTGGTCTGGTTCAGGTGACATGTTTTTTTCCTGTTTTCTTTAACGACTGGGTTCCTTCTTAATTACTTCCCCTAAGGATTTTTTAGGTACTTAATTAAGTACCTACTTCATATTTAGGTATATCAGCTTCAGCCTAGTCTCACAAAGACCAATGAAAAATAAGGTAAACTGGTTCATCAGTATACTTATTCTTTACCGCAACTAACCGGTGCAGCTGATGTCACCAACTGTGACACGAAAGGTGAAGTTTGGCTGATGTGCTTGTCCTTCAGCTTTCAGTAGGTCGTAGACGGGTGTTTTGCCTATGCGTGTCCCATACTCTTGTAGCAGGCTGATCGGGGTCTTGCCAGGATTGGACGCCAGCATTTGCTCTATACTGAGGAAAACATGGAGACTATGATGAGTATTAGAGCTATTCTTCCTTGTTTTCAATGTTTCTGTATCTTCTGTGATCTCAAACATTAAGGCAGCTTTTCCCAGCTTGATACCCTCCAGATATGTTGGGAAACAACTTTGACTCCCCAGCTAGCACAAATAAAGGCTATGCTACCAGAGGTGTTAAAAGGTATAACTCAACAGACATGGGGAGCACCACATTGAGGAAGACTATTCTATAGCAAAGAATGATCATCTTTCTTTCAACCCCATTCCAAAGTATCTCCATCTTTATCACTGGCAAAAGCAACTAAATTTCCATAGTGAGTTCCTCAATGACAATAGGATTAAACTTCTCTTCAACAAAAGATTTACCACAAAATGAACTCTCCCATCCATGTTCATCTGTCAGAAAAATTCAATGGGAATAGAATGAATTCATGTAGACTAGAAACCACAAATTTACACCCCTATGACTGCTTTGATTAAACATGGAGCGACCATTTAGTTCTAATGGAAATCTATGACAACACATAACCCTGTGTTTTGGAACCAACTGGATCACAGTCCAAGAAATTTATCTAAGCATATTTACCCATATAGCATGGCTGTATTACTATTATCCTTCTCATCTGTTTCACTACCTTTTCTTATTGGTATCATTATTATGAGTACTACTTTGTTATTATGATTATTATTACTTTGTAGTTTTGCATGTACACTGAGAGCTTATACACCAGAGACAAATTCCCCATGTGTCTAATCACTCTGGGCCAATAAAGTGTTCTATTTCTAATCAGTCCTATTCCTGCTTCTAAGGCAGTAAGGTTGAAGATATCCTGGCAACAATATGGACTTAACTATACTGTTTTCTTAAGTATGGAAGTGAGCTTTCCTGGTGGCTTTTCATCCAAAAACTACCAGGCCCACCCCTGCTTATCTTCTAAGCCCAGACAAGCGGCATGGGAACAGTACACACAACGACATTATACATTATGAATTAACCACATCAATTAAATCTCTATCCCATGTACGAAAGAGAAAAATGCAGATTCTGTTTAATTCAAAGCTCTGTCCCATTCTTCCCTGCTTGCTTTCCTTCTGCTGCTGATCGGGAATGTCACACAGAACTCAAGCATCCCGTGACCCCAATATGGGACAGCAGCCATAACAAAGTTTAACCGTGCCGTGCCAAGTTTAGGCAGGACTTCAGTTCTCATAATCCTTAGCCAGCAACATGCTGGGCCGCGTGGGGAGGCCGAGTTAACTAAACTGTGTTGGGATGCGACTCCTGTAAACCTAACGAGATGGTTTCTTCCATGAATGCACGGAGGCTGGTGATAGATATAGATACACCGTATATCTAGATAGATAGATAGATCCAAGGCCCAGGATATCTCGCCAAAACACGCCTTATATTGCAGCATGGTGACCGATGGCAGACCGGGCCTTTGGATTGTCGCAACGGCACCCGAAACGCGTTCCTTGGGGAGGGGGGGGTTGTTAATCTGCAAGGGGCGGGACTTGCCCCTTCGTCTCTTAGCAACGGTCCAAAAGAGGCGGTGTTATTCACCTGGGGAAGCTGCCGCAGCTCCTCACGCTCCCGCAAGGCTCCTCCGCCTCCTCCTCGCTCATTCCCTCCTCCTGCCCCGCCGCCGCCGCCGCCACCACAACTCCTTCCACCCTCCAGCCCGGCTCACAAAGGCCGGGAGAGAGGAAGCGATAGTCTCCTGTCGCCTCGAAAACGCTACGTGGCGCATCCTGGAAGCTGGAGTCCACACGAAGACTACCGCCACAAGGCAACATTGACAAGAAGACTACGCATCCCGTGAGACCTTGCAGCATAGGGAGGCACAGAGCGGCTTCTCTTTCGATACGCTTCAATGCATTATGGTTGCTCCTGTGCACGCTGGGAGTCGTAGTTCTCCTGTTGTAATTTTCCAAGCTGTAACATTGGACTAGACATAAATACACCCGAAAGGATGCGGGCGCGGTTCGAGGAGGAATAGTTTTGCTATTACAAGTACAACATCAAGAATAATAATACATCAAGATGATTAAATGATCAAAACCTGCGTGGCATCACTGTTTAGCTCTAATCCCTTCTCACATCTCTTCCCCAATTGCTTAACAACGAAGGATGATCCTGCAGTTATAATTCCAACAGTCAGAAGTTTTGTTTAGTGGCTATGCTTGCATGGCACACTTACCCATGTTGGAAGAAAAGTCTTCATTCTGGTTCATCCAAGCTGGGAATAAACATGGCAACTGCTTTGGGAAGAAGGTTGTAGTTTATTGGAGAGGAGAGCTAGACAGAAAGATGGCTCTGGCTGAAAAGAGAGGGAACACATGTAGGGAGTGGGTTTTTTATATCCTCTGAAGTCTTTTATTTTGAGTTGTTTCCTGTTCCTGTGGCATGAACTTTGAACTGAGTCTGAGTGTACTTTTCTGGGCCTTGGTATCTGTAGTTTAATCCTATTATGTCCCAAAGGTCATATCCTGCTTCCCTGGGGCTGGGCTAATGACTCTTAGAGTTTGGGTGAGGTATGCAGATTTTAGGTCTTTGTCTTCTTAATCTTCTAGCTCCAACTTTCCTGAATGGTCTGCATCTGCATTTCTATAGAGCTGGTTTATGCTTGGAGGAGGCAGACTTGGGACTATTAAGAAAACTGGGCATGCTTTCCTGCCTCTTCAAGATCCTGAGGAAATATATTTTTCTGCCCTTTTGATATTTCCTTCTCTGAGGGGCTGACTTCCCACACCCATACTTAAGTGAATTCACCCATTTTCTGGGTTCACTGAATGATGAAATAAGCTTGTTTAGGTTCATTCAGCACACTGTTAAAATGTGAATTTAATAGTTTCCTTTTCTTGTGCAAATGTAGCTATGAAGGGGTATACATCATTTGCTGAATTTCTGCAAATCCATAAACTTTAGCTTCCCTATTTTTACATCCAAATGTATATAACTCATGCAGTATGCCCTTGTGGAGGTTGTACATAGCATTAACGATGCTAAAGATACGTTTCTCCAAAAAAGGCTTGCAGTTTAAAACATATAGACTGGGAATTTTAAAAAATCAGAGGTAAGAGATAATATCAGAAATATGACCTTAGTTACAATTCATTACTATTTTTTAAAAGAAGGCTGAATTTTTCAGTTGGAAACAAAATCTTAGATTAGGTTGAAGGAGATGATACTGAACTTAGAGAAAACCTTTGTGCTATATTGTATATTGCACAACTTGTTCAGTTATATGCTGCTTAGGCACCAGGTCAGCATCAGACACAGGCAGCCAAATATTGTGACACGTATTGTGCACAAGAAAGGATTTTGGTTCAGCTTATGGGTCATCTACAAGTCAGTATTTCTTTTATCCTTAGGACAGCTTTGCCTATTAACTGATTTAAAAAAATTGAAGCAAGCACACTTCAAAGTATGGGAGCCAATTTAATCCATCTGGTTTCTCTGAGTTAGAGCTATCAGATCAAAACTCATTGTAGAAGTCAACCAGATTTTTGCAGCCCAGATCTGGTAGTTTAGCTCAGTGATGGCGAACCTTTGGGGCTCAGCATGTTAAAAATTCAGAATATGCCTAACTTGACTCTGATGACATGTCAGCCCCCCCCTCGCCTCCAAAAAGAGAAACAATTCTTTATATATTCATTTATAGTTCAACCTACTTGTTCATACAAATGAAAAAACTTATTTCATACGAACACAGTGCGCTCATTCTGAACTCTGTGGTTGCAGATATCCTCTGTGCTTGCGCCTTCGCTGCAATCTGTGCAGTGGTTGGAAGACACCTGATCTGCATAGCTGTCATGTTTCTATCAAATTTTGTAAGTTGCTCTCTATTTCATGTCACCACCAATCACAATTCTGAAGAGAGATCATGTGCGGATACAAATGGGGAGAATCCATTTTAAGGTTTGTGTGGTGCAGGATCTCTTATTTCTTGTATTCATGCTCATTCAAACAGGGAAAATAGTTGTTAGATTTTGATGGATGCTGGCATGTCACCCCAAAACAAAGCATATCATAGGTTCACCATCACTGTCTTAGCTATAGAATGGTCTATAGCTCATTCTCCAAATGTCATGTTATTTTGCAACTAATAGTTCAGTAATCCGTTGCTCAGTCTTCAAGGAATATATGGGGGGTAGTGGTTAAAGTGCATGTGTAAGGATATGAAACAGCCACATTTAGCCATGATTACAGGATAAATCTCACAAACCTCAGTGGGACCCAAGGCTGCCTTTCTTGATTGATTTATTGGGATTCTCCTGCATGTATTGGTTCAAAGATGATGATTTCCAGCGAAACACAATATGAAATATTTGAAAAATGTCAACTGTATATGACAATCTGAACCTGTACATCTTTAGTCATTAGTCCCATTGAACTTGCATCATCCAGCCTCAACTCCTTATAGCCCGCTAAGCCACGTTTCTAACACTGAGAGGACTCAGAAACGAGTCAAGAAAGCGCTGGGAGAGGCTTGGCATGTTCCAAATTCGGAGCAGTTTCGGGACTACATTGCCCTTAAGCCAGTGCGAGGGCCTGCGTCTTGTAATTGGCTCCGAGAGATACTTCCGGCTTTGTGTCTCTTCCAATTCGTTACGTTTCTCCCGCCTCCGCTTCCTCCCCCTGTCCTCCTTCTCGTCCGCCTCCTGTTCTTTCCACCCCCACCTCTCTCTCTCTCTCTCTCTCACCCCACCCTCCTCCGTTCCGATCGGCACACGCCCCGTGATTGGCTGAACCTCGCCGGCGCAGGGCCGCAATTGGATCGGCGTGGCAGACCGGCGCTGAGCTGCGCTGGTGATGGAGGGAGCGCTGTTGAAATGGACCAACTATCTTTCAGGTGAGTGGGAGTGTTCCAGGCAGGCCTGGCTCCAAGGTAGCGAGTAACGGGGAGCCCAAATGCGGATTCTCCTCGCTCCCCGCCCGCCTGTATCCTCTTCCGTAGCCACGCAGCCCTAATAGAAATAGGAAGAGCATTCAGCAGCCCAGGCTCCTTCCATCTTTGTCCCCGCAGACTTGTACTCCGTTTCTCAGTGTCTCGCTCTTCCTTATTCTTCCCGAAATGCAACGATCCTTTTGCAATGGAACCTGCCTCTTCTTCCCGGGTCAGGAGGGTCGATCCATCAACATTTGGATGGATCAAAGACTGTTTAAGCGCTGCACAACTGGAAGAAATTAAACCGTGTTTCTCCAGCTTGGAAACGCAGTGAAAGAATAAACTTCGACCATTGCCAGGTGGCCTGTAGATGTGAAGAACTACATTTTGTGAAAAAGTGACTGTATTTTCTTGAAAGAAATAAAGGACAAACCCGCAGTTGGGGGCAAATCTGGAAGAGGTTCATAAAGATAAACAATAATAATTCTTTGTGTTTATAACTTTGCTTTACAAAGGAAAATTCAAGAGCAAACCCACAAAATTAGAATTAATTATTGATTAATTAACAAATTGTAATTAAATATTAATTATTTAATAAATTGTTTAGTAAATAAATTTAAAGTGCAGCTTTCTGAAATAAAGAGCTGCTTTTTATAGTAAAGGATGTATGGTCACTGTATTGATAGCACTAATCTTCATTGTAGTGTATATGTACCTTTTTTGTTCTACTTAAAGAACAAAATATTTATGGCCAATTTCTTTGTTCTTGGAATGTGTACAGTATATAAAAGCTTGCTATGGGCATCCCTTTAATGCAGGGTAAGTAAACACTTGGTCCCCAGTACAATGTAGTTGAAAGATGACAACTAGTAAGTCCCAAGTTTGTGTTTGCCCTCAGCCCTGAATACTCACTGGGTTATTGAGCTGGGCATATACTCTGGGGCAGCTTATTGCACAGATGGAGATAAGGCCAGCTTGAGCTTTTGGAGGAAACATGGGATATAAATAAATAAGGTAAAATAGGAGGGGAGAGGAATTGATCTTTTTTTTTATTTATAACTACTGAACAATAAACTTTCTCTTGGGTAGATTATACAAAAGAATCAACACCTCATGTGATTGAGTAGAAAAATAGAATAATGCCCCAAAGAGACTGCATAAGGAATAGAACCTAAAATATAGTAATACTGTCATTTCATGCAGGGAATTAGAATTATCTTCTATAATCTGGGTTTAAAAGCTGGGCTCAAAATCCTAGAATACTAAGGAAAAGAGAAATGTATTTGCCTGGTGCCAAAATCACAATAATCTGGAACAGACAAGATTCCTCCTGGAGGGGATTCCACACAGTAAGTAGATTGGGGGCTAACTCAGAGATTTCCTGAATTGAACACTTTACTTTCCTGTCGCCGATTCTTCCCTAGATGGAGTGGAATGGAAGCTATTTGTGGGGATAAATCTGCTGTGGGTTCTGTCTATTGGGCCAGGTCTTGGGACAAAACCCAAGTACTTTTAAACTAGAGAGAGTGACAAGTATTATTATGGTCAATTGATGTTTGTACCTGGTGGTTTATGAATGAGCAGCCCTCAACAGCATGATTGCTTCTAATTTAATTATAAATAGTATTTTTAAACAATAAATATGGAGAGGCAAGGAGCCTGGCATAAATTAAGAATAGTACCACAAGGACCATGTTGCCCATCCTAGTAAATTTAATTCAGAAATTCCTGGGAAATTAATCTAAATCCAAACATATGGGGTTTTAAAGTTTAGTTGGTTTCCCTTGCTCCCCATCCCCCACTGCAAATAGTTTACAAGGTCCAATTTGCCCTCTTTTTTTCTTCTTCTCTGGCCTCAGGTTGGCAGCCACGATATTTTGTGTTAGAAAATGGCATCCTCTCTTATTATGACTCTCAGGACGATGTGGGCAAAGGCAGCAAAGGCAGCATCAAGATGGCTGTATGTGAAATCAAAGGTAGGCAGTTTCAGTACTGTACATGGAATAGAAAAGATGTAACATAATTTATCTTTTCCAAACTTTGCTTCATTCGGTATTGTGCATTGTCTTCCGTTTTCTGCTAAGAACTGCAGCAGCTTCACCTTGTTGCTTTCTTTATTCCAGGGCTATTTGCTGCTCTTCCTTTAAAGGCCTGTGGTTTCTTACCTTCTTCATTAGTTTCTTTCTTATGGGATGATAGTTGCCAGCCATTCAGTGAAAACCAGATTTTTTTTTTGATTATTACTTGTTTTGGTGCCTTTGAATTAGCCTTGATTTATGGCCTTTGCCTTGACAAGTTCATGCAGCTTTCTTGGCAACATTTTTGGAATTGGTTTGCCCTTGCCTTCCTCCTAGGGCTGAGAGGGAATGACTGGCACAGGTCACCTTACTGGTTTTGTACCTAAGACAAGACTAGAATTCACAGTCTTCCGGTTTCTGGCATGATATCTTAAACCACTGTGTAAAACTGTCTCTCTTGAAGCCCAGATTATATACTGTTAATATCTAGGGACCCCAGATATGGTCTATCAGGCTTGTTGCTTTTCAGCCTTCAAACGGTGGACGGGTAATCTACTGAAAATAATGCAAGTTACGTTGATTCATTGCATGCTGCAGAGCCTAGATTATGCAGAACTGACCTGGATCTGCGGGAATTCTAACATACTATGTAGAAATTACATGATGCCATGCCTCTAGTCTGGGCACCCCCAGTGTCCTTTTAAGTATTGAACCACAGGTAGTCCTCAACTTATAACCACGGGCTTGGAATTGTGGTTGTAAGTTGTTGTGGTCATTAAGCAAGACAGCCACCAGACTGTTTCACTGAGTGATCACAAACCCAGTTTTTCCAATTGCGATCATTAAGTGGATGGAACAAAAGAGCTTCTCTGTCTGCATGGAAGGGAACTCTTGCTGTGGGCCAGAGAAATAAAAGTTTGGATCCTGAAGATCCGAGCTCCATTTCTCCAGCCCACCACAGGTCTTCTCCCCTCTCCCCCCCCCCCAATGTGCAGAAGGGAACTGCTGTGCTGGGCTAGAGAAAGGAAGCTCGGATCTTTGGGAACCAAATTTCCTTTCTCTGGTCTGCCACAGGAATCCCCCCTCCCCTCTACATGCTAGACTTTTGAGGTTTCAGAAATACCAAGATGTTAGCTTTCTGGCTAGAAAGCTAGAGAACACAATGTTTCTAAACACTGCATTTGCTAGTTTTCTAGCCAGAAACTAGAGAATAACAATGTTTCTGAAGTGTAGACAGAGGCCCTATCTAGCCTTCAGAAACACTGCATTCACTGGCTGTCTGGCTGCGCGTGCTTCAGCTTGTCACACCTGTCAGCAGCTGCACAAAAAGGCAAAAGTAAATGGACCCAGGCATTGCAAGCATGGTGGCGTGGGGAGAAGGCCTGGACCTTCTGGGTATGGTGGGGCATTGGTTAGGAAGGAGGCAGTGAGCAAGTAAAGGCAGGGGAGTGGCAGATTTGTATGCACGGGTTGGGCAACTGAGATGGAGAGGGAAGGTAGATGTAACTTCAGGCGGGGTTTATAACTCAGTGCGTTCAGCACCATCTTTAAATTCAAACGGTACATCAAAGACAATCTGTAGGAGGCTTGTGCATTTGCCAAATAAATGGGAAAAAATGTCTTGCTCCTGTGACTGAACATTAGCTTGATCTGCAAATATTAGTAAATGAAGTAGGCAGACTTTATCTCTTGTTACCAAAAACACAAAGATTGCCTTTGGAAATCTCACTGTTAGCTCCAAAAACTTAAAGCAGTGTTCTAAAACCTCTTACTCCTAAAGGCGTTTTCATTCAGTTAGGCTAATTTTTATTAGGTTGATGTTTTTCATCTGAAGTGTTCTGGTTGGGTTCTTCGCTATTATGGTCTGTGCTTCATCCAAATTACATACCTGAGGACATGGTATTCTTTTAGCCCTAGATCAGGGGTGTCAAACTGCCGGCCCGCGGCAGTTTGCAATGGCAAAAAAGTCGTGATACGTCACATGACGTTGCGAGTTTGACACCCCTGCCCTAGATGATCGCTTGAGTGGTAAAAAGATAGCTTTCTTTTCCCCTCTTAATCCTTCATCTTATACAAGGTAGGGATTTAAAATTGGTGGCCATAAAATGATCTTTGACCGAATAAGAAAAAGTGTCACCCTGTGCGTGGCAGAGTCTGTGGGGGGAAGGTAACGATTGTATGCTCGCTTTTATTTTCCTTTTATTTCTCTCACCCCTCCTGTAGTGCATGCCACCGATTCCACTCGTATGGAGCTGGTCATCCCAGGTGAGCAGTACTTCTACTTGAAGGCAGGAGGTGCTGCTGAGAGACAGAAATGGCTGGTGGCCTTGGGCAGCTCCAAAGCCTGCCTCGGGGATAGCAGAAGCCAGAAAGAAAAAGGTTGGTTCTTTGTCAATAGCTTTGTGTTAATGAATTGGTGGGCTCAGGATTATGGGGTTGTTGATAGAGCTAGTTAGTACTGAGTGAAAATACTTGGTCAACTTCAGTGAGTACTTTACTCTCATACCTCGTTAGCAAACATATCTGGGTTTGTTGAGTCATTTGCAACCTCTCCCCTCCATTTACACCCATGTTTGCATATAGGGATTTGGCTCTCCTCATAATAGCTAGATTGCTGACTGGCTACAGCAGGTTAGAGTAATTGATGTCAGGATCCAAAAAGGAGAGCATAGTGTAGATATAGCACTGAATGTGCTGTTGAGTCCCCAGTGCTAGTCTTCATGATTTGGACTATTTTTAGGTACAGGTAGTCCTCGGCTTACAACATTCATTTAGTGACCGTTCAAAGTTACAACGGCACTGAAAAATGTGACTTAAGACCATTTTTCACACTTACGACCTTTGCAGCATCCCCATGATCATGTGATCACCTTTTGCGACCTTCTCACCAGCAAAGTCAATGGGGAAGCCAGATTCACTTAACAACCGGGTTACCAACTTATCAGCTGCAGCGATTCACTTAACAACTGTGACAAGAGAGGTCATAACATGGGGCAAAACTCACTTAACAAATGTCTCACTTAACAGCAGAAATTTTAGGCTCAGTCGTCATAAGTCGAGGACTACCTGTATTTCAGCAATAAAATGAGGGAAAGAACAGAATTGATTCCCCTTTTGAAAAGCAAGTCTTTAGGTTTTTTTTAAAAAAAATCCATTATTTGAATGATTGAACACAGACAGTCTTATGGACAACTAGCATCTCCCTCATTTATTTGTCAGTCTCTGAGAATCTCCAGGAAAAAACACTGCAGCTGTTTCATAACATTGTTCATGCTCAATCCCCCCAAAATAAGACTCAATGAGAGTAAAAAATGAAGGGCTTAATGTGCAGAGAAAGAAGAATGAAGTGCAGTACTTAATACAGCATTGTTATTGACTGGGTTCACTTGTCACAATAAACCATCGTTTATAACAGGCATGTCAAACTGCCAGCCCGCAGGCCGGATGCATCACGCCGAAACCGCACCCACCCCATTGCCGGCAATGGGGAAAAAGTCTCGATACGTCGCGCGACATCACGTGATGTCGTGAGTTTGACATGCCTGGTTTATAAGGTTTTCTGAATCAGCAAACATGACATAGTTCATGTGACACATCAAGGTTAATTTAGCATTATTCATGGGTAACATCTTCCCACAGACCTATATGTCAATCTCTCACTGTATGGTGTTGATGTCAGATGGCTACTTTTACAACAGCTTGCCATCCCCCACTTAACTTTTTTCCCCTTTAATTTGAGCAGTCCCAATTTCAATGGGGGAAACCCACATAGGAACCCCACAAAGGTCTAAATCACTGAGTATAAAAGGGGGGAGGGTTAATCCCTCCAAGTAATCCCCCCTTTAGGACGTGAAAAGAGATTAGAGCAGCTTTATGTTGGTGTCAGGAAGGCTATATACTATATAGCTTATCCAACAGCTGTTCCTATGTCTAGCAGATTAGTGGCAGCCCTTGGGGGTTTCTCAGTTTGTACTCAGCCACATTACTACAGCACAAAGCATGAGTTCGTATTTTGGTTAAAGCATTCTCAGCCCTAACCTACACTATTACCCGGTTTTGGATCCATAGTAAATTAATTACAGGCAAACTTGACTATTGCCTGGATTTACACCATTTACTTAGCCAAAACAAGTCACAACTTAATGCAGCTTGGGACCTCAGCTGCTTTGTTAACTTTTCCTTGTATGGGAAGAAGTTAAAGCCTGCGCTTAGAATACTTTTAATGTATATTTGGGTAATTTATAGACTGTTCTTGTGATCCTTCATCTGTTACTCAGTAGATTGTTAATGTTTCCAATGTTTTGTAATAGGTATTTCGTTTTAGTAGACCATTCTGAAATTCTACTTCCCTAAATAAATATTGGAAACATGAGTGCATGTATGCACATAGGTTATATGTACATTTCCCAGAATAAATACCACTAAGATGGTGGCTAAGATTAAGTCTCTCTTTGGCAGATTGGGTGATAAATGTTTTCTTCCATCCCACCCACACAAATACAGTTGTGCACCAACTGCAGTTAACATACTTTTTCCTCTTATTACTTCACAGAAAGTCACTAAATCAGCTTTCCTTTGCGTCATCATCTCCTAGTTTCTTCTTCATATTGCTGTGTTAAAGAATTATCAAAGCCTGGTATACTTCAACAAAGGTTGTGTGCTATCTGTGGTGCCAGTCAGAGTCTCTGCCTCCACACTGATTTTCAGTGTTTAAAATCTTTATTTTTTTTTTAAGTGCTAAATCTCCCATGTCTCATGGCACAGAGTGACAATATTCTTAGAAAACAAAAATAAGTCACAAAAGCGTTTGAAATGTCCTTTCGAAATTGTGCATACGTTCACTAGTCCAAGAAGGTAACTCAGCTGAGCTTAGTGCAATGTGCAAGCTCTTTTTTTAGAAAAGTTCTTCAGAGCATGTGGGAACATGAACACATCTAACCACAGTTCTTTAAAGCAGCTCTTTGTTCCTGCATCACATTTGATGCTTTTGGATTTCAGAGATAAATTGGTGCCGTTTCATTGAAACAGAGGAAGTTGATTTGATTTTACTAAATCTTTTTATATATTTATTTTTACTCTGTACTGGAAAAGGGTACATGAAACGGACACACACTGACAGTCTATACATCACATTGCCCATTACATCGTTTACATTTTATTTTCAGTTTTGGTGCTATCCACAGATTAATACTCAAAAGATATTTGCATTTTGAAAGCACCGAAGGAATCTTAAGAGGTTATTTTGATATGACCGAGGGAGCAAGCTTTTTCACTGGCAAAATCAGAACTAATTCTGATTCTGCTTAAGTCTTCTCTACTCTGGGACGCTGTGTGAATGTTCTTTCAGTGTCTTGTGTAAACCTTGCTTATCTATCCCAGATCTGGACATAAGCAACGAGTCCCTCGGAAGAAAACTGTCTGAACTGCGTCTGTATTGTGACGTGCTGACACAGCAAGTGCTAGCTGTGCAGGATGCAACACAACCTCAAGAGAATGGATCTCCTTTGGACATCCAGGTAAGGTGGGAGAGAATCTAGAGCAATTACAGGTTTCTGTGTTTGCATGTTTCAGCCAGGTCTGTTAAGAAATCTGTGAAATATTAGTTCTCTGACAACATTAGCAAGTTTGTTTGTGATCACTGTAGGACAGAGATGGAAAGCTGAGAGCTCTCCAGGCCTCCATGTCTTCTGGTAGCTTCAGCCAACAGGGCCAATGGCATTTTGTAGTCCAGAGGTCTCAGGAGCCAGTGACACAGTCAGTCATTGCTGTAGTGCCTTGGAATTAAGGGTGAAGAAGCCCACACAACAATCCAAATATCTAAGAATTCTAGATCTGTTTTATGGCTATGTAAAGTAGATATTCCTATGTTTTGGACATGGTCTGACATAAAGGAAGCCCGGCTGATCCAGGACATATTTTCCTCTTGCTTGGAAGATCCAAATGCTGCCACTATTCGTATTTATCAACAAAGGTCACAACCCACCTGCAATTTCTTTGCAAACACCATTTAAACAAATGACATCTATTGGTTTCACTGAGGCTTAACTACCATATATCCCACTTTGTCTCCTTTAATGTATTAATGCATCTGGCACAGATCGGGCCCACCTGTTAAAGTTGGACATAGCATTAGAAGCAGTCACAAATTCAGCAAAAGAAAAATCTGTCAATTGACAGGTAAATCTGTGATGTATCATCAACAGTGCAGCTATTTAATCTTTTGGACATGGGTGACTTATCAGTTGATTTAAGTGCTAAAATAAAGTTCTCCGGGTTTTTTGAAGAATTTATTCTCTCTCAATCTTTCCATTGTTGCACTAGAAATAATTAGCAATCTTTAAACATTTTTTTCAATCAAATGCTTAATGCCAAAAGTATGTTTTCGAACAGAAACACTGGACTATTATTCCATTCTTACGGCAATATTGGGAAAATACCATGCCCCAGTGGCCTGAATCTAATGTCTTTATCTCCTGTATGTGCAACTGCCTTGGCTCTCCAGCCTGGTTTGTTGTTTAGCCCAGTACTTGCTCTGATTGCATATGTAGGGGATATAATTTTGAAGCATTTGAAAGTGTTAATTTAGTTTTACTTCCAGTGTAAATAACTTAAAATTAGAACTTAATCAGAATTTTAAAAAAATAGAATTCATGCTGCTTCTGTGTACCACATTTGTAAAGCAGCAGCCTTAGGGAGTTTTCCCAGCTTTATCTAAAATGTACTGATGCTCCTATTTTTTCCATGGAACAAATTTTTGGAATGGGAATAGAGGTGAGCTTGTCTCAATATTGCTAAAGTTTCAGGTGATGACGTAGTATATAGGTAATGGCTCTTTTTCTTTTACCAACGTTTTAAAAGGTGGGCTTGAGACCTTAAGGATTGCAGACTCCAATGGAGAAATCAAGTACTTTGCTGTAGTTTTGCATTCTTATTTAACTGCATTACAAGCAAAGATCCGGGGAGAGGAGAGTGACTTCAGGAAAGAGTGCTTGATATTGATATTTGATATTGATATTTATCTGAAATGGTATAGGGTTTCCTGCCTGAGCAGGGGGTTGGACTAGAAGACCTCCAAGGTCCCTTCCAGTTGTTTGTTATTGTTGTTGTTGTTATTATTATTATATTTCCTGTGTTCTAATAGAACTATAAACCTTGTAAAGCCAGTGTTGATTAGGGGACTGGAGGCTAAAACATATAAGGGAAGAGAAGGGCGAGGGGGGACATGATAGCAGTGTTCCAATATCTCAGGGGCTGCCACAAAGAAGAGGGAGTCAAGCTATTCTCCAAAGCGCCTGAAGGCAGAACAAGAAGCAACGGATGGAAACTAATCAAGGAGAGAAGCAACCTAGAACTAAGGAGAAACTTCCTGACAGTTAGAACAATTAACCAGTGGAACAACCTGCCTCCAGAAGCGGTGAATGCTCCAGCACTGGAAGTTTTTAAGAAGAGACTGGACAGCCATTTGTCCGAAATGGTATAGGGTTTCCTGCCTTAGCAGGGGGTTGATGACCTCCAAGGTCCCTTCCAACTTTATTATTATTATTATTTGCTGAAGTGACACAGTCCTTTCATGTAGCTGAATGGAGAATTAATGTTCATATGCAGAGTTGCTTGTTTGGAAGCCCAACCCATTTGGCCAGGAAAGGGGCACGTAGAGAGCAACTGAGCATTCAAATTGGGCCTTTTAGCTCTCAAGCCCCTCCCCCCCCATTGGGTGGTGGGACTCTGAGGATTAGGGTGGAAAGGCCATCGTGCAGTTGTGCTGCTTCACTTGTCTGTGCTCTCAATTCCCACCAGAAGATGAATGAAGCTTCGTCTTTATTGCGGGCAACCTGCAGTCAGTTCATCTCTACCCTAGAAGAATGCATGAAATTTGCAAATACTCGTTTGGCCCCTGAGCTGTATCATCCTTCAACAGTCCCCGAGCCTTCTGATTTTGTGGGCACTAAACTTCCACATTCCCACCGGGTAAGGCTACTTATTACTTCTTCCTATTTATATTCATTAGTTCTACCCTAATAAGAAGCTCAGTTGGGTTGCTTCTGAAAAACTGTGTTTATGCCACATTGCCAGGAAAGAAATTGTCACACCATGGTGCTGTTTTTCATTCCCGTAGATTTAATCAAGAATAGGCAACTTGATTCCACGTAAATCCTTTTTTTTTTTTAATTACTGCCCTCATAATTTTTGACCAAAGGTCATGCTAGCTGGGATTTATGAGTTTTAGTCCCAAACATCTAGAAACCACCAAACTGGTAGTCCTGATTTAATTTCTTGTGGGAAATAATAACCAAATAACCATTCTGGAGGCATTTATCTTAACGTGAAATGAATGACATCTCAGAATGAAATAAATTCCTGATGCTGATCATTTTATATAGTTCATCAGAATTAGTGTATATGCTGAAAAAGCTCATAACGCCCAAAGCATTTGTCTTTTTGTTTTACATGTGAAATTGTGTAATTGTCTGTTCATAGGCATATCGTGTGTTTCTGTAAGTTAAAAAGCCATTCTAATTTAGAAATTCTATATATTTGCATGTCTTTGATTTATACATTATATATAAAAAAAAAAAGACAAGGAAGAGTAATCACTAGATCTCAGAATATGGAGAATTCACTTGACCAATATATTCCCTTCAGTTATCCTGAGCATTGGCTATTTTAGCAAAGGCTAATGGGAGTTGTAGTGTAAAATATCTACACGTTTTTTGTGTTGTGGAAGGCTCTCTTAAGAGAGGCTGCACCAACCCATTTTAAGTATAAAAGAAGCTGCAAGTACTTTGACCTCTTAATTGCATTCATTATGTCTATACTACATTAATGAAAACTGTAACAATATATACAGACCTGCTGTGGTATGCATCCTTTCTTTTCAAATAATTTTATTAAGAATTATACATGAAAAGAATAAAAGTCAATGCTGTACGATGCAATAAGTATAAAAATTACAAACAAATATACAAGAAAAAGAAAAGCGGGGGAGGGGGGCGTGTAAAAGGAAAAGAAAAGAAAAAGGGAATGAAAAATAAAAAAGTAACTTCCCCTTTATCCCAGCAGGTAAAAACAATTTTAATAGCTTATCACCATTTCTTCCATTTTGTGCAAAAGCTTGGCTGAGAGATATTCAAAAATGTGGCACTAACGATTTTTACTCCACTTTCTTTACCCTCTGCCTGTAGTGTCCAGCCTTCAAGGTCTCCCGATCATAAAAAAAAACCAAAATAAAATCAATCTCCATTCTCCCGCGAGAAAGTATCTTCTAAATAATTCAAAGCTATAATTCCAAATCCTTCTGGCCTCTTAATCCGTCATTAACTTTCCAAAATCCACATATACTAAGCACCCTTTTGCTGCACAGTCCCCCCCCCAAATTATAAATTTTTAAAACTTTTAAAAATCAAATTCGCACCATCTTTTAAGAAGACGGAAACTCATCTGATGAATTCAGTAAAACCTTGCTATTCCAAAGGGTCTTAATCTCTCTAATATGCAAAGAATTTTTTAAAAAACCACCAAATTCCAAAAAAAGTGATTAAGATATTAGGCTCGGTCAAGCTTAGTGTCTATAAAGGCTGCTTTGCAGGTTTTAGCTTAATGTAAATCCTGACTATCAGCCACTACATTTGTAAGCTGACCGTAGTAACGGCAGTTTCCATGGTCTACTCATGAGGAGCGCCTGTCCAGGGTCCTGTGGATGATCTCAACAATCTCCTTTGTTTTGGAGAGATTATGCTGACTAGGATCCAGTATCCAATGGTGATTTCCCTCACAAAGCTGTCTTGCTAGCCGGCAAAAGCTAGCTAAGCATCGCATCGGCTCACCATGGTGCTGACAGGAAGTCTCTACATTCCTTAGAAAAGTTATTCGTTTTGTACCAGTTGGGACAAAGTTACCATTATATAGCCTGGCTTTCATTTTTAATTCTAAGAACTGCCATTTTCATACCTTGATCATGTTGAGTTAGTTGTTTGTTTATTACCTAGGAACTGGATTATATCTGTCAAGAGGTCTATGACAATTCACCACAGCCAATTCGCCACGGCCAATTTGCTGTGGCCAACTCACCACGGGACAACGTGCTGCGGGACAAGAGTTACACTAATATCAAAGAAATGGTGGAATAGAATCATTAAAGAAAGGATGCCAAAGGAGGGACAGAAACGAAACGTGAATGACAACAGTTAAAATATTTTTTAAAATTTATTTTAACTAATTAAATTGGATCGCTAAGTGGTCCCCCGGCGAGTTGGCTGTAGTGATTTGGCTGCGGCGAGTTGTCTCGTTCGTCTGTTCAAGCTGAATCCTATTCTGCTACGAACTGCAGTTATCTATAGGCAGTTGTGAAAGGTGATATGAAGTGAAGAAGTAATTTAGACTTGCTTTATGACGAGAAATAGACTGCTATCTTGTTTGTTTTGGGCATGGAACCTCCAGATCTTAGCTTGCTACTCTTGCTGATTTGGCTTGCACCAGTGGCTGGGGATGAGGCTCCCTGGTGGTCAACAGCTTGGGAAAGTACATCAGCTAAGTCAGGGGTCCTCAGTCTTGGCAACTTTTAAGACTTGTGGACTTTAACTCCCAGCAAAGCTGGCTGAGGAATTCTGGGAGTTGAAGTCCACAAGTCTTAAAGTTGCCAAGGTTGGAGACCCCTGAGCTAAGTAGTTGACATATGGTTTAAAAGCTGTCATCTGTGAGATTAAGCTCTTAAGACATCTAATAAACTAAAGAGAGACCATTTTTCCAGAGACTATGCAGCTAGAGAAAAAAAGTCGAACTAGATTAATAATTTTAAAAATCTGTGTAGTTGGTCACCTACAGTGACTATCCCTCCCCCCCCCCAAAAAAACACACCCATTTGTGTTTGTGAAGTTGTAACTATCCATGCACGTGCCAATCAGAATAGCAGGGTATTACTTTGTGTTTATATCCTTACCATCGTATGTTTTTTTTTCCTCCATTCTTCAGGTTAGACGTTCTATGAGCCACACAGGCATCATTTCCTCAGACAGGTAAGCAGCCAGAATATCTCCAAGGTTTATTTTAGGATTGGTTAACTTTCCCAGAGAGTGTTTGGGGCCAGGGGATGGGTTGTTGTTGTTTTTTATAGTTTTGCCACAGTATTTTGAAAATAATCCCATGGAGTTCTCTCTTTTCCATTGCTCTCCACTGTGCCATGCAAAAAAATAATAATAATAAGGAAATTAAAATATTGAATGTGGGGTATCTCATGCTTTAGCAGGGGTAACTGGCAGCAGGTATATCTCAGTAGAGATAACAAAGGATTTTCCACTAAGATTTAAGCCTGCCAGACTTCTTCTTTGTCAAGTTCTCCCTCTTCCTGATTACTTCCTTTTCTTAAATAAAATTCTGCTTGCAAAAGAACTCAGAAAGAAGCTGATTAATAAAGAGGGTGGATGCTATTAAAAACGTTTAATTTAGGAGAGTGGGTTGCATTTAACTTGACGAAACACAAGGCTCATAATTGTCTGCGTTTACAATTTGCCACAGCTAGTCAGTCCTCGCTTACCAACCCGTTCAAAGTTACAGTGGTGCTGAACGAGTGGTACCTAACAATTGGTCCTCAAAGTTCCAGCATTGCACACTTCCATGGTCACGTTATCACAACCTGGCCACCTGACGACCACGGCACGCTTACAAAAGTTGCCGTGTCCCATGGTGATCCCATCACCATTTGTGACTTTCCCTGCCAGGTTTCCACAAGCCCAGTCGATGGGGAAGCCAGCAAGGAAGGTTGCAAGTTGCTTGGTTAAGTCTCTCTCACCTGCAGCAGCCACCATCAGATTTGAAATCTCTCATGTGTGTTGCTGCAACCACTCACGCACCCTCCCTCCCTCACCCAGCAGCAGCCATTCCCAGACCAAAAGTCGCTTGTGCATGCCACATACCTGCCAGTTCAGCTTGCTTGTGAACCAACTGGGACTTGCAACTTCCTGCCAACATCCTCACTGATTTTAGTTGTTGGAACCCAGCAGGAAATTGCAAGGAGGCCCTTGCTTAACAACCTGCAATGCTCGCTTAACAACAGCAATAGCCACTACTGGGATTGCTGTTGCTAAGCAATGTGGTCGTGTGACATCACACTCTATGAATGCATTGCTTAGTGATCCGAAATTCTGATCCCAATTAACATAATTAAGCAAGGACTACCTCTAATTTGAAATGTTAACCATCCCTGTCTCTGATTTAATCAACAGGAGACATTATATTTCTAATTCTTTTCGTTTGGTTGCGTTTTGCAAAAAGAGGGCAGATCTGTGTGTATTTATTTACTTGTTCTTTTATTCAGAAGAATGAATTCTGCAACACACAGTAGAGATTTATATCAATATAAATTGGATGGTGTTTTTTTTTTAAAAAGCAGATGTAATTACTTTAAATTTTAATTATCTTAAGATCTTCTGGGAAACCAATTAAAAGCATGGTCCTTGCAGGAAATTTGTGTCTTTCCTTATACTGACAACTTTTTCCTTCAAAAGGTTAGAGGATCGTCTTGACTTGGTACTAACACCACGGAAGACTTAGCCAAAGGGGAAATAGCAGAGAACTTGGGGCACAGTGTCCATGTCATACTAGACTTTTATTATTTTAATGGAAATGAAAGCTAAGTGTAATTGACTAGAATGCATAAGCTTAAAATAAGAGGATTTTAATGAATTCAGAGCAATTATTCTTGTGACAGGAGAAGCAAATGGAAAAAAAGAGCTCAAAGTACGTGGATTAGTGTTCCTAAAAAAAAGAGAGTTAAAAAGTACAAGTGCAGATGATTCCAATTTGGGGGGAAAAAACAAAATAAAACATGGAGCACAGCAAAAGAAATCGGCGTGATTGCATAAAACATTTAGCGGAAGATCTGAAAAATACTGTAAAGCAGGGACTATTCTAAGACGGATGGGATGAGTAAAAGACAAAGAAGCCTTGGAGAAGTAGCCTGGAAATAGAAAGTGCTCAGGAAAGCTGAAACTCAAAAGGAGCTGCCAAGAATAATCGAAAGGACTTCTTTAGAGACCTTGAAAAGAATAAAAGAAAAGAATCAATATTCCAATTATGCGGTGAAGAAGGCAAAAATGTAACAGATAGCCAAGCAAAGAAAGAGCCAAGCTTTAGCACTCCCTATAATCTAGCTTGGTGTTTTTTCCAATTTGGCAATTTTAGGATGCACTTCTGAAGTCCCAGAATTCTCTACTCGGCATGCTAGCTGGGAAATTCTGGGAGTAGAACGCCACACATTTCAAAGTTGCCGAAGCTGACAAAAACACTGATGTAATTCAAGAAAGCAGTCAGCACCCTTGAGTGCTCCCTAAGCTCAGTAATGGTCTGGATGAGAGAACAAGGTGAACCCAGACCCAACGGCAGGGCTTCTGGACTTGGGAACTGAAGGGAAGTTTCAGTTGAAAAAGCAGGTCTATAGTCCAACAGTAGTCCTTGATCCCCTGCTGTCATTTACCCTCCAGGTAACGTCTGCGTTAAGAGCTCCTTTCAACTCTATGGCTAGTGTCCCAACTGCGACCTTTCCTGAACCAGTCTGACTTAGCAACAATTATCCACACCTTTATTAAAATCCCATCTTGATTACTACAAGGTGCTTTACGCGGAGCTGTTTTTTGAGAAATGCCGGAAGTTGTAATGAATATTAAAATGTAGTGATCAGGCTGCTAAACAGTGCAAGATAAAGGAATCACATGACGCCTAAATGGAAAGATCTGCACAGGTTGTCAGTTGTTTACTAAGCGCTTCTTAAAGAGTCTGGCACTGACCAGTAAAGACCTAAATGGCTTGGTCTTGCACATAGGGGGAACTTGTGAATTTGCCTGGTTACTTAGATCAGTACAAGAGGCTCTTCTGAAGAGCCTTGTGGCTTACGGAAGAAGATCTGTGTAGTGCTGTCCCTAAAAAAAGTGTGTTTGTTTGGCCCTCCGTTTATCCAGCCTTCAGAAAAAGGGCAAAAACCCCATCTCTTCTCACCAAGCTTTTCACTTTTAATGGAGCTGATTCTGGTAATGTTTACGTCTGATATAGTGGCATTGTTTTGATTTTTCTCATTTGCATTTCTAAATGTGAGCAGCCTTGAATGACATGTCTGTCTCTACGGCTAGTGCCCCAACTGTGGCCCAGGATAGAAGTTGATTAAATAAATAAAATATGAACACGATCATCAAACATTTTAAAGGACATCACACAGAAGAAGACTGAGAGCTCTGTCATCTCAGGCAGCAGGAGGCGGAAGAAGAGATTTTAAGTATGCATATTCTTAATGAATGTCAGGAAAAACTTCTTGATAGTAAAGCAGTGGACCCAGTAACCCAGAGAGATGGTATTCAGGAGACATATTCAAGTGGGGACTAAAAGGCCATCTTTACCCCTGTTTTAATTTAGATTCTTGCACTAAGATGGGGATTGGACTCGCTGATCAGATCTCATTGCTGTTTACAGGACTTGGCCTAACATAGCCTGCTTTCCGTGCAGTGTAGCTGTTTGCATGAATCGTCAGTTTTTGTTAGCCTTGCAAGATAGCACAACCAAGAATATTAACTCCATCTTACTATAAGGTTAGATCAGGGGTCTTCAGACTTGGCCCTTTTATGACTTGTGGACTTCAACTCCCAGAATTCCTCAGCCAGCATGCCTGGCTGAGGAATTCTGGGAGTTGAAGTCCACAAGTCATAAAAGGGCCAAGTCTGAAGACCCCTGGGTTAGATTAACAGAATCTTGCCAAGACCGAAAGTATTTCTCCTTTCCGTTGACCCTCCGGAAAACTAGGGAGGGTCCCTTCTGAAATGATTCCCATGCTCCTTTTCCTTCTGTGGGCTGAGACATCTCTTACATGCCAGTTGTTCCTGTCTCTGGCTGCCCTGCCTGTCTCCTACCCTCATTCCCACACATCATTACAGTGGTTGTAGCATGCCGAGCGCAGGGTCTGCTAGCAACTTCTGCCTGTCTTCCTTTGCAGAGTGCTGGAGGCAGCTCGGATCCCTCCGGTGCCTCCCAAGGGCACTGAGACTGTACTGCGCAACTTGGAGGAGATGGTGGTGTTCTGCTCACAGCAGTGGGGGCAGCAGGGCTCCCAGTCTGGGAGTCCCCCTGGCACCATAACTGAAGAAGCAGTCAGTAGAAGCCACCACCAGATAACTGCATGAGATTGACCAGGGAGGGGAAAGACGGTGAGTTGGTAGGTACGTAAACTTGTCCCCTGCCCTGTATGAAATAATTGGAGTGTGTCATTTTCTAGGCTACCAGAATGTGGGTTGTGGGGTCTAGAAGAATTCTTACAACCTGGCTCCTTAGCTAATACTGCATGGAAGTCTGGCCACCCAAGCCTGGAGCATGGAAGCCTTGAATTGGGCTTGCCTGAGATCTAATCCAGCGTGTGGCAGGGTTGGGGCAAGAGAGACTGGTCTTCTGCCTTTCAGCCAGATGCCCAGTTTGATGTGAAACTAGATTCCTGCTGCATTAGCAGGAATTGCAAAGCAGGCAGTGTCAGTTGGGGAGGAGATAACACGTCAAGGTTTGCCACAAATCCCTAAAATTATGTTTACGTTCAGGACAGAATCTGGAGAACAAAGTAGAAATACTTCAACTTTTGCACTGGTGGAGGGGAAGTGTTATATTACTACTGGGCATTGCAGCAAATTGTGGGGGGAAGGAATGGCCAGCATGATGGTGAGCCGTGCCAAAAGGCATAGAATTATCATGTGGCTCATAGGATGCCTGCCTTTGCACTGAAGATCCTGACTGTTGCTCCATTTACAACTAGAATTTTACTCATGGTTTATGAATCCTGACTTAACTTGGAAGAATAAGCCATGACCCCTAGTTCAGATGATAGGCTAAACAAAACTCTTTTGTGTTTGCTTAATAGAAGTATTAACAAGAAATAGTAAAGAGGTGTTTCACATAGATCGGAATTCTCTGGAATCTTGAGATACTGTTCAGGGAGTACTTTCTGTCTCCAGGTTTACTTTGTAAACTCTCCCAGTAGATGCAACAAGCCTTGCTCTGCTTGAGAAATTTCCATGTGGCTTAATTCCTCTTTTGCTTAGCTTTGAGTAGTCTAACTATGAAACTGCTGCTGCAGGTGCTTGACCTGCAGGAGCCAGCCTGCCCTTCATCTCATCTCTTTTTCTTGTTTTTCCTCAGATAAACCATTGTTGGTTCAGGACTTCCCAGTGGACTCAGCTGGTGGCAACCAACCAGCATAACCTGGATTTTTTTGGTGCTCTCTCAGCTCCTGGAATCAGCTCGGCTGCTCTTGAACTGAAACAGTCTGCCTGGGGGTTTCTCCTCTAGCTTAGGACTCACCTGAACCTTCTGGGTATGGGCTTCTACAAGACCAGCAGGCAGAAAGGGCTCCAGGTACCACAGGCAGCATCAGTTCTGTTTTTCAGGCTTGTGCTTGCCGGGGGGTTGGAGAATGCAACCCATGTATTCCAAAATAGATGCTGGCACCTAGGGAAGTTGGGTTGGGAAGAAGAATAGGGATTAGCTCTTCAGGCTAGGCTGGTAGGAGAGAAGAGATCGCTCTCAAAAGCATATAGAACGATTAGTCATTTCATCCCAGACAAGTTAAGCGTCCTTCCTCCTGGTACTCTCCCAAATGTCTCATATATTTGCATTTGGCCCTCTGAGATACTTTGAGCCTGTAGAAGTGTGGCCTGCTGCAGAGGCAGAACACAATCTTCTGCCAGCAATCCTGCTATAAATTGTCTTGAGGGAGCCTTTCGGTCAGGAATTCAGTCCAGATGCAAGCAGGGGAGATCTTCCTGAGCTCCTCGTCTTTTCTCAGCAGGGGTTTTCCCCCCCCTGAGATTTGGACTTCCCCACAGAGCTTGCTGAATAGGATCAAGGAGTCCCTCGGAGCTCATCAGAATGCTCTTTGGTTCTGTGTTAGAGCAGCATAGAGCAAACGTCCAAGGTAATAGGAAAAGCAGCCTCTCTGGACCTCTGATCCGAAAGTGGAGTTGGGTTCCCTCGCGTTATCAGTCTCATGCCTTTTGCATAAAAGGGTGAAGTCTTAGTCTTTCGGGAATGCCTGCCCTCTTTTTGTACAGACACCCGGCAGCCTTGTGGACATCTGCATACATCTCTTGTTTGAAGCTCTCTGGCAGGAAGAGCCCAGCCAAGGACGAGACTCTAATTTTGAATGAAGACTTTAATTTTGAAACGAATGCAGTGTCACGGCTATATGTTTTTTTCCCTGTGGGGTGGAAGTTGGCACCACTGGGGTTTTCTGCCAGAAGCAAAGCCAAAAACAAAACAGCCTCTTTTCAGGGTGGCCTGATATAGACCTAGAAAACAAGGCAACCCTGCATGCGGTCTCGCCTGCAATACGGCAAAGAAAGAAAAAAAACGAGTTCAGGAACACCTGGAACGAATCCCTGTCTGTGCCGCTGAACAGGTGGTTGCAGTTTTATATAAAGAATTGTTGCATCACTGAAGCCCAGTGCAAAACTGAGAGGCAGGTGACTCATAATGGCAGAAACAAACTGGGAAACAGCAGGGCGCTATTTCTGGCTCCCCTAAGTGTTTTTCCCCCCTCTATTGGAGAGACGTCTTGTTTGGTTTATGTTTAATTTCTATCTTGGGGCATTTTATGTCATTGAACAAGGACTAGATTTTTCTGGAGATTTAATTCTGGTTACCTAAGCAAGAATCCACCATTGCATAGTCAAAGCCAGGTATCCTTCTGTTACTTTTTTGAGCATCCCAGGAAGGGTGAGAACCAGTTTGGCATCAGGCTAGAAACTGGAGGACTTTGAGTTCTAGTTCTGCCTTAGGCACAAAGCCAGTTGGGGACCTTGGGCCAGTCCTTCTCTCACAGCCCTAGGAAAGAAGCCAGGGCAAACCACTTTGGAAAATCTTGCTAAGAAAACTGCAGGGACTTATCTAGGCAGAGGAGTATACATTGATTCAAAGGTGCCCACACGTGCACGCACACACACACGCACACACAAACAGTAGACGAGAAATTCCTACAGAGGGGACAATCCTCCTTTGCCTCAAACTACAAGCCTTGCCCCTTGTCTTCAGGTGGCATAGCGCCCCGTTGTGTAATGGGGCAGAACGCCCAAGAATTATAACATTAAAGGAAACTGGGCCCCAAATCTCACAAGATACACCAAGACCTGTACAGTTTCAGTGATTTTTGTTGGTATTCTTACTTGAAATCTTGTGAAAGCTCATACAAGAGCCATTAAATCTTACTGGATTGGTCAATTTTGCAAGATCCCATCTGTTATTTATTTTTAGGGTTCTGCTGCTGTCTTGACTAGGCCTGGCAAAGAGTTGGGGTGTCAGCATTTGGACAGCATTTAAGCTCTAGGACAGGGCTCCTCAAACTTGGCCACTTTAAGACTTGTGGACTTGTGCACAAAGCCAACTGGCTGGGGAATTCTGGGAGTTGAAGTCCACAAGTCTTAAAGTGGCCAGGTTTGAGGAGCCCTGCTCTAGAAAATATGTGCAACACTAATTTCGAAAGAAGGGCTTGTTTATGAAAAGTTTGGTGTACTGTATTTATACATTGGAGCTCTCTTCTTTTCTTTCTTTTTTTATTTATCAAATTTATGTGACTGTCCATCTCCACAAAGAGTGGCTCTGGGCAGCATACAATGGAAGCATAACAAACAAACAACAGTATTTTAAAAAAAATTAAAAATCCCAAGGTGCAAGAGAGAATAGATGTTAACAGCCACCTCAAGATCTCACCAGTTTCCTGGGACTACCCGGCCTGATGACAACGATTTTTTAATTTATATCCAGGGGTATCTAAGCATGATTGGGCCTGGTTCATTCTTGGATGGGCACTTACTATGAAATTCTAATACTTTAGCCTGAACTAGAAAGTTTTTAAAAATGTATCCTCAAAGGAGGCAGTGGCAAATCACTTCCAAGTGTTTCCAAGAAAATTACATGGGTCTGTGAAAGTCATCTAAAATCATGCTGGACCCAAAGGTAATTTGATTTTGCTTTTTAAAAGTGACCCCTGCAATACAGCTAGTCCTCAACGTACGACCACAATTGAGCCCAAAATTTCTGTTGCTAAGTAAGACAGTTGTTCAGTGACTTTTGCCCCATTTTACAACTTTTCTTGCCACAGTTGTTAAGTGAATCACTGCAGTTGTTAAGTTAGTAACCCAGTTGAGTGAAATCTGGCTTCCCCATTGACTTTGCTTGTCACAAAGTCATAAAAAGGTGATTCCAGGACACTGCGACTGTCACAAATACATGCCAGTTGTCAAGCGACCGAATTTTGATCATGTGACCATGTGGATGCTGCAATGGTGGTAAGTGTAAAAAAAATGTCACTTTTTTCAGTGCCGTCGTAACTTCAAATGGTCACTAAAGGAATGGTTGTAAGTCAAGGACTACCTGAATCTTTAATCTAGATCAGGGGTAGGCAACCTTGGCTCTTTTATGACTGGTGGACTTCAACTCCCAGAATTCCTGAGCCAGCATGGCTCAGCTTGGAAACCTCTCCCTTTCCCCTCAGCATGGCTGGCTCAGGAATTTTGGGAGTTGAAGTCCACCAGTCATAAAAGAGCCAAGGTTGCCTACCCCTGGTCTCGATTCTAAAATCTTGCATTGTTCGTGGCAGTGGTGTAAATGCAATGTACGATGCTGATTCCAGAATTTTCTTTTGTATTCCCCACGGTTTCCCTTCCACTCCTTGGTGTCTTTGTACTGGCGCATGGTGTTTAAAAGAGTAACTGATGGTGACCTTGCCAGAACATTCCCGTCCCTGATAAAGAATGGAGATGTAAATTGGAGCATATGGTATAAAATGGACTTTTGAGCAGGTAGGCCCTTTTCCCACCTGATCAAGTTGTCTTGTCTTAAGAGGCTGGTTCCCAGAATGTGGACTCTGCTTTTGGAACCCCTCCCCAAGAGGTCTACCTATTGGGTTCGAGATGATCCATGGGGCCTTTGCAGAAGCCTCGTGCCATGTCTAAGAGCTGGGCCTTCACTTTCCCTTAGGGCCGGGGTAGGCAACTTGGCTCTTTTATGACTCTGGACTTCAACTCCCAGAATTCCTGAGCCAGCCATGCTGAGGGGAAAGGGAGAGGTTTCCAAGCTGAGCCATGCTGGCTCAGGAATTCTGGGAGTTGAAGTCCACGAGTCATAAAAGAGCCACGGTTGCCTACCCCTGCCTTAGGGAAAAGCACAGCACGCCACATTATTTTCTTTAGCCCCAAAACCAGTGGTGCCAATGGCACAGGTAGTCCTCGAGTTTAGTGACCATTCAAAGTTACAACGGCTCTGAAAAAAATTGACTTATGACTGGTTTTCACACAGCTGTTGCAGCATCCCCAGGGTCACGAGATCAAAATTCAGATGCTTGGCAGCTGTCTCGTATTTGTGACGGTTGCAGTGTCCTGGGGTCATGTCATCCCCTTCTGACAAGCAAAGTCAGTGGGAAAGCCAGATTCACTTAACATTTGCATTACTAACTTAACAACTGCAGTGGTTCACTTAACAACTGTGGCAACAAGGTCATAAAACGGGGCAAAACTCACTTGTCTCGCTTAGCAACAAAAAATTTGATTTCAGTTGTGATCATAAGTCAAGGACTACCTGTATTTCTAAGTGGAATGGATATTTCTTCAGGTGCATCGAACTATCTTGCCATTAAAAGCTCTGAATTAAACTGAAGAATGTGCAGAGAGAAAAACTCTTTATGGGATCCTTTCTATTTGGTGATACCCAGATTGCTCTAGGCTAGGTGGATGTCTTGAATATGGGAAAGTAGTTAAAGCACAAACTAAAGAGTTTTTAAAAGCTGCTTAAAACTTAAAGCTACAGTTAGATTTATCCTAGGGAGGGGCCATTCCACAAATGGACCAACACAAAGAAGTTGCCTCTATCAACTGCAACTGGACTTGATAGTGAGACTATCGGAGTGCTCGGCTTAAGACCTTTGGCTTTTTGCAAGTGGCAGAAAATTGTAGAAAAGGGGTGGGGGTGAGGGGAATCCTAGAAAATTGCAAAGTGATCTTGGACCGCATTTTGCCGGGAGAAATCTAGAATTTACCACGAAAGTCCATTCATTCGTTCATGCATGCAGATTTATGTCACTTTTGTCAGGCTCACTCTAATATACACAATTACAACAATAATTGTGAATACAATTTACTGTAAATACAACTTACAATGAAACAAAGACACACTCAAGATAGTGTTCCCGGTGTATTATTTGGGCAGCAGAGGTAATTCGTGTCTGAAGACCTGAAAACAACGAATTTGCTCATCAGTATGTTGTGGGCCACTTTGTGAAATGCTTTGCTTAAATCAAGATATATTGCATCCCCAGCATTCCCACAATCTATTAAGAAGGGTAGTCAGTTAAGAAAAATGATTTGATTAACAAAATCTGTTCCAGCCAAATCTAGGCTGTTGTCAGATACCGCATTATTTTTAGACTGCACACAGTGCAACCTTTCAGTTATCAATTGTAGAATCTTCCTAGCTTTCAGTGTCTCGTCTGACAGGTCTGTAGCTTATTTGAATTTATTTTTTCATACTTTTTGAGGATAAAGAAGACTTTTACTGTTCTAGCACCTCTAATCCTTTAGAATTTCTTTTTAAAAAAAGGTGTTTCACAAGACCATAAGCTAGTTCCTTCAGTAGCTAAAGAATTCATCTCCTCCTGAAAATTTAAAACGATTCACAGTGAGGAGGTATTTCCTGCTTCAGTCTCAAGCTTCAGACCTACCCATTTGTCCTGCTCTTCCTGATGGAACACCAAGTTTTTCCACTATAAGATTTAACCAACATAGGAATTGCAAGCTCTGCCTTTTTTTCACTACATGTTCATATTTTATCTTTTCCATTGGACAGATATCATACTGATTTTTTTTCTTGTGATTTTACTTTAAACGTATCTAAAAAGGCCCTTTTATTTTTCTTAATTTCTTTCAATAAATACAGATCATTCTGATTTTTCATTTTCCTGACAACAACCTACCTGTATATAGCATGTATACACAGATACACACCTGTATATACCATAGCTAGGTATACAAGTAGCTTATAATCTATACTATAGGTATATATGTAGCTCCAGCCTACCTGTATAGATTCTTCCTTTGTGTCCTGGTTCTTTTTCTACTTTCTGTATTTGTCCTTTTTGTTTTTAGACATTCATTTAGCTTTTAGTGTAACCACAAGCTTCTTTTCCTACCTTGTTTTCCTTCTGCACTGGTATTGATTGCAATTGTGCCCTTCATATTTTCTCTTTTAGAATTTCCATCCTGGGCCTTTGTCAGATCTTTGGTCATGGAAGCCTACCGAGACCCATTTTTGAAACCTTTTTGAAGTTTTATGTTTGCCTATATTCTTTTTTAGTTCCCTTAAATCAAAAAAACCCAACATTACATAGTCACTTTCCTCCAGTGTCCCTGCTACTTCCACTTCCCCAGCTAAACCTTTCAAATTGATTTATGGCATAGCAGACTGACTAATCCTCTTGTGCCTTCCCTCACTTTTGAAGGTAAAAGTTGTTAGCAAGATAAGTAAGGGATTTCCTGGAAGAACCAAGCTTAGGAGAGTTTATCCTCCAACAAATATAGGTAGTCCTTGACTTACAACGGTTCATTTAGTGACCATTCACAGTTATGACAGCATTGAAAAAAGTGACTTATGACCATTTTTCACAGCCTACGAACACTGCAGCATCCCCATGGCCAGGTGATCAAAATTCACCCACTTGGCAGCTGACTTATATGATGACTGCAGTGTCCCCGGTTCATGTGATCACCTTTTGTAACCTCCTTAACAAGCCAAGTCAATGGGGACGTCAGATGCACTTAACAATTGTGCTTCCAACTTAACAATTGCAGTGATTCACTTAACAGCTGTGGCAAGAAAGGTCATAAAATGGGGCAAGACTCACTGAACAAATGTCTCACTTAGAAATAGAAATTTTGAGCTCAACTGTGATTGTAAGTCAAGGACTATTAGCTGCATGTGATAATTTAAATCTATGCCTCTTTGAATGAACTGCAGTTTGCATTTAGAAAATATCAACTATAATACATCATCTTGTTTGGGAAGGCAACAGTAGATATCAAGGACAGGACTGTTTCATCGTTCCTCTACTTAACCCAGATGTTTTTTTTTTTTACAGTTTTGCTAAATTTATTCATTTCAATTTCTGAGCTGTAACATATATCACAACTCTTCCTTCCTCCCTATTGCTTCTGGTCCTTCATAATACTGTATTTCCATTATGGGAGCCATCTCACCAAGTCTCCATTATGCCTATTATATTGCATTTGCCTTCTTTACTAAGAGCCCAAGCTCAGCTTGTTAGTTTCCCATATTCTGCCCATTAGCATATAGACAAGCTTCGTAACTTCTGTCTCACTTGGCATGAGCCAGCAGGTCTTTGGAAATAATGGAAGATTTGCCAATTCATTTAGGAATTTTAAGGCTTTCTAGTAAGAAAAAAAAAAAAAGCAAATAGACATCAAAAGAAAATAATTCCCCCATACCTACAATATGGACGAGGTTCAGTTGATCAACTGGTCAGCTGATACTATTGGATATAGGAAAGCAAGTTTTTAGATTTTTCAGTATAAGGAACCCAAGGATTTGTAGATTTCTGTAGAACAGAGATCTCTGTCATTCTTTAAACAGGCATGGATTGTCTGCTTAATTATGGGAGAATTAATACAGTATGAGACAAGAGCCAAGCTAATATTAGATTTCTCTAATCTGGACTTCCTAGATTATACTACAGCCTCAAGTGATTGAAGGTAATGTAGACTAGTTTGCAGTACAATCCTGTTATTTGGGCGACTGTAGTCCAATTGGGTGGGCACAGATTGAGGAAGGCTAGTTTAGCATATTGAACCAGGATTAGGGACACCCATTTTTAAATCATTACTTAGACATGATCTTTCCTGGCTATGAGCCACTTTTTACTATTGTAATAGTAGCAGCTTTATTGATCAGTTAATTGGCCCTTCTTCAGGATTGTTATGAAGAAAGAATCATATCTACTGCTGTGTAAGAAAGGCAAGTTATAATGTAGGAAATACCAGTAAGTTGGGATGGGAGATGCTCAGAAGCCTAATTAACTAATCCCCCTGTTGCCATCTCCAAAGTAAGTCTCCCAAACACTCCTGAAATCTAATGGAGATCTCTTTAGGAAATGCTACTTGTGTGTTAAGTTGCATATTCCATTTGGGAAGATATCCATGGTTTCTATCCATTCTAGTAACAACAACAACAACCAAAATACCTTTTGAATAAATTATTGGGCTAAATGTAACTGATTACTGCTTGTTCTATCCCAGGAATTACTTTTCACTGAAGGATTTCATGGAATTATCTTCAATGTGAACAAAAGGAAGGATATTCAGTTCTGTCCCCACAGACATACACCTTTAAATTATTTCGGATCTTTTCTTGCCTATTTTATATGGAAAATATAAAAGTCAGAAGAGGAAGATGTGTTGGGTATATTTGCCGCCTCGAGTTATTTGTAAAAAATAATAAAGGGATATAAATAAACAAATATGCCAAGCCTAACAGAGTATTAGCCAAACATCCTTTGAAATCCTAAGAGTTGTAATATGAGAAAACACAACGATATTTGCCTGACCTAGCATGCTTTGTGAAGCCACCCCATGTGGTTAGTTTTGGAGTCAGGGTGTCTTTGCAATCCTAAGTAATAGCCCAATTAATAATTGAATAAAATATGCTATTCGTTAAATTCATTCATTAAATAGGCTGCTTAGCTCATAAATGGTGGTTTACAGGTTAAAAAACCAACTTGTAAAAGAGTGCAACTGAATGGAAGGGCAATCTACTACAATGATAACATAAAATTGAGGCTCCATTGTAACCTTCCCCTCAAGGCCTGAGAGAACAACCAAGGCTTCAGTAACTTCCTGTATGACATAAGGATGGCTGCCACACAAATCTCTTGGCGCAGATCATTCCAGAGGGCAACAACTGCAACTGAGTAGTTGAGTTTCCTCAGTCCTGTAACATGACATCCTTTAATTGCTGGAACCCGGAGTTCACTTACCTGCTAGGCTGAACTGGATGGGCAGAGAAGACTGGAGATAACTGGATCTTCAGATAAATTCTGCCTCCACAGACTAGGATGACCTTGATCCGGGTGGTCTTTCATAAGGCCCCAAAGTCCTAGTTATATGTCCGGCCTGTGTGAAAGAACCCCTCTCCTGTCTATGCTAGTGATTGCAAACTGACTTGTTTTGATTTTGTTTTTGATATTGTCCATCACTCAGAAACATTTATGGGAAGGTATGCAAATTGATTAAATAAATAAATAACAAGCAGGACTCATGCCACAAAGGGCTTCAAATGCAATAACCAGCACCTTGACTTGCACCCAGAAGCCAGTTGGTAATCAGTCAGCGCTCCGAAGCCATGGAGTCATGCATGCATAATGCAGCATCCCTGTCACTACCTATGGTGGCTGCATTCTGGACTAGTTGTAGCTTCCAGATTGTCAGACCTGCCCCAGTTTGCTCTCTCAGGAAAGTAAAGTAAAGCAGTAAAGTCAGGCGGAATCTGGTGTTCCCGCGCAAAATACAAAGCTATTCTTTCCAACTCCCAATCCCTCCCCCCAGGACCAGTCCCTCGGCCAGCCATTGTGATGCCGGTATGAAGTTTTGAGAAACTCTGAGGTATGAAACTGGTAGCATATCATTCTCAAGGCAAACAGCCTTGAAGATCCTGATACAAGCCGATTTGGTGGTCTGGTCTTCTTCCATTGTCACTTCCCCCTCTCCATTTCCCACCCTTTGAATCACAGGTGTGGATTGCCCCAAATGCCTCCCCCCTCCTCACTTCCCCTTTGATGGCAGGAACCCAGCAAGGTGCCAGGCCTACGGTGGAGATCCTGACACAGATAGTCTTCAAGGGCACTTGAAGACTATCTGTGTCAGGATCTCCACTGAGACACATTACAGTAATCCAGTTGCAAGGTGATTAGAGTGACTGTTTGATAAGCTTCCCAGTTCAGGAAAAGATACAACTGTTGCAGGAGCTGAGAGTTCAAGAGGACCCCCGAATTATTCACAAACCTTGAATGCGAAGTGCAACCCAAAGGAGAGTCAGTATTGGAATACTTCTGATTCTGGAAGATCCAGGTAGGCACAGTCTTTTGGTCTTGTCAGGACTAAGCCTGAGTCTGTTCTTCCCAAAACCAACAACAGGGGGGGAAAATACAATAATGATAACAATAACACAATGGCACCCAAACCCACTCTAACTCAAACAGTACAAAATCACATGCCAAGGGAACATCCAGGTCTTCAAACATTTACAAAATGCTAGCAAGGTCAAGGCCAAATGAATCTCAGGGTAGGTTGTTCCAGAGGGTAGACACTGTTACAGAAAAGGCACAATTACTTGTTGGATTTAGGCAGGGAGGCAGAACCAACTGGAGAAAGATGGCTCCTCAAATAATCCAGCCCCACGCCATGAAAGTTTAATAAGTGGCAACCAGCCGGTTGAATTGCATCGTGAAGCCTGTGAAGCAGTGGGAGAGGAGGTCCTTAAGTGCTCTTGGGACAGACCTCTCACCTCCTAATAACCCAGACTGGAATTAGCCCTAGAAAAAGGAGAAGAACTACTGGTCCCCATTCCCAACCTCTGAGCCAGTCTAGAAGGATATCATGACTGATGGTATTGAAAGTTGGTGAGAGGTCTAGGAGAGCCACTCCTATCCTGCTCTTGCCAGAGGACATCCACAACCATGGTCAATGTTGTCACAGTTTCATACATAGGTCTGATACAGAACAGAAATGGGTCCAGATAACCTACATACTTCCTCCAAGGCTCTTTGCAACTACAGGCTGACCATCTTCTCGACATCTTCTTATCCAGCAAGGGCTTCTTGAGAAGAGGGTGGACCACTGCCTCCTTAAGCATTAATGAGATCATCCTCTCTCATACAGGTGGAATTCACCACCACCTGGATTCAGCCCCACATCCTGTGAGAAACCTTAGCTATACAGACAGCTGAGTTCATCGTCCTGAGAACCTTGTCCACTTAGGACTAACACAATCTAACTCATCCCAAAAATACACAACCAGATGTCCTTCTACTAAATCCACAAGACTTGACACACCATCAGAATAGAGTTCGTCATGAATGTGAGTGATTTGTTTTTCAACCATGCCTAGAATATTCCTCACCATACACATTGTTTGATTATAGAACACATGATGTGCTACTCATCAAAATACGTCACTGTGGAATGGATGGCATAGCAATTAAGCAGATGCAGAGCTGCTTTGAAAAGGACACCCAAGGAGTGGGCTTCCATGGTTCCTCATCGAATTGAGCCAAAGCATTATGTAAGCTGCCCCAAGAATCAGGTCTGGGCCCCCTACATTTCCGTATTTTTTTCTAAACAATATACAGTGGATAAAGAGGTAGAGGTAATACCGATTTGGAGATGACATAAATATTTTAGGACACTGAACTAAACTGCAAATTGATCTCGGTAGATTAGAAAAATGGGCTGAAGATTAAAAAATGAAATTTAATATAGACAAATGCAGAATTCTTAGGTAGGGAACAAAATATCAAATGCACAGGTACAGGGTGACCTGGCAATATTATTTGTAAGAAGATACTGGAAGTTGACTTGAAACTGGGTATGAGCCAGGAGAGGGATATGGCTGCAAAAATTGTAGACTGAAATTGTAGACTGTATCATCAGAAACATAATTTCCAAACCCCCAAGACATAAGTATTCTGCTTTGATGAGAGACCTGCCCCCCCCCTTGCATACTGCAGCAAGTTCTGAGCAATGTATTTTTAAAAGATTCAGAAAAATTGGAGCAGGTGCTAAGAAGAGCAATGGGATGATCAGGAAAGCTAAATCCTATCTGTCATTGGATGTGTTCAAAGGCAAAAGACAGCCATCTAGTTCAGCTGCTCTGATTGGGACACCTGCATTGAGTAGGATTGGAATCAATGGCCCTTCTGAACTCCACGTCTTCATGAAGCATGAACAGAGAGCACTTTGAACATGTGCCATGAGTTGTTGTTCACTTAGGAACTGTGAAAGCTTTCCCACTGAAAGTTTAACAAAGAAAGTATGTGTGTGTGTGTGTGAGAGAGAGAGAGACAGAGAGAGAGAGAGAGAGAGAGAGAGAGAGAGAGAGAGAGAGAGAGAGAGAGAGAGAGAGAGAATCTGAGAATCTTTTTTTCCTTAAGGAATTATCATAGGAATTATTTTGATGGATTAGACTACAAATCAGTTGAGATCTATTATTGTTGCAAAATGTTTGTGCAAAGTTCATAAGTATGATGTGAAGGAACAGACTTTTGTTTGTTGTTCCCAATATTGTTTCCTCGAAGGTATATGCTGTGGCTAATAACCAGCTATGGCTAGCTGGCTAGCAACATCAAATGAATTCATACAATTTTAAGATATCTAATTTTGTAGTAAAATATGTCCCAACCATTTGTTAATTGGCAAAATGTGAAGAAGCTTATCTATCTTGTACACAGTGCCAACTTTCCCATTGGACAGAAACAGGTGATGGAGATCAATCCTGCCCCTTGCTGTACCTGGCTGGTTTCCTCCCAAGCTTTGCTTTTTATATTCTGGGGCAATGTAAAACCATCTGATTGCAGTATTTTAAAAAATCTGTTAGCTTGGATGGATAGATAGATAGATAGATAGATAGATAGATAGATAGATAGATAGATAGATAGATAGATAGATAGATAGATAGATAGATAGATAGAGAGAGAGAGAGAGAGAGAGAGAGAGAGAGAGAGAGATGTGGAGGGAGAGGGAGAGGAGAGAGAGAGAGAGAGTGAGTGATGTGGATCACCAGCAGTTCAGAGTTGCTTTTGAACTGGTGAACACTTTGTGAATAAAATGCCCTCAAACTGGTCCTGTTTCTAATGACTGTCAATAGATACTTCCAAGTGCAAGTCACTCATCCTCCACATAATGCTTTTTACATGCCTTGAGACTCCCATTCTCTGAATTCAGTTGGTCTGCCATGTAAGTTGAGTACTATGGGAACTGTAGTCCCAGCCCAACACGCCAAGCAGGCATTGGCTTGGGGATACAAGTGTCCTCAGAAAGGAAAGGAGATAGTTCCACCTGCGCTAATCATAATATTAGAAAGACCCAAATCATTTCCACCTTTCCACATACAGAAGGTCCCTTTAAGACCCTGATAATTTTGCACTGCGATCACAAAGACCTCTGTTCAAGGGCAACCCCAGCGAGTTCAACAATATTTAGGAAAGTGCAGACTTTAGTTGTTTTTCATACTTTCACCAGTGTAAGAAACTTCTGTACCCCATAATCCAACTCCCTTATCTTTATTTTCTTCTAAAGAGTGTGTTTCTCATGATACCTGTTGTTTAAAACCCTGAACTAGTGGTGGCTAGTTCTCCACCGCCATTCATTCACTGGTCCCTTGTCCATTCACTCCGACCCCCTTACGTTATCCTGGGAGGCATCGTACGCCAGCCAACTATTTTGGCAGTGGGAATATGGGAATATGGGAATCCTAATACAGGTAGTCCTCGACTCACAACAGTTCATTTAATAACCGTCAAAAATTACAACGGCACTGAAAAAAGTGACCTATGAGCGTTTTGCACACTTACAACCCTTGCAGCATCCCCATGGTCACGTGATCAAAAATTTGAATGTTTAAGGTTGTTAAAAGAGAACACCATGGGGAAAAGAGGAAATCATGTAAAGTTATCATGTGGATTAGAGATTATAGAATTTCATTGTTAGTGAATGTTTGCTAAATGTAATCCCAGACAACGCACTGTCTACCGAATATTAAGGTGATTGTGTTAAAAAATTAATAAAACATATTTTTTTTAAAAATTGAATGTTTGGCAACTGACTCATATTTATGACCGTTGCAGAGTTTCGTGGTCACGTGAGTCCCTTTGCTACCTTCCAACAAACAAAGTCAATGGGGGGGGGAAGTGAGATTCACCGAAGAACCCTGTTACTTACTTAACGACTGACTGCCGTGATTCGCTTAGCAACCGTGGCAAGAATAGGGCAAGCCAAATTCCCTTAACAAATGCCTCGCTTAGCCACAGAAATTGTGGGCTCGATTGTGGTCGTAAGTCGAAGGCTTACCTGTAGGTGATGCTAAATCTTAGAAAAGCGGGGGTTGGGGGTTCCCCCCCCCCCGTGTTGAATTTTACAAGGTGTTTTTCTTGGGAGCCTGGATGTCTCCGGCTTGCATGCAAGGGCGCTTCGCCTTTAAGGGGTTGGCGTTCCGCTCCGCTTGAGAAGCAGCTCCAAGTTCCCCAGGCTCAGGGCGTGTCTGTCCCCAGAGTGACACCAGCGCGGGGGGGGGGGAGGGAGAAAGGGGGGTGGAAGAGACCGGCAAAAGAAGCCTGCCCACTGCAGAACCCAGCCTGGAATAGCCCAGGGTCGGCGGGGGATACGGCCGATCCCGGGCTGGCACAGCGAGATTCCCCCCCCCTCCCACCCTCCGTCTGCATCTCGCCTACGACCCGCTCTGGCTCTGGCTGGGCTCTGCTTGTTTTGCCCGCGCCGCGCCGCGCTGCGCCGCGCCACGGCCGGGGAGGATGCGCCTTCTTCCAGCGGTGGCGGCGGCGGCAGCTGCTGCTGCTGCTGTTGCTCGTGTCCGGGGAGCGCGGTGATTAGCCAGATGGGGACCGGCCTGCCCGGCTGACGGAGCGGGGGAGGAGGAGGAGCAGGCGCTTTTGTTGCCGCTGCGGCCGCCGGATCGCCCGCTGCAAAAGGAGAGGCGAGGCGCCCCGGAGAGGTAAGGCTCGGAGAGGGTCCGTCGCCGAAAGGGGAGAAATCGGGGTCTGGAGGAGGAGGAGGAGGAGGCGAGAGAAAGGGATGCGGGCCCGGGCGAGTGGAGGCAAAGGGCCGCCCGGATCTGTCAGCGGTGGGGGGAAGGGAGGGCCGGGAGGATGGATGGATGGAGAGTTGATGATGGCGAAAGAGAAACGTCCAGTCCTGATGAGGAGAAGGCAAAGGACGCCTGGCTCCCTTTCCTCCCCCCACCCCGATCCTAGTTCACGCTTAGGATACCTTAGTGGGGCATCTCCCCAAAAGGATGCTCCAGCTTGTTCCCTCCCCCCCCCTCCCTCCCTCCCCCCCCTCCCTCCCCTTCCTATCAAGGTGAGAGTTTGGCGAAGAAAAAACAACATCGCGCGGGGGGGGGGTCTTTTGCTTTAGAAGTGATTTGACAGATGGGGCATGGTGGGAGGGGGGGGAGCGGGGGCGGGCGAGGAGGTTGCCAACCGCTTCCTCCTCGCCCGGCTTGCAGGGCTGCAGCTAAATAGGTGAACTATAAATGGAAGAACCGGGATCCATAGATGGCTCGTGATGGACTTGTGCCAGCCTTAGTGCTGCCTTGGAATGGTTCTCTCCCTCAGCACCCTCCCCCTTCCCCTCCTCTCTCTCTCTCTCCCCCCCCCCTTTGCTTAGAGACAGAGCGGGCTGCAGGGAAAGAAGGATGCAGCTTTCAAGGCCAAGATAGCTGGCTGGCTGCCTCCCATCCTGGCTATTTGTTTATGCCTGCAGAGTGGTCCTCCTCGGTCTTGGGCCTTCTGGAGGGGGCTGGCTGGAAAAAAATTTTTTTAAAAAAGGGGGGGGGGAACTGGACCGTATGGTAATGAAGGAGGGAGAGGCAGATGGACAGAGATCCCCAGGGCTCGGAGCAGGGAGGGGAGGGAGAGGAAAGGGGACCCGAGGCACAGGCTGGATGGTTGGGGGAGGAGGGGTGCGTTTGTGATCTCCAACACCACACGCTAGAAATGCTCCTTGTTTCATTTGAAATAAGCACTAGCTGAGTGTTATTGCACAAAAAAACAGGGAGGCCTCCTGAAAGCAGCAGCTGCCGATATGGAAACCTGGTCCCAAAGAGAAGATGCTGGCCATTTCACTTTGATTACTTAAGAGCAAGAAAAGATGCCATGTGTTGGCTCCATGGCACCCTCTCTCCAGCTCTTCTTGATTGGTGATTGGGATTCAGATCGGGCACCTGGAAAGCAGATTTTAAAGACGGAGACCACAGCATATTCTGAATTTTGTAACTCTATGTATAGAGATTCACTGACACAAATTAAAATCCCCTCTTGGCCCATAAAATGGTGTGTGTGTGTGGGGGGGGAGGGGGCTAAAGCCCTCTTATGTTTCTTTTTAAAAAATCACCCTGTTTAGGGGGGGGTGCCTTCATACCAAATGGATGTAAAAATGCATTCTGACTGATTTAGGGGGAATAGCCTTCAGTCTTTATCATCCTCTGGCCCCATGGAAAAATAAATATTAGGGATATGGAAAGGCAGTGTCTTTTGGCAAAGTAAGGAAACAAGATTTATGCTCCCTGATTGAAAATACCCTCAGTGTGAACCTTTGCTCACTTTTCCTTATTAATCCCCCCTTCTTTTCTGGAGCAGAAAGAGATGCTCTCCCAGTCTGATTTATGAAGCATAATGGATTAAGGGCTGCCACTGGGAGATGGGATGACATAAATTCTGGATTTGCTACTCATTTGTTTTGTAACCTTGGGGAAAGTCACTTATCTCTTGGAGGCTTTCGATCTCCCCAACAACAGATTTGCCCCACGACCCAAGAGACTCGGAGAATTAAGCACGGGTTTATCCTGAGGTATATACAAGGATAGAAGGAAAATGAGCTGTCCAGCTCCTGAAAAGTTGGAAGAAAGTACATAATTCTGGTAGTTAGTAGCGAAGCCCGTAGTTTGGAGGAAACTTAATAGAGAAACTGCTCTGCCCCCCTCACACTGCCCTCCCCCAAACACATACACTGAGGACATGTGGGGAAAATACCCTTAAGCAAATCTATCTTTAAAACAGGCGCAGAATCAATCTGCATTTTATAACATGGTACAAAAGGAGGCACTGTCTCTCCTTCCATCCCTACTCACTATTGGGGCTGGGTCAAAAGCAGAAATAAATAAATAAATAAATCCCTTAATTTAATGACAGAGTTGTCTTTTGATGCACTGTGCTAGAAAATACAATTTGCTATAAGAACAAATTTGTTTCCAAGGCAGAACAAAGGTAGAGCTCACTTTCTTGTCATTTTGGGTCAGAATGATCAAGACTGAGCCATTACTAGAAACTTTTGGGCATTTTCATTAAATCCATACCAGATTCCTAAGTAGCCAGGTGACCAGCAGATAGAATGTTTTTTTTTTATCCCATCTCTGTGTCAGATCAGAACAACCTTTTGTTAGATGAGAACTACTGTATATATACATATTGTTAAATATCTGAGATATTTACCATCTGGTCACAATCTGTTTTTAGAGGGAGCCCATGCCTAGTGGCAGAATACTTCCTTTACACGAGGAATAAACAAAATCCAAGTAAACTAAAAGCAAAGAACAAGGTAGCCGCAACGGGTAGCTGCAATGGGAATTCTGCTTTTACATAAAAGCCTGAAAAAATTACTGCCAGCCCTAGAAGAAAACAGATGAAGAAATAATTAGGTTACAATTCTATACATTCTTAACTTGGAATAAGTCCTACTTACTGCCGTGGTGTGGTTCCTGAGCAAAGTGTTCCACCTCTTAAAATAAAAGGTTTCTGATCTTTATGAGAAAGGTTGGGAAATATTCTCTTCCCATCTCTGTCACTTATTCCTTGTCCAAAAAGATGTGTCCAAAAGATGTCCCATCTCAGAGATAGACCTTAAAAATTCTCTGCAGAGATATCCTTCATTTTTCATTATTTCTGGGCATATGGGCCACTCTTAGGGTCCTCCGCTTCTACAATGGAAAACCACATGGAGTACAGCCCTTAAGTAGAAAAGCCCTTCAAATGGAAAGATCCATGATCTCTCCTTGGGGTAAGCTACAAATTTCGGGGAGATACTTTTGTGAGAACTGCTGCCCGGTGACATAGTAAAACATGGCTACATGGTGGTTGGTGTACAACTCCCATAAGCCATAGTCTATGCCAGGGGTCTCCAAACTCGGCAACTTTAAGACTTATGGACTTCAACTTCTAGAATTCCTCAGCCAGCCAGCCATGCTGGCTGGGGAATTCTGGGAGTTGAAGTCCACAAGTCTTAAAATTGCCAGGTTTGGAGACCCCTGGTCTATTTAGATAGATTATGGGAGGCATAGTCTAAAATATTTGGAGGCACCAAACAGCCTAGACCAGCACAACAAGACCTCCTAAACTTGTCTGTTCAATAGGCCCCTGTAGCTGGATAAATGACCCAGATGACTGAGTAGTTGACAGTATCTAACCAAGCTCTGCTCTGAAGAGGTAGCAGGGTAGATAAGAACCACCTGTGCCATTTCAGACTGGAAGAGATATAGGGCTTAAGAAATTAGAATCGGAGATAGCTCCTTCACAAACTACTTTTTGTTGGGCTCCTTTTCTCTGGACCTATTCAGATGTTTTTTTAAAATCTACATAGCATTCAGAAAATTATTTCGAGTTACAGACTCAATTCACATCTACTTAGCATCTTGATCTTAACTCGTACTACTGCATGTGTAGTTTGGCTCCATTGTAATGCCCATAATTATTTCACCAAGAGCCTTCAGACTGGTAATACTGATGCTATAGGTTGGCCCCTTTTGCGTTAGGAGATGCCTTATCTCCTGGATCAATTAACATAGGGCTCTCTTTTGTTCATTTGAGTTTGTGTTGTCTCCTGGAAACCGCCTGGGCAAGTCCCTGCAGTTTTATTGGCATGGTTTTTCAGAAATGGTTTGCCATTGCTTGCTTCCTAGGGCTGAGTGAAAGTGACTGGTTCAAGGCCATCCAGTTGGCTTTGGGACTGGAGGTACTACAGCAGGACCAGAAATCAGGGTTTCCTTCTAGCTTGGTACCTTAACCACTATACCAAATTAGCTCTCTAATGTATATGTAGGGATGTGGGTCTATATATATGTTGTACATGGTATGTTTAGGTGTGTGTCATGTATGTGTTTCACTTTGAGAGCGGGCAACTAAATTTCATTTTTGATGTGTGCCATTGTGCCCACAATATAAAAATGACAATAAAGGTTATCTTATCTTAATGAGTGCTAGGGGGAATTTTGAAATCCCCCCCACAAAATATTTAACATTTGCAACCCTTTAAAAAAACAAACAAACAGATGTTATCTGCCTTGGCATCCACCCAGAGTCTTTTGGAGTGGGGCAGCTATAATAAATCATCATCAGCGTCATCATCCCAAATTAAGGAATCTTAGGAGCTGAGATTCTGTTTCAATCTAATTCAATCTGTACCAAAACTGGGCCTCCCATATCTAAGCGGCATGTATATGATGTATGTATGTCGATGTCAGGGGTCTGCAATCTTGACAACTTAAGACTTGTGGACTTCAGCTCCCAGAATTAGCTGGCTGAGGAATTCTGGGAGCTGAAGTCCACAAGTCTTAAAGTTGTCAAGGTTGCGGATCCCTGGTCTATGTGAATGAGTATATGTGTGTATGTCTCTGTATATGTACAGATAATCCTCAATTTACAACCACAATTGGGATCAGAATTTCCATTGCTAAGCAAGGGCAGTTGTTAACTGAGTCAGGCCCAGTTTTATGAACTTTTTTTTTTATCATGGTCGTTAAGCAAATGACTGCAGTTGTGAATTGGCTTTGCTTGTCAGAAGCTGGTTGGAAAGGCTGCAAAAAGCGATCACATGACCCTAGGGGGCACTACAACTGTTGTGAATACACGCTGCTTGCCAAGTGCTTGAATTCTGATCATGTAGCTGTTGGGAGGACGACAACGGCTATAAGTGTGTGGAGCAATTGTAAATCACTTTTTTTCCAGTGCTGTTCGAACTTTGAACAATCGCTAAATGAATGGTTGTACATCAAAGTCTATGTGTGTGTGTGTGTGTGGTATGTACAAGTATGTATAGTATTCTACACCAAGGAAGGTGACGTAGAATTCAGTTTCTATGGGCTGCCTAGATTTGGGTCCTGGAGGTCCATTATAAGAGTTAGCAGAGTAAATATTCATTCACTGTTGAATATTATTAATGCTTTTAATAGACAAGGAGGTAGAACGGTCCATTGCCAGTGGAAATTTTATTGAATCGACGCTGTCACAGAAAGGTTGAAAATCCAGCATCCTCCCCCACTAACTACCAAGGAATTAGGTAACCAGGAAGACCCCTTATGCAAGCTACATAGAACTTCATGGAAAATGCACAAGAGCATGGTTGCACAGTAGTTGTCTCCTGTGGCCTGCCTCTTCAACATGTTGTCTCCTAAACAATCCTATTGTTGTGTTAGGCTGAGAGATAGTAACCAGTTAGAAAGTTTCAGGTCTGAGGCGGGATTCAAACCCAGATCTCTCCAGAGTTTGACAATCCGTCTGTTATTATAGCATTTTTAATGACCCCACCCCCAAATCACCTGCCAAAACCATCACTCGATTTGAGATTCCTTTTACAGTATACTAAGCCACTTTCCCTTATCTGATGCCACAGATTTGACCAGATACAAGGGTCTCTTCCCAAAAATCTTACTCAGGAAAATAAAAGTAACTAGAAGCTGAGGTATAGCCCTCCTGTTTGCCTTCACACACACTATTGTTCCACATTGTGGCTTGTTTGAATCAGTAGAAATGACTGCACTCAACCATAATCCTCACCTAAATGAGCTTTAGTTCTTAGTCACTTTGTTTTGTGATTCCTCTTAGTGTCTGGGAAAACAGTTCAGAGTTCCTGATTATCTCATTATTATGTCTCATTTCACACATAGCCACAGCACGGCCTTCACCGTGCAAAGTCTTCTCAGCTTCCCCAAAACACAGCTTCATAAAGCTGCTGTGAAGCATAAAACTGTTGTGCTGCTTCACCCTCAGAAAACTGAGAAAATTCTCTTATCATAAGAAATGACCTGGGATTGGAATCGATGGACAATTTTTAAAGTGCAGGTAGTCTCTGAAACAACATTTCCCCCTTGAAGTAGGGATGGAAGGTAAACATTCTGGCTTCTTGCTTTAATTGCCTGGCAACAATCCCTTCCGGGTTAATTAAAAGCATCAGCATGTCTATAGGCACGTCTATTCAAACCTGGCTGTGACAATAATGGCTTAGTCTTGATGGAAGCGTGTTCCTGAGCATGGCTTGAAGCTATGATAAGCATGGACTGTAGCTCCTTGCAGACATACAGTAAGTTCATGTATGAGCAACGATTAGCTTGTTTCTGCTGTGACCTTTGATTTCAGCTTGTGAATGAAGCATTTTCTCACAGATTTTTAGCCATGTCAAGTGGAATAAGGAAGGGGGGGGGGCTTTGTATGAGGCTGAAGGTCAATTATAATTAATTACTGAGAGGACTGCATGTGAGCCACTCTGTCTTGCTTTGCTGAAGAAAGGCCCTTTGGTTCTCCGTTACTTGCCAGTGTGACAGAAAACCATGTCCAAACAATTCCTCAGTTTTGGATCAGATGGATAACACCAGTGGTTTTCATGACAGAAACTTGGCATTCAGCTGTGTACCAGTTTGTCTTTACGGTTTTGACGCACCAGAGCTAATTGAACCACAATATGTAAATGAGGGGAAAGAATTAGTTACTGATTGGTTAAGTTGCTTCTGACATCAGAATGATCTCAGTTCAAACGCACTTGAGTTTGTGGGCATCATTCAGGCTGTGAAGATTCTCCGTCATCCAGGTCATGGTTGTCTCAAAGGTGCTTTTTCAAAAGGCAATTGGACTTTGTTTTTCCTAGGAAAACTTTTGAAAAAGCACCTTTGGGACATTCAGGCAAGACATACTAATAGAGAGTTGTAGGTAGAGGATAAAGGCAACAGCACCTGTAGGTTAGTAGCTGGAGAGAAAAAATCTGCAACCAGGCTATTAATATTACAAGCTCCAGCTATTGTGCCTCTGACTTTTTTTTCAGAACTGTGTGCGTGCAAGGACAACTTAAACAACTGATTCCATGTAATTACAACAACACTAAGCAAGATTAAATTCTGATTTTCAAATGTATAATCCTTAGAATAGGTCTGGCTGGCTGTAATATGGAAATGTTCCCATGTTGCAGAGGGTAAAACTGAGGCTGCGTTTTATATAGATTTATTTTATTGCAATTACATACTTCCATAATTGGATGACTATTATTTAGTGGCTATCTAACAGTCAACCAATGAAGCAATGATGGTGATACCATCTGCCCTACCTGGAGAGTATATCACAAACTCTGACAGCAATTTGGAAAAGATCCATAAGGTTAGAGTGAGATTGTCTCCCTACATCTTGTTTAGCATTCAGGATATTGAGCAGATTTCATCCATATTTTTGTGTTTTGTTGGTTTGGGGGTTTTTGTTTTTGAAGTTTGTCTTTCCCTGAAATCAGTTACTACATGCTTGATTCTAAAAATAATTGTAAGTATAAATATGCAGATATAGTTGATGTAGTTTTATGCTTTATATATAACTCTTGTTTTAGTTAATGATTTCTAACATTTTCTGCAGAGGCCAGGCAGGCTGCATTGACCGGTGGCCTGTGTGATAGGAATTGTGGCGGATTATCCTGAAGCAATAAATTCTTCTCCAGCGGAGTTTTTTTGCTCTAACACATAAACTGGGATTTTGGAGAATTGCAGTCCAACATATCCTGAGGGTATCAAGTTATATCTCTGCTTGGCACAGAGCAGAACATCAGGGATAATTATTAAAAAATCTAGACCTTACCCTATTAACATATGCTGATAATAGAGACAATAAAGTCAGACTAATTCTTCTGAATTAAGTCCAGAGATGAGATTAGTTTGTTAAACAAAACTGCACCCTGCAATATTCAGAAGAAAATAGATACAACAGAATAAGAAGCTTCTTGTTGTATATTTTGTGCTAAGTTTAGTTACCTCTGGAAACCGGGGGTTTTCCCCCCAACAAATGTATTAATTTATTAACTGTAAAATTATCATTAAAGAAAAATACAAGAAAGAAATAGAAAAAAAGGAGATTTAAAAGCATTGCAAAATTAAGATTAAAAGATTTCAAAATGACATTGATATAAATCTGTAAATGAAACATTTTACATCAATTTGTTTTATATCAATTTCAAAATATGTCAGTACTAAAATTTTACTGTTATTCAATAATTAACAGCAATAACTAGTACAATTCAAATTAAAAGAGGAGGTAAAGCAATAGCAATATTTTTTGTCTGATATAATAAATTTGTCAAATTGAACAAATAATTTAAAATGGAATGTTATAATCTTACATTAAGCAGTCTCAAATTTTGGAGGTTGTATAACCCTGTTTGTAAAATTATTATTATTATTATTATTATTATTATTATTATTATTATTATTATTATTATTATTATTATTATTATTATTATTATTATTATTATTATTATTATTATTATTATTATTAAAAAAGGTTTCCACATTCACTTACATTTTGTATCAGATTTTTTTTAATATGAAGTTAGTTTTGACATCAAGGTATATACTTGTATATGTGCATGAGTGCTTAATTAATCATAGCTTAATTTGCTATTCCTCTGTGGAAGGAATTGTTTTCCAATGAGAAGCAGAGAGAATCCTTATCTTATAGAAAAATCAGTTCAGTATTATTTGTGGGAATATAAGTTTTAGTAATATTTAATTTAAAAAATAGCAGGCTGTACAGAAAAGTCCATCTTTACAATGTACCTGTTTGATTCTATTATAAATCATTTTCCAGAGTTGGTAGGTTTTACAACATTACTACCAGGTATGAAAAATGAAAAATCTTATTATTTAGTTTCCAATATTTTTTTAAAGAATGAATTACCTATTTTGGCAATAAATACTGAAGCAATATACTGTTGGTAGAACAATCCTCTGCAAATCTGCATTTTTCTTCCATCAATATTTCCATTGTTACACACTGATTTTCATATTTAAATGTTGCATCCTTTTAATCATGGAGTTTTTCACCTGTTCACTTTTTGAATCATTATTTCCCCAGGACATTATAGATAAGGCCCAATAAGTGATATGTATTTTATGTGATCGTTTTTCTTAAATCAATCACATCATTAAGTGATTGGTAAGTTTGTCATTCCTTTGGGCTATATTGCTTATTTGTAGATATTTAAACCAATGAGATGAGTTTAGCTATTCTGAAGAGAGTGTCTTGTCCTCCTTGCTCATTAATAATTATGTTTTGCAGTCTGCACTAATTATTATCCCTGATCAAATGTCTTTGCATATTCTCCTTCACGAAAATAAAGGAGGCGATACATCTCCACTAATTCTATTTTCTATATTTATCATATGTTTTAAAAACATTATTTATTATAAAATGATGCCTTACAGACCAACGAAAGTCAGTTCGGTGTAGTGGTTAAGGCATCAGCAAGAAGCTGAGAGGCCATGAGTTCTAATCCCAACTTGGACACAAAGCCAGGTGGGTGATTTTGGTCTAGGCATTTTCTCTCAGCACTAAGAAAGAAGCACTGACGAGCCATTTCCGAAAAACCTTGCCAAGAAAATTGCTGGGACCTATCCTGGAAGTCACCTAGAGTCAAGAATGACTCGAAAGTGTGTGCATGCGCACTCATGCACATACACATGCAATCACCACCAAAGGTATCCATGCAACTCATCTGGAAGTCTTACTCCTTTGATAGAAGCAGCTCAACTGTAATCAAACAACGGTATTAATAGCCTATCCCAGGTCCTTGGGAAGGACTTGATAGGAGGATAAACATGCCAAATCCAGGGTAAACATCTGGCTATGTGACCAACCATAATAATAATAATTTGGAACAGTTGACCTTCTGGGACAATAACTCTAATATTATTAAACGCCAACATCTGCCTATCCCAGATCCTTGGGAAGGACTCAATAAGTGGACAAAAATGTCCACAGTCTTAAAACCTGGCTGATGGTGTGACCAACCATAACATGATATGATATAATCCGGTCTATTCAAAATATTAATATTTTGATTAAATTTATTATATTCATTACCTACCTGAAGAAGCAGAGCTCTCACAAGAATTTTACTTCTCTTGACTGCCTCATTGTTAAGATCTGGAAATACTGAATTCGCTCACTTTAAAAAAAAAAATCCAGGATCCTATCAAATTGTTCCAAATTTTTCTTGTTATTTGTTTGTTTCTGGTCATCGCCCATACTTTCTCAGTTTGGATTATTCATCAGAGCCTCTTATGGTTTCAAGTCAACGTTTGTTTGTTTTTTCTTTTCGGGCCCATTATGTTTTATTTCTTCCTCTTGTTTTTCTGGTTACAAGAAATAAATAATTTGGACATAAAACAATAATATTCTATCTATTGAGTTATTTCTTCATCCTTGGCTTTCTAGTTTTCTGTCCACACTAACAACATCCTTGGGATCTAAACGTGTTCAGCCCTCCCTGGGTTCTTGAGTGGGGCTTCTCTCTCTTTCTAAAAAACATCTATTCTGCAAAATTTGGGATTTCCCTAAGCTTTCTGGTACTCACATTGTGTAGCTGCATAACACTTCTTCACATAGATAAGCATTCATGTTCAGAATGAGTTTAGTTTATAACCTATTTATGTTTTTTTTTAATCGTGCAATTCTAATTGAGAGCTTTCAATTCTGTTTCCATACCTGAAACGTGACTAAATTACTTTCATTTTTTTTTCATTATGGAAAAGTGCTGAATTACCCGCACCTTGTTGGATGGTCGGAGAAAAATGAACAGGAGGCTTCTCCACCCTATTCTGCTCACAAAATAGAAATTGATAAAGGAACAATCCAAGAGCTTTTTATTAGAAAGTCTCCTGTTTCAGTCAATCAGATGCAGGTTAATGGGTAGAATGCTTAATTAACATTGGGAAAGATTTGGCCAAATTAGGACCTACTTCTGGGTAAATACTGTAGAAAGATGTGTGACTATGTGGCATGTGGGATTTCTATTACAAAGAACAACACCCCTCCCCCAATGTTTTAGCAATACTACAGAGCTACAGTTATGATCACAACTGAGCCTGACATTCTGTTGCTAAGTGAGACATTTGTTAAAGTGAGCTTTGCCCCATTTTACGCCATTTCTTGCCACAGTTGTTAAGTAAATCACTGCTGTTGTTAAGTTAGTAACATGGTTGTAAAGTGAATCTGGCTTCCCCATTGAGTTTACTTGTCAGAAGGTTGCAAATGGTGACCACGTGACTCCAGGACACTGCAACGGTCATAAATATGAGTCAGTTGCCAAGAGTCTGAATTTTGATTACGTGACCATGGGGATGCTGCGACAGCTGTGTGGAAAAACGGTCATAAGTAATTTTTTTTCAGTGCCATTGCAACTTTGGTCACTAAATGAACTGTTCTAAGTTGAGGACTACCTGCACATGATGGAGTCAGAGTAAGTTTTTTCTAGGTACACAATAGGAGAGCAACGCTAAGAATCTCTCTGTCACTGTTGACTGGAACTTATGTGTGAGGCCAAGGGATAACACAGTCTTGTATGGCTCGGCAATTTTTTTAAAAAAATCTTTTGAGGTGAGTTTGTTTGACATTAGCCATGCTTTCTGATATCATTTTCAGGAATTGATTTCCTATGTGTTTTTCACATTGTCACACATCCTGACCTCCCACATAATCTGAATAGATGGTGGCTAAAGAGCACAAAACTCCGAAGAAGAAAGACATGTTTGTTTGCAGTTAAACTGAAGCTGAGCAGGGGGATAGCAAACGAATATAAGAATTGTGGGTGGTTTTCTCAGGAAAAAGTAAGACCCATTTTTTTAGCAATGTACTCCTATATTTAGAACTTCTGAAACTGGACACATATGCTACATTTATGGGCATGAATATGTACTCTGCTTTAACTAATTCAGGCATTATATCCAAAATAGTCTTACCAGAGCTCAGTCCAAGAATATAATTTTAATATCTGCAGTAAACTCTAGATTCTAGAAGGTAGGAAATGCCTCCTGAATAATTGCAGAGTACTTCTTTCTTACCTTGCATTAATATTTGTAATAGCTCTTCATTGCTAGCCATAATCAAACCCAAGCTTCAAACTTCAACATTATATATCTTCTACTATTTCTCCAGCACTTCCTCCTCCCTATTGCTCTTACTTCTATATTAAACCTTTGCTACTGGGTTGGAGATGTTTCTTTGTTAAAATGTGTATTTATATATCCTGTTTCCTCCAAGGACATTGTAACACCCCAGGGTAGTGGGTTAGGCTGAGAACTGGAGACCTAAATAGAGAAGTTGAGCTCTGTATCCCTAGGCTGGATATCCTTAGTTTGTCCACCTTCCAAAAACAAAGGGCTTGGCTTCCGAGGCTGTAGGTGCTTCATCACCGGAGGATTTTAAGAAAAGACTCGACAGCCACCTGTCTGAAATAGTATAGGGCAGGGGTCTTCAAACTCGGCCCTTTTATGACTCATGGACTTCAACTCCCAGAATTCCTCAGCCAGCGTGCCTGGCTGAGGAATTCTGGGAGTTGAAGTCCATGAGTCATAAAAGGGCCGAGTGTGAAGACCCCTGGTATAGGGTCTCCTGCTTGAGCAGGGGGTTGGAATAGAAGACCTCCAAGGTCCCTTCCAGCTCTATTCTGATTGATTGGTTGGGCAAGGAGATAATTTTCTTTCCTCCATCCAACATGAAGCTGGACAGCTGGTCCTTGCAGGATCCTTGCTTTACCTTCTTTTCTTGGCTAATTAGGCTGAAGCAAAGGAGGGGGAGGAGAAGGTCTTCTGCCTCCTGCCCCCCTCCTCTTCCCCCCTCTCTGCAACGTGCCTTGCTATGCACAGAAAGCCACTCAGCGACAAGGCCATCTTTGTGGCTGTTGCTTGCATGCAGAATTCCCCCGCCTCACCCCTTCCAAACATTAGCTGCCCTTAAACATCCTCAGCTGAGAGTGGTGCTATACAAAGCTGCAAGGGAGAGATAGCTCAGGTTTAAGAGTGCCAGGGAACATGTCGCAGCTCTACTAGAATAAAAGCCAATTCCTGGACCCACAAAGATGATGCATATGGAAAGCATTTTTAGTCAGTCACTTGCAACCTGGCCTTTGCATTCATTGTAAGGCACTGAGAAAATCTCAGCCCCATTCTCAACAGTAAGGCCGCCAAACGAAAGACATTCAATCAACTGCTTTTCAATTGTTATTGAATTACATAATCAATTAACTATGTGTATATTAATACACCATCTGCAGGGATGTCTCTTTGAGATGCCTGAAATGTAATTTTTTTTTAAAAAAAAAATGAAACTATCGTACATGGTTATTTAAGGAAAATAATAATTTTCTTTTTTTATTCCTTGTTTTCTGGGATTTGGAAAATACTGAGATGATCTGCCTTATCCTTCTGTCTTTGCACATTAATTAAGTAATGCTTTAGATGATTGATGTAGCAATTCCTGGCTGCAGCGTCTATGTGTGCTGTAAAGTAAAAGAACAAATTAAGTGATTGGGGGTTTTTTTTCTCACCTTTTAGTGGCATCCCAGATTTTTCTGCCAGAGACAGCTGCACCATTCTTACTGTTGGGTGGTTTTTGTTTTTATTTGGGGGTGGGGGTTATAAAACTCTATAAAGTATCTTGTGCATTTGGTGGTACTGTAATAAAAAGGCATAATAATTGGAGCTATTTACAAGGCATTAACGTTTACACTGAATAACTCAGAAATAGAGTGTTAATCAGAACAGGTCATGGGATGTGACTCAGCCTGCACAGGCTACTTGAGGTAGATTCTGAACTGCAGATATTGACCATTACAGATATAAGATTTTTTTTTGTATGGTGATTGTGGGGGGGAAGCAGAAGGAAACATGGAACATGCGAAAATTGGTAGTTACTGATTGATTCCAAGTGAGATTCAAAATTTTATTTGTTTAAATTTTTTAGGCTTTTTTATCCCAACTTTATTATTTTTATAAATAACTCAAGGTGAAAAACATACCTAAAAGCTCCCTCTTCCTCCCCCCCCCTCCTCCTCCTCTTTCCCCACAACAACAGCCATGTGAAGTGAGATTGGGCTGAGAGAGAGTGACTGGCCCAAAGTAACCCAGCCAGCTTTCAGGCCAAAAGTGGGACTAGAATTCACCATCTCCTGGTTTCTAGCCTGATGCCTTAATCCAGGGGTCTTCAAACTTGGCCCTTTTATGACTTGTGGACTTCAACTCCCAGAATTCCTCAGCCAGTGTGCCTGGCTGAGGAATTCTGGGAGTTGAAGTCCACAAGTCATAAAAGGGCCACGTTTGAAGACCCCTGCCTTAATCACTAGACCAAACTGGCTCTTGTCCCATTTCCTTTACCTGGGACCTAGAAAAGTAACTGATTCAGATGTCCATGGGCAAGAGGCCTTCAGAGGCCATCTCCTGGCTGTTCTGCTGAAGCCTTCCCCCTGAGCAAGGGGGTCCTTTTGCTCCTCTTTCCTATATGTGGTTTTCCTTGTTTGTGATTCCCTTTCCTGCAAATAATAAGTATACTGGATAGACACATGAATGATGACTCTGACAAACAATGTTCTGGTTCATAAGAAAAGCTATGTCAACGTGTCCTTGAAGACAAACATATCAATGGATAAACTGCAGCAGAGATCCTTCTGAACTGCTGATAAACTATTTTTGCAAAACTGTCATAGAATCATAGAGTTGGAAGTGACCTCTGAGGTCACTTGATTCAGAATCCTCTAGAGCAGGGGTAGGCAACCTTGGCTCTTTTATGACTCGTGGACTTCAACTCCCAGAATTCCTGAGCCAGCATGGCTCAGCTTGGAAACCTCTCCCTTTCCCCTCAGCATGGCTGGCTCAGGAATTCTGGGAGTTGAAGTCCACGAGTCATAAAAGAGGCAAGGTTGCCTACCCCTGCTCTAGACTGTCTCTGACAGATGACCATCCAGTTTCTCTTGAAGATATCCAATGAAGGAAAACTTATCACTTGATGTGGTACTAATTCCACCGGATGAGAGTTCTTTCTCAGATCTAGTCTGAAGCTGCTTACTTGTAGCTTTAACCCACTGATTCAGATTCTCTTTTCTGGAGCATAGGGAATAAGTGCTATGAGACCTTATAAAAGGATGCCTTGCCAGTATTTTTGACTGCATGTCATACAGTATCTTTCTATTGGCCATAGTGACCATAGCAAAAAAAACCTTTAAATTTCAAACTTCTGGAGAATAAGAGCTTGCCTATCCCCCAAATCTCTCATTTGCTTTATATGAATGATCTGAAGCTTTATGGAAAATCAGAAATCAAAATCCAGTCATTGACAAGTACCATAAGAATTTTTACCACAGATATAACAACGGAATTTGACCTAGAAAAATGTGGACAAGCAGCAATAATTTGGGGTAAAATCACGAACAGCAATAGAACTGAGTTGTTGAATGGCTAAACTATCTGGAGCCATCAGGATGAAGCCTACAAGTATCTGGATAACATCAAGCATGGATAAGTTAAAAATGTAATAAATAAAGAATGCATCCAAAGAGAAAATTGCTAAAGACAAAATCAAGCGGTAGAAACACCATCAGAGCCATCAATATCAGGGCCATACCTGTGATATTATACATTGTGGAATTATTAACTGACTACAAGCTGAACTGGGCAGTTTGGATATAAAAAAAACCCCAAGAAAACTGATGACTTCTGTAGTCATTATGCATTACATCCCCATGGTAATATTGATAGTTTATTACCTGCCCCACAGAAATGAAGGCAGAAGTTTATTTCAAGTCAGACAAACTGTCAGAGAAGAAAAGCATGTTGATTACATAAAAGATGGCCAAGAACAAGCATTGAGGCAAGTTAAAAATTGGAACTTACTGACTGTGCAGAAAACAAAACATGAATATTGAAATACTGTAATAAAAACATGAACAGAATGCTGGCAAGAAAAAAACATTGTTTCTACAAAAGATCAAGGGAAAAGTGGATAAAGATGAAACCTGGCAATGGCTTACAACTGGAACATTAAAAAAAGAAACTGAAGGCTTGGTTGTGGCTGCTCAGGAAAAAAGACATTCAAACTAATGCAAGCAAGGCGGCATTTAAAAAAAAAAATCATAAAATATTTCAAAGTGTGGATTGGGCAAAGAAGCAGAAGATCACATACTCAACTCAGGCAAGAAGATTGCACAAACGGTTTATAAACAATGACATAACACATTCACCAAAATGATTCACTGGAACATCTATAAAAGTTACCATGTGCCAGTAATGAAAAATTGGTGGAAATACAGAGTTTAAAAAGTAGTTGAAAATGAGCAGGTTAAAATATTGTGGGATTTTGGAATACAACTGTTAAAGTTTTGGCCCATAACCCACGAAATTTAACTGTAATTGAACAAATGAAAGTGTGTGGATAATTGATGTGGCAATACCAGGAAATAGTAGAATAGAAAATAAAGAATTGGAGAAGATTACAAAGTATCAAACTCTGAAAATCAAAACTGAAAGATTATGCCATAAACCGATCCTGATGGTCCCAGTGTTTATTGGCACACTGGGCACTGTATCCCAAAATCTTGGACAGCACTTAGAAAATCTGCACATTGATAAAATTTCCATTTGCTAATTACAAAAGGCCACACATATACTGCACAGATAAATAATAACATCCTATATTCTTGAGAAGAACTCGATGCTTATAAAGGCCAACACCAGCCAAAGGACTGGCAGCTGTGATTTTGTAGATATAATATAAGTAATAACATCCTGCGTTAATATTTTTAATATTAGACAACAATATTTATCTATCCCAGGTCCTTGGGAAGGATTTGATAGGTGCCAAATCCAGTCTAAACATCTGGCTGAATGTGCAACCAACTATAATAATAATAGACGGTGTGGTACAATAGTTGAACTAGGGCTGAAAGATTTAAAGTGGTACCTTGGTACTCAACTGCATTGAAACTCATCGAATTTGGTACTCAACGCATTTTGATGTGAAAATTTTGTCCCGGTATTCATCATTTGTTTGGTACTCAATGCACAAGCAAGAACGTGTAGGTGTCGGCTGCCTTCTGACTCACTACATTACTCCTTATGGGAACAATGTATTTGGTATTCATTGTTTTTTGTACTCATCGTGCCTCCTGGAACCAATTAATAACGAGTACTGAGTACTTTCAAATCTCCCTTCAGCTATGGAAATTCACCGGTGACTTTGGGCAGTAAGTCACTCTCAGTCCAAGTCACCTGAGAAGGAATTACAGGTAGTCCTCGACTTACAACAGTTCATTTAGTGACCGTTCAAAGTTAAAATGGCACTGAAAAAGTGACTTATGACCGTTTTTCACGCTTATGACCATTGCAGCATCCCCATGGTCATGTGATTTACATTCGGATGCTTGACAGCTGACTCACATTTATGACGGTTGCAGTGCCCCGGAGTCACGTGATCCCCTTTTGTGACCTTCTGACAAGCAAAGTCAATGGGGAAACCAGATTCACTTAACCACCGGGTTACTAACTTAACAACTGCAGTGATTCACTTAACAAATGTGGCGAGAAAAGTCGTAAAATGGGGCAAAACTCACTTAACAAATTTCTCACTTAGCAACATAAATTTTGGGCTCAGCTGTGCTCGTACGTTGAGGACTGCATGTATTATGGGGTTATGTTATAATGTATGGCTCCCTAGTGTTCCTGGAGAAAAGGGAGAATACAAATACATGCTGTAGGCCAGGGGTAGACAACCTTGGCTCTTTTATGACTCGTGGACTTCAACTCCCAGAATTCCTGAGCCAGCCACGCTGAGGGGAAAGAGAGAGGTTTCCAAGCTGAGCCATGCAAGCTCAGGAATTCTGGGAGTTGAAGTCCACCAATCATAAAAGAGCCAAGGTTGCCTACCCCTGCTGTAGGCTATGTATTTAAAAATAAAGCATTAATGTTTGTTACTTTACTTCTTATATATGAAGGTCCACTTATCTCCAATCCTTTCTGCCCAGCCCAGTACATTCCATCAGAGAGGGCATCCTCCAGGTCCTCTCTGTTAAATATTGTCATTTTGCAGGACTGAAGAAGCATGCCTTCTTTGTCTCACAAACACACGCATCCACACAAACGCATGTAAACACATGCAGAAACACACACCTGGAGCAGCATTCCCCCAGAAATAATGATAGCAACTTCTCTCGTTCAGGAAATCACTTAAAACCTGGCTTTGGTCCCAGGCCTGGAGTTAAATTAGTGTTGCATTTTTGGGGGGGAGGGGTGTGTGCTTTGTTTTGTTTGATTTGTGTTGCTTTTGTTGTTACCGGGCTGTCTGTATGGTATTATGTTTCATCGGTTTTTATGGATTTTTTTTTGGGGGGGGGGGGGTTGTATGCCATTCAAAGTCCACTGGAATTGATAAGCTAGCTATAGCAAATTTGGATAGATGATAGATAGATAGATAGATAGATAGATAGATAGATAGATAGATAGATAGATAGATAGATAGATAGATAGATAGATAGATAGATAGATAGATAGATAGATAGATAGATAGATAGATAGATAGATAGATAGATAGATAGATAGATAGATAGATAGATAGATAGATAGATAGATAGATAGATAGATAGATAGATAGATAGATAGATAGATAATACAGGTAGTCCTCAACTTACAACAGTTCATCTAATGACCGTTCAAAGTTACAGCACTGAAAAAAGTGACTTATGATCATTTTTCACAGTTACAACCTTTGCAGCATCCCCATGATCATGTGATCAAAATTCAGATTCTTGACAACTGGTTTATACTTATGACCATTGCAGAGTCCCAGGGTCACATGATCCCCTTTTGCAACCTTCTGACATGCAAAGTCAATGGGGAAGCCAGATTCACTTAACAACCGGGTTCCTAATTTATCAACTGCAGTGATTCACTTAACAAATGTGGCGAGAAAGGTAAGAAAGGTAGTAAAATGCGGCAAAACTCACTTAACAAGTGTCTCACTTAACAACAGAAACTTTGGGCTCAATTGTGGTCGTAAGTCAAGGACTACCTGTAGATAGATGATAGCTAGATAGGATAGATAGATATAGAGAGCTAGCAAGCTAGCTAATAGACAGACAGACAGACAGACAGATATAGGTAGGCAGGCAGGCAGGCAGGCAGGCAGACAGCTAGATGATAGATAGATAATTTCTTTATAGTTATGTAGCCTATAGTGTGTGTGTGGGATCTTTCCAGATAGTGCTGAACCATTTTTCTTAGCATCTCCTACCCGCAGTGGTTTAGGCTTAACTCCAGTTTAGTAGTATCTGAAGTCTTAGTGATGTTCCATTTGTAGCTTGAAGGAAGTTAGCATCCGAGGAGTGAAGGGATATTAGGAAATTCTCATCCTTCCTATGAGTAGATCTAATAGAATCCACAGGCATGGAACTTGGCCATGCCTCTTTGGATATCCTAAATAACCATTGAATACGTCCCAGATTACTTTTTATATTGCTCTAGAGCAGGGTGCCCAACCTTGGCAACTTTAAGACTTGTGGACTTCAACTCCCAGAATTCCCCAGCCAGTCAATTCTGGGAGTTGAAGTCCACAAGTCTTAAAGTTGCCCAGGTTGGACACCCCTGACCTAAAGCTTTGCCAGTGCAATGCCTTCTAGCCTATAAGGGAAGCGTCTTAGAAAAGCCATTCATAGATTGTGCCCATAAACTGCTTTCTACTTGGTTTTCCCTGGATTTCCCATCAAGAGAATCACTTCCAGCTCTCCAGAGTTTATGTAACTCATCCTTGGAAAAGTATCACTGCTGGCATTTGTATTCTGCACTTCACACACCAGGCAAATTTTGTACCGGGCTGGTGAGTCACTGTCCTCCCTCCCCTTGATTCTCTCCTCTCAGTACAGGAAATGTTTATCAAAGACCTGCTTAATCTCTGCTAACAGAAGTCTCTTGATTTCCAGGAAGTATCCGTGCATTTTTTCCCCCTCGGATGACTGAATCGTGATATTTTACTGCTGAAGCTTTATGACTTTTTGGCATTACTCTGATGATATAATTCCAGTAGAAAGTGAGAAAGGCTGTTGGTCTAGAAGATTCATGTTTCACTTGAGTAGTTTAAAAGAATTAGCAATGCCCTTTCTATACTGGCAAAGTCAAGAGAAGTGAAGAATGACCAAGGTACAGACTTACCTGTAAAACGAAATCTTTTCTCTGCCTGTTGGGGCTAAGAAGCCCTTGGTTTGAATCTCCTTTTCGCAATTAATCCTGCAAGTTCATTAAGTAGGGGAGCCAGTTTGCTCTAGTGGCTAAGGCATCAGGCCAGAGACCAGGAGACAATGAGTTCTAGTCCCACTGTAGGCACAAAGCTAGCTGGGTGACCTTGGGCCAGTCATTCTCTCTCAGCCCTAGATTGCAGGCAAAGGAAACCACTTCTGAAATCTTGCCAAGAAAACTGCAGGGACTTGTCCAGAGACTCATCAGGAATCAACAGTGACTCAAAGGCATATTTATTTCATTAGTCGAGGGATAGGCAACTTGGCACCATCCAGGTGCTTTGGACTACAGCTCCCATCAAACCCAATCAGGAAAAAATTGGTAAGAAAGTGTGGAAGAGCAGTCAGAAACAAGTGCTGCCTTCCCTATATCTATCAACCCAGTCCAAAGCAAGCATCTGTAGATAGGGTCTACTGAGTTTCATGACAATTACCACTACTATAGATGTCAGAGTATGCAACCTTAACCAAGCCAAGTCCTGACCTTGACTTTGGAGTGGTGCACAAAGGCCATACTCCAAGAAGCAGTAGATGGGATCAAAGTAAAAAAACAAGTTTGATTTGATTTCACTTACATTTAATAAAAACAAACTGGTTAATATATGAAATATTTTTCTGCATTTGCCATATGATTCGTTACAATCTAATATTAACATTTAGAGGTCTCTGGGGGCTACCAAAAGCTGCATGTGGCCCTGCTTAGGAATGTGTGTTGATGTACAAGATGGCAACATAACTTAATTGATATTGTTCACACTATTCTTTTCCAGGACATTTAGCCCACTGGGGAGGAAAAGAGAGACGGAAGGGGGGGGGGGAAGGAAAAGACTGAACAACTTAAGTTAATTCATCTCAGAACAAATAAGCAAAAAGAGTGGTACAATATTTTCAACTAACTTCATTAACTGATCATCTGAGTCAGTGAATTATTTTTCATAAAGTTGTGTGGATAGCAGAAAAGTCAAGTGCATTATTACATCTATTTTTCATGGGAATGCAACATTGTCTGTCTGTCTGTCTGTCTGTCTGTCTGTCTATCATCATCATCTAATTTATATAGCCACCCATCTCATTCACTGGACTAGACCAGTTTTATAGGCAAGTTTTTTTGGGGGGAAGTAGTTTGCCCTTGCCTCTTTCCTACGGCTGAGATACAGTGACTAGCTCCTAGTCATCAGCTGATTTTGTGCCCAAGGCAGAGCTAGAAGTCACCATCTCCCTCTTTCTAGCCTGATCCCTTAACATTGCACCAAACTGGCCCCATGGCACACATAATAGACCAATCAAATGCATTAAAAAAAACTCAGTGAAATACGACCAAAATAAATTTAGAACATTAAAAACAAAATGGCAGAAAGACATGCAAGAAAGTGCATCCCATTTAAGCCTCATATATAACCATCTAGCAGGCTTTATTCTGTCATAGGATTCCCAGACTGATTGACAAAATCATGTTTTAAGGACCTTCTGGAAGGCCCACAGGGTTGGAACCAGCTTCACCTCAGAGGGAACAAGGTTCCTCCTAGGGCAGAAAAGGCTTTCTTCCCTGCCCACAAAACTCCCTGATGGGACTCATAATATCGCTCTCCTGCCAAGCCAGGTAGGACAGATAGATGTAACTAGAGAGAAGCAGTCCCTCAAATAACCCAGTCCCATGCCATGTAAGATTTTAAAGATCATAGCCAGCAACTTGGACTCAGAAGCAAATTGGCAACCAATGCAACTTACCAAGCAGAGGTGTAACATGCACAGTTCTTGGAGCATACACAACTATCTGCACTACTGCATCTTGCATGGCTGAAGTTTCCAGATACTCTTCAAGGCCAACCTCATATAGATTGTATGTTAGAAATTCTGTTTATATAAAGCACCACACAGAGCAAACAAAGAGAACAATCACCATGTGATTTACTGCTCAACTATTTTAACTGTAATAGGAAACAGGAAACGCTACTCAGCACAAAAGAGCATAGAGCATATACCATAGATCCAAACTTGTAAATACTGCCGTCTACTGGCTGAATACTACTATAGTTGTTGCATAGAAATACATTCCAACAATGAATTCCAACATTGTATGCAGCCATGGATACATCCCTTTCAAAAAGCATCTATCAAGGAAATTCACTGGAGCAGCCTTCTGTAACAGAAATTTGGCTGGATCTTTATGGATTGATAAGCCATTGTTTACTTAGATATGGTATGCTGAATAACCCCAAATTGGATGAGTTCATACATTATGCCGAACCACAACCCATGGTTTATAATTGTAATATTTTAGATCTCTACCCTTTGTTGGGCTAGGACTAGCTGATAAGTGAGGATGGATAGCTGTACGCAATACGCTGCTTCAAGTAGAGCTCCCTGATTTGGGTTGGGCAAAAGTTGGGTGATATTTAAATTGTGGCAAAGAATTAAAGGAATTTTTCTCTCTCTGTTCTGTCATCTAATCATCAGCCAGATGTTTGCAGCCCAGATCTGGCATCCACGTTTCGTTTTGACAGAAGTTTCATCTTTTGAAAACACAGTTGTTGTTGTTTTTTAAACAAGTTTTATTAGTATTTTTTGGTTTTACAACAGAGTGCTTTGAGAATCCACGTGGAGATAGGGTGGTCAATCATCCAAAGAAAACAATATAATCAAACATAAACAATTCAATAATTCCTTAAAGGTTCTTCTCTATTTCCCTCAAACTATAACCTAGTATTAATACATTTCTAAATAAAATTCAATCATTGTAAAAAAAAATATCAATAGTAATTCACTTATATCAATCAAAATCCTGTTTTTAAGTTTAACTATTTTAAAATTACCATTTTCCACTTTAGCCTAAAATGAACACATAAGTGACATTTCGGGTCTCCCAATTTCCCATAAAGTAATAATTATTTCTAAAATATACATATTATATAACTATTATATTTTAATACTTCTCAACTATATTCTATTTCCTGTACTCTATCAAATATATATTTTATAAATCAATCCATATCTCTAAAGATTCCTCAGTTGCTTTAACATAATCAAATTAATACATTTCTAATTAGCATTCAATCGTTGTAAAAAAAATATCAGTAATATTTCACCAATATCAATCCAACTCATTTTTGAATTTAAAATTTCCAATTTTCCATATTACCATTCCCGACCATAATCAAATCAATAATTTTCATCTCAATAGTATTATCTCAAACCAAAATCCTAAACCTTTAACCTCTCAATAGTATTAGCTCAGTCAAAGTCTCTAAAAGCCTTTTTAATCCATCCAGCTCCCTGATTTGGGTTGGGCAAAAAGTTGGGTGATATTTAAATTGTGGCAAAGAACTAAAGGAATTTTTCTCTCTCTGTTCTGCCATCTAATCATCAGCCAGATGTTTGCAGCCCAGATCTGGCATCCATGTTTCGTTTTGACAGAAGTTTCATCTTTTGAAAACACAGTTTTATAATATGGGATTAAAATATGCAGAGGAGTAAGCCCCATTGAATTGGATGGACATACTTCTAGGTGAATGGAACTGAACAAATCAGTTTTTATTGATTAAGGAAACTAAAGATCTACTTTTTTTAAAAAAAAGCTCATAAATACTCCACAAGCCTTGCTTTAAAAAAGGAAAGAAAGAAAGTGAAAGAATATCCCAATTAGATGCAATCAGTGTTGTAAGTATAGAGAAAAACATCTCTTGCTGGCATTAGCCTGCCTCTCTGTTTTAACTCTACCAATCCCCTCTAAATCCCTGCACACAAAAAGCTGCGTCTTGGGAAGAATCCAAAATAGCCTCCTCCTTGTCTCCTAATTTTATAGTTTGTGAGGCAGTTTAAACTCTGCCATCTCCTGTGAGAACTCGGCCTTAGACTACACGTCTGTGAGAGATGCCCTTGGATATATAACACCGAAATAAGTCTCCCACCTTAACAACCTTGGGAGTCACTAGATGGCGCTCTTTCCCAAAGGAGGCTGTTGCTTGGAAGACTCAAACTCCCTTTTCCAGAAGTCTCTCTGAAGCTCTTTGCCGCTCATTTGCATGTGAATAAAAGGGACCTGTCAAGCTAATAAGAATGCAATTAATTTCCACTGAGCGCATCCTATTCAAAGGTATCTCTGAACGCTTCTGCAGATTTTAATAATATAGCTGGGGGAATTATATAGCATTACAGATAATAAATAATAGATGGTAACAATGGGGGATTAGAAGTGGCAGGTCGGCACTGTTCCCAGTTACACTGGCATAAGAATCCAGATCTATCCTTCCAGGGACAACATCAAAACTCTGCTTTCTTCCTCTTCTTTTGTTGTTACAGCAATCAGAGTATTTCTTAATACATTGAAAAACAAGCTAGATCTTCTTATGCGGTATTTTGCGGAGGAAACATGCTTGAGGGTGATTTAGAGAGCATTCTGGAGATGTTGTTATTATTATTGTTGTTGTTGTTGTTGTTGTTGTTATTATTATTATTATTATTATTATTATTATTATTATTATTATTATTATTATTATTATTATTATTATTATTATTATTATTATTTGCCATTTCTCCTACACATTTACCCTGCTATAAAGCCTAGTTGTCCCAGCAGGTGACCCGTGTGTTATGTATTTCATGGACAACCACACAAAATATTTTGTTAATTCCGGGCATGTATGGAAAGTTAGGATTCTGCAGTAAACAAGTTAGTTTACATCAGAATTGGATAGATAGCTGGTACAACTGAAACTGTTTAAAACTGGCAATCACAGAAGAAAGGATGTGAGTGAGGACATCAGCTGAGGTCTTCTAAGGTGGCTATTTCTCTTATTTTTCAGAGGCTGTGCCTTTTTTAAGGCATTCTCTGAAGGCTTTCCCAAGTCTGATGCAAAGATAACAAAACAAAAAGAGAGAAGACCAGGGTGCCAGCTGGAACGCTGCCCTTTAGCTCTGACCACCTGGATAAAAAGGCTGAGCTATCCTAAAAATCCCAGCCTTCCACAATACAGTTAAATGTATTGTGTTTCAATTTACATTCCAGTAAGCATTCCTAAATATTTCTAAGCACCTGTCAAGGCTTAAAAATTAACAGGTGCAGATTTAAAGGCACCCTGCATCTTTTGGTGCCCTTATTTTAACCCTCTTTTTATTCTTCTCCAGCACAACACACATTTTGGAAAGAAAAATATAAAAGGACTCAGGAAGCTAATCTCTGCCTGTTCGTCCATTGGCAGGATAATTCTCCAAAAGCTGAACAGAATGAAAGTTAATACCCTGGTATTAAAGAGTCAGTTAACATCTTTTGGGAGTTCTCACAACTGACTAGCGCATGTACCCTATTGACTCAAAGAACCGTATCATGTGAACTAGGCCCTGTGTGTATCTGTGCTGCTACTGTGTCTCTGTATGGTAGCAGCTGCATCTCTCTGTTTCTGGGGACAATAGAAGTTCTCAGTCTCCAGACTCTTCAGTCTCCTCTCATCGTGTCTGGAGCATGGATGTGCAAGGATTCCCGTAGGCACATCAGTCAGGACCCAGAAGACCTTAGAACAAGGTCATCAGGCCAGCCCAGGATACAGTTTAAAACCAAGAATTAAGGTAAAGTGCTGGAATATGATATGAGTAGCCTATAGAATAAAACAGATATGTTCTTCTTTTCTCACATTGTGCCAAGGGTTTTTGTTGTTGTTGTTGTTGATTTGCTTGTTTCTTTTTGTTGTTTTTACATTCGTGGCTTATGAAATTTACTGAAATATGCTGAAACACTTTTCATATAAATGCTGGTTGAACAAGCGTTTACGTTAAATTAACAAGATGCTGGTCCCGTAATTGTTAATTTTAAACAATCTTAGTGTTGTTGTTTATAGCTTTTAACGTTTTAAGGTTTTAGCTTGTTTTTCATGATTGTAAATCACTTACAGTCACTTCCGGGTGAAATGGGCAGCATAGAAGTTTACTAAACAAATAACAAATAAAATAATTAGAGAGGATGTGAAAAGTAAAGGCCAAAGTGGTCCCAGCAGTAGTAGGAGCACTCGTAACTGTGACTCCTAAGCTGGGAAAGTGGCTCTAGCAGATCCCAGGAACAACATCAGAGCTCTCTCTTAAGAGAAGGGCAGTGATAGGAACAATTCAGATTCTATGCAGAATTCTCAGGCCTCTGGGAGAGGACCCAAGATTGAGGAAGACACAAATCACCCATAGGGTTGAGAAGGCAATGTTTATTTTGGAATAAAATTTTAACTGGAGTAAAATTTGCCATATTATTTTTTAGTACAGAAGATATCAGCATGGTCAAAAGATTCAAAATGTCCGCCCCAAAGGTATGATTGAAGTGCCATCTGTTTTTTTTACTTGCCTCATGGATGCCAGCTTGAGTTTTTGGGCCTCTCCTTGCAGACAATCTCGGAACAGATTTTGTGCTCTCCGTGCAGCTGCACTCATACCTTACGCATAGCCAGTGGTGGGATTCAAATATGTGAACAACTGGTTCTCTGTGTGGGTGCCGCTTCCGGAAGTCTATTCTGGGCCTGGGCAACAAAAAATTAGCTACCGGTTCTGCCGAACTGGTGCCAACTGGCTGAATCCCACCACTGCGCATAGCCTTATTGCGTGCCATATCATTCTCAAATAGTTATAAGCCATATTAATGTAGGATATAGAGCAGAGAGTTATATTTAAACAACCATAAGAGTATCAACTTGAACTGCCCTATTTCTTTCCCTCACCTCCACAGCCTCAATGAAAGTTGGAGAAATTGTGGCTGCACGGTATCATAGATTGGCTTAAGGCTATGTCTGCTTTAGTAGTTAACACAAGATCTCAGGCACAGAAAAAACCAAGAGGCTACACGTGAAAAGGTTTCCCATATCCTGGAGGTAGAATTGTCGCATTAAAGTCGGCTGTGATTTGTAAGGTCAATACGCTGGCATAAACGTGTCTGCTTGCTTCATTGCAAGATCTCAGCCAACAGATTTTTGCAAGGTGGAAAGGCTCTTCGGTCTTGTTGAACTGCGAAAAGGTTCACAGAACTTCCTAACAGAATTTCCAGCTCAGGTCGTGTGTGTGTGTGTGTGGGCGTGTGCGAGAGAGAATATGGGGCGAGTCAACAACTGCCTTTTGGATCCGGCTTCTGCCTTTTCTTTTCTTTTTTTTATGTAAATTTTATTAGTTTTAATAGGGTTAGGGATAAAATGGGGTCGGGATTAGGATTGGGGTTTGGGTTAGGATTGGGGTTGGGGTTTTCCAAAGTAACATTTTCAATATTTAGCAAACAGCCTATTATCTGGGTACATGTATTTAACTAAGAATAATAGATGTAGTTAATTATCATAAACAGTATTAATTAATCACTCAGTAGCCTTCTTCTAATATATATTCAAAATTACATGTCACATTCCTTTCTCTCTGACTCATTTTTCTAGCCATTGATAAAAGTTATCCCATGATCTAAAGTAGACTGAGTCTTCTTTCTCTTTAATCTCTAAAGTCAATCTATCCATTTCTGCGCACTCTAGAATTTTCTTAATTAGTACTTCTTCAGTTGGTAAGTTTTCATTTTTCCAGTATTGGGCAAATACAATTCTTGCTGCTGTTAATACATGTAGTATTAGATATCTGCAATCTTTCTCATACTTGTCTCCTATTATTCCTAACAAAAACAGTTCTGGTTTAAAGTCTATTTGTTTTTTAGTCATCTTCTCCAACCATAAATGTATTTTAGCCCTGCCTTTTCTTATGTGCAATGGCACCAATTAAAAAGGGGGTAAGGCTACTATCCCATCGTTATGGGTGTCAACTTGGTTATTTTTGCTCCCTTCCTGCATCCCTGAAAGACTTTTCCTTCCTTCCCTTTCGCCAGTTTATCAATTTTACCAAATTCTGCCTTTCCACTAAGGAACCCAAGACGGCAGGTATAATCCATATCTCTACTTTTCCTCTGTCTCCAACCTGCTGGTTTGGGTTAGACTGAATATCTGTAGCTATTCCAAGTTCATCATTGTCTTTCATGGCTTAGTGACAATTTGAACTGTGTTCACTCTAGTTTCACTCAGGGTGGTGCAAATGTTTTCAAGCTGGGGACTAGACGTGGTCCATAATTGGCAGAACAGAGGTTGCATTCCAAAAGGCAGGGAAGACTAGTAGAAAAGTGGAGGGGGCCAGCTATTTTTCATTTCTCATAGTAGGATTATTTATTGTGTTTTTAATTATTTTCTTCTTCTGTCACTGATCCCTTAATATGACAGCATCAGTAAGGACCTCTGGGGCGGTCTGAGAAATGTTGGAGTTGCTCTGATCTCTTAGTCATCCTGTGCCATACGCTGTCATTTGAGGACAGCTTATTTGCTTGTCTTCTCCTCAGGGATGGCAGTTACCAGACCAGAAGTAGCATGCAATGCAGCCTTGATTTCCTTGATTTCCTCACTCAGTCAATAGAAAGAGGGTTGCATATAGACATTGTCCTGGTCAAGAAACATCACATTAATATGAGACTGCTGCTTCCCATTCTTCATAAAAGCAAAGGGAAGGGAGTTGAATTGGGATTTGTATACTTTGATCCAGAATTGGTAACTGAAGGTGCATATCTGGGATTGCCACTTGTCTTACTTTACCAAGGACAGCCTTATTTTTTAAAGATTATTAGAGGATAGTCAACTCAATCTTGCCTAAAGTTATTCATTAAAAAGGGTAGGCATCCTAAGTATCATCTGTGTGTTGGTACTCTGCATATACAGGTAGTCTTCAACTTATAACCAAATTGAGCTCAAAATTTTCGTTGCCGAGTGAGACATTTGTTAAGCAAGTCTGCCCCCATTTTACGACCTTTCTTGCCATATTTGTTAAGTGAATCACTGCAGTTGTTAAGTTAGTAGCATGGCTGTTAAGTGAATCTGGCTTCCCCATTGATTTTGCTTTGTCAGAAAGTCGCAAAAAAGGGATCGCATGATCGCAGGACACTGCAATGGTCATAAATGAGTCAGTTGCCAAGCCTCTGAATTATGATCATAATGCTGTAGGGATGCTGCAACGGTCGTAAGTTTGAAAAACAGTCATAAGTCACTTTTTTCAGTGCCATTTTAACTTTGAATGGTCACTAAATGAACTGTTGTGAATCAAGGACAACCCTGTACCTCCTAATGTGGGGATGGGAAGAAGGTAGCAGAAAACTGTATGTTGTTTTGCAAAATGATCTCTAGACTTCGCCTTGCACAGAATAATATAAGCATGCTTGGGATAAAACTGGGCTTCAGTTGATTTGAGAGCATGTAAATCAAAATGGGCCATTCATTAACAGAGAAAGCTACATGAGACATGGAGGTTTGCAAGTTAGGGGGTAAGAAAATTAATGATAAACAGTTAACTAATGCAACGAATGGAAGAAAAGTAGATGCATTGTTTGTGAAATGAAGAGAACAGGAAAAAAAAACTTCCTGAGAAACTAAGAGAAGAGTGCAATAGGTCTGAATGAAAGTCTCCAGACTTTAGGGAGTAAAGTTGATTAATACATGCAGGGAACTTAATTATGATTGAGGGAATTAAAATGCATGTCATAAAATATTAATTGGGGTTGACTAGGTTATTAAAACTGTCCATTAAAGCAGGGAACCATAAGATGATGATAGTGCCATGTCACACTCCAATGAAGTTGGGTTATTCTGCTAGGTGACACGAATGGATGGAGGAGAAGGAGATGAAAGAATACATAAAATATGATTGGTCCATTTGGAGACCTAAGAATAAATGACAATTTCTTGTGAATTTTGTGAGTTTCTCTGTTCAGAAAAATGAGCTCCTGATTTTTGAATGCATGCTTTAAACATAAGTCTATTCCTACCTACAGTGGAATGAATATAAATCTAAAAGCACAGTGGATTTGATTCTTTGTGATACAACAATGAGGGGGGGAAAAAGAAAGAAAGATACAGGGGTGATGATAGGATCTGAATGTGGCACATAATTATTTTTTTGGGCGGGTAGTGTCAAGATGGACATGGAAGAAAAGGAAAGAAGCGAAACAACCTAGAGTTAAAGTAGAGCAACTGCAGATAGAAAAATACAAGTTCTGCATGAAGAAGTATTGTAAGGTAGACTGATCTCTCAATAGAATGAATGGAAAGGAAAGGACATAAGGAAAGACAATGAGAAGCTGCTCGGAAGAGAGAGAAGTTTGATGTTACCAGTGCCACAGAAGAGTGTGGGGCTTCAATAATGGGAAGTATAAAAAAAGAATGCCAGGTGGAATGAAATTAAAAAGGGGTTAAATGACAACGAAAATGACAACGGTTGCTGTTGCAAGGAATAACAATGAGAGAAAGATCTTCTCTAATATGTATAGAGGGGAAAAAAGTTACAAGGAATGTAATCAAAGAGAGGAAGGAACAGTTAAAGGAGGCACAGAAAGGGCAGAGTAGTTATAGAAATCGTATTTTGGAAGTGGGTGAAGAGGGCCTAGAGCAGCGTGAATGGAATTAGAAATAAAAGTGATGACATGATTTGAGATGAAAGTGAAGAGAAGAAAGGCTGGAAGGAGTATTTTAGAAATTTGAATGAGAAGGATATGTCAAAGAGTGGAATTCAAACAAATGCTATAAATATTCATGTTAAAAAGAATAGATGAAAAGAACATGACTCTTTCGAGCATGATGAAAACTGATGAAACTAAATAAGTGCTACAGTAGATGCAGTTTGCTTCTAGAGTGGCTGCACAAGATGGACTACATCCATGCCTGACAATGTTTACCAGTGTCATTATTATTATTCCCCTATCGTAGGTAAAAGGAGAAAGAATGAATGCAAAAAAGTTACAGGAAAAAATGAATGAATGGAAATTAAATACAAATGGCGAAGAGCAGATGAAATTGTGAATTTTGGTAGAAATGTTTAAGCTACCCAGATGCTGGTAGAAAGGAGTTAGTATGTTGTCTGAGGCATGTCATGAATGCATGTTGAAAGAAGCAGATATATCTGCATATAAGAGCATGCTTCTGTCCACTTGGTTATATGAAAATGAGACTTAGGCATGTTTGGGGAAACATAAGGAGAAGCTAATGACACGGGAATGACATCCTTAAAAACAGTAAAACAGGAAGAAGCTGTGTGAAGAAAATATGAGTGCTGAATGAATGTGGACTGAATACAAAAGCTAGTGAAAGACCTATGTTGAGGTGGTTTGACCATATAGAGGATTTATGAGTTCATAAATGATGATTTAACAGCAAAAGTAATATGGCAAACTTCTCTCAGCAGGCTAGAGAGGAAACCAAAAGAATCAATTTCCAAGGACGCAAAAGTTCAGACAAATCGGTTTGCTGTAGAAAAGCTAAAGAAGCCATTACAGGAGAATTTAAGTGGTTTTCAAATGCAAGATTAATGTACAGTAAAATCAAGATGTGCAGTTGTACCTCTTTCTCCCATTTGCATGATAAAGTGGGCTAGTTTCCACCTGCTTCTTGTTTGGGTTAATGTGTGATCAAGCTGTTTGCCTGTGAACATCCAAGGCTCAGCTAGCTTTTGCCAAATATATGAAGGAAGAATGAATAGACAGAGAAAAAGAGGAAGACTGGAAGACTGGAAGAGCTGAGGTTGGATGGAATTTATGAGGTCCTCTGGAACAGAGAGGTAAAAATACTAAAGAACAAACAGCAATGGACAAAATGGTGCCTGGAAATGTGGAAGCAAGGAAGGTTTGCAAATAGAGAAAGATAGGAAGTTGTGTTGTGTTATGAATCATTATAAACTAGTTTTAGCTACTGTATGTTTCTTTTTCTTATCTCATGCTTTTAACACCTTTGGTTTATAGTGCTTATTCTTTGTATGCTCTGTGCGTAAAGTTGCTTAACCTAAAAGGGTGACTTGATATGTATATGTGTAACTAACAGGAAGGGCAGGTGGAGTCTTGAAGTTCATTGTCAACATTTCGTACCTGAACAACAGACTGAGCAGGCACATAGGTCATCTGGTGAGAGTCTTCTTCTTTTCTTCTTTTTTGACAGTGGGTTTTCTCCCTTTTGGCCATGTCCAAGCAGATACTCTGGCCTCATACAATCCGCTTCCAGTATTTCTGTCTTAAAGGGAGGTGCAATATTTCAAACATAGTAAGAACATCCCTAAAGCCAGTGATGGGATTCAGCCAGTTTGCACCAGTTCGGCAGAATGGGTAGCTAATTTTTTGTTGCCCAGGGCCAGGGGTAGGCAACCTTGGCTCTTTTATGACTCGTGGACTTCAACTCCCAGAATTCCTGAGCCAGCATGGCTCAGCTTGGAAACCTCTCCCTTTCCCCTCAGCATGGCTGGCTCAGGAATTCTGGGAGTTGAAGTCCACGAGTCATAAAAGAGCCAAGGTTGCCTACCCCTGGTCCAGGCCCAGAATGGACTTCCGGAAGCGGCATCCACACAGAGAACCGGTTGTTCACATATTTGAAGCCAGCAGCCAAGAAGTAGCAAATCTCTCCCGCACCCATAATTTATATAGTTACACGTCTTGCAGCACAGTTCGTGTCATGGCAGTCATGGTTTCTTTTCCATTATTTAGAAGAAATAATTATTAGTAAATAGACCCAGTGATCCTATCCGTCTTCAGCGTCGCTGTAGTGCAATACCTGCCTCTAGTATAAAATTGGGCCACAGACTTGCACTCGGGGAGATGGGACCACTATTCCCATTGAAGATCATAGCAGATGTATAATTCAGTTATATAATTTCTACTGTGCATTTATTATGCTCAAGGGGGCTCACAACTGATAAAAACTGTGACAATGAAATCCAATTAAAAATAAAACCAGCAATCCATCACTGTAAAGCTACAATAAAAACAAACCCAATTACAAGAGGACCATAAACAGCTCCCCCCATGAAAACTCATAACCACCTAGCATCAGATACCACACTCTTTTCTAAAAATGTGGGTGTTTTTTTTTAAATGTAGCTTTTAGGCAACTGCTGGGTGTCTGTGCTAAAACCTCTGCAATGATAGGAAAAACCAACTTTTCCATGCTTTTCAGAGCACAGGACCCTGGGAAACACATAGATCCCTGGTAAAAGCCACAAGGATATCATTGCATCGTGATGGCTTCATTCGAATGGGCTGAATTATGTACTGGTAGTTATAGCATCATGCAAGTTATAGCATTTGCATCATTTCCACAGGATATCAGGACACACATGGTGTCATTTGCTCCCTTTGCCTCCTGCCCAAGTATAAACCAAACCTTCCTCTTTATGCCTTAGTCCAGGGGTCCCCAACCCCCGGTCCGTGGACCAGTACCAAGCTACGGCATGCCAGCAACCGGTCCGCACACACAAGGAAAGCCCCATCCGCAGGATGCAGGCAGCAAACAAAACCACGCCCCCTCTGGTCTGGGGAAAAAACCTCTCTCCATGTAACCGGTCCCTGGTGCCGAAAAGGTTGGGGACCTCTGCCTTAGTCAACAAGGGAAAGGAATTTATTTATGGCCTGGTCATCTTAGACCTATGATAGAATACATGACCACTTATTAAGAGTCTCAGGTTCAATTCCTGGAACATCTAGTTAAATAAATCAAGTAGCAAGTGTTGGAAAATACACTTTTCTGACTAATATTCAATTTTAAAATAAAATTGCCTGACAGAATAGTCCAGGGATTAAATGCTTTATTTTGGACTCTTATTCATTAATATACTCAGTTAATTTATATAACTCACACTTTCTGACCCTCAATCAGGAGGTTAGCAATAAAACCAATAAATAATATCAAAATATGAAAATAAAAGCAATATAGAATAGAATACAACCTTCAAAAAATATCTAAAATCTAAACAAACCAAATTGTCATTGGAAAAATTCTTGCTGGATAACTATGTAAATGTATATTTCTATGTATAAAAGTATACATATATGTATATATTCTATGTTTTCTGAAGGGTAATATACATTAGAAATAGTTCATACTGTACTGGTGGACCCCCAAAGAGCCATAAACATCTCCTTTGGGCACTGTCCATCCCCCTTTGATTTTAAGATTATAAATATTCTTTTCATTAAAAAGAAATGAAATGGGATGTTGGTCTGCTGTGAAATTCTACTCTCCAGCACCAAGTTTGATTAATATAATTCCTTGGGGCTCTAAATTGGTCCCTGGAGTATTCTTAGGTAAGAAAAAATAGTGACTAGCTGAGGGCCAGGGTTTTGTTTGGAGGGGTATCCATTAGCCCACCCCCACTAAAAAAAAGACAAATATAACGAGGTTGCTGAGAGCATTTTGATGGGTTCAGAGGGAACTGGAAAGAAATTTCATCAATTTGTCTTCTGTTAAGGGTTGCATTACATATTATGGTAGCCAAATCAAGCATGGCAGCCATTTTGTGATCAGTTGAATCCATTCCCTCTTCTGGCAGCTCTTATGCAAGAATGCCTAAAAGACATTCTCCCCAAATTCCGAATGAGTCCATTGACTTCCCAAAATATTGAGAATCCATAGCGCTCACCATTGGCCTTGCTGGTTGGTCTGTTAAGGAGCTGCTGATTCCCCATTTCTTTCCTAAGACACCATGGTATATGAAAAGGCAGATGCGGGAAAAGATTTATAATATTATGAAGTTATTACAATTATTATATATCAACAATTATTTTATTACTGAAAATTATTGTTTATAATAACGTTTATAGCCATGACTAGGGTTGTTGTTGTGTGGAAAAAGAGGAGGAGGAAAGAATATGTTTTAGGTATGTTCGCTGCTTTGAGTTACTTGTAAAATAATAAAGATGGGATAAAAATCAGATAGAGAGAAAGCGAGAGAGGTGATCGATAGATAGACAGACAGACAGACAGACAGACAGACAAAATTGGCAATTGAACTGGTATGTGCAGTTCAGGTTTATGTTTATGATAGTTTTTTTTAAAATGCTTGTAACGTAGTAAAAATATAATGGCTCTACCTGCTTGGTGTCTACAAAGCCAATTTGGAAACAACAAAATGTTGGAAGGATAAAAAGGCAGTCTCCTTCGAAAGAACTATGTACTTGAGGAACAAGGCCTGGGACCCCTCAGAACCTTCTCCCCATAAATTTCATCTTTCTCCAGGGATGGATGATGTATTATTCCTCTCAGTCCCAAGCACAGGCTGGGATTTCTAGGTTCTCCAACTGCCACATTCAAAGATCTCAAAGGACACATCTTTCTCATTTTGTGATGAGTGCACAATTTAGAGTATTGTTGTAAAGAGAGGAGAGATCCAGCCTGTTGCAAGGGAAATTAGGAGAGGGAGGATGTCAGCTTGAATGATGATTTAGGTCAAGGGAGAATCTAAGAAGGTTAGGGGGAAAAAAAGTCAAATTCCTTTCACAGCACTAATGATAAATCTTTGGAGTACATCTTGGCTGTTGTTTCTGTGGCGACTTTCTGTGACCTGAATTGAAGCAAAAGACAATAATCCTTCTTTGTGTCACCTTCTCTGTGCCGTGATTACATATTGAACATGTGAGTGTATCTTCCCATTGCAGAGAGCAAAGGACAGAGGGGAAATGCAGTAATTAATGAAAAAAATTCTGAAAGAGATCCTCACCATTCAGGAATATTGGAAGCTTATCATCTCTGATTAGACTGCTTTATCCCATTTATTTCAACGAAATCTATTTCCCCGGTTTTCACACAGGTCTTGCTTTTATTGGCTGTATGGTCACACTTTAAAGAGAAGATGTGCAAAAAAAAGAACCTGATTGAATCTTGGGGTACCTCAAGATTCAGTCTTGGGCCCAGTGCTCTTCAACATCTTCATCAATGATCCAGATGAGGAGATAGAAGGGGAATCATCAAATATGCAGACGACGTCAATTTGGGGGGGAATTGCCAACTATTTGGAAGACAGGCTCAAGATCCAGAAGGATCTTGACAGACTTGAACACTGGGCCCTAGTGTGGTTTAATGGTGAGAAAAGTAAGGTCTTATATTTAGGCAATATCTACAGAATGGGTAGATACTGAAGCTGAAACTCAAATACTTTGTCCACCTAATGAGAAGAGAGGATTCATTGGAAAAGAGTCTAATGTTGGGAAAGACCAAAAGCAAAAGGAGAAGGGGACGGCAGAGAATGAGATCAGAATCAGAATAAAGCTGGAAGGGACCTTGGGGGTCTTCTAGTCCAGCCCCCTGCTCAAGCAGGAGACCCTGTACCATTTTCAGACAGGTAGCTGTCCAGTCCCTTCTTAAAAACCTCACGTGATGAAGCACCCACAAGGTCTGAAGGCAAGATAATCCATGGTGGGACTGCCATACATCATTTGTTATTCAAACCTATTTTGTTCCAGGACGTTTGCAGTCTGGAAAAAGCAGGTGATTCTTTTGCAATGCATATTTTGTACTTTTTCCTATATTACAGGCAATGTATATGATTTTAAGGCCGACGTATTCTTTTTTTTTCTCCCCAGTGATTCCAAATTGGGGGGGGGGGGCATCACAGAGACATTGGTAGAAAAAGGCTAATTAGTGTAACTTTGCCTCTTTTGAAATTGTACACACTGCAGTATTTGTATTTCTAGTATGATTAAAAGGGTTTACCATTAAGGAATAGTATTTTATGTATTGATCCTCATTTTCAGCTCTGGTGCTTTTCAGATCAAAGAAGCCTACACCATGAAATTGTGGGCCAAAAACATATTGGCTAGGTGTGCACATTGTGATGTGATGAGGACTGATTTGGGTGGGAGCCATAATGACTTTTAGATGTTTTCACTGGAGGAAGGAAGAGATGGGCTTCAGCCCCTGGGCTTAATAAATGTGCAAGCTTGCATTTAGCTTGGGGAGAGATCATAAGTATGGAATGCAATATATATTCTGCCTCAATTTTAAAAAATACCACCGTTTCTGAGTTTTTTTAATGTATATTATTCCATTTATATAGCCACCTGTTTGCCTTGCAGCCCTGAGCAGTTAATAATCTATTAGAAATGTCCACAAATAACTGTAAAGAATGAAAGCTACACACCACATAAGGGTTAAACACAGGCTGAAGGGGCCCATCTGCAAAGGTAGCCACCTGCATAGCATACCCATTGTCTGTAGCATGCAGCCATTCCTCTCCCTGTTGCACTGTGCCCCAGATAGCTATCCTGATGTTATGTCTCTCTGTCAGGTCCCTGGGCCCGGCAGAGAAATTCATTATCAACTCAGTCCCATTCCACATCACCATCTAATTTGACATCCATGTCATCTGGCAAACAGATGTTTCTATTTTATTTCTTCAGAGAAAATATGGTTAAGAAATACAATCAATCAATCTCTCTGCTGTTCCCTTGGAAAACTGTTGCCCTCAGATGGGATAGTCTTGATCCCAATAAGCCAATTGTCTAACCTGATGGGCTTTTATGGAAGAGGACAGCTTTCTCCACCAGTCAGGAATGAAGAGCACCTCCACTAGGATTGCCTGGATGATAATATTCATAAAATACATTTGTGTTTTTAGTAACAAAACATGTAACCTGAAGATGCCCAATACATCAGTCAATCTGATGTATAATTAGTAGAGAAGAAAAACAAAGCAGTCTTTTATCCTCAACTTCTAGAGTCCTCATGCAGGGCTTGGTCATGACAGAAGCTGCTTAGCTTCAAAAAGTAGGCATCCCGTGTGCCTGGCCTCTTCTTAGGGAAAAACCTGCCTAATCTGTCATGATCTTCAGCACATCTTCAGCACAGTTACATTGGTTAAGTTAATTATGATGCTTTTAGAGTTCCAACTGCTGTGGCCCCTGCCTCAGAGAGCGGTTGAGATTGGGGGAAATTGCCAAGAGGAATGATCAATCAGAATAGAGCTGGAAGGGACCTTTGAGGTCTTCTAGTCCAACCCCTTGCTCAAGCAGGAGACCCTATACCATTTCAGATAGGTGGCTGTCCAGTCTCTCCTTTAAAACCTCCAGTGATGAAGCACCTACAACTTGTGAAGGCACGCTGTTCCACTGGTTAATTGTCCTCACTGTTAGGAAGTTTCTCCTTAATTCCAGGTTGCTTCTCTCCTTGATTAGTTTCCATCCATTGTTTCTTGTCCTGCTCTCTGGTGCTTTGGAGAATAATTTGACCCCCTCTTCTTTGTGGCAGCCCCTCAAATACTGAAATACTGCTATCATGTCACCCCTAGTCCTTCTTTTCTCTAGACTGGTCATATGATGATACTGTAGTCAGTATTAGCCAGTGCATCTTTCAAGCTCCAAAAAAAAAAAAATCATAGCCATTTTCTCAAAAATCCCATCAACGGAGGTTTGTTTTGCACCTGCTGTGCTTGTTTCCACAGTTTTCAGATGAGATCAGTGGAGAGAAACTAGCTTGCAGCTTCCCAAAGCAGAAGTGAGAGATGGCTGCTCAGAAGAAATACAAATACATTAGGAATCCCATTTTATAGATTACCTATCACCACATCACGCGTATTTGTTAAAGTACAGGTGAGAATATATAGTACAGGTGAGCAAATATACCAAGCTGCCTAAATCTCTAACGCTAGCAAGGACAAACTGCCTTCTTTATTCCTTTGCCTGTACCAGCAGCTGGGCCTGCAGAAACCAGCAGCTGGATATTTACACATCCTTGAAAAAAGCACCAACACTGCCAAGCATTTTGCCAGCAAATGTTTCGATGCTGGAATGATGTTAGGGACACAATCCCACCAAAAGTGAAAAGGGGGCATCTTTCTATCAGTTTATTGATTAGATGTATGCCCTGCTTTTCATTTAGGAGATTAAAGCAGCACACTCAGCATTCCCCTTTCCCATTTTCCCTACACAGCAACTACCTTGGAAGGGAGAATGGAGCTGAGAGAGAGAGTGACAGGCACAAATCACCCAATACACTTCTAATGGTTGAGGGTGGATTCCACCTGTCCTAACTCAGCACCTTAACCACTATATCACTAGCTATGCAAATTTCTCTTCCCTTTCAGGAACTTAGTAGGGAGCACTGGTGGGATTCAGCCAGTTGGCACCAGTTCAGCAGAACCGGTAGCTAATTTTTTGTTGCCTAGGCCCAGAATGGACTTCCGAAAGCGGCATCCACACAGAGAACCAGTTGTTCACATATTTGAATCCCACCACTGGTAGGGAGGTAGGGAGATACTTTAGGCTGGATCCTATGGACATTTGTCTCTGGAACATGACACCTTAAGGAGAATTGGGCTAATTTCCTGGTTGACCTGCATGCAACTATGACAGTGGTGGCGAACCTATGGCACGGGTGCCAGAGGCGGCACTCAGAGCCCTCTCTGTGGGCACGTGCATTGTTGCCCCAGTCCTAGGCCTTCAGCTGGGTTTTATAAAACCTTTTCACTTTAGGCCTCCGCTGCCGTGTGCAAAAAAAAAAAAGGGTTAAATCAGTCAATTTCAATTTCTTGCGGAAAAAAAAAAGATCTTGCAAAGTTGGAATTGATTGATTGAACTTTTTAGTCCCACCCTGTCTGCCGTTACCACCGCAGCCACGCCCACCCAATTGGCCATGCCCACCCAATTGGGCCAGACCCACCCAATGGGCCACACCCACCCGGCACTCGACGATGCATAAGTGGGTTTTGGGTTGCAGTTTGGGCACTCAGTCTCTAAAAGGTTCGCCATCACTGAACTGATATTATTGTAAGGTTCTCTAGGCTGAGTTTCCAAAGGAGCATTTTGCTTCCACTGAGCCCTCCGAGAACCTCTCCTTTGATGCGATTCTGCAAGACTAAATGGGCGCGCCCTTGTGATTGCTTTGCTGACGTTGACAGCACATCGAGCAGAAGCAGAGAAAAGACTTCTATTAAAATAAAGTGGGGGCCAAGGAAAGAGGAGGACCATCTGGATGTCAAAGTGGAACGTGCTGTTCTTCCTTATTGTAGCATCGTTTCATTCCACAATGAAAGTGGAGGCGGCTCCACAAAAATAAAGCAATGTTCTTCTCACCTCTGTTACCCTGTAGAATCAGATTCAGAACCCCATGCATGAAACATACAGTAAGTTGAACATAGCTCAGAGTAGCTAAACGCCAACTTTGTGATCAACCTTTGGAATTATCTGGCACTTATTACTTGACCGTATACTGGTTTCAAGTCAAGATTCTGCGGGTTCCTTTTTGCCGTCCTGTTCAAGTCCTTTTTTTTTGTTGTTGTTAAATGTCATTTCCTAGATATAAAGGCCACCAATTTCGCTTCTATCCTTTCCCTTGCTCTGTATTATTCCAGGTCCTTTCCTTTTCCCTCCTTCCTCTTAATATTTTATAAAGTGAAACTTATGAAAAATTCAAATTGACTCTGGGAATCGTCTTGCTCCATTTAACAAGGTGACGGCATGTCTGGCTCCCCTCCCAGGCCCAGGAAGATGAGGGGCTTCTTGGCATCTTGGCTGGGGCCTGACACACACACGTGAGTCCCTTTGGTGGAGAGGATTGGTGGGAACAGTGAGTTGTCAGGCAAGATACGAAAGACTGTTGCGAGGCAAAAGTGGCAGGGGACCCAGATGGTGGCTGAGGGAGGGGAGGTGGTCTCCTACACTGGCCATGCCTTGCTGGACAAGATGCAAGGAGAACATCACTCTTCGCTTTTTCATCTCCTAAAGTGCTTTTTCTGTTATTAGCTCACAGTTCGGCGCAGAGGAGAAAAGGGAGGGTGCGGGTGGGGAGGTGGAGATCCTTGAGATAGTTTTCAACGGCCACCTGACAGGATTACACTGGAGGAAAACACAAGAGGGGAGAGGGTGGATGGGTAGGAGAATCTCTCTCAAAATCAGTTCTGTCACACGCTCAAGAGCTATTAATGAGAATTGCCTCTTAGAGTGCCACCTGTTTCTTTGGGGTCCTACAGTAACTGTGTTGGGATCAGTTGATTTATGGATGTGCGGTTCGAGCAGAAGCTGCTTGATTCATTCAGAGTCAGCCCCACCCAAGGGATTCCAGGTTCATCCAACTAGAAGGAGCTACTGCAGTGACCATGCCAGCTGGAAAATGGCTCAACCACCTCTGGAAGGCCCCAGGTTTGGAAAGACGGCCTTACACAGAAGGACATGGGAGGGAGGAGAAAGGGTTTTCCTACTATTAAGCAGGTTTTTTTTTAATTGGGGAAGACTAGACTAGACTAGACTAGACTAGACTAGACTAGACTAGACTAGACTAGACTAGACTAGACTAGAATAGACTAGAATAGAATAGAATAGAATAGAATAGAATAGAATAGAATAGAATAGAATTAGAATGGAATGGAATGGAATGGAATGGAATGGAATGGAATAGGAGTGGAGTGGAGTGGAGTAGAGTAGAGTAGAGTAGAGTAGAGTAGAGTAGAGTAGAGTAGAGTAGAGTAGAGTAGAATAGAATAGAATAGAATAGAATAGAATAGAATAGAATAGAATAGAATAGAATAGAATAGAATAGAATTAGGAATGGAATGGAATGGAATGGAATGGAATGGAATGGAATGGAATGGAATAGAAATGGAGTGGAGTGGAGTGGAGTGGAGTGGAGTGGAGTGGAGTGGAGTAGAATAAAATAGAATAGAATAGAATAGAATAGAATAGAATAGAATAGAATAGAATAGAATAGAATAGAATAGAATAGAATAGAATAGAATAGAATAGAATAGAATTCTTTATTGGCCAAGTGTGGTTGGACACACAAGGAATTTGTTTCCGGTGCACAAGCTCTCAGTGTACATACAAGTAATAGTGATAATCATGATCATATACAACATGAAAATACATTCATCATAAATCGTGAAATACAACACTTCATCGTAAATCATAAGATGCAACACTTAGTGATAGTCATAGGGGATTAGCTGCTGAAACTGATTTTTTCAAGATAAAACTGCAGTTAAGCACCAGTATTAATCTTCCAAGTGACCTAGAATACAACTCCCTTTGGCTTTCTAGGCATACGGTATGATTTATTTATTTTTAAATTTACTCATCTGGTTACACTTTCTTGTGGAAAGCATCCTACTGTCACAAATACTAGACTCCATGGCTTCAGTCCACCAGAGATGAGAACTTTTGTGATTTCCTTTTGGTCAGATGGGTGAAAAACTTTGAACGCTCCAACTAGGGTTAATGGCTAGCTACGGTAGTATTCTGTAATACTAACGATGGGAGAGGCATGCTTCCATTACAGATACTCCTCAACTAACAACGAAAATGGAGCCTGCCCATTACAGTCGTAAATTAGGATGGCCATAAAATGGGTCATCACGTGATCAGACCCCATTTTACAACCTTTTTTTGTGTGGTCATTAAGCAAATGCTGCATTTGCAAAGCAACCACCATGGTGATTAAGTGAACCCATTGTTCACTATTTATTTATTAAATTTATATATGCCTTATATAAAGTATATGCTTTACATATAAATTTAAATTTGTATTAAACTTATACTATGGAGTTGCTGAAAACCGGAAGTAATTCCAGGTTTTCGGCAAAAATTGTCACAAATTGCAGTCGTGTGACTGTGGGACGCTGTAAATGGCCATACATGTGGGGCGGTTTGCCAAGTGCCCAAAATGTGATCACATGACCATAGGGGAGAGCTGGCCATTGGAACTGGGTCATAAATACCTTTTGGGGGTGATTTGTTATAACTTTGAACAGTCACTAAGCGACTGTAACTTAAACAGTAGCTGTACAGAGCAGGCAGATAAATGCATACAGGTCTGGATTTGCACCTTGCATTAAGGAATGTGATTAATACAAGGTGCAAATCCAGCCCTGAATGCATTCCTTTATCTATTATTGCATGAACCCATCCGACTCTCATTTCTAAGAATTCAAATGGGTCCATGGGGGTTCCTTAAACCATAGTTATATCATGGTTTAGTGCAGGGGTAGGCAGCCTTGGCTCTTTTATGACTCGTGGACTTCAACTCCCAGAATTCCTGAGCCAGCATGGCTCAGCTTGGAAACCTCTCCCTTTCCCCTCAGCATGGCTGGCTCAGGAATTCTGGGAGTTGAAGTCCACGAGTCATAAAAGAGCCAAGGTTGCCTACCCCTGGTTTAGTGTATTCCATGAACTAAGTATACAGGCAGGAAGCCCTTCCATATTATGCTTTAAGACATTCATTATATTTGTTATTTGTTCATTTGTTCATTAAATCCTGGGATGTTTATGAAATTTGAGTCAAAAGTTGCCAATAGTAAAAAAGTTATTTTTTACAGCCAAATTCAGATGGGAGAAATAGACTCTGCTAGATGGAAGGATGGATTACATGTTTAATTTACATTACATGTTTATAAGTCCCTTTTGCTAGCAACCAGAACCTTAAGGTGTAGACTCAGGATTAAACAATGTTGAAACTAAGCTTTTGTCTCTCATGATCAAAACAAACTTCCACATATTTTATCATTAAGATCATGTTATTGCTTCTGTCCTTAAACTAATTAAAAGCAAATCTATGCTGATCTGCTTCGTATCACCGCAAATCTATTGCCATATCTAGATTTGCTTTCTGTTTTCCTCTGACTTATAGTTTATTGAATCTATAGTCTGAGCTTTGGGGGGGGGAGCAGTTGCAAAAATGGTAACATCCTGCATTTGTGAGGTTGTGTTTGTGTAACCTTCTAGCCCATGGTTAACTGAATTACAGTTTACTGAATTAATACAATTAATTGGGTTTTTACACTTTCAGGCTTTGCATGACACACTGATCCAATAATTAGCCTCCCACAAATTAGCACGGAATGCAAGCCCTGATAACAGGTGTGTACTGTAAAAGAGGAAAAATCCCTTCTTGTTGATACGTACTTTATTTTTTAAAAAGTGGAGGTTCAATGTCTTGTCCTTTTTTGTTGTTTTTTTGCATTTTGCATTTTGCTACTTTGGAGTGTGTGAGCACTTCTTTAGATTTAGACCAGGGTTAGGCAACCTTGGCTCTTTTATGACTGGTGGACTTCAACTCCCAGAATTCCTGAGCCAGCTATGCTGAGGGGAAAGGGAGAGGTTTCCAAGCTGAGCCATGCTGGCTCAGGAATTCTGGGAGTTGAAGTCCACGAGTCATTAAAGAGCCCAGGTTGCCTACCCCTGGTATAGACCTACCTGTGTGTATAATGACATGCTTTTCTACAATTCCTTCTCCTTTGCTGCTTTCTTGCATGCAATTTATGAATTTGGTTTTTTTAGCTTTGCACAGTTCATTGACTCATAAACTAATCGAACAGGCTGGGCTAGGAAAACCCAAAGTCACAAATGATGATCTCACCAATATTACAACTAACCACATTTAACATGTGGGAGTACAGTTATTAAGTCTTTATTTGGTTGAAGCACTGGTTAGGTTCCACAGACCTTTAACCAAGCCTAGACCACAATTATGTCAAAAATAACAAAACAAGTCCTGACATCATATATGCAAGTTTATAAGAAGTGAAACCTCCGTCGCATCCCTGCCCCCTGCCCCCTGCCCTGTCTTGTAGATACCAGTGACTAGACCTGAGTGAGCCTAGTCTCATTGGGTGAGCTCGGCTAACTGGGTGCTACTATATTTAAGTTTTTATAAAAGTCATATCACATAGCACCAATGAAAGATTATAGATACTGTACTTGTATCTTGTCCTTTGTTGTGCAGAAGGTTATTTAAGTTTAGTGATCCCTCCCCCACTGTTATTCATGGGTAAAAAAAACCCTCCATCTTTTATAAGATATCCTTTTCCAAAGAAGCAAATGTAAAACAACATATTTGTGTTACAAGTAGTCCTTGACTTATGACCAGCCTGGCCATCATGGTCATAGGTTGTGGCGGTGGTGAAAACATTTCCCTTTTCTCAGTGGTGGGATTCAGCCAGTTCACACCACTTCGGCAGAACTGGTAGCTAATTTTTTGTTGCCCAGGCCCAGAACGGACTTCCGGAAGCGGCATCCACACAGAGAACCGATTGCTCACATATTTGAATCCCACCACTTCCTTTTCTGCCGCAGGTAGTGAATCATTGAGGTTGTTAAGCAACTTCATTGTCATTAAACAAACCAGTGGTTCCCTGAGGGTGAGGTTTTGCCAAAACCCCAAAATAAGTGCCAGTTTTCAGCAGAACTATCATTAAACGTGGTCCTGTGATTTCATACTTTGAATCTGGATTATAAGTAGCCCCAAGGTAGGTCTGTCGTAACTTTGTACAATCGCTTAAGTGACCAACGACAAGTCGAGCACGACCTGTACTAAGATTTCCCGTTCTGTGTATCTGGCACATCACTGTGGATAATGTCATTATTACACATTTCCCCCTTTAATGGGATCGAGATTCAGTCCAGTTATGGATAGACCCAGAGGTGGGATTCAAATATGTGAACAACCAGTTCTCTGTGTGGATGCCACTTCCAGAAGTCCATTCTGGGCCTGGGCAACAAAAAATTAGCTACCGGTTCTGTCGAAGTGGTGCGAACTGGCTGAATCCCACCACTGGATAGACCCCATGTAAAAGGGTCTGAAAAGCACCTGTCCATTTGGTGCAAACTGGGCTCATTCTCTCTGTCGGCCTGTTCTATGCCAGAACAGTGAACCAGCTCATAGGATGAAACTATAGGTCAATTCGGTCTATCTATGGTTGGCTTCATACATTTTGGTTTGCTTCTTTGGGCTTAATGAGTTGTGTGAACATGACACTGTCATTATGGTTTATGACTTACAGAAGCAGGATGTGTCACCCCATTGATCACGTTTGTTCACCAACCATGCTTAAATGGAATTTCTGAACCCAATTAAAATGTCAGTCTACTGTACTTTTCCAAGAACAGGATCCAAACTAGGAACAAAAAGGTAGCTACCCTACATCACTGAAGAACTAAATTCAAATAGAGGATGTCTTTGGCATGACCAACTCTTTGTACCTGGTGAAAATCCAGCAGCTTTGGTTTATTGATGGCTCAGAGTGTCAAGCGAGCTGAGAGCATGGGCTGAATAAATGAAGACTGAGTTAACCATGACTATGGGTGAGCCCAGCCGATCCCAATGTCCCCTCTAGAGCTTCATCATGGAAAGAGCAAGAATTCCACTTTCACCATTTGGCTTGTGATGAAGCATACCCCATTGAGACACTATTACCTTCAATAGCAAATAACTCATCTCTTCCTTTCCCTTTTTGCTCCTGTGTGAGACAAGCAGATATTTAACATGGAGATGCAACTTCCAACCTTACACACAATTGATTAAAAGCCCAGGCATTGATGGGGATGGGAGGCAGAATGAAAGGAGAAGAGCAGGAACCTAAAGCACCTGCCCAGTTTACTATTATGCAGGTAGACGAATCTTTGCCTTCCTATTTTTTTGGGTGGGTGGGTGGGTGGAGAAATAACCTCATTCCTTTCATGCTGCTGGACTTAAAGCATGAGGTGACTTCTCCATTCCCCCAAGCCCGGCTGCCCTCCTTTTTCCTGCACAGCACTCACTCTGTGGAGTCAGCGATTAATATTAGTGCTGACTTCATGCTCAAAGGCTGCCCCCCCTCCTTCTTTTCAACTGTTGCTATGGCAGCACTGCAGCTTTCCATCCCTCCCCACTCCTTGCAGCTCCTTGTTTTTGATGTGGTTTTCGGGAAGAGGTGAGCTGGAAAGCAACCTCCCACTTGGGACTGGGGAGGTGGAGCTCACCTTTCCCTGCTGCCTTCACTTTCTCCACAACTTCATCAGTCATTCTCACTTGGACTGGAGGCTTCTGCTAATGTTCACGTTGTTGCCCGTGGGTTTCACACAGATCGAGAAAACAACAACAGTTGCGCTTCCCTTGGCTCTCTTGCCCACTTCTTCTCCTGGCAGATTTGGATCCTGTGCCATTGATTCCACGAATCAGTTCTTCCAATGCCACATGGCACACAGGGCCACGCCATCAGATCACAAATTTTGCCTCTCTGCCTGTATTTTCATTTTTTAGGATTCTCCCACACAATATCAGGCCTTTTCATAAACATTTGTATCACCTTCTCCCTTACCGAGCCAGATAAGCTAAAGCAAACTCCCATTCACGCGGGCTCCCTGTTCATGGCTTCACATGCTGCAGATACGAAGAAAAAAAGTTGCATAAACATAATTAAAAGGAAGGAAGAGACTGATGTACTTTGGGCTACAGATTGCTCTTTTGCGTGGATGCACAAACATCGACAGACCCAAATTACACACCCTTTTGTTTATGTTAGGCCTAAATGTCTTCTAGAGCAGGGCTTTTCAACCTTTTTACCGATTGTACCACTTTTAGGATATGGCAATATTCGAGTACCACCTAGCAAGGTGTCAAAAACTTGGTGACAAAAAAAAAACCTGTTCAAAGTTGCAATTGCACTGAAATGACTTATGACCATTTTTCACACTTATGACCATTGCAGCAACAGGGTCATGTGATTTATATTTGGATGCTTGGGAACTGATTCATATTTATGATGGTCACAGTGTCCCAGGATCATGTGATCCCCTTCAGCAACCTTTTGACAAGCAAAGTCAATGGCAGAGCTGCTGGTGGCCAACTGCTAAGGCGGGACTTCCTTCCCTCCCTTCCTTCCCTGCCTCCCTTTTTCTCATTCCCATCTCCTTCTGAAGGAAGAATTTGAACCCCCCCCCCCATATTTTCCCTCTTCCATATATTGATCAAACAAGGAAAGGCCTCCAGAGACAGAAAAGACAAGCTGCTGAGTGAACTAGCTTAAAAAGGCACTTCCCCTTTAAGAATTAGCTACTGGCTAGAAAGGAAAGTAAGGAGCCCAGCTGGCACTTAAGGAAGAAAAAAAATGTAAGTACTGGCTGCCAGCTAAGGCAGCCTCCCCAAATGGCTCCATTCATAAGTAAAATCTGCAGCTCCAGAGGACTCTCTCACTGTAAGTCTTTGCCTGTGCTGGCTCTTTCCCTTCCCCACTATACTTGGCTAGGCAGGGCTGCGTATCACCTGCCACTCATTAATGTACCACAAGTGGTACGCGTACCACAGGTTGAAAAGCCCTGTTCTAGAGCAGTTTGTAGAATTAAAAAAAAAAGATGGTTTAATCTCAGGGGAAGGGCACTTTGAATCTTACACTGGTGAACACCATCCACCTATGCAGCCTTCCTCAACCCCATGCCTTTTAAGCATCTCAGGATGCAGTCCTTATTATCTCTGAATCTCATGTGTCAGTTGTGCGGTTTTGGCTGCAGCAGCAGCAACAGCATAATCTCTAAAATGGAAGAACTGATCATAAAATAACAATGATGATCTGCAAAACAATTCCCTGGACCAGATTCTTTTCCCAGGGCTCTCTAGAAACACCTTAGCTGCAGAGCTGAATTGCTTCCATTCTTTATAAAAATGTAGAAGACAATTTTCTTCAGGCAGCCCTTTTAAGGGCTGCATGGTTACAGCAAATACTTCTACCGTTTTAGCATCGGCAATTTATAGAAAGCTCCACCAGCTGAATATATGTTTTCTCACAATTGCTAAAGGCAATCAGGAGCCTCAAGTGCTACATGCTGCAGGATCAAGGAAGCAACATATTCCTTGATAATTCTGGCAAAGAGGCTGACAAGGTGCTAAACCAAGCAGATGTGGCTTCTCATGCAGAGAAAAGTTAACTATATTTCTAAAATGTCTTCCACACACTATTGAAATTACCCTGGTTGCATCTGATCCTATCAAATACCTGTTATAGTTAAATCATCTGTCTGGTTCATGCATTGCGCAAAGCTGTTACTTAACCATGGTTTACTGGCCACAGTTGGCTGAATTGTAAGTCCCAGTTGGCGAGGGTCACACAAAACTGAACAAATCATAACACATAGAGATTGAGACACAAAGCTATTGCTAAACATAACCCAAGTCCTGTTCTGGAGTGCTTAACAGAAAACTAATGTGTAGAAGAGATAGCAAATCAAGGTGTGTCCCCCCCCCCCCCCCCCCCCCGGCATTTTAGAAAACGCAAGATGATATTCTTAAAGGTGAAGGTATAGGATCAGACTTTTTTTTTAAAAAAAAAAAAGATCACAGAAGGCTCACCTGTCTGTACTGTTTTGTAAACCGCATTGGAAGCTCTCATGCATCCCAGTGGGGATAGGGGAAGTTCCTCCATTTACAAGATGGGTTGACTGATGAGCTATCTCTATCCTGACTGTGGCCTGTCTGGCCAGCATCAGAGTCAGGGGTCAGGTCATACAGAAGGAACCAGGAAATGATTTCACCAGGAAAGACCAAACAGTCTGAGAGCTCATCGTTATAGAGGCTCAGATTGCACATCCCAGGGGTCCATGACAAGAACTACCAGGAGATGGGGGAGGAGATCTAGACCTGGGCATATGGACAAAGACTTCCTAGCCCTGCCCCCTCCCAAGCGATGAATCAGACCAGGAAGGACTGAGTAGCACCATCATCCCTGCCTCCCAGTTCCCTAGAGGAAAGTGCAGGCTTTTTGGGCAAAGGATGAAGTCACTGTTGAGATGTGATCATACAACTGACCTTCAGTCCTTTTAAAAGGGAAGCATCATAGTTTGGAGGTTCTCATGAAAGAAGTAACTTGGATGCCGACTCTCTGGCACCATGTCTCCTAACATGGGCAAAAGAGGCCCAGAGGTAGACTTTGTCAACTCGTAACCCTTTACATTCCATCATTGATGTTTTTATCCCAACTTTGGCAATTGTATCTATTTCATCTTCACTCTCCAAGAAGCTCAAGAAGGAATTGTTAGAGCCTTCCTTTACTTTGAGTATTCTTGTTTCGGTGCCCCCAAAATTTCAGTTGCCTAACACATTGAACAACAAATTAACCAACAACATATTGTTTATGGTTCCGGTACATCATGTACACTCTACAAATTAGGTTAGTTAAGCACGTAGGGAAGTGTTTTGTGCTAATATAGCTGGGGGGGGGTTGTCAATTACAAAGAGATTTTCACCATCCACTCCACCCAAGATTCTTATAGTCCTGCTTTATCTTCACAGTAACCCTCTCAGTGGAAGGCTAATCTGGGAGATGGCCCAAGTAAATGTGAATACGTGAAAACTGAAAGTAAATCATTAAAAGCACTGATGATGTTATCTACTTGGGTAATAAAATGTCTGCAAGCAAACAACCAAGCTCAGAGAAAACCAAGCACCCTACAATTAAAGCACTGTTGCACAAGCTAACCTATCTGAATATATATTGCTCAAGAATGGATAGATGGATGGATGGGAACTATTGCATTAAAAAACATAGCTATTTCTACCACAACTAGTAATTACATTTATTCAGTCTTATTGCCTTCTTGAACTCAGCTACAAATCTTGGAAGCTGCTGAATGAAATGTTGGCATTATCTTGGTTACCTTGGCCTTCTGTGTACAAGTTGCTCAAATTCCATTGGCCTCCCAAGGATTCCATTGGAACATTCTATGTATGGGATTCTGTCCTTATTTCAAACTGGTCCTTTTGAAGATGGATCAGGTTATAAGACTGAAAGTATAGTTATTCAAACCTGGGTCCAAAATTGCCCAATTTGATTCTACGTAGATTTGTGTTGCGACTATTATTCTTGTCACATAAATAAAGACCAGTTTTGATCTAGGTTTGGAAGGGGTTCCCCCCCCCCTTTTTCGGGAACCTCCTTCAAGAAGCTCTTAGGACACAAATTACTAAGCACCATATTGATGACATTGCAATTTGCATTTCTGTGGAATATTTTATTTAAAACAGACCCAGGCCAGGTCAAGTATAAAAGCCACCTGCAATTGCTTACCCAGTAGCTCACAATCCATACAGAAACTCAGAAGGTCTAATCTTTGGAATCCTATCAGACCATATGCTGTGGCTTTTCCTTGCTTCTCAGGTTAGACAACCCAACAGCCACCTTATCCAGGCAAAGTAGCAAGGAAACCCTAATGTTTGGTCTGAGAGGACTTCCATCTTGTGGGTGCTTGATAGAGGTATAGCTACAGTGAGAGGAAGATTATTCGCAGTTGTGATGCTTTTCATGACCCTGGACAGCCTCCCAGGGCTGCCATTTGAATTCTGCTAATCTGTGACCTCCAGCACCATCTGGATCAAATGAAGTGGCTTTCCATGGGATTGTTGAATGCCTGTCTACAACTCTGTACAATTTTATCACATAACACATTAATATTTGTATTTGGCTGATATTTTTGTGGGGCAAGGTAGTAAAGCAAATACTGTATTGTAGGGGTCCCCAACCCCCAGTCTGTGGACCGGTACCGGGCCGCGGCATGCCAGCAACCGGGCCGCACAAACAAGCAAAACCCCATCCATGGGATGCAGACAGCACACAAAACCACGCACTCTCAGGTCCATGGAAAAACCTTTCACCACGGAACCGGTCACTAGTGCCCAAAACGTTGGGGACCTCTGCTGTATTGTGTTGTTTTTTTCCCCCTGATTGCCTTTTACTCCCAGAAAACCATCTATTTTATCTACTTTGACTACACACGTTGATCTATTTTTTAAGAATCGCTGAATGTGAAATACAACCTATTTGTGTACATTTTACATAGTTCTAAAAATTCGGAGCGAACTTGTTTTGGCAAAGGTTATCACTGAGAGAAGATTGGTTAAGAATTGATGCTGATCTGGATGATCCAAATACCGTAAAGAGACATTTCTTTCAATTCCAGAGATTTTCCCAAAAAGTTAGTACCTTGGAGAGCAACATGTGCCAGTTGTGTCAGCTGCAGCAGATAGAACGTTTTCATTTATGTTCCACAGATGACTTTGTTGGTGTGCCTCTAGTCTAGACTCATAAACTTAGGTCATATTATGAGAGAACAGGCTGAGAAGCTAGAAGTGCTATAGATGCCCTCATCATCATCCATCACCTGAGGTTTATTTAATTTAGTTTTCCAATGAAATAACATTTAAAAACAACATATCAAAGAAAAAAGATTGGTAACTGGAAGACCAACTCATAATAGGGAAGGGAAAAAACCTTAAAGTAAAAAATCAAAAGGGCTCAACTAGCCTTTCTACCCCAAGTCCTGGGAGAACAACCAGGTTTTCAGCAATTTGTAAGATATCAGTAAGGTAGTACTTTGGCAATAAGGATCAGCAGGGGGATGTCATTACAGAGGGAAAAAGCCATCACTGTGAAGGCATATTTTCTGGGTCCCATAAGCTGACCTCACCAGATGGGCCAAAACATATGAAGACAGGTGGTCCTCAGGTAAACATGTCCTTTGCTGTGAAGGGCTTTTAAAGTGATAATTAGCACCTGGATTGCACATGGAAGCCAACTAGTAACCAGGAGCAGCAGGTGGTTCCGTGCCTATGGCTCATTTTAGTTGCTATATTAGTAAGGACCTTTCTTGGAGTTGGTGCCCTAAATTTAGAATCCATACCCTGATAATGTCACGAATTGACTTATGCAATGGAATTAAATGTGAAGTTTAATTCCATTGTATAAGCCAGTTCATGAAATTAGATGGGCAGTTTAGAAATATGAAAAACAAGCAAAGAAATAAAATAATCTTTGAAGATGCTTCGAAAGCTGCAATAGGTACCAAATGCAACTGCCAGGTTGTTAGGTGGGCAACTCGGGATTATGATCTGACACGACTGAAGTTTAATGAGGGATAGGATACCCTCTTTCTTTGTTGCTTTCTTTGCCGTCAAAATCCAATTCCGTAACAGAATAAATGCTTTGCTACTCTACTTCCCGTACAGAATACTAGTGACCAGGTTGATAGGTGCAAGTTCTAAAAACTTGCTAGATAATGTCACAGTTTTAGTATTGCTATAGGCCAGGGGTAGGCAACCTTGGCTCTTTTATGACTCGTGGACTTCAACTCCCAGAATTCCTGAGCCAGCCATGCTGAGGGGAAAGGGAGAGGTTTCCAAGCTGAGCCATGCTGGCTCAAGAATTCTGGGAGTTGAAGTCCACGAGTCATAAAAGAGCCAAGGTTGCCTACCCCTGCTATAGGCATATAGTAATACTATATGTTTATAGTATTACTGGCTCCCAGACTCAACCATTTTTAAAAAGGAGTTAACAAGCCAATATGATAGTGAAATATGATAAGTGTGTTAGCAACTGTCCAAAGGTTGAACATGACGACACTCCAAGAGAACTGACTTGTAACTATGATTCCACTTTGTATAGCAAAGTTTGGAGGCAAGAGTCACATTAAAAAGGGAAATCTCACCTTTTTTGAAGCTGATACCCAGCCTAATCTCAGCCTAATCTCCCATTCATTGGCCTACGAACTTCTCCAGTCCTTAGAAGACACAATCACTATAAATGCACTGGGCATCCTTGGTTATCATATCAGTCCATAAGTTGTACATAGAGAAATTCTCACAAGTTTGTAGCTTATCTTATGAAGATGCTCCTTGGAGGCGTATTCCTTTTACATCACTCACCCAGGCTACTGTGTTTCACTTTAAGTCTCAAGGCACTCTTAATGATGAATAGCTAGACCGGGAGCCTGCCAAGAATATAGAAGCATTCTGATTAATTGTCCCGGTCAGTTTTAGCCAATTTAATCTCATTTCCATTTGGTAGGACTCTATTGGCCAGATGAGGCAGATGGTTGTTGCTAAAGCTCAAGAAAAACATCAGCTGAAGTGACATATCTGTAAGGGGTTATGTGTTTGTTTGTGGGTATGTGCAATGCATGTGAAAGAGAGCTAGAGCAGAGGTCCCCAACCTATGGGGCCACGGCCTACTACCAGACCGTGGCCTCTTAGCCACCGGGCCACGTGAGAGGCTGGCATGCTCCCCTCTGCCTTGCGCCAGAGCTAGCCGAGCTGTGAGCCTCTCGCCGATGCCAGCCATGAGGCTCTCGCCGGTGCTAGTCAAGCCGCAGGCCACGTGCCGGCACTAGCAGCCCCATTTGCGGAGCGCTCATGCTCACAGCCCTGTTTGCGCACATGCGCATACAGTCACATTTGCGTGTGTGCACATGTGCTCATAAAGGTGCTTGTCCCTCCCTTTCCCACCGGGCCGCCAACCCAGAAAGATTGGCAACTCCTGAGCTAGAGTATTTATTTATAGAACTTACATGGTTTCCTGTCTCACAAAGTGATCCTAGGCAGATATACCAAAACCATTAAAGATAACAACGTAAAACACATCTTATCATCTCACTTAGGTGCCATAAAAATCATACTCAGTGCCATCCTAGTCCAATGTTTGGAGGAAGAGCCAGATCTTCACAACCTTCCAAAGTGCTAAAAGGATACCCATCCTCACAAGATACCAAATAGGAAGCTACCGTATTTCCCTGAAAACAAGACTGGGTCTCATATTAATTTTTGCTCCAAAAGACGCATTAGGGCTTATTTTCCAGTTAGGTATTTTCGGGGAAATACGGTACTAAATACGTCCCCCTGGCTGACGATCTTAACTGGGTCTTATTTTTCGGGTGGGGCTTATATTACGAGCGTCCCGAAGAATCATGCTAGGGCTTATTTTCTGGTTAGGTCTTATTTTGGGGGAAACAGGGTATTCCAAAGATCCTGGACAAATACAGGTAGTCCTCGAACTTACATCAGTTCATTCAGTTACGATTTGATGTTACAACGGCACTGAAAAACATGACTTATGACCATTTTTCACACTTATGGCCATTGCGGCATCCCCATGGTTATGTGATTTACATTCAGATGCTTGACAACAAACTTATATTTATGACAGTTGCAGTGTCCCGGGGTCATGTGATCCCCTTTTGCGACCTTCTGACAAGCAAGTAAGGAAGCCAGATTCACTTAACAACAGTGTTACTACGGTAATTTAAGAACTGCAGTGATTCACTTAACAAATGTGGGGAGAAAAGTTGTAAAACGGGGCAAAACTCACTTAACAAATTCCTCACTTAGCAAACATTAATTTTGGCCTTGATTGTGATCTGACGTTGAGGACTACCTGTATACAGAAGGCAGTCTCCAAAATCCCACTAGAAGATAACATTTGGAGGAAGGGACCTGGTACACACCCATTCTGTCTAGCCTAGTGGAATGAGCAGATAACCTCAGGAAGAAGCAGTATATTCTCATACTTTGGGCTATGCATAATACAGCTAGTCCTCGACTTACGGCCATAACTGAGCCCAAAATTTCCATTGCTGAGCAAGACAGTTGTTAAGTGAGTTTTTTGCACCCATTTTGCAATCTTTCTTGCCCCGGTTGTTAAGGGAGTCACCGCAGTTGTTAAATTAGTAACATGGTTGTTAAGTGAATCTGGTTTCTCCATTATCTTTGTTAGAAAGTTGCAAAAGGAGATCGCGTGACCCCGGGTCACTGCAGCTGTCATAAATAGGAGTCAGTTGCCATGTGTCTGATTTTGATCACGTGACCATGGAAATTCTGCAACAAACGTAAGTGTCAAAAACGGTCGTAAGTCATTTTTTTTCCAGTTGTAAGTTGGAAACGTCGTTAAACGAATGGTTGGAAGTTGAGGACCACCTGTACATATTGTTACAAAACTAAACTTAAGATTTCACACCAAGGAGAACCTCAAGTCAGAACGACAGTCAATTACTAGTTACTAGCAAGTATAGCTGCAGGATGCATAGGGACGCTTGTCTTTGTTTAATTCCATTTCAGGTCTGTTCATAAAATAGGTACAGGGCAGCATTTTTGATTAATGCTGAGATATCTTGAGGGGGGAAAAAACTATGAAGTGGAACTTCTGAAATTGCCAACTTTGTAAAGCTGGCACAACAGGACTTTCAGAATACTGGTAGATTTTTCTGCATTACCTTAGGAAAAAGAGAACATTTCCAAAGAGCTCTTCTCCAGGGCAGGCCATTTCCTTAGCACCGATAGCAGCACTGTAACTGGAAAAGTCCCCAACGAGGAATTCCCGTGTGATATCTATCTTTCGGATTGAATGGGAGTTAACCAGGGAAGCTACAGATTTCTGGACAGGAGGTAAAGGTAAAGGTTTCCCCTGTCCAGCTGTGTCCAACTCTAGGCGTGGTGGTGCTCATCTTCATTTCTTAGCTGAGGGAGATAGCATTGTCCGAAGACACTTCTGTAGTCATTGGCTAGCATGACTACCGGTATATACCGTGGCACACAGAACATTGTTACCTTCCCACCAAAGTGGTACCTATTTATCTACTCGCATGTGTACTCGCTTCCGAACTGCTAGGTGGGCAGAAGGTTGACAGGAGGGAGTAGAGTGAAAATAAGGTGTTTTCTGTTCCCATTCTCAGTAAAGAAGTGTAAGAATACCAAACTCAAACCATGAATATTTTGTAAAGATTCTCTTCTCTTCAAAGTATTTCTTTTGAATGAGAACCAGCAGGTGAAAAAAAATGCAAAATTTCTCCGCCTAAAATGCTAGGACCGATGTTCTTGGTGAGCAGAACCAAGGTTTTGATCCAGCATGCAGTTGGGCGCTTCTGAACCTTTCAGAACTTTTTTAAAAATAAAATCCTAAAATCCTCTTTTGTCTTTGAAAATTGATACTTAGTTAACATTCATCGATCTGCATTGTCCTTACACTATTTCAGAAACGTGAAATTCTTCAGGCTTGTGAAATTCAAGTTCTTTTCCTTATCATTAATACATTTTTTGTTTTATTACTTTGGAGGTATGAATCCAGTGCTCTGTAACAATGCATTGCCTGCTTCCATTTAAAACAAACTACAGATATAGATCTATCATATAGATATTTATTTATAAGTATTTTGTATAATATATAGATAGTCCTCGACTTACAACAGTTCATTGAGTAAGTTACAAAGACACTGAAAAAAATTGACTTACAACCGTTTCTCACACTTACTATCATTGCAGCATCCCCATGGATCACATGATCAAATCAAAATTCAGATGCTGAGCAACTGACTCACATTTATGACGGTTGCGATGTCCCTGGGTTATGTGATCGCTCTTTTGTGACCTTCTGGCAAGCAAAGTCAGTGGGGAAGCCGGATTCACTTAACAACTGTGTTACTAATTTAACAACTGCAGTGATTCACTTAACAACTATGGCAGGAAAGGTCGTAACATGGGGCAAAACAAATGTCTCACTTAGCAATAGAAATTTTGGGCTCAGTTGTGGTTGTAAATTGAGGACTACCTCTATTTAGGTACTCTTTTACAGGTAATCTAAGATATTAGCAATAGTTTCCATACATTATGTCACTGATTCTTCCAATAGCCTTGTAAGGTAGGCTAATATTACCCCCAGGCAGAGAAGAGAAGGAAAGAGGAAAGTCTCCTTCTGAAGGTGGGGGGGGGGGGTGAGGGGCTTGCATAACATACCTATTGAGGTCTTGCAAACAGGTCATGCAAGGAGACTTTAAGTGAGCATTTTTCTGGCTCATGGCTCATCAAGGACATTCTGAGTCACAGTTTAATGGGCTGTGTTTTCTTTTAGTTTGAAGAAATACAACATCATGAAATGAAACAACTTTTTAAGGGGGTCATAAGTTGTCATTTTGGCATGATTCTAGACAGGTGAACTGAGCAGAGCCTAAAATGCAGAAATGTATGCCTGATACCCTAGCCCAGGGGTAGGCAACCTTGGCTCTCTTATGACTCGTGGACTTCAACTGGCTGACTCAGGAATTCTGGGAGTTGAAGTCCACGAGTCATAAAAGAGCCAAGGTTGCCTACCCCTGCCCTAGCCTTTCTCTATTGAGCCCAAGGTGATGAGCTTCTGCTGTCTCCTGCGACTCTCCCTCTAACGTGATCTGCCTACTGGCCTGCCCACCCCACTGCCCATCAGGCTTGGTCTCAGGCCTGGTGCGGAAGGCTTCCAGACTGATCTTCCAAATCTGTTTCAATTCAGTTTCAAGCCTGGTTATGGAACATAAACTATCTTTGTCATCCTAAGGATTGACCTGTGCTGGGAAAAAAGGACAGGCAATGCAGGTCCTCCTGGACCTCTCTTTCAGTACCGTTGGCCGTGGTATCCTCCTGGATAGATTGTCGGAGTTGGAATGTAGGGATAATGTGACATGGTGGTTCCATCCTATTTGGATTACCCTTTCCAGAAGATGTTGCTAGGGGATTACTCTTCTGCCTCATGACAATTGGGTTATGATGCTCTTCAGGGATTCGTTTTATCTCCCATACTCTTTAATATCTACATAAAATCACTGGGTGGTAATCCCAAAATGTGGGCTGAGGTGCTATCAATATGCATATGACACTCAGCTCTACCACTCCTTTTCATGTAACACAAGAGAGTTCTTGTGTTGATGTTGATGTTCTGAACTAATGCTTGGGCAGGGTGATGGACTGAATAAGAGTCAGAAAATTGAGATTCAGTCCGGACAAGATGGCAATATTGTTTGTGAGTGGTTTATCTGTTGAACTGATCAGTGCCCTGCCTGTCCTGGAGGTTCCCATACTCGCCCTAAAATAGCAGGTTTGCAGGTTGAGGTGCTCCTATATTCACCACTGTCATCCAAGTGGCCTCAATGGCATGATTGCCAGTTTTGGCTGATTTATCAACCACAATCTTACTTAAACAGAAATACGTCATTCATGCTTGGGTAACTTCCAAGTTGGGCCTATACAAGGGGGAGAAATTCTTTTATGGGTGTACCCCATTTATGGAATTATCTCCCCAGAGAGACTCATACAATGCCCATACTGGTGATGATCAAAAAATCACCTGAACGTAATGAAAGAGTGATAGTGACAGAAACCATGTTTCATCTGTTCCAAAGTAAAAGCCAGATCGAGAGAGTAAACCCCCTGTGATTTTAGATAATTGAGATAAGCTTAAGGTAGTCAAGGCAGAAATGAATCCCTGAGCAAAAGTCACTCCTGTCCCCAACACTTGAAGGCTGAAATCTCCAACTACCAAATGTTGTATGGAATCAATCACCAGCCCAATGATGAGGTCAAGCTAATTAGGTAAGGAGGCTGCTAGGCAATGGGTTTGGTAAAACACCAGCAGCTCCACTAAGTTATTATGCACCCCTATTCACATATGTCTCACATCCAGCATTTGTGGAGCAGATCAAGTTCTTCCAGAGGACCATTACCACCCCATTTTTTGCCCTTGAAGTCCATGTTGTGCTACTGTACCTAAAATCTGTTTGAGCAGACTCAGCCAGAAGAATACCTATATCCTTATCCAGTCCAAACTTAGTTGCACAAGCCAATTGCACCGTTTTGTTATAGATTGATCTGTCATTATGTGACACCAATCTAAGACCAAGGCTTCCAAAAATTCACTATCTAGAACCCCAAGAGGAGGCAAATGGGCCAGAAGAGGGGATACACTCAACATTTCCTCTGCAACGGTCCATCCATCACTTTCCATCACTTTCCTTTAGCTATTACAGCTTTGATCCTTTGCTCATTCTCTGATCTCCACTGGTCCTCTGATCCTTCCCTGAACCAAGCTCCCAAAAACCTTATCCACCAGAAACCATTTACTCTCCTTCTCCCAGACCCCTTTCACTATCACTTTTCTGCCTAGCATTGTAGGAGATGACCTGGCTGAGCCCAAGGGGAGGGGTCAAATGCCCCATTAGTTTCAAAATTAGTTTGGGTACAAACCCAAATTTAAATAAAATAAACCTTTATTGAGCTATCATCGGCAAGCATAACCAATAAGTCAGGCAAAATAATAACATTAAAAATAAATTAAACATTGGGCCAAGGGGATACTCTTTGTTGCTTAAATTGAAATAGGAAACTTCCTGCCTACGGCTAGCTGGGCTTGTGTTGTGGGAGACCAAACAACTTAAACTAAAATAATAGAAGTGAAAGGAAACTGAGGCAGCAGGAGAAGATGAGGAGGGCTTTTAAGCAAGAGCAAATATGCTAGGCTGAGATGCTGAGCAGATCTAAGGTAGGGAATGAGTCAGAGTTCCTAGCATTGTCTGGGAAAGACTATTCTATTCTTAGTGTGTCCTTTAGGAAAGAGAAAGGAAGGAAAGAACAAATTGCTAGTCTGTACTGAACAGGCATGGACAGACTTCAGATTGGAAGGACTTACCACATTTTATTAGACCCTCAAGACCCATCAGTGAAATCTAAGCTCAAAATGGTAATAAGGGATGGTGAGAAGGAGTATCAATTTTACTGACCTCTACTAAATATGAATCGATACTGAGGTTTTGAATTGTTAAAAGTTTAGTTTGGGGGTTTTAAGGGTCTGAATTGGGAGGGGATGACTTTTATATGTAAACATCTTGCTATTTCTCCTCATGCTATTTATTGTTCTTTATTGTCCTTTTATTCTTTTAGTTTGTAATCCATCCAAATAACTTTTGTTTGAGGGTGAATATAGGATAGATATGTACAGTCCTTGAAAATGTTTTCTTCTTTGGGATTTTTTTTGAAGCTTGCTCAGTTGAGTCCTATACATATATCAAAGGAGTCTGAGTGGATGAATATGACTAATGTATGGTACTTGTTTGATGTCTTGACCATATTTTCTGACAGCTACTGGTACTGCTGAAGAAAACATTTCTTTGACATTAAATCGGTTGTAAATTACAAGCAGTGGCAGTAGGAAACTATTGATTCTGAAGCAGCTCAGCCATTTAAAAGAAGACAAGATGCAGGCTTATAGTATCAGTACGTTAACAATATTTTATTATTTCTGTCTGTGTTTACATTAGTGGTACCTGTTAGCTTATGCATATTGGATTTATATCACTACACTGTATCTGTTGAAACTAATGCAGTCTGATTGATAAAATATCCTCTTGTGTGAAAAGTTGTAAGTTTTCTAAAACCTACATTTTGAACTTTGAAGTAGATGGGAGGCAGAATTATAAGTTCCAAAAGCTGAATGCTTTCAGAATTATATTTTTCTTTCATTATTAGGTATTTCCTAATGTTCAGTCCTATAGGATTAGTTTGTTGAATCAGCTTGATTTCAATTTAATGAAGATGGTATTTAAATACCAGCTACTGTATTGAGAACAACATGGAAGGCTGCCTTCGTGCTCTGTTTTATGGTAGACCATTTTGATAAAATTAAATGTGGAACTAACTTTTGAGCTGGTCTGTTCTCTACTGTATGGCAAATGGATCTTTTTTTCAGCTGGTCATTTTCCTCAGAAGCTTTTAATAGTAGGTATTAAATATAACAGATTTTGTCAGTCTGGGAAAGAAGGTCAGTGTGGCTTATTTTCATATGGAGTTGTAGACTTGGTGCAGAAATGAGACAAGACCCCCACTTGTCCTTCCTTGGCTATATATTAACAAATACATTTAGTCTTTAGGTTCCAAGAGCCATACGTTTTTACCAACTTTTACTATTCATATGTTTTTACCACTTTTTTAACTTTTGCAGAATTCCGCAACCAGATATTAGTCAATGTGAGAAACAAAAAAAATTACAATCTTGTTGAATACCACCAAGAATCACTTAGCTAGAAAATAAAGAAAGAAAGAAAGAAAGAAAGAAAAAGAAAGAAAGAAAGAAAGAAAGAAAAAGAAAGAAAGAAAAAGAAAGAAAGAAAGAAAGAAAGAAAGAAAGAAAGAAAGAAAGAAAGAAAGAAAGAAAGAAAGAAAGAAAGAAAGAAAGAAAGAATTGAAGTCCATTCTTCAGAGAAAGGCCTGTGTTTGGAGAGACTGTGCTAGATGATGTTTAGGTGCTAAATAATTTTTTTTTTTTTAAATATCCTGAAATATCTCCATAATCCTTTCCCTTGGGCTGTGCCTGTCTTTCACAGATGTTTATTTTTTATTTTGTTCCCTTAACATCCCTCTCCCACCCTCACCCCCACCTCCGGACAAAATATGCTCAAGGAAGGAAGGAAGGAAGGAAGGAACTTTCCTCCTTCGTCCCCTCTTTGCAGAAGAGCCCCATGTCAGAACAGGGGGAGAGCCACGCGGCCAGCCTTCTCGCGCCAGGAGCCCTGAGCTGGGGCGCGTGGCCCCTCCTTCTGCGCCCAGGGCGCGCTTCACCTTGGCTCGCGCATTCCGCGGCGATGACATCAGTAGCCGAGCCACTGAGCTACCTGCAAGAGAGGCGGCCGCGAAGGCAGCCCATTGGCCAGAGCTCGGCTGGATGAGGAGAGGAAGGAGGGAGAAGAGCGGGAGGCGGAGGGGAGGGGGAAGGAAGGCGATGGGAACTGGAAGACGCAGGCAGCGCGAGGAGCCCAGCCTGCAGCGGTGGTGGTGGTGGCGGCGGCGGCGGCGGCACATGGGTAGGACGAGAGGCTGGCAAGCGGGAGGGGTGAAGCGGGGCGGGCAGGGAGTCTGCAAAAGTAAACCGCGGCGCCCTTCGCTTGTGTTGGGGATGCGAGGTTGGGCAGGAGGTAGGCATGCTCATCCTTGCGAGGGATGCCGATCCAAGAGGGAGGCGCTTCGGTCCTCACTTTGCCCCTCTTTGGCTCCGAAGGACGGCTCCCGGGTGCAAAAGCTTTCCTTCCTACACGCGGGGGTCGGGTTGCAACCGAAAAATAAACTGGGAGAACAGCGTGGGAGGGATGGGGAGGCAGATTGCCTCAGTAAATGCATGACATAATTGCAGAGTGCCCTGGAGAGCTCCGGGGGGATAACTGGGTCTAACTTAGGGCTTTTGGAAGAGGTGTGAGGAAGAGGAGAAAGGTGATAAGAGATCACTGAAGTTCTCCCGCGGAGAAATCCCCGGCCAAGGACCAAGCTTGAAAAAGAGATAAACAAAACCACATGGTGCTGGCCGACACATTATAGCTCATTTGTGGGCAGCTGGAGTCCAGTTTAGAGGGATAGCTGGAGGTTGAAGCAAGGAGGAGAGGTAGAATCTGGAAGAATTTGAGTAAGGACAAAGATTGCTACTTGCCTTGAGAGACTGCTCGATTGCTGGATCGATTGAGCAAAACCTAAGTGAACAGAATGCTCCTACTTAGCAGAAGAGAAAGCATGAAGCTCGGGACAAGTTATCCACAGCTCCCTACATCTTCTCCTTCTCTCCTTCTCTTTTTTGGAGTTTCACTATGAAATGATTCCTGTGCAGGCTTGTTTTGCAGAGCCTTGCTTGGGTAGAACATGTGATTCCAGGAGCTTCTGAGGCAAGGAGGGAAGAGAGGAGTGGCGCTCAAGAAAAGAATAGAGAGTAGCGCTCTCCAGTTTGGGAAAGATGGCAATGGAAGAGTATTGGCATTTTAGCAAGATGAAAGAGGATTTCGCATGATCCAAAGCAGGCTGTATTGAAGCAGGAGTTTCCTATACAGTATCCAAGAAGCCACCTGCTTCTTTGCATTGTTTGATTCAGTTGAGAGTCCCATCTCAAAGAACCTTTACCATCTGGAGCCTTGTGGGCCATACCAGTTCTTGCCTGTAGTGCCATCTTCTCTCTGTTCTCAGTGGTGAAAACTAGAAAGAAAAAAGAGCAAGGGAAGCAGGCAGTCCAAAGACCACGTTGCTTGACTTGGCACTGAATTTGGACTACTCGTTTATCCAAAGTAGAAAACATACTAATTTTTCTGGGCAAATCTGCTAGGTCGTCGCTCTGTTCAGCCCAGTGTTGACTCCTCTGACTGGCAGTGATGCTCCAGGATCTTGATCAAGATTTTTTTTAAACAGAAGATAGTAAAGATTGAACCTGGGACTTTAGTCATAGAAGGACAAGATTTTACTGCTAAGTGATGGTCCATCTCCCAAGATTGCCATGCATCATGTTTGAACAGCCACAAATATATATATATATACAGTGATTGATCTATAACAGTGAAATTCCTCCACTTTGCTGGAACTGTTGTAATTTAGTTGCTACCTCTGTAGTTTTTGACCATAAGAGATACAATATCCAGTTTGGTTGCCATCTATGTAAACTTTTAGCCACCGTGTTAAAGCAGAATATTGCCTGAGGGGTACCATCATGGAGGTAGTTTATATTTCATATCCTAATGAAGTGTAACCCATAAGCTTATCATGGTTTTACTTTAATATAATACTTTATCTCATTTATTGTATTGTCCAAACACTTTTCATACGCTGATGCTTTATTTAAAATGTTTGTTTTTCTATGTATAGTGTGTTTTACTGGTGTTCTATATCAGTGATTGCATGACCTCTGTAGATGCCATATGCTAAATAAATAAATAAAACTTTATTGGAAGCCCCAAACCTTTTGAAAGGTTTGACATAGTCATTTAGTTCAGGAGCAATGCAATATGGGAGTTGGTAAATTGTGTTTTTTGATATATTATTTCTAACATCTCTTTTATATATCCTTGTTTTTAACATTTTTGTTACTGACACTTAAGTTTTTGAAATAATCTATGAATCTTTGATGCATTAGGAATGACAAACTGGTCAAAATAAAAGTTTGGAAGATATCCTTGGGGGAATTGAATACAGGAACTCTTTCATCTATATAATTTCAAAACCCTGCTGCAGGACCCGCATAAATTCCTCCATCCTACAGGCTTGGCTCCCAGGGATCCATGAGGAAGCTGAGGTTCAAACATTGAGATATAATAAGCTGCATTGACCAGATCATAAGTAGAGAAGCCTTCTAAACAATTTTTTCTTTAGAAATTAATTTGAACTGTAGCTTTCTGAGGGTTAACTGCAACTTGAAATGACCTAGGACAAGGGTAGGCAACCTTGACTCTTTTATGACTCGTGGACTTCAACTCCCAGAATTCCTGAGCCAGCCAGTTATGCTGGCTCAGGAATTCTGGGAGTTGAAGTCCACGAGTCATAAAAGAGCCAAGGTTGCCTACCCCTGACCTAGGAAATAGAGCCAAAGAGTAGAAACTCCCGAGCAAAAGATTTAGCTATTAGATAAGAAGTTGAAAGCTGAGGACACTGAAAAAGAGACGGGAGCTCTTGAGAAAATCCAGTGTCATCCTGGGTCTCTAGAGCAGTGCTTCTCAAGATGTAGGAGAAGGAATGGCAGAACCGAGGGGCGGAGTGAAAAGGGAGATCAGCTTAGAATTGTTATGTGGCCACAAGCAAACTAAATCCAATCCCACTTGAGTGCCGTTGGCCCTTATCTGATTAACCAGGTATCAACCATTAGCTGAGAAGATTCGTGTGTGTAGGCTTTAGCAATAAATCAGTTTAACTGATTCTTCACATGTGGACCTTGTCTTTCATGCCGGATATAACCTTAGCAGCTTTAAGGTGCATAGATTCCAACTCCCATGCTGGCTGGTGAATTCTGAGAGTTGAAGAGCGCACATCTTAAAGTTGCTAACGTTGAGAAATGCTGCCCTAGACCCAAGATTCTGAACAGAGTCCAAATGCATTCCTACTTAGAGTGGATCTTTGGAAATAGGTTTTAACAAGCACAAGTCCCTCTTCTTTCAGAGTCTCTAGTATTTAGGATGACAAAGTCTGGATTCAACCCTTCCTTTTTCCTCTTTGTTGCCCTTTCCTTGGGTTGTGGGTTAGTGCCCACCCATAAATTCAGGATTCTCCACTAGAACTCTGAGCTTTGTAGTCAAACACACAGGTAGTCCTCAGCTTACAACAGTTCATTCAGTGACTGTTTAAAGTTACAATGGCACTAAAAAAAGTGACATGGCCGTTTTTCACACTCATAACTGTTGCAGCATCCCCACGGTCACGTGATTTACATTTAGATGCTTGACAGCTGACTCGCATTTATGACAGTTGCAGTATCCCAGGGTCATGTGATCCCCTTTTGTGACCTTCCGACAAGCAAAGTCGGAATGGGGGAACCAGATTCACTTAACAACCAGGTTACTAATTTAAGAACTGCAACGATTCGCTTAACAAATGTGGCAAGGAAATTTGCAAAACGGGGCAAAACTCACTTAACAGATTTCTCACTTAGCAACATAAATTTTGGGCTCAATTGTGGTCGTAAGTTGAGGACTACCTGAATTTGAATGATGCCGGGCTATACAAAGAAGGCGGCCGAATGTTTGGCAGTCTCTTGCCTCCGTGTCTGGTTTCTGGTTCATGAGTTCTTCTCACGGCAAACGGGCAGCAGGGCTATAGCGGAGGGAGGGATGGGGAAGAGCAGAAGTACACCAGGTTATGGGGAGGGGGCAGTTCAGCTAAGAGAAGTTTCCACAGTTCCTGGACCCCCGGATTTTTCTCCTCCTTACCAAATGTAGCACAGGGGACAAAAATCCTTTGGCTTCAGTTTCCTGTTGCACCATTTATTTTGTAGGCTTCTCGTATGTCTCCTTTTGGATCTGTCTGACTGTCTCTTCTGTGACAGTTATGAATGCACAAGCGCTCCTACACCCCTACTGTTCTTTGCCTGCTAATAGAATATTTCCATTAGTTATATTTGCCTGTTCATTTTCCTGGCCAGCCACCTAGCATCACTCTCACTTCTCTCTCTGTTCTTTTCTCTTTCTCACTGCATCTCAGTTTCTGACAGCCAGGCAATTGCAGCTTCTCCTCTGGCCAGATTTTCCTCCTCCTTTTAAGGGTTGGAACGCTCATAAGGAGAAGAGGAGAGGGATTAAGAACCATATTTTGGATGACAAAACTGCGCAGGTCATCCTCGGACCTATGGCCACAGTTGCTGTTGCTAAGCAAGGCGGATTTTAGATGAGTCATGCCTGTCATTATGAACTTTTTTGCCACAATTGTTAAGCTAATCATGTGGTCTTATGGTGAATCCAGCTTCCCCCCTTTGACATTTACTCCTTGGGAGCAAGCTTGGGAAGGTCACAAATGGCAATCACCTGTACCTGGGATGCTGCAGCCATTGTAAATACATGCTGGTTGCCAAACGCTCGAATTCTGATCACATCCCTGTGAGGATGCTGCAACAGTCATAAGGGAGAGGAGCATCATAAATCACTTTTTTTTGATGCCATTGTAACTTCAAATGGCTGTTGAACCAATGGTTGTAAGTCGAGAACCGTCTGTACCATTTTCTTCTAAATGATTTCATACCTTGTTAAGAATAATAAAAAAAAATTAAAACCGTAGTTCTGTCAGGTTCTTGCCTGACATCTTTGGGAAGACAGGTGTGTTTTATCAAGAGAGCAATGATGTTGCTGTGTGCCACCCTCAACGCCACGTGCTTTTACAAAGGCCAGTTGCAAGGAGGGAACGTTTGCACACAGTTGTTCACATGGGCATTGGGCTTCATTTGCATACAGGGTGCCCCTTAGCCAATCACTAGCCTCACCAGCACAGTATGGAACAAACACATTGGCTTGAAAGAAAGTCCGCAGCCGATTCAACTACAATGCACAACCAGAGAAAAAATTCTAAAAGGCTGTTATTTTGATCTCCTAGCACAGGGGTCCTCAACCCCTGGGCTGCGGACCGGTACCTGTCTGTGGCCTGTTAGCAACAGGTGAATGAGCAAAACTTCCATCTGCACACGCACAGGATCTAAGTTGCACACAAACACCCCGTCTCACCCCGTCTGTGGAAGAATTGTCTTCTACGAAACCAGTCCCTGATGCCAGAAAAGTTGAGGACTGCTGTCCTAGCATAGTTGTAGCTTCTCCAGACAGATCCTAGCTTTCTGTTGATACAAACATGTCACCAGATGCCTTGAGGCAAAAATGAGCCAAGATGCATTCCTAAATTGTGCTTTGTCAATAAAATGTTCTATTTCACATGCACACAATAGCCAGTTTGCCCCAAGGTGATGCCCTGCAGAAGCATTGGGGCAACGGCTTGCAAAATTCCTTGTAGAGGAGGAGACGGCCAGCACTTGTATGCGACTATGAAAGTTCAGTGAAAAAGAGACAAAAGAATTATTAGTGACTAGGCTCAGTTCAGCCTGTCCACCACAATGTTCCTATCTGACCTTGGATAAATCATGTCAAGCTGATCTTCAATTCCCCACCACGGGATAATATCCCTCAGCATTGCTTCTGATTATAGTAGCAGAGCATGAGGCTAAATCCATTAAAAACAATGAGTCAGGTTGGCTCTAAGAAGATGAAAGTTTGTATAAGCAGATTAATGTGAGGGCGAGAGAACCCTATAGGAAAGGCCAAAATAAGAAATTCTAAATATCATCACAAAGTAGAAAAACTAAATCTTTTCCTTTACCCATGTAAACACATACTATTACCTGGTTCAGAGTTCCACGGGCCCTGGTACGTATTTGAAAGATTACTGTTAAATCCAACTATTTTCCAAGCCCAGAACAGAAGTAACAGAGTCAAGCATCCCATTTATAGTAACTCTAACCAACCTTCCAGGCCACGAGAAAAATGCCTATAATATAATCCCATGCCTGCCTACTTGGAAGTTAATGCCATTGAGATCAGTGGCACTTATTGTCAAGCACTTGTATGCAGGATTGCCACTGGGCAGCGCTATCCTAAACGAGGTTAGCAGCAGATCATGAAATCTCTGCTGGCCCATATCAAGACAAAAGTGCTGAAAGACATAATATTTTTGTTTTGCTGCAACGCTTATAATTGTTTTAAAAGACACACACACAGACACACACACACACACACACACACAACTAGGGGAAACATCTGCCCTCATCTGAAGCTGACAAGTCACTTCCTTTCAGAGCCTCATGAGAGAACAGAGGGCTTGGATGTTGCCAAGATTGCCTTGTACCAGCTTCCAAGCAAGTTGCTTCGGGACCTCCTGCAAGCTGGAACAGTGCCAGCGGTTTATACTGTACTCATGGACTCCCTTCCCACCAGCCGAGCTCTTTTCCGCTGGCAGTAGGACACTTCCCTCCTCAACAAAATCTGCTCAGAGAATCTTCCAAATGAGATTACAATCCATTTGAGCAGAACAATTTTTACCTGTGGTACTTGGAAGACCTGAATAATTCATGCAAAGGGTTGAAATAGCTCTAAGGCCAGCAGAGATTAGCGAAGACCCCAGAGACGTATTTAGGAAGGCTCTGAATCTATGGATTCTCCTGACCCATCTTCTAATGTGCCTCCTTTTCTCTTGGAATTTATACTCAGGAAAAAAAAAATATCTGGAGAGATTTATTTGATAGAGTTTGTAAGTTCATCTCTTTCCCTTTAAAGGAAACCCCTCCACCTACACAAGAGATTTTACCAGCTTGTGGCTTTGGGATTTTCTTCCAGGAACCAAAGATTTGCAGTCTAATGCTAATAAGGCAATCTAAGAAAAAAAGCACTGAGCTCTCTCTAAGGCCCTAAGTAGATACTTTAATTGTTGTTAATCTTAATATTTTTATCTCTTTATCTCCTCCTTACTTAACCCAGCTGAATTTAAGTGGGTTTAATTGAGACTAGTCTATGCATATTATAGAGAGAAAAATGTCTCCCCAGCTGAGTTGAAAGGTCAGTGTTTTTAGGTGGCCCCACTCTTTATGGTATTCAAAATAAACTGATCTATGTATTTCATATATCTACATTTAACCTGTGTAATTGTTTACATAGCAAGTTTATTATGTGAATAATTATTCAGTGAATTCTCTCTTTGTCTGTGTATCTTCTCCCCAAGGTAGCCACAATAGAAGCTTTCCTATATTAAAGCTTTACAGAAAATGCACTGCAACTTGTCTGTTTCTTGTGCCTGTTGAAGAGTTTTGTGTAACCTGTTGGACTGCTCCTTTTATTGATGAAAATATCCCTCCTTTACATTAGAACTCTGTGCCATTCAAGAGCTGCCTAATGTTATATTATTTTAATTTTGGTTAAAAAAGCATATTTCATCTAATTTTAGAAAGAAATCTGTTCATGAATAAGATGGCTCACTCCTTTTTGACTGACAGAATTTTAACTCATGAAAAGCTAATTAAATAATTGTATTGAAATGAAAGACCAGCAGTGGCCCCACATCTAATCAGAATGAAGCATCAAGTGGCACACCATAGGATTCCATTCTAGGGCCTGTGTTATTCAATATATTTATACATCACTTGGGTGGGGGTCTAGAAAATATGATGACCAGATTTGGGATAATGCAAAAATAGGTGAGAGCAAACACCTTAGAAGACAGTATCAAGGAGTTCCTTATCCTAACAAAAGAATCAACAGGGAGAGACCAACAAGATGCATCCCTTATTTTGGGTAAGAAAAATCAAAATCATAAAAATAGGAGGTGGGAAACTCTATTGGGCAGCAACACCCACAAAAGAGAATCTGGGTGTGGAGTGGATCTAAGGCACTGGGGTCATGCAGCAGCAGAAAAAGGAAATGCAATTCTGGGTTGCATAAGAGAAATATAGTGTCAGGATCCAGAGAAATCATAACTATTCTCCATTTTGCATGGGTCAAATCACCCCTAGATTATTGCATCCATTCTAGGTGCCACCTTTTCAAAAGGACATGTTTGTGCTCGAATATGTCCAGAGAACAAGCAAGATGAAAACAGGCCTGGAAAGAAGCATCTATGAGGGATGGCTGAAGGCTATTCAATGAAGAGAAGAGGTGTGGGGAAACATGATAGCTACTGTATCATCAAACACCTGAAGGACTATCATGTAGAAAATAGGGCTGGATTGTTTAGAGTTGTTCTAGAAGGCAGGAAAAGAAACAAAAGGTTTAAAGTATAAAGGAGTACTGTAGATTTAAATTCACATCAGGAAAAAATACCCAATGGTAAATGTCTTCAGACTGTCATGGGAGGTGATGGACTTACGTTTGCTGGAAGTATTAAACAGGTTGCATAAACCATTTTTCAGCGATGCAGTAGTGTTGGATTCCTTCACTGGGCAGGAATCCATTGGGGATTGTTGTTGTTAGTTGCGAAGTCGTGTCCGACCCATCGCGACCCCATGGACAACGTTCCTCCAGGCCTTCCTGTCCTCTACCATCTTCTGGAGTCCATTTAAGCTCACGCCTACTGCTTCAGTGACTCCATCCAGCCACTTCATTCTCTGTCGTCCCCTTCTTCTATTGCCCTCAATCTTTCCCAGCATTAGGCTCTTCTCCAGTGAGTCCTTCCTTCTCATTAGGTGGCCAAAGATTAGATAAGATTATCTCAAGATCCCTTCGAAGCCCTACATTCTACCATTTTTTAAAATCTCTAACTTGTATGGTGAGTGAATTGAATGACTGAATGTATTGATCAGGGTGGTGACTAGGGTGATGGTCAAATATTGCACCATCAAGAGTGGATCCCCTATAGGAATAGGGGATTAATATGGTATTAATTCATTTAGTTTCCTCCTCCATCTGTGTATAAGCAAAACAGAAATTCTATGGGAGGTAGCGTGTAAAAAAAGACCAGACAGATAATTAAAAAGGGAAAAAAATAATGATTATTTGTGACATATTGTCCATCCTCTGGTCTGCATTTCTTGTCTAAGCTGCCTATGTTTAAGCTTCAACCCTGGGTGTCTGTCTAAACAATTTCTATGCCCCTGTGAGCTCTAGATTGATTTGTCTCAAATCTTTCAATCAGGTTCACATTTCAGAGGATTAAATAAATAACAAGTAGAGTAATTAGAGTGGCTGGGTAACATTGATGCCTAGTAACATGGTACTAACCAATAGCAAGAATTCTTTTTAATAATGGCTTTGAATCTCCTGCCAGTTGGCTTTACACTCAGAAGAGAAGCAAGGCACCTGATTCCTGCTGGAAATATCCTGGAGGCTTTTTAATTCGCTTAAATGCAAGCAAGAGAAATGTGATACATTTTTTTCTGGGCTAATAATTATTTGTGAAGAAATGCATATGCTTCCACCGAGTTTTTAATACCAGATAAGGAAAAGGTTGCCTTTATGCAATAAATGGAGTTTTGCACTCCTGACCCACTTTGGTTATAAAGATGGCAAAAATGGGAGGGAGAAAGGGAGGGGACAAATTCTTGTACTTGCACATTGTATCTTAAAAAAGGAAATATTAAAGAATGGGGATGCGTTCATCTTCATAGTTTCTTAAGTATCTGTCAAGGTCTAAGTCAATGTGTATTTCTGATTGTTTTAGCCTGAAAAGTATTTTAGACCTGTGCATATCTTTTGGTCTTTCTCTGCCTGTTTGTGTATGTTGAGAACAGGAAGCGACAAGTCTCAGAAAAAATTGACAAACCCACAGGGAGTGTGCAGGCAACAAAGGAGGCAGATGGCTGATGGATCCAGCACCTTGGAGAGAGCCCAAGCTGTCACCCAGCAGAGAATTAAGGACCTCACTACACTTCAAGTGACTGCTGGCTCTTTGGGATGTGTGAATATCAGCAGAATTTAACCAGGCTGGCAGGCTTTGCTTCTCCTTCCATCCAGGTTTTGGATGATAAATAAATATTTCCTTGAATTACTTGCATTTCTGGCAAGTTCTGCATATTGAGTGACCATTTGCAAATAAAGTAAATAGCTTAAAATGTGTTGATTGATTTTGCCTGGCAAAGGTACATAACCCTTCGTTCAGTAGGAATGTCCAGAAATTTTGTATTTTCCCCCTCTTACACTAATAACAACTAAAGAGGCAACACAAGTAATTATGTTATGTTTCTGTAATATGAAAAAGCTGTTGACTTCCATATTTTTGAATAGGCTATGGATTTAAGATAGTTGCTGACATGGGGAAGGAGATGTTTAGTGGATGCACAAGCTACTGTAGAGCTCAATGAATCATAGTTAATGTGCAGACAATGAGCACTGATTTGTATCTGCCTTCTTTTGGGTTTAGAGGAGTGTGTTGATGAATATGTTGTGTTTTACAATAATGTGACCTACATTGCAAAACTAGAAATCTCCTTTTCTGCATAGAACATAGGATGCAAGTACGTAGGAATAAAATATTCTCCCTGGAAATAGAGTGTTTTTGTTTTTGTTTTGCATACCTATAAACTTTACCAAAGCCTCTTTTAATGCTTTTGCAGAAAGAGAATTGTTCTTTTAGACTGGAATGCTATATAGAAGGAGTTTAGATTTATACTCCTCTTTTTGACTGTTGCCCCCAAAGTGGTTCACTACATTAATAAAATGTGTATGTTAAAAGTCCACGCATGTGAACAAAATTAATCTTTGTGGAACTGGAATGGGAAACGCTAACATGCTGCCCCCTCTCTCCTGTTCTTTCTCACAGGATAATTTATCTATTGGAAGAGTAACATACAAACACCTTGAATGATGGTCTACATTCCAGAATGTGTGCACACTCTGGATGCATTTATACATACCTCATATATATAGCTAATTGAAGCAAAAATGGATAGGGGTTACATGTGTGCTAAAAGACAACTGAACACATTCAGGAAAAATAATCAAAGTTGATATTTCAGGGATGATTTGCAGAGTTGGCCATCTAGATTTGCAAGTGCATTTGTGCCCAAAGAGAAGTGAAACGTGAAAAAAAATATGTCGTATGATGTACATAGCATCGAATACAGGTAGTCCTCAATTTATCACCACAGCTGAGCCCAAAATTTCCATTGCTAAGCCAGACAGTTGTGAAGTGAATTTTGCCCCGTTTTACAACCATTCTTGCCACCGTTGTTAAGTGAATCACTGCAGTTGTTCAGTTAGTAACACCATTGTTTAGTGAATCTGGCTTCCCCATTGACTTTGCTTGTCAGAAAAGGCAAAAGGTGATCACATGACATCAGGACACTGCAACTGTCATAAATACGAGTCAGTTGCCAAGCATCTGAATTTTGATCATGAGACCATGGAGATGTCGCAACAGTCGTAAGTCATAAGTCATAAAGTCATTTTTTTTTCAGTGCCACTGTAACTTTGAAAGGTCACTAAACAAACTGTTGTAAGTCAAGGTTTACTTGTACAGCACTTTATAAAAATATTATCAGTTCAGTATTCATTTGGCCCTTAGTTTTTCAACGGCTTGATATTTTCTCTGTTTCTCTGAAAAAGCCAAGGTACTTTACATTTAGCTTTCTAGATTGGGTCTCTCTCCTCTTTAAGTGTTGCTTTTTAAAAATAATGATGATAATAATACAATAATAATAATGGCAGCACACAGTTTGGGAGCATAATAAAAATTCAGTGCTTTGAGATCCATCTAAGGTCAGCCACAGATGCAGTTTTTCTTTTATAAACTGAAGAGTCGCCTTGATCTTACACAAAGGGAAGCCAACAAAAATCTCTCGATGGGGTCTCCTTCAGCATTCTTGACACACAGATGTTTTAGTCAAAAGCCGGTTCCCCACTGTCTTTTCAAAAATATCTCCCTCTGTTCTCTCCCACTGTTGTGCCTTCTGTTTGCCAAGAGCACTTTGAATTATCTTCTTCCCAACAAACGCCTGTCATCTTTTCTTTCTCGTTTGAAATAAAAACAACCTCTGTATGTGATTATGTGTCTTCTTTTAATCTGGGAAGTCTGCCTTCCTGTTCATTCAGCTGAACGGGGCTCCAGGCCACTGCCCCCCAAAGCCTGATCCAGACAGCCCTGTGAAAACACTCAGACTTCCATGTGGGTCTGCATGTTTCATTCTTGTCTGACTTTCTTCATCCTACTATGGCCATCTTTAATTACATGCTAGTTGAACTTTTCTCTTTGGGGGCTAATAGCAGCCTGCATTGCAGTTCTCATTTTGATCAGGCTTCTGAGCAGCCTGTATTTATAATAACAGTCATACAACTGATGCATTTAGCGGCACATCTTTTTTTAACAGAATCATGGGCTAGAAAAAGGCAATTCTCACTATAAAATCTGCCTCCCTAGTCAGTACAAGAATCCATGAGAGATGTCTGCCAATAATGTTTGAGACAGCAAGACACAGCCCACTACCGCCCGAGATAATAGCATCCAAACTAGTCTTGCTACTAGGGCAGTGTTTATCGACCTTGGCCACTTGAAGTTGTGTGGACTTCAACTCCCAGAATTCCCGAGCCGCCCATGCTGTTTGAGAATTCTGGAAGTTGAAGTCCTCACTAAAGCTGTCAAGATTGAGAAACATTTTGCTAGAGAGGCTTTTACAACATTCCAGCAGAACCTGCCTTCCTGTTCTTTAAATGTATTCTTCCATGCCCTCAGTCCTGGAATGAAGGTCTTGTGCTCTTTTTTTTTTTTTTTGCATGACATCCTTTCAGTTATTATCACATACCTGTTAACGCTGCTAACATCGGATGTTTTGCATTGACAACAGATGGAAATGTAGCCATCTTTTTCCCTTTCGCTTTTAGAGTTAGATGATGCTGGGAGGGGGGGGGGAATGTGAATGAGAGTCTAGCTAGACATAACAACACTAAACTTAGCGTGAGAATCAAGGTTATTGAGCCCAGAGCTGATAAAGAATTGGTGGGCTGGAGAACTGGAGAGGAAGCCCGCGCTTCAAGCTAATTGGGGAATGTGATTTATGACTGTTAACTGGAGGAGGGAATTGTGCTTTGATACTATGTGCCCGGGGGGGGGGGAATTCAGTTTTTGGCTTCGTTTATGTAGTGCCGATATTATGCTACTCGAATAAAAGATTCTTTAAGGTAAACAATGCCTCGAAGTTCTTTTGAAGAGTTTCATCCGTCGGAACCATGACAACACCCATTGAAAAAAACCTAAACAATCCCAGATCCCTCAGTAGGCCTTAGATTTTGGTTCTATGATTGTTGTTCTTGTCCTTCTCTGAACTTCTCCAGTTTGTCTAGTTCATGATTTAGAAACTGTACTTTGCTAACGCAGCCTAAAATTGCATTTCCTTAGTTTTGCAGCCAGGTGAATCAATATGTTGCCGGGTACAGTATGTGAGGTATGATAAACTGCTATTCCAAAATATTTTTCTTAAGATCTATTACCAAGTGACAGATCCCTCATTCTCATTTAAAATTAATATGAAACATTAACATTCTTGTTTTAGTTAATGCGAGTGCCAGATAAAGGGGTAAACATATGTGCAAAGGCAGTCTGCCTAGAAACATTTTGCTTGATTGTATTACTATCCCACTTTTTAACTCTACCAGTATCTAATATTGTGATGCAAAATACACCAGACTTCCTTGTAAAATGTCACTAAGCAAAAGTACACACAGTATGGGCAAGTAGACAAAAGATATGTGGCTGACCCCATCTCAGCTGGTAGGGGAGACCACTGCCCAAAGCTATGAGAAACACTGGGCTTCTCCTTTTATCATTATGCCTCTTTTAGTCCTTTGATGATGCTAGTTTCCTTTCCCCCCCACCCTTTTTCTTTCTCACTATACTGAGCATACAATCCCCTTGGCACTTTTGAAGCATCTTTATTGCTTGTGGCATGCAGTATCTTACATTTGAAGCTTCTGAGTGCCCTTTTTAAAGGTCTCTCATTCTTTTCCTCCCCACTTTATTTTGGGAGGGGGCGGTCTGCCTATTAAGGTTCCTATTTTTTCCCCCTCTGGGGAATCCATCTTGTTAATCCAGCCATTTATTTAGGACTCCCATAGATACCTTTGTGTCTTTTCCCTTGCTGTCCCCTCTCATCTATCCCTTACCTTAAGCTTCCTTTTACTCTTGACGGCCTCTTTTGTAAGATTTCTTTTACACCGTATATCTTGATTTGCTGCCTATACTTCCTAGCTGGTGAGACGCAGGCAACAATCTATCGGCTTGCAAGTTACCCTCAGTTACAGATTGAAGCTTGCGTAAAATAGCAATAGCAACAGCATTTCGGTTTATATACCGCCCCATAGCGCTTTTCAAGTAGTCCTCAACTTACGACTAGCTGTTCAATGGCAAAAAAAAAATACCCATTCGGGAGAGTGGAATTGGACTTACAACTGTGAGATTTGCTTCAACAGCCGCCATAAAAAATGGTAGAAAAAGTTGGGTCTGGTCATGTGGTGCCTCAACTTATGATTGCAACGATTTACTATTGCAACTGGAATTCTGATCCCAATTTTGGTCGTAAGCCAAGGACTACCTGTGCAGCACTTTCTGGGCATTTTACTAAGCATTATTTGCCTATTTCCCCCCCCCCAACAGTCTGGGTCCTCATTTTACTGACTTTGGAAGGATGGCAGGCTGAGTCAACCATGAGCCTCATCAGGATTGAACTCCAGGCTGTGAGCAGAGTTTGCCTGCAATACTGCACTTTAACCATTGCCAGACCAGGGCTCCCTATTTGGTCTGATAATGCTTAGGCTAAAACTCGACTTCAGTTGTATTTAAGACATACTGGTCAAAATTGTATCCTCACATGTCAAAGCATTGCTTTCTAGTGGCTTCATGCCTGTTTTCTGCTTCAGCAGGGGGCTGGACTAGAAGACCTCCAAGGTCCCTTCCAGCTCTATTCTGATTTTTTTTTAATAATATTTTATTAGTTTTCCAATTTTCCAATTAAGTATTTAAAAAGCAACGTGGTGACTGGGTTAAGCAATAGTTCAATAACATACATAAATCTTTAGTATAAATCTCAAGTTACAACATCAGATATTTCCTCTCTTTTTCCCTTAATATCTACTATCTCATATTAGGCTAATACAATTCTTATTATTAACTAAGTAAAAATATCTTTGTTACATTTATCAATAATTTTTAGCTTATACATATCTTAATTGTGTTTGCATTCAATCCTTAAATACAATCAATGTCCTGTTATTGCTTTTTCCCCAAGTTTTAATTTCCCATCAATATTCAAATTAACATTTGGTATTTATAATTTCCAAGCTTTAGGTAACCAAAGTTTCCCTTATCTCAACTTCTTCCTTTTTGCCCTTTTCATAACAAAATCTAATATTCTAAATACACATCGTATCTATTTGAATATAGTCTTGTTCTGTTTTCTAAAAGTTATCTATTTTCCACCGTATTAAACCATCTAATTAATAATACAGTATCCCCTCTAATAAATCAAAACCATTATTATGTATTGTCTGGGTTAACCAATAAATCAGTAATATAAATCAGTAATATATAACCAATAAATCAGTAATATATAAATTTTTCGTTTAGATCTAGTTTTTAAAAGCTCAAATACTGCCTCTCTTTTTCTGGTAATATCTATTATCTCATAATGGGCAAACAGAATTCTTATTTTCAACTGATTTCCAAATATTTTATATTAGGTGACCAAAATTTCTCTTATTATTCAATTATAATGTTACTTTATTTTCTAAAAATTATCTATTTTCCACCATATTCAACCCTTTAATTAGTAATATGAAATCTAATAAATCAAAATCCTTATTTTCTTCAGCCTTACTCTGGCTTTCTTCCTTTGCCAACTAACTTTCCATGTCAGTGCTTTTGAATCATCAAATAGTTCTCCCTCTATTATTATATATATTATTTGGAATAAGAAAGACCATTTGGTTGCAGTTTTTTTGGAAGAACTAGCCCATTTGTATTTATTAGATTGCCTCCCTATTACTCCAATTTCACACAATTGTCCTGATAGGTTTATCTTCCCTTCAATCTGTTCTTCTTCCTTTCCCTCAAATTTCTTCTGATTTTTGTAAAGTCTTTTCCATTTTCAGTGTTGTCACTCTCTTTCTGATTTTTCCGTTGGCTGGATCTGTTGGTCAATTGAGTCCTCTGTCTTAGTGTTTAGTTGTTCCACTTCTCCTGTTATTTTCTGCATTGTTAGTTCTTTGGTTGTAGTCAAGATCTGGGTTTGTATATTTAAGCTGGCATCTTGTTCCTTTATGTTGCATCTTATTTTGTCACAAGCTGAAAGAATGGTTTCGTGTATTGATTTCAACATGGAAAGGATTTTTTCCTGATCTTCATCCATATTCTTTTGATAGTATGTTAAGTTGAAGACTTTAGAATCAAATGTTAAAAATAGTTTTTTGTTTTTTATAGCTAGGTATGGGACATCTATTTCACGTGTTATAGGTGGTCTTTATAGTAGAAATTGTTTGTCAAGTAAGAGTTTATAGTCCAAGGTATTCCATCATCTCTTATAATAATATATGCTTCTCATGTAAAGAAATAGGAAAGCAATTCCCCACGTATAGCTCCGAAAGTCAGTAAAAGTTTACATTCATAGTTCAAACAAGCCAGATATGCCGCCCAGAAGTTCCTTCTTTGCAGCTGAGTTTTTCAAGGTGGTAGCTGTCAAGGTCAAAGAAGTTTTTTCTGGAGTCTGGGCTTCAAGCCAAGTCTCTTTTGGGCAATAACAAGTTGTAATACCATACTTCACCACAAGATGTCACCGATGCCGTTTAAAGCTTTTTAAGTCCAAAGTTTTTATGATAGTTTTTCAAGTCTTATTTCTTTTTTTAGATAAAAACAAACGTCTCCAGTAAGAATAGGAACACTTTTAGTCCCCAAGTTTCAAAAGCATATTCATCCAATTAGATTAAAATTGTTCTTATAGTTGCTCTGTTTCCCCTGGGTAGTTAGTCACCGCTGTTCTTAGAGGGTGGGGTAGAAATTCCCTTATCTCTCTCCTCACAGGGGGAAAAAATACTTTGGGCAGCTTTTACAGGAAAAAATGCTTAAAGTCTTAAGGAAAAGATCAGATCTCACCCAGTTTCATCCCCGTTGCTTTAAAGGTGCTTGGTGGTAATTTTGACTTCGGCTGTCAGCAGCTTAGTGATGAGCCATATTGCTATGGCCGGTCTTTCTCCCGCAAGTTTGGAGGGCTTCCCCAGATCCAACGGAAGGGCTGCCACCCTCCCGCGATCAAGCAGGGGTCCCCTCCTTGCTCGTCGCCCCTACAGGGCAACTTTCGACCCTTTCCAGGGTCCCCCAGTGGGACGAAATTGGACACGAAAGACGGAGCTCATCTTCCACTGTCCGCGGCGCCGCGATGGCAAACCAGAAGTGTCCCAGCTCTATTCTGATTCTGATGCATGTCAACTGATGGTACAACCATCCATCTGGACATCCTCTTCCCTAGGCTGCATCTGAAATGTGGGACAAAAGAATTTGCAGTTCAAAAACCAATTCTTAAAATATTTGTTTATGAATATTAATATTCAAAGACCCTTTTGCCTTTTATGATAAGTTCCAAGGCTACATATTTATAGCCAGAGGTAACATAAGCTGCTTGAAACTGGTAGAAAGAAAGGTGTAGGATCTGTAGTCTTGTTCTCAAACTTCCTGTTGCTAAAGTTGTCCTTAGAGGCAACATACATACAGAATTTATAGGTAATCATATGTTTTTATATAAAATCCACAGACTTGGCACTTCTTTTTTAATTGAACATTTTAAAAATTGAATAAATAAACAAAAAGGGAGAGAAGAGAAATTGAAAGTAGGCTACATAATATACAAACAGGGAGTTTACAAGCATCGTAGAAATTATTTCATGAGTGTATTATATCATTTAAAAAAATTAAAAATAAGTACTGAGCTCTAAGAATATAAATGCCAGAAACAGTAATCATCACAGTAGAAATCATAAAAGATTAGAAAATCCTATAAAGCTGAAATATGAAGACTTTTTGTAAAAGGAAACCAAAATTTTGGCTGTGGTACAAATCTGTATATAAAATTGTAATCGAGAAAACATTTCAAAAGTTAAATTCTTTGTCAGATTTACTTTTAAGTAAAAAAGTGATTTTAGACACTGAAGCATATTTCTATAACCAGAGTTGAGTGCTGCTTTTAATGGATATTACAATAATAACTTTCTTCTTTAATTCATGTAAGATGTTATCTATTTTTTCTTCTTCACTTCTGCTTAAGGATTTCTTCCAAGCACCAAAATTTGGCTTTTGTACAACACTAGCTGCTATATTCCTGCAAAGTTTCTCACAAATCATGAGAGTTTCTGTTACAGGAAATAGCAGTACAAGAAGATCCGAATGTGTGACTTTGTGCTTTTTAAAAAAAGATGTATTCTTCTAAATATGCAAGTTTATATACTGCTTTCCAAATTTGGAAGTCTCTTTCAAGTATTAAGATTTCATGATTATCTCTTCTGCTTTCCAAATTTGGAAGTCTCTTTCAAGTATTAAGATTTCATGATTATCTCTTCGCAGTCCTTGAGGAAAGGGAGCAGCTTAAAACAATCTTGAATAAATAAATATATAAACAATATAAACCTATAACAAATAAAACCACAGGGATGCATATTCTCATTCTGTTTCCTATACTGTACTCTATCCCCAAACATCCTTTAGCTTTTCTGGAAGATCTGAAATGGAAATATAAGCAAGTTTGGTTAAGTGCCATGACATAGCTCTGCTCTATCAGGAACCTGGATAAAGCAAGATCCTGATAACTAAATTTCCTCTTTAGTTTTTTGGGGTAAACTCTAGAGAGGAATGTAACATATGTCCCAATCACCTTTCCAACTTAACAGGTGAACACTACGAGATCTCTAATAGCTTGGAAACAAGAGATAAAGGAAATAAGGTTTACAGCCTTAGATATGGAGCCCAACTAGCGTAGCGTGTTCCATCAAGGGATCCAAAACCAAATTCCATGTTAAATTCCAAATTATGCGTGCGCTTTTATTCAAAGTTGAAAAGCAGCTTTTAAGAGTGGGCAGTTTACAGTAGATAAACAATATGAAAGAAACATTTTCTTGTTCACCATTTTTTCATCACTCAGCCACCCTAACCACACGTAGTATTTCAGATGTACAGGGCCTTCTTCTTCCAGATTCTCTTGGTTGCCTCTGCATGTGTGTTTACAGCCATTTTCAACAAAAAGGATGCATATACACACTCATGACTAAAGAGTCATGAGCAACGACCTCAGAATGCAGCAACCATCATAAATACATGCCTGTTGCCAAGAGCCCTAATTTTGATCATGTGGCGGTGGTGCTGCAACAGTCGTTAAGTGTGAGGCCTGGTCATATGTGACTTTTTTTCAGTTCTATTGTAACTTTGAACATTCACTAAACAAATGGTTTTAAGTTCAGGATTTTCTGTAGTTCCATGTTCCAAATCCTTTTTAATATTCCGTGAGTTACTTATCAATGTGAAAACTTGGCTCGCAGATCCCACAGTCTCTTGATTCCTGCTAGTTGCCTAATCCATAACCCTTTCATTTTCTCTCTTTTTCTGCCTCTTAGGGACTAGCTGCACATTACCCCAAGATACGCGTCATCATGGCATGCCTGCACGAGACCCGCACGCCTTCCCCCTCCTTTGGCAGTTTCAACACTATCTTGACAGAGAGTTCCCTCCGAAAGTTGGATCCAGATGCCTCGGACTGCACCCCTGAGAAGGACTTGACGCCCACACAGTGTGTGTTGCGAGACGTCTTGCCCATAGATGGGAGTGGAGGGGGAGGCAGTGGACACAGTCCCACCCCCAGCGAGGAGACCCACGAACAGTTTGCCAACAGTGTGCTGCAGCTCCACGAGAATGAAGCTGGTAGTGGCGGGGGAGGTGGAGCTGGCGCTGCAGGAGCTGGAGTGGGGAATCCTGAAGTCCGGCCCACCCGCTACCATGCTGACCAAGTACGGATCCACTGCCAGACAGGAAGTGGCTTTCTGGAAGGGCTTTTTGGTTGCCTCAAACCTGTCTGGACCATGATTGGCAAAGCATATTCCACCGAACACAAACAGCAACAGGAAGGTGAGGAACATGGTGACCACCGGGAGCAAGAGCGGGCAGTGGCCCGTTGAAAGAATCCTACAATAATGATTTCTGATTGTAATCCATGAAAGGAAGCCCATTGCTGAGTGTTGATTTCCATATGGAAAGGTCTAAGTTCAGTTCACAGAATGTCCAGGCGGAGCTGGGAAAGACCTTTCTTTAAGTCACGGAGAACTCTTTCCAGACATGCATACCAGGAGTAGGGAATTTGGAGGGCCCCCCCCCCATAGCCTTCAAATTTCAGTTCTCATCAGACCAGTATACATTAGCAAACAGGAAGGATTTTCATGAGTTTGGTTTCAAAACATCTGGAGGATATAGCAGTCTGATGTGAACAATATGGGTTTAGGTGTTTGATTCAGTGTAAGGAATTTTCTGTATTCCTATTTTCAACATAGGTTCCCAAATGCAATTGGCATTTCAATCAGTCGGGGAGCAATGTGGAACTTAGGATTCAGTTTGGATTAAGGCTTTCTCACAGAGTCAGTGATTTGTAGCATGATTCTTTTCATCCACTGCTTCCCTCAAGAACATGGTGACCCTTGATTTTCTGATTCTATCTGGGTCAGGAATTAGTTATAATTAGTTTACAGGCTAACCATACTTATGAGGAATGAAGCTCTAGTGCAGGGGTCTTCAAACTTGGCCCTTTTATGATTTGTGGACTTCAACTCCCAGAATTCCTAAGTCAGTGTGCCTGGCTGAGGAATTCTGGGAGTTGAAGTCCACAAGTCATAAAAGGGCCAAGTTTGAAGACCCCTGCACTAGTGACTATTCATATAATTATTAGGGTATTAGGCCAAATGCTATATAAGAAGCTGCCTTTATATATTGGGTGGAAATGAACTTGATCCCAAATGCCATAATTAGAATTCGAATAAGTGCTAGCCAAATGGGCATAATTAAACTATCTTAATAGAACTATGCTAGGTGCTATGCTAATTGCCAGTTTGTTTCTATGAGCAATCTAGAGTATTGCCTTTGAACTAAATCCTTAAAACACTGGTAAAATCAACTTTGTCAATACTAAATGTTCCAGTTAACTAATGAACTGTTAGAGACTCAGAAGGCCATTAGAAAATTGCACAATTGTGCAGTTGTGAAGATCAAAAATACCTAACACTTTAGTCGTACAAAAAAATCCTACAGAGAATTTTTTTTCAATTTTTCCAGTCACTGGGTAAGTTGAATCCCCAGTTTTTATTTCCAGACCAGAGTGGCATGGCCATTTTGCTTCTATTTTCCAGTCAGATATGTTGATGGTTAAACGTTTTGAGTACAATTGAGCTGATTAGATTAGATTATTACTTGCTTAGTACTGAAGTTTCTCAAAATCAGAGAACGCCTGACGTTGCAGCTTCTAAGGAGAAGAGCAGATGGAGGGGTCATGACTCTAAAGTAAAAAGCTGCAGATACCTAAAAAAAAACCGTTATTTTCTCTTTTGAACCAAAAAGAATGTGATCATTTACAGTATTTATTTGGCATGCCACCTCAGTCACTGAAGGTATTCTAAGCAGCTCACATGCCAGGATTTAAAGCAACAAAGCCTACGATAATACTATATAACATACAACAACAAAACATACAATAATACTACATAACCTTATATCAGGGGGGATAACCAACTCCATAGGATTATATCATCAAGGTAGACTACAACGAACAAACTATTATACTGTATTCCAGAACCTGCTGGAAGAGCCAAGTTTTCACAGCTTTATGAAAGCCTAACATACTTAGGCCATTCAAATCTTGAGGGAGGGGGGTGCTATTTCATAGGGTAGGTGCAACTACGCAGAAGACACAGCTCAGCTGTGTCTCATAAAGTCACATTGCTTTCCAGCTCAGATCTGGAGCACACCAACTCCTTAACAGTTCTTATTAGCCAGGCAGAAGCAACAAGAGAAAAGATTCTAAAGATAATCAGATCTTAAGTCTTGTAATGTTTTATATATATGACAGTCAACGCCTTGAATTGCAGCCAGAATCTTACTAGTAGCTGAGCAGAGACATTATACTGACAAAGTGAGGAACACCAGTAACAGGTGTTCAAAGGTTGCCCTATGGAGGATGTATTGCAGTAGTCTGACTAGAAGGTCACTAGAGCAGGAGTAACTGTGAGCATAGCCTCACAAACTAGGAAAGGATGTTGTTGGCACAAAAGATGGATTTCGGTTAATGCCGGATTTCTATGCCATGGCCGCTAACTGCTCATTGAGCAGGAGATGAGAGTCCAGGAGAGCCCTCAAATTATTTTAAAAAGTCTGCTCTGGGAAGTGCAACTCTGTCAAAAACTAGATATGGTAATCTTGCTGACAGAAAGGTTTTTAAAACCAGAGCCTCAGGGGGCCTCAGGCAAGTCTCGTTTGAAGAAGCCCAGCTCCCATAGGCTGGAATAGATAGACAAGTAAATGGTCTCTACTTTCTCCTGCACATCAAGAAAAGCAGAGTCTCTCTTCCAAGAGGCAACTGAAAAAGAATCATTCCCACCTACCTTACACAAAATGGACAGGACCAGGGAAGCTGGGAGCAATCACATCCATTTTCTGATTAAGTAGAAAATTAGATACTTAGAAGGTTCTTGTGTCTTTTCTGGAATCATAACTTCTCAATCCTGGTCCTGGTTTTTCTTTAAAAACGGGTGGGGTGGGGAGGGAGACTTCCCCTCTTTGAAATGCCTATGCTGTGGTAACATCCAGCACAGTTTGGTGTTGTAGGCAAAGAAAATCCAACTGGTTCAGGTTCCCTGCCTTTGGACTAGGGGCCCTAGCAAACATCTGTTTCATCACCACTCAAGAAGGGTCACTAAGGGGGGCAAATCTCCAGATTGATCCAATCAGCCAAAATATTGAATGTAGGTTTTTCAGTTTGAACATGAATTTTCCAGCTATTTTTTTTTTCCTCAAACATACTTAAAATGGGCAACTTGTCAATTATGGGACGACTTCCCAATTCTGGGAAGATACTCTTGTATCTTCCCAGAAGATACCGTCCATTTTTATTCAGTGGCTTCTACTGGTAACAAATACTTCAGAGGTACGTATCATGACTGAATGCCCTTCATATAGTTTTTCCCTCTTGGGAAAAAAACATGGAGGAATGCAGAATATTATTCAAATTTTGAGTTAAATCTTGAATTTCCTGCTTATTTATCTTCTTCCGGTCCCTTTTTACGGCACCCAAAATAAATGGAACCATCCGTATGAAATGTGACTGTGATGCTATAAGGGCAAGGGCAGCGAGATGCTAGACTGATTATTCCACCCTGTCATCATTAGAAATCATTTCTTCCCTTTCTCCAAACAAGAAGTTGCATTACCAGAGTGCCATACCAGAGTCAATGGGAGTTGGATGGCATATAAAATTGTATTACTGTTATTATACACACAACAGTGTGAAATCACAGCTGGCAGTTCTTACATGATTTCATATACATCAAGTTCTTTCCAAAAATCTAGGTGCTGAGATTTTGTAATGTAGTTGCATAGTTATATGTGCAAATCCAAGCAGTGTTGCTGTTGTTGTTATTACAAGTCCTCTTTATGCTAGCAAGGACTAGAAACCTGATTGGCATTTTTTAAAAATGCATTCTCAGCTTATTGAATGCCATGTCTTTGCAGTGTTCATATTTACAGTGTTCCTGCAATATGCATAACTTCGGTTGTTCCTGGATGACATTATGCAGGAATTTTTGCCCCGTGGGTGAAAAGTCTGCTTTCCTCTGAACAACCCACGGCTACCACTTTCTTTTCCTCTCCATGCAGACCCGTGGGAGGTACCCTTCGAAGAGATCATGGACTTGCAATGGGTAGGCAGTGGGGCCCAAGGTGCTGTCTTCCTGGGACGCTTCCATGGGGAGGAAGTTGCAGTCAAGAAGGTGCGAGACCTCAAGGAGACGGATATCAAACATTTGCGAAAGCTCAAGCATCCCAACATCATCACTTTCAAGTGAGTGGGTCAGCATTGGCAAGAGGGAGATGGCACTGCCTTTCTTAAGAATGAAGTCTTCCTGAGGATAGTTGGGCAGGGCAAATGTCTTTGCCAAGCACCATAACTTACTTCCTCTCCATCACCCATCAACACATACAGCACACAGCAGTTGATCAGCTGCATTTCTGGCAACAGCACTGAGGCTAGGCCTGAAGTAGAGAACTTCACCCTAGCACCACCACTGCCACTCAAAAAGGCTGCCTTGCACCATTTCCCAAGATACCTAAATGTTGGGGAAGGGTGTGATTTCCCTCACAGCCCAGCACTCTCCAGGATCTACCACCTGCCACCTACCTTTAGACTTATGTTCTCTTTCTGTTGACAGGCCTCTGCAGCCAACTCAAGACTGCTCCAGTTGCATGAGGCCTTTGTTCTTGAAATAGCTTTGGAGAATGCTGTTCTGCGGTCCTCTGCAGCCTCCAAAAACTGTGCAAAAACATGCATGATTTTCAGAGGGTCAGGAGGCCACGAGAGAACATGGTCCTCTTGCACAAATTCCAGAGGGCCTGGAGGCCATGTGAGAGCATGCTCCATTCTTGCACAACCTTTGCAGCCTCCAAAAAAATTGCACAAGGATGGTGCATGTTTTTGAGAATACTTGTCAGGTGTTGGTGAATGCTGACGTATCATCAAAAATGTTGTGGCATTTTTGACACACATGTCATAGGCTCATCATCACTGTTATAATGTTTTTTCTGGAACCACAACTTCCCTGTACTGGCCCTTTAAATCAGGACAATTTGTGAGACAAGATCTTGGATGCTGTACTCAGCCTCTCCTTAGATGTTGCCACCTAGTTGTAATTTTTCACATGGGAGGAGAAGATTATTGGATACTCAAAAAGTAATCATATTAACTATAATGAGCAAATGTAAATTGAATTGTAATGCTCATTACATCACAATTAGGTTTCATCTTGGCTCTGCCACATTTCTTTGGAATCCAGTGTGACCTTAGCTGATTCTCGCTGGAAAGAAACAGGACAGTAATACTGTATAAAATAAGTAATGCTATTTCAAATGTTGGAATTACAACTCCCATAATTCCTATCTTGTAGAACCAACCAAATTATTTCCAGATACATTGGGCTATAATTCTTATATTTCCTAACTGCTAGCTGTTTCTAAGATTGTCTGTGTGCCTTTGAGTGAGTGTTGACTCTTGATGACTTCCTAAACAAGTTCCTGCATTCCCCCCCCGGATTTCAGAAGTGCCATTGCCTGCTTTCTGGGGCTGAGATAGTGACTGGCCCATGGTCACCCACTTGGCTTTTTGCCTAAGGCAGAACTAGAACTCACATTTTCTCAATTTTTACACTCATTCCTCAAACTCTATATCAAACTGATTCTCTTTTTAAGAATTGTAGTCCCAAATATCTTGTGGTCACCAAATATGGAATAGATAAGAGTATCTACTGTATCTAGTAATGGCATTTCATATTCCAGTCGTCTATTCATATATTGTTGTCAACCCTACAAGATAAACAAAGAAACCAACTGATTTTAGATGGAATATTGCAAGTCCGAATGTGCTTCCTCTCTTTATCTTCATGTGAACTAGGGATGGGGCTTGTCTGAGACATTTTCTCAAGGTCCTTGGGGCAGACTCAAGCCCCTCTTATCTGACCATGGCCTTGGTAGGGTCTCTTCCTCCTGTCCTTCTAGATCATTCCTATGCCCTCTACAACAGGTGAATGAATGTTTATATTTTCAATGGTTCAATCCATAATGAAGGTTGCAGAAGGACACCCCCCCCCAACCCACTGTTGCAGTTGCAACAATAACAACAAAAAGTTCTGGACCACAGAATGCTGAATAATTTGGGGGGGGGGAATGGGAGCATTGTGTGGGGAACAGAAATGATGGTCTTTTCCTTTACAATGAGAGGAAGATGTGCAACATCCTAATTTTCCACAAGTAATGCGGTGGCATTAGGGACAGCTTTTGGCTTGTCTCTGAACAACAGCAGCCCTTCCCGCATATTAAACATTAGGCTTTCTTGCTGGGACACAAGGCAGAAGTGAATCCTGGCTCTTTGTCTCCCCAGAGATCATCATTCACAAAATCTCTTCAAAGAACACGCTAAGCTTTGCAGGATTTGGTGTTATTTCTCTGCCACTGTTAAATGTCCTGCTGGTCCTTCTTAGACCATCCTCATTCTCCTTTCTCGCTCCCTGCAGGGGTGTGTGCACCCAGGCTCCCTGTTACTGCATCATCATGGAATTCTGTGCCCAGGGCCAACTCTATGAGGTGCTACGTGCTGGACGCAAAGTTACCCCCTCGCTGTTGGTGGACTGGTCCATGGGCATCGCTGGTGGCATGAACTACCTGCACTTGCATAAGATCATCCACCGAGACCTGAAGTCACCCAAGTAAGAAGGGAAGCTAAATAGTTCCAGGAAACTAACTTGGCAGGCAGGCAATGGCAAGAAACTCGGGGTTATCGAGGGCAAGGCGGTGTATTGTTATTATTTTTTCCTGCTGAAACAAAAGCTCTCACTTTTGAAAGTTCAAAACCGTTCTCCAAATGTTATAGTTAAGGGGAAAGCTTGGTAGTCTGCTCTGCCTCTTGGTCACTGGTTTAATCCACAACTCTTTTTCATGCCTGAGTACAATTCAGGGTCATCAACCTTTTCTTGTAATGGTTTTGGCACCTCTGGTAGGTTGAGGGTGGAGGGTGGTGTTTCCTAAATAAGCAAACAAAACAATGCTTATCTCCAAGGAGTTTATCATGTAAATTACCCTTCAGGGAAGACAATGGTGAAGGTGACAAAAGGTCAGGTAGTCCTTGACTTACAACAGTTCATTTAGTGACTGTTCGAAGTTACAATGGCATTGAAAAAAGTGGCTCATGACCGTTTTTCACACTTACAACCGTTGCAAGCATCCCCAGGGTCACGTGATCAAACTTCAGAGGCTTGGCAACTGACTCATATTTATGATGGTTGCAGATGTCCTGGAGTCACGCAATCACCTTTTGAGACCTTCTGACAAAGTCGATGGGGAAGCCAGATTCACTTAACAACCGTGTTACTAAGCTGACAACGACAGTGGTTCACTTAACTGTGTCATTAAAGGTCATAAAATGGGGGAAATTCCACAACAACTGTCACCTAGCAACATAAATTCTGTGTTCAATTGGGGTTGTAACTTGAGGATTACCTGTATGACAAAGAACAGATGTGAGCAATCCCCTTCCATAATTAAATATGGTTGCCAAGGAGGGCATTGCATTCCCTCACCATCAATCCAAGAGAGGTTTTTCCACGGACCAGAGAGTGTGTGGTTTTGTGTGCTGCCTACATCCCACGGATGGGGCTTTGCTTGTTTGTGCGGCCCAGTAGCTGGCATGCCGTGGACCGGTACTGGTCCACAGACTGGGGGTTCGGGACCCCTGGTTTAGGGGCAGTAAGAGAAATTTGCATAAATCTTGGTTTAGGAATAAGACACAGCAGAATTGCTCGGGGACAAGGAGGTAAAATTGGGATTGTCCAGATACTCCAACGAAGTTGTAAATAACTGAGGAAAAAATATGTTTTATGAACCATTCAATAAGATATAGGTCAGTGATGGCGAACCTTTTAGAGACCGAGTGCCCAAAAACTGGCCCCGCCCCCGCTCCACCCCCTGTTCCGCCCCACCCTGTCCCCCGCCCTGCCTGCCCGCAGGGCCACTCACTGCCTCCAGGGCCCGCCGCAGATCGCCCAGGCAGCCCAGCAGCGCCCTGGTGGCCACGACCTGCCCACACCCCGCAGCATCAACTGTGCGCGATGGGGCGTGAGGGCAGAGTCTTGTCCACGCTGCCTGGCTGCCATGTCCTTGGCTGCGCTGCTCCGTGTGGGCCACGCTCGGGGGCGACTCTCCAGGGGGGCTGCTGATGAGGGGGTCACGGGGGAGGCAAGGCTGGGGCAACGGCACGTGTGCACACGGAGAGGGCTCCGAGTGCCGCCTCTGGCACGCGTGCCATAGGTTCGCCACCACTGATATAGGTTAAAGAAGTAGACAATACACTAGATTCCTTTAAAATGCCACTGCACAAATTAAGAACCTTTGTGGCAAAGTTATCTGCTACCTCCAAGGAACATACTGCCCAGGTCTCTAAGAGCCAGGCACAATATAAATTTAATAAATTATTATTACTCCATGGAGGAGTATTCCATATATTATCCCCCTTAACTGATGGCACTTTGCCTCTGGGTGTATCTCAGAAGGAGCCCTGGACTCTGTTTCTTTTCTTCTCCCTTAGCATGCTGATCACATATGATGATGTGGTGAAGATCTCTGACTTTGGCACCTCCAAAGAGCTCAGTGACAAGAGCACCAAGATGTCTTTTGCTGGCACCGTGGCCTGGATGGCCCCTGAAGTGATTCGGAATGAGCCTGTTTCTGAGAAGGTTGACATCTGGTAAGGGGAGCTAAAACCCAAAAGAGATGCAGTGGAGAGACTGGGGAAGGTCTGAGTGGGTGGCCGAAGCATAGGACAACCCAGTGCCTGCCAGATGTGCTGGGCTCTGGCTTCTATCATCTACATAACACATGCCCAAACAAAGGTGTGTTGGACTACAACTCCCACCAAGGTCTAGAACAGATGCCTATTCATGCACAGATTTATCTTGTGCTCCACATCTATTTGTCTATTACTCCTAGTCTCATCTGTATATACCCCCAGGTAGAGATCCTGTTTGGGAAGAGTATAAAAGGGGAAGCCCTCTGAGAATATTTGTTCATGCCAGAGGCTTCCTCCACTCAGCTGATTTTTCATTCACCTCTTCCCAGGTCCTTTGGGGTTGTTCTCTGGGAGTTGCTGACTGGAGAGATTCCCTACAAGGATGTGGACTCCTCAGCCATCATCTGGGGAGTGGGCAGTAATAGCCTCCATCTACCTGTGCCTACCAGTTGCCCAGATGGCTTCAAGATCCTCCTGAGGCAGTGCTGGTGAGTGCTCAAGTTCTATCACCTTTCAGCAACTTGGGATAGATTGTGGGAGGAAGAATTAGCCTCCAGAATTAGCCCAGGGCCAGCCCCTGCTCAGCTACAGCTTGAAGGAATAGAAAATCCTGCATCCGGCCTGGTGTTTTTTTTTAAAGGAAGAGGAAAGGAAAGGAAAGGAAAGGAAAGTTTTTTTAAAAATTACATTACACTATGGTGGGATAGAAAAAAGGGGGGGAGGGGAAAAAGGCAACCTTGTTTCGTTATTTTTTTTTTTGAAAAAATAACAGTTAAAAACCCAACTAAATAAATTTCAAAACTCAGAAAATAAACCTTTAAAGAAGGAAAGCACTTCTCGGGCTATTAAGATAATATAAGCTCCAGAAAATTGAGACACAAGTATCCTCCAATCTTATTTATTTGATTTGGTCCTGCAGAGATCCAGATGATACTTTTTTGTGCATATATGGAATGGAATGGCCTCCTTAAATAGGTCTAGACAATAAACATCGATTAGATAAGATAAGATAGATAAGATGACCTTTATTGTCATTTTTTACTGTGGGCACAACGACACACATCAAGAATGAAATTTAGTTGCCCGCTCTCAAAGTGAACACATACATGAAACACACCTAAACATACTATATACAACATACATACTATATACAACAGATGTATAGACCTACACCCCTACATATACATAACATATGAATATTAAACACTATCCATCTTGAATATATAATGGGAGGAGGAAGCTTGAGAGTTCACAAGGTTTATACTGGATGGAACGAAACTGTGGCTGAATCTGGATGTTCTGCTTCAGATACCACGGAGCCTCCTCCCAGAAGGTAACAATAGATTGAAGTCTATCTTATTCACCATTACAACCACATGGAGTATTTACCATACAGGAACATTTCTATCAGCCTTTACATATTAATGCTGCTTTCCACATCTGGGGCTCCCTAGGAATATACTCCAGATCTGATAGCCTTGCAGTGTCCTGCCTGTGATTGATGGGGATTGTAGTCTAAAATTTACAGAGAGTGTTAGATTGGGAAGATTACTATTCATGTTTTAATAGAATTTGAAGGCCAATTAAATGTAATAGAATGCCTGACGTTTGCCACATCTTCCTCCTGATATATAATCGGGGGGGGAAATTACAATGTGTTTTTCAGATACACTTCTCTGGCTTCTATTCATGAGGGACAGAAATATGTCAACCAAATTATGTCATATGAAACCCAAAATGACCTATGTCTTTTTGCAATGAATTATATATTTCCAGGAATGCCTCTCTTTACATATGTTGAGTTCCCTTTTGATCTATTGGGATCAAGGTTTCCTTTCCTTTACATCTGGGCTAAAGAAACTGTGGTCCTCCAGATTATAGCTCTTCACAGATTCCTTGCGGACATCAAGATTTTTTTTTTAAAAAAAGATGTTTACTAGCAGATATTACTGAATGAGTTTGAAATAGTACACAGAGATGGATAACATTTTGGCAGATGATGTAATGTGTGTGTGTGTGTGTGTGTGTGTGTATATACATATATATATATATATATATATATCCCTAATTACACTAAAAATGCGAATCCTGGGTAAATCCATATAATAAAAACAAAATAGTTCGAGCACCAGGATGATATTAAAACAGAAACTGCTTAATACAAAAGCTAAAGCTAAGCTTTCGTCGGCCAACACTGCCAACATCATCAGAGCATAATACAAGATTACTGGGAGTCCTTTTTTACACTACCGGACGGCTCTGCGCCCGGCTTCTCGATCTAGTCATCGGTCCATCCGTTTTCTCTATTTGGTTTGTTCTTAAAAGGCACGCGTCTCTTGCTGCGTTGGTATCTTCTGAGGTTGCTATTTTCCCTTTCTTTGCCTTAATCACTTTCTTTCTGCTGTCGTGCGCCGGTTGCTTTCGCTCACTTTCGCTTATCCCCTTTTTTGGTTCTGTTCTGGGATCCGTCTGATCTTCCTTGGTGGGGCTGTGCGCGTGTGTGTTCGGGGGGGGGATATATTGAGTGAGTCCGGGTGTCTATCAGGGCAGTCTCTGGTGGATATGCTCCAGCGTGTGTTCCCACACTCAGGAGCGCTACCTTCTTCCGTGGATCTCCGTTCACTTCTGGTTGTCCCTCCCATCTTAAGGTCCTTTGCTGCTCGATTGATCATTGGGTTTTTCGGTCTCCCTCCGTCGTTTGCTAGTTCTTTTGCCCTTCTTGCGCTCGTGCAGGGTCCCGTAGCGTGGCTTCCCATCATCTGCTCATGGATCTCTTTTTTGCAGTCGTCGGTGGAGTGTCTCGTCATTCCCCCCTTGTTGGCGGGGATCATGGTGCGGGTACCCCGTGGGTCGCCATCCAGCCATCCGTATCATTAGTCATTAGTTTGAAATGCAGGCTTTCTCTCCAGTTCTCCAGCCTGCCAATTCTTATCATCTCTTATTTCAATAACCTTGGTTCACACACTAGGCCCAGTATTGTTATGTCTAGCTAAACTCTCACGCACATTCCTCCCCCCAGCACCATCTAACTCTAACTCTAACTCTAGAAGTAAAACATAAGAAGAAAATGGTTGCATCTCCAACTGTTGTCAAAGCAAAAACATCTGATGTTAGCAGCGTTGACCGTTTGATTGAAAGCAGAAAGAACATTTATTTCTATAATGAAAGCTTGATAAACAGAATAAACAATACTCCAAGAAATAAAATGTACTAATGCATAATACAGCAAGCTTTAATACCACATCCCAGTTTCTAAATTCTACACCTTACATTTCAATTTAATTCCACGCCCATATATGCATTGTCATACCCAAAATGGAGCACAGATATAGAGAGAGGAGCAGCTGCCACATTCTTGGGAATTCTTTTTGTGTGGGTGTACGTCCACTCACAATTTTTTGGTCATTTGTTTGTTTGTTTGTTTATCTATCACATGTGTATCCTACCACAATTGTAACCCAGAATCTTGATGGCTCACAACATTTAACAAAACAATAAATAACAATAACTACAGGTAGTCCCCCGCTTACAGTTAATTTAGTGACCATTCAGAGTTACAACGGCACTGAAAAAACTGAACTTCACACTTATGACCGTTGCAGCATCCCCATGGTCACGTGATCAAAATTCAAATGCTTGGCAACTGACTCAGATTTATGACGGTTGCAGTGTCCCAGGTTTACTGATGCACTTAACAACTGTGTTGGTAACTTAACAACTGCAGTGATTAATTTAACAACTGTGGCAAGAAATGGCGTAAAATGGGGGCAAAACAGTCTCAGCTAGCAAAAGAAATCTGGAGTTCAGTTGTGCTCGTACGTCAAGGGCCACTGGTAGACAAAATACAAAAGTTGTGCAGTCAAAAATGTAAAACTTGCATTCCAGACAGTGTTTGACATCAGCCCCTTATAAGTACCCTCTGGAGGAACTCCATTTTCAAAGTGGGGGCCAGTCTAATCTCCATGAGGATGATGTTCCCCAGGGAGGAAGGCCCTGCTTGTTGGTCCCGCTCAATGGACCTCCTTAGGGGAGGGGCCCCATTGCATTCCCTTCCTCCCCGCTCTGGTGGGTCAGGTAGATGTGACTAGCAAAGGACAGTACCTCGGATAAGCTGGTCCCAAACCATGTAGGGCTTTAAAGGTGACAACCAGCACCTTGTATTGGCCCCAAAAGCGAATTGGCAGCCAAGGCAGCTCCTGCCGGAGAGATGACACACGTGCAGTTGTGTTGTTCGCTTGTTCCCCATTGTGGTCCATCTATTATTTTACGATCAAAAGAAGAAATGTGGCAATGTGCAAAGTGACTAGAGTTGGTGCCAACCATAACAGTAAAAAACCCTTCCTTCTGAGGGTTTGCCCAAAGCAACTTTGGAAGCTGAGGATTCTCTTTGTTAAACATCTGCCTTATTAGAAAAAAAACAAAAACCCAGCTGCACTTTGTGTTGAAACTAGGAACCTAGACTTTATCAGAAGAGTCCACAAGTATTTGTTTGCAACATACCATGCGCATCCACTATCAGTGTTCCTTTGCAGGAAGACTGGCTCTCAAGAATGACTGATGTAATACATAACAACCGATGAGTTGTATTTTAAGTATCCTCTTCTGACAGCTGGACTTTGTGTTGAAACTAGGAACCTGCACTTTATCGGAAGAGTCCACAAGTAGTATTTGTTTGCAATATGCCAAGTGTCCGCCTCATTAGGAAGACAAGACCTGGAAATCAACTCCATAGCAAGCCTAAAACTACTTGTATTGAGATTGACTATAATAACAGAATCTTGCAAGTCGGATTGTGTTGTGTCTCTTCCCTCTTCCTCTACTCCAGTGCATCAGGGAGGGGTTTGCCTGAGCCACTTCCAAATGTCAGCTCATTCTTCTGGACTTAAAAACACTTCAGCCCCTTTTGCCTAGGACACAGTTCCCATGATGTATCTCTTCAGGGTCATCTTTGTTACTCACAACTACATCAAATGAGCTTTCATTGCTAATGGTGGACCTGAATTTGGGTCTCCCTGCTCTTGGCCCAACCATACCACCCAACAAGCTATGAATCCGCACGGTGTGCCTTCCCCTCAGTGTATTCTGTCTTCCTTCATCAGGAATAGCAAACCTCGGAATCGTCCATCCTTCCGGCAGATCCTACTGCACCTTGACATTGCCTCTGCTGATGTGCTGTCCACACCGCAAGAAACCTACTTCAAATCCCAGGTGGGCTTCCTTGGCAAAATTAGTACTAAATTGCATTAAAGATGTATAGACCTCTTTTCGCGTTATAAAGTAGTTTACAATGCAGTTGCGAACAACAATATAAAAACAAAGTAAATGAAACTAATCTCTGAAATTGTACAACAACTTTTCACAAACAAATGCATCTTTTGCTGAGGGCTGAGTAGCTCCACCTTTCCTTATTCTCATTATGGAACGGATACCGTGCATTGGGGGTGTCATCATCTACAAGAGCAGCATCATTGTAAACAGTTTTCTGTTCTCCAGGCTTGGAGCCAGAAGGATTCAGGAAATGAGTTTATGGAGCTCTCTTTTCCTTCCCCAGGCCGAATGGCGAGAAGAAGTGAAGCTCCATTTTGAAAAGATCAAATCAGAGGGGACATGTCTACACCGTTTGGAAGAGGAGTTGATTCACCGACGGCGAGAAGAGCTCAGGTAAGGCTAGTATGAAACCATTAAAGCATAGAAGATTCTATACCTATATATGTATTTATAAACAAAAGGTGAAGTCTCATCTGAGCTAAGTTGCACTTCTGGAGGCTATATGGACATGTCTCTGTTCTTTTCCTAGTGATACTAAAAATGAGATTTGTCACTCTTCAACCTCCCACTCTAGACTTGACACTTTCATGCTGAGCCAGGAATGGCTGACTGCTGCCACCTGTCATGATAAGTTTATACATAATGACGTATATTCCTTGCATCTGCTGGCATGCTGAAAATACCAATATTTGGGGGGGGGAGGGGGTTCCCCATCAGCAAAGCAATTTTGTATTTCTCAAAATTGAAGCCAAAATCTTGACAATTCCTCCCGTCTTTTATTTCACTACTGTTCCTTTTATTAAAACTAATGATCGTTATCTGTAAATTGAATTGGGCTTAACCTTATGGGTAAATTAATTGAATTTGCATTTCAATTGAAACTTCTTTTTTTTTTCCATTTCCCAAACCTATATGCAACTGTCGACATTTACATGTTACGGAATGTATTCCAGAGCTTTAAGAAGAATAAATGCTAAGAAAAATGTAGATAATGAAGAAAATGCATATGAAAATACATATAGTGAAAAATGCATAAAACTGCATTTGTCAAACTTGCTTGCAAAAATGTGTCTTTTAAGAAGCATCTTTTTTTTTTTAAAAAAAAAAGTACATTTCTTGTGTTGTTGTTTTAAGGAAAGAACAATGAAGAAATAGAACAGAATAAACTTAAGAGTTGGAAAACCGAGACATAAAACAGATCTGACTTCATAAATGTATCTACGCCTACTAAACGCATCTTCCTCTTTTTTAATGGCTCTTAAACCTGCAGTGATGTTCCGTCAAATACCAAAGATGCTAGGACCTGAGTTCACCTGAGTCCTTGCTATTAAGCATCTCAAAAACTGTCTCTGGTTTCTTATACCTGGACTGATGTCCTGCAAGGGACTGTCAAATGAACAGCAGCCTCTGAAAGCACTGTCAGAGCCCTGTGATACAAGCTCCGCCCATTCTAAAAGGGGCGGAGCTTGCAGCCTGACGCCACAACACTGTTTTCCTTCTCAGCAGCCAGAACCTGTGTGTGCTATTGAATCTTAACGTAGTGATTGAGTGGATCAAAGCTGGGGGAACCTCTCAGCTCCTTGGTGACTTTGGACCAGTCAGTCACTCTTAGCCCATTCTACCTTACAGAGTTGTGTGAGGATAAGATGATCCCCATATAAAAGTTGTGAGAGGATAAGCTTGAGCTCAAACGAATAACAAAATCACGACTGTTTATATGTTTGAAAGATTTCCTTGCTCCCCTCTCCTGCTGCAGGCATGCCTTGGATATCCGGGAGCACTACGAACGTAAACTGGAACGGGCCAACAACCTTTATATGGAGCTCAATTCCCTTATGTTGCAGTTGGAGCTGAAGGAGAAAGAGCTGCTTCGGTAAGATTACAGAAGTCCGGGAAGGCTGCTAAGCTTTGAAGCTAACTTTTCCTAAAGGGATATATTTTTAACTGAGCAAGAGTGGAAAGATTCAGTAAGAGAGCCTCGGCCTACCAGCTCTCTCTCGACCCTCCCCTTCACCCTATGACCTGTTTGCTGGATCTCAAATATCAACATTACACCTTCTACTTGGGCCACCATTTTATTCAATAAGGCAAGGAACACAGAATAAGGGAAGAGGAAGGTACCAACCCAAACTCCTGTAACTATTTCCACTGGGAAGGAAGGAACTATTTGCCCTGGATAAAAACAAGTTGCAGAAAGTTCTACCCAGCCTTTCTCAACTTGGCACCCCCTCCATATCAGGTAGAATTCAAGAACCAGCAATAATTACTCTCACTCAGAACAAGGGGAATTAAAATCCAAACACACCTTAAAGTCAGGTTATCCTTCATCCTCTACAAATAGAAATGTATGGGTTTCTTTGAATGGTGTCGAATCAAGCAACCACTCAATCAATCATCGAGTTAAAGTTGCTTTCTGGTATTTTATCTGATTATTCTTATTATTCTTTGGGGACCCTGACATCCTGTTTTCCTGTCCCAAAAGATCCTCAAAAACCCCATTATCCAAGCAACTAGTATTAACTTTGGATTTTTTCCCCCTCCGTGTCCTCCTGAGTTTTCAGTCTTTGCATCCTTCTCCTAGGCGAGAGCAAGCGTTAGAGAAGAAATACCCTGGGCTTTTTAAGCACCATCCATCCCGCAGTCTCCTACATGGCAACACAGTGGAGAAGCTGATCAAGAAGAGGAATGTGCCACAAAAGCTCTCTCCACACAGCAAAAGGTGAATTACTGCAGAGAAAGGCCTTTGCAGGAAGGATTTAACAATGGCCATTATGTGTAGTAGCGTAATGTGAGCCAATGTGGAAAGAAAATGTAAATATTGGGCACAGAACCTAGGCGTCTGTTTAGCCCAACTTCAGCTCCCACGAAGAGGAAAAATGGGACATACCAGTCTCGTTAGGAATTTTTTCCTGTCCATCCTCTTTATTGTATTCAGTTTGCTTCCAAACATTCAGCATCTTGTGGTGATACCGAGCCTGCTAGTTGATGGCATGATTAGTAATTTATTGCAATCTCCTGCAAATTACTTTGATTGCTCTGATGGCGTTTATTTTATTTTATTTCTAATTCTTGTTGTTTTTATTTACGTGAGCCGCCCTCGATCACTTAGATGAGATGGGCGGCAATATAAATTAATCTTGCTAATAGGCGTAATCATGTGATGACTAATTCACGTAAGGGTAGAGCCAGTCCTTACTTAACGAACACAATTGAGACCGGAATTTTGGTTGACAGTTACTGTGATCATTAAGCAGATCACCGTATGACCTGACTCAGTTTTATGACAGTTTTAAAGATGATTAAGATGATGGAAACCAGCAAAAAAGCTGCAAAATTGCAGTCATAGGACCACAGGACACCGCAACCATAAATGTAAACCAGTTGCCAAAATGCAATCCTATGAACACCTGGGATGTGTGCAGCAATTGTAACTTCAAGGACAGGTCATAAATAACTTTTTGGGGTCTGTCATAACTTCGAAAGTTTTGTTAAGCAACCAGCTATTAAGTGAGGGTTACTTGAATATGTTTCTATATTTCAGATATTCCAGTTTGCTCGTTACTTTCTTTCAAGAAAATTAATAATCTAATCTAAGACAGCAAAGCAACAGCAACAGCAAAACTGCAAAAAGTGGGAGGGGGGAAGCAGCCTTAGGAGCAGCAACATAGGAGCCAATTGCTTAAAGCCGGGGTAGGCAACCTTGGCTCTTTTATGACTCGTGGACTTCAACTCCCAGAATTCCTGAGCCAGCCATGCTGAGGGGAAAGGGAGAGGTTTCCAAGCTGAGCCATGCTGGCTCAGGAATTCTGGGAGTTGAAGTCCACCAGTCATAAAAGAGCCAAGGTTGCCTACCCCTGGCTTAAAGGGTTCGATTAAAATTACGGTACCCTCTCCCTTCTTGGCATCGAGATTACTCGTCTAACTCTGTTTCGCTTCTGCAGGCCAGACATTCTAAAGACAGAGGTCATCCTGGACCCCAGCCTGCCTCAGCTTGCCATCCCCGTGTGCCAGAAAGGGCCCCCGTCCCCCGGGCGCAGCCGGCGTGCTAAGTCTCGCTACCGTAAGGTCAGCACACGGGGCAGCTGTGGGGAGCTGGCCGATCCCGGAGGAGCCAAGCGCCTGGAGCCCTGCACGGCCCTCCGAGAGCTCCAGCATGACCTGCTGCTGCGCAAGATGTCGTCTTCCAGCCCTGACCTCATTTCCACCACGTTGGGAGCCGAGGGCCGCAAGGGGGCGGCGGGGCTGGAATCCCCACCAGCAGAGCAGCCTCGCAGCGAGACGCCCAGCGAAGACACTGCCTCGGTGCCTTGTTCCAGCAGCCCCGACTCGCCCTCTTCTCGACAGGGGGCGGTGGGGCCGCCAGGGAAGGCAAGGCTGCAGCCCGGAGAAGACGCAGAACGGGAACAGGGCAAGGGCAGCCGCTCAGGGGCCCCACAGCAGCCTCAGCACCTCACACCAGCAGCTATGTTGTACCGGGCGGCTGTTACCCGCAGCCAGGTAGGCACGGTTTTTTTCCCCACTCTTCTTCCTCTTTTTCCTTTCCCAAATGGAAGAAAATAGATTTACGGGCGGGCAACAGCCACTGTGATCTGAAAAGCCTGTAGAAATGCTGGCTGTGGCTGCCTTTCTCCTTTTCTTCCTCTGATAATACCACAAGCAAGAAAGAAACTGAGTGCAACAGGTAAACGACTGCCGAGGTGAATGCCCTTCTCCAGCTTTTATGGACTACTGCCTTGTCCCTTTCCTCTCCAACGCACAACATTAGAGCAGGATAGGATATTGTTTTATTTCCTTGCTGGTTCAGTTTATTGTATCTCTTGATTGTGATTTATTGAATTGATATGCCACCCAACTCCCAGCAACTCTGGGCAGTTCTTAAGCAACATTCAGTACCAGTTTCCATCCTAGTTGGCCAACGGTGTAAAACCTAACCGTGTCATGTTAAAAAAAATAAAGTAAAAATAATAATCTTAACAGGACTCAACACTGTAGAGCAGTTTCTAAAAAAAAAAAAAAAAACCTCCCAAAACGCTCACAAGTGATGCCGAGGGAAAGTCTATCTCCTGCCTCAAAAGGACTCCAAAGAAGTGGACAGAGCAGCCGTCCCTGGAAGATGTCCCAGAGCTCAGGAACTGCTACCAAGCAGACTTGTGGGCTTTGTAGAAGGCAGTTATATTTTCAGTAGTCTGTGACTGGTCTTAGACCTTGAGAAGAGTTGAGATTGGTGAAGAAGAAAGTGCTTAATTTCACCCAACCCCAGACTGCCCAAAAGCAAAATTATACACTATGAAATGATCCTAGAAACAGATGGGTTACCAGGCACTTGTGTCGTTTTACATTTCCAAGTCCTTTACAGTTCGAGTTCTCATTTCACGACGTCTTTCCTTTTCATTTCAAGATCTTTTTCTGTTTCTCCCAGCTTTTCATAAATATCTCAACATTTGCCAACGACTACAATTCATAACTGCAATTTTTTCCCTCTTCCTCCTCCTCCTCCTCCTCCTCCTCCTCCTCCTCTCTTTTTCTCATTTATTTTCACCCTCCTCTCTCTGCTGTCTTGTCATTTATGCTCTCAGTGTATTTATTTATTTTGGCTATCTAGAAACTGAAGAATCTAAGGGTGATGCCAACCTCTCCCTTTTTGAAGTTATCACGTTCTTGCTACTCTCCCATACTTCCTGTAAAAGGAGGATGTTCTCCCACCCTCCCTCATCCTGTTTTTTCATCTTTGAACATCAGAGCAGCAACAGAGGGAAGACGAGTCTTCCCTCCAGTCATGTGCCCCCTGTGGGTTATGGCGTTATAGTGTGTAACCAAACCAAACCAAACTTGAAATAACAAGCTAATGTGCTAGAGCAGTGGTGGCGAACCTATGGCATGCGTGCCAGAGGCGGCACTCGGAGCCCTCTCTGTGGGCACGCATGCTGCCGCTGCCAGCAGCTTGCGCAGGTCCATTAGGCTGCCGCTGCCACCCGGAGCAGCAGCCCTACCCAGCACAAAGGAGGCGAAGCGGCCAGCTAGCAAGCTCAAGTAGAGGTGGTAGAGCATGCCCACACCCAGCCAGCCAAAGGCCACCCCGAGCAGGGAAAGCCGGCTCCCCATCGGCGCCATGGCCCCCTAGTCCCAGCTAGGATTGCATACCTCCCCATCTATGCTGGGCCTCCTGCCCACCACCCCACCCGCCAGAGACCCCCTGGATCTCCCCCATGTAGGCGTCCCCATGAGCAGCATCGAGGTGGCCATGCCCACCCCAGCCATGCCCACCCAGTCTGCCGTGACAATCGCAGCCATGCCCAGCCAGTGGGCCACGCTCACCTAGTGGGCCACGCCCCCATGCCCCCCCTGAGGGCACCACAATGCCCTGGCACTTTGTGATAAATAAATGGGTTTTGGGTTGTGGTTTGGGCACTCGGCCTCTAAAAGGTTCGCCATCACTGTGCTAGAGGAAAAGAACCATTTCAGAGTTGGGGTTTTGGAACTTCAACACTTCTGAAAAAACACATTTGGTTTCTTGATCAATTTTAAGGCAGTTTGTGAGCTGGCTAAATTCAGTTCTTTTCTACCATCTGAACCCTTTCCTCAACTAGGAGCATAAACGAAATGAAATAGGCTCACAGGCTGATTGCAGGCACTATTGCCTGGACTCTCCCTGTTTAGAGACCTTGAATACCCAAATCGCCTGTTCAAGATAGGAGACAGGTGGGCCTGTTTGGCACCATTATTAATCTCTTATTGGACCAATCATTTCTCAGCAGGGCTTGTCTTCAAGTCAGAGCAAAATATATGTGTTGATAAAGAGGTCAAATCTTTGTTGGTGATTGGGTTTTAATTAATTAATTAATTAATAAATAAATAAATAAATAAATAAATAAATAAATAAATAAATAAATAAATAAATAAATAAATAAATAAATAAATAAATAAATAAATAAATAAATAAATAAATAATAACAATAACAATAACAATAACAATAACAATAACAATAATAATAAACAATTGTCGATAAGAAAGACAAAAAAGTCTGGATAGTGGATGTGGCAGTGCCTGGAGACAGCAGAATAGACGAGAAAGAACTGGAGAAGATAACAAAATACAAAGACCTACAAATAGAAATAGAAAGACTGTGGCAAAAGCAAACAAGGGTAGTACCAATAGTAATAGGCGCCTTGGGTGCAATCCCAAAACAACTGGAGCACCACTTGAACACCATTGGCATTGACAAATTCGCTATTAGTCAATTGCAAAAGGCGGCCTTACTGGGAACTGCTTCCATCCTGCGACGATATCTGTAATACCATCAAACATCCACATCTGCCTATCCCAGGTCCTTGGTAAGGACTCGATAGGTAGACAAAAATGCCAAATCCAGTCTGAACATCTGGCTGACTGTGCGATGATCAATAATAATAATAATAATAATAATAACAACAACAACAACTTTGTTGTCACTTTGAATGTACACCAATCGGCATACATCAAGAAATGAAATCTCGTTGCATACAGGTCTCAAAGGGTCACCACCTCCGATATAAACTCCTTGTTCGTGGCCAGGTTTCAGATCGTCCATTTTAGTCTCTAGGGAGCGAACGATGGCAAACGGGACAGTTTAGTTAGTTTCATCCACCTTTATTAAAGTTATAATGCTATAAAAGTAATACAGAAATAAACCTGAAGCAAAACTGGACCTGCTGAGGGAAAATAAAAACTCAAGTCTTGGGAAATGGGGAAAAGCATGGAAAAGAAACTCAAAATAACCCCATTCTGATTCTATTCATTGTAAAATGACAGAGATGGAAACTCTGGCAGCGTCAAGCTTGTGTCATTATATCCTGCAACAATGAAGGATCCTTGCTACGGCTGTTTCCAGTCTGATCTATTTTGAAAAGTTGACAAATTTTGACACAGTTTCTTTTTTATTTCATTCATCTTGACTTAGAAACGTGGTATCTCCTCAGAGGAAGAAGAGGGCGAAGTGGACAGTGAAGTTGAGCTCCCTCTCCGGCAAAGGTGAGGATTTGCCTGATTTAGGACTCAAGTCTCCAAGGATTTGGGGATCAATGAGTGGAGTAGAGTGGAAAGTTTTCATCTCTTATTTATGTCTTGAGAGTGGATCAGAGATTTAAGAGGAAAGACAAGTGCATATCTCTTTTCCTTTAGTTTAACAATACCTAAAAATATCTCAGAAAAACGTCAGTATTGCCATCAAATTTCAGTGGCAGAATACAATGATTTGAGGATCAGTAAAATAAAGTGAGGGTCATCATGGTTATAAAAACTGCCACCTGTAAAAACTGCTGGAACCCAGGAAATAGAATGAGATGACAGATTTCTCAGTATTGCTGTATTGAAAAGACATCTGTGGGATTGTAAGAGTCTGCCTGATAACTCCACACATCCTGTTGAACTTCATCATGGAAGAAAAGTGGTCTACGAAGAAGTAAAATAAATTGCTTACTTAGAATCATTGCAAGAAGGAGATTTGTAAATGCTTGGGAATTCCTTCTAAGTAGCAGTGCTGAGTAGGCAGCAGTGGTGAAATGAGCCAATTGTTTAGGATTATGAATACCAGAATGAGAGAGAAAGTGTTGAACGAAAAGAGGGATGAACAGAATTCTTCAATATCTTCATAAATGATCCAGATGAGGGAATAGAAGGAGAACTCATCAAATTTGCAGACGCCCCTAAGCTGGCAGGAATAGCCAACACCCCAGAAGACAAACTCAGGATCCTTGACAGACTTGAAACTGAGCCCTATTTAACAAAATGAAATTCAGCATAGATACAAGTAAGGTTTTACACATAGGCAAGAAAAACCAACTGTATCGGTACAGATTAGGTGAAACTTGGTTAATGCCAGTAACTATGAGAGGAATCTTGGAGTCTTAGTGGATAATCAGTTAAATATGACACAACTGTGTGTGGCAGCAGCAAAAAAAAAAAAAGCCAATGCAATCTTAGGCTGCATTAATAGAGGAATAGAATCAACATCACATGAAGTGCTAGTACAAACCTTAGTAAGACCACACTTGGAGTACTGCATCCAATTCTGGTCATCACAATATAGAAAGAGTGCAGAAAAGAGCAACAAGAATGATTAGGGGGCTGGAGGCTAAAATATATGAAGAATGGTTGCAGGAACTGAGTATGTCTAGACTAGTGAAAAGAAGGACTAGGAGAGACAAGATATATTTGAGGGACTCCTACAAAGATGGGGAGGGGGATCAAACTATTTTCCAAAGCACCAAAAGGCAAGACAAGAAACAATGGATGGAAACTATCCAAGGAGAGAAGCAACCCAAAATTAAGGAGTATTTTCCTAACTGTGAGAGCAATCAACCAATGGAATAGCTTGCTTTCAGAAGTTATGAGTGCTCCATCACTGGAAGCTTTCAAAAAGAGACTGGACAGCCATTTGTCTGAAATGGCATAGGGTCTCCTACTCAAGCAGGTTGGACTAGAAGACCTCCAAGGTTCCTTCCAATTCTATTATTCTATGTCTTATGTTCTAAACAGGGATATGCAAGAGATTGTTTATTGTTATGTGCTTCTACTTTGGTGTTTCTACCTCTAATCATGAAAAAAGGATGTAGAGTATTCTTCCCACCTGCTGCCTGTCCAGCAGATTGGAATGACCACCAAGATGGAGAAAGCTTATATCTTCACCCCAACTGTTTTCCTGGCGAGGAGTGACTGAGGGTATGGAGAAGGTGATATGGGTCTTCCACATCTTCTTTTGCCTCCTTCCTCATTTCCATTTGGTTCCCAACTCCAACCCCCCCCCCTTTGATTGACTATGTACCATCAAGTCACTGTCAGCATTTGGTGATCACATAGATCAGGGGTCTTCAAACTTGGCCCTTTTATGACTTGTGGACTTCAACTCCCAGAATTCCTCAGCCAGCATGCCTGGCTGAGGAATTCTGGGAGTTGAAGTCTACAAGTCATAAAAGGGCCAAGTTTGAAGACCCCTGACATAGATAGACTTTCTCCAGGATGATCTGTTTCCAGCCTGGCTTTTAGATTATCCAATTGCCATTGGAAACTAATTTAATACATCCACTTTGCTGTTTGTCTTCCTGTTATCTTTCCTTCTGCTGTTTCCAGAATTATGCATCTCCCAAGAGATCTAGTTCTTTGCATAATATTATAATTTGAGCTTGATAATTTGTGCCTCAATTGAAAACCCTGGTTTGATTCCCCCCTCCCTCCCCCATGATCCATTTGTTTGTCTTGGGCCTGGCTATCCATGGTGTTCCCAAGAGTCTTTTCCAACACCAAAAGCATCAATATACTTTCTATCCTGCTTCTTCAAAGTCCAACTTTTGCTTTCATAGAATGTCACAGGAAAAAAAAGTTGCCTAGAAGCAGTGATATTTAGAAATTTAGACAAATCACAGCAACTGAATATCATTTCCAGGGCCTTCACTGCTACTCTGCCAATTGCTAGTAGTAAGTTTGCAGTGTAGTACCAGTACTCGACTGTAGGTTCCTTTACTCTTGACGGTCTCAAAACAGGAACTATCCACCACTTCAGTATCTTAATTGTCAGTTCTAAATCTGGCTGCTGTACTGTTATCATGAATTTGGTCTTCTTGATATTAATCACAATCCCATTCTTTTCAGAGTATAACTTGACTTTCATTATGAGAGCTTCCAGATCATTTGCAGTTTCCACTGGAATGTCATCAGCGTAGAGCAAGGGTCTTCAAACTTGGCCCTTTTATGATTTGTGGACTTCCAGAATTCCTCAGCCAGGCATGCCTGGCTGAAGAATTCTGGGAGTTGAAGTCCACAAGTCATAAAAGGGCCAAGTTTGAAGACCCCTGGCGTAGAGCAAGTTATTGATGTTTCTTCTTCCAATTATAAAACCATGCTTATCTTCTTCCAATCCAATATATATTCAGCATACGGTATAGGACTAGGTTAAATAAAGCAAGAGAATGCACTCGCTCTTTTGCTGACCTGGAGCCAGTAGTCTGAACTGTGGATTCTTGCCTTAAATTTCACAGGAAGGTATTCTGGGTTTCCCATTTTCCAGAGGACATTCCGTAGTTTGACATGATCAGCACAAAGGCCTTTCTGTAATCCATGAAGCACACATTTCCTTCTCTTTCCATGGGGACATTATTGCTCTAGCTACATTCTAACTTCACGCTCTCCAGAACAATCAGTTTTATAAGCTCAGGTTCCCCGGTGGAGAAGGACGTGTGATATATTTTAAGTCAAGAAACACAAGGGAGTTAGGGATGGATGGTTTGATGGGAAAGGGCAGGTTGCATTTGGAGACAATTTGGGAGACTTTCTTCTTGTCCTGCTGTTGCATCTCTCGAAGCTTGGGTACCAAGTGTGCTGGTTCCATCTGGAACCCAGGTTCCTTTCTGGGTGTCGTCTTCTTTTTTTTCTTCTTCTGTTTCAGGCTGACTGGAGTTTTTCTCTTCTTTCGCTGTCTTTCCCAGGTGGCCTCAGGCTAGGAGCAAACGGCAATCTCTCTCCACCTTCAGCTCCGAGAATTTCTCAGATGGTGATGGTGAGGAGGGCACTGGCAGTGAGGGCACCACAGCTTCCCACAGTGGCGGCACCCCAGATGTGCCCAGTACCAATACAGATGAACGCCTGGATGCTGAGCGCTCAGATGACGACATTCTGGGGAACTCTGACGGGTTGTCTGAAAAGGAAGCCGCCATTCAGCTTGTGAAACGGCAGCTCAGTGCTGAGCAGAATACTGGAGAGGTGGGTGCTGAGTCAATGCTAACCCCCTTCTCTCTCAGGACTAGGAGTCTCTCACATCCCCCCAAGCTAGGGGTAGGCAATCTTGGCTCTTTTATGACTCGTGGACTTCAACTCCCAGAATTCCTGAGCCAGCCTACCCCCGCTTTAGGACTTCACAGGCCAGAGTAAGAGGATGATAGGTGGGCTGCAAAGATCCACATGACCATCACGTAGCAACAATAACCCTCAAACAAAGGACTAGTGAAAATGGCTGAGGAATTCTGGGAGTTGAAGTCCACGAGTCATAAAAGAGCCAAGGTTGCCTACCCCTGCCCCAAGCACAGACTTACCACCAGTGGTGTCCACTTATGAGGAAGGGGCTTCGGAAGAGAACCGTTCAAGTTGGTTCAGCCTCATTTTAACTATTACATTCAACTTGTACCAATAGTGCCTAAAGCCATAACTTGTCTGCCTGCACTCACGGCATCCGGAATTTATTGGCTTTCATTCTGAGGCTTTGAGAATCTGGTTCTTACCCCTCAAAGCTTCAAAGAACATACACAAATCATGTATGGATAACTTTCCAACCTTTTTCTTCCATGGAAGGCCTTGCATTTGTTTACAGACCCCGTTCTTCCTTCTCCATGATGGGGAAATGGATAATGTAGCATCTATGCAGTGGTGGGATTCAGCCGGTTCGCACCACTTCGGCAGAACCGGTAGCTAATTTTTTGCTGCCCAGGCCCAGAATGGACTTCCGGAAGCGGCATCCACACAGAGAACCTGGTTGTTCACATATTCGAATCCCACCACTGCATCTATGCATGGTCAAGCAGCAAAAACGGATTTACAGGTAGTCCTCGGCTTATGACCACAATTGAGCTCAAAACTTCTGTGCCAAAGTGAAACATTTGTTAAGAAACTTTTGCCCCATTTTACGACCTTTCTTAACGCAGTTAAGTGAATCTCACTACAGTTGGTAAGTTAGTAACCTGGTTGCTAAGTGAATCTGACTTTGCTTGTCAGTAGGTCACGAAAAGGTGATTACATGATCCTGGGACACAGCAACCGTCATAAACATGAATCAGTTGCCAAGCATCTGAATTTTGATCACATGACTGAGAGGATGCTGCAATGGTCATTAAGTGTGAAAAATGGTCATAAGTCTCTTTTTAAAACATGCCTTGCCATTGAAATCCATGACCAGATATGATCTAAGGCAGGGGTAGGCAACCTTGGCTCTTTTATGACTCGTGGACTTCAACTCCCAGAATTCCTGAGCCAGCATGGCTCAGCTTGGAAACCTCTCCCTTTCCCCTCAGCATGGCTGGCTCAGGAATTCTGGGAGTTGAAGTCCACGAGTCATAAAAGAGCCAAGGTTGCCTACCCCTGATCTAAGGTTTTCTGCCAGGATCCCTCCCTCCCTCCCTCTCTTCTGACTCTACCTTTCCTCACCTACTTCATCTCTTTCCAGGATCCTGCAGCCTACGAAGACTCGGACTGCGATAGTGCCGAACTGGACAATTCAGGCAGTGGGGAGGTGCAGAGACTTCCAGACATACCGAATTTGTGATCTTCCCTGCTTGGGTTTCCTTTCCCAGGTTGTACAGTTCCCTCCTCCCTTCTCGACCACCCTGCACCACCACCACCACCTTCTCCCCAGATATTTATATAAATAATTATAAAGCTCTATATAAATCTATATTATCTCATAATCTCTGGAAAGAGAGCCAGCACACCTCATTCCTCTCCCCACATTTTCTCTGACCAGTTTGGGGGGGGGGAGAAGAAATCGAGGGTCTCACCTTATTATCAGGGCTCACTGCTTTCAATGCTGGACAGCTGGAATGGAGGCAGCAACTGAACAGACCCTCCCCTTGGGCGGCCACTGGCCCCACAGCTCACCACTTGCTCTACTCACAGGAAGGCACCGATTCCTTCCACTTTGCTTCCTCCAAAGTCCCGAATGGTTTGGGAATTCAGCAGAAGATCAGCCAGGCCTGATGGCCATCAGAACCCAAGGGGTGAAGAGACGAGAGAGAGAGAGACAGAGGCGGCTTGGGCTAAGAAAGCGTGCTTTCATCTACCAGTGGAAAACGACAACGGTGCACCAGGAGGCTGCAGGTCCCAGCTCTGCCTCTTGACTGGATAGTGATGTACATCACCACCCCAAGGTCCTGAGTGCTTAAGCAGACTGTCTCTGAGATGGACTTGATGCCTGTTTGGGCCACAGTCAGCACAGAACCATTGTCCCAATGGGCAGCTTGAAAAGGAGCCATTTCCACCATCTTGTAGCTGTTCTCAGAAGCAACAACAAGACTAAAGGCCTCAACTCCCTCCCAGGCCCCATGTCTCTTCCCAATACATCATCCTCACCTTCTCCACGTCCAATCATTTTGCAGACACACACACACACACATGCACAGGCTTTCCTACCTTTGAGAAGGCCCACTCCTTTGGTTGAGATGGGAAAGCGGCCCCCTTCTGCTCTCTGCTGGCACCAAGATGCACTGCACTTTTTTGTGCTTGGTTTATTTATTTATTTTATTTATTTATTTATTATGAGAAATGTTTACATTTGCACTTACTGTGTGTGTCCCGTCTGAGGGAGGAAGCCAGGGGAGGGGGGGGGAAGGAAAGGGAGCGCATAAGGGGCAGGAAGTGGGATTGGTGACGTTTGTGACCTATTGATGTTGAGCTGGTGCCCTGCCTAAAAAGAGAAAGGGGAGTTGCTTGAATTTACACTTGTGTGGAGAAAACCAAACCAAACCAGCCGGTCCTCTTGGTTTCTCAGGTGAAAAATCTTGGGCTTGGAGAATCATGTTGTGTTATTGCCCCCTTTTCAATTCATTTGTTGCTTTAGAGGTGTTTGGTTAAAACCCCCCCAGGGATGTGAGAGTCTAGGTCAGGGTTAGGCTAAAAGCAAGTGTGGGCATAAACTTATTCAGAAACATTTTTTTTCTCCCAGTGGAAGACTTGCAGGAAAAGGGGCACAGCCACCAAAAATAAAATAAAAAATGTTGGAACCAATGCAACTCTTTCCCCATTGCAACCAACCAGCATGTGCTGGAAAGAGGTTCTCAAAAACTATTGTCAAAAGGAAATGTTAGGAGGGGCAATTGGCTGTCTACATATGATATTGAGTGTTCCTGTTGCCTCTCTGGCAGGAATGTGTTGGATTGCATTCAACCCTCAGGTGCCCTGGTGCTAGTCCTTTTCCGTTCAAAGGGGCCAAGACCTTAGGTGCTCAAGATGCTGTTCTTGCAGCGTGTTTGATGCTTATGTATCCATATAGCCACAGGTGCTCCTTTCTCATAGATGAGGACCCTCAGTAACCCTGGGGGAGAATGTACTGCAATCGCACACAAGTTTGGTGTAGGAGGGCTAATTGCCTGTGTTTCGCGTAGGCAATTAGAAATGGCGTTCCATATTTCTGGTAACAACCCCTCCCAGAACAAAAAGTTGCATTTTTTTTTTTCCCCCTGGGAAAATTGCATCTGAATAATTTGCCCCTCAAGGCTTGATGGTGCTAGGTCAAGCAGAGTACTGGCAAACCGTATACTGTAAAGCAGTTTTATAACTCAAGAAATCCTGCCTTGGACCTGTTGCCAAGTCAGGCATTATTACTGAATTAACTTCTGCAATATTGGGAGATGTGTGCGGACATCTCCCCTGGTCATCAGCGCAGGCTCTCAAAACTATTTATGCAGTACCACTGCTTTTTTAAAAAAAAAGTCTCCTCCATGTCAAGCTTGACTCATGGCAACTTCTTAGTTACATGTGTGTACGGTTGGGTAGTTGGTTTTTTTGGCAACAAAAGAGAAATCCTTTGCCACTGTCTTCTGGGAGTCTATAAACATTTTACTTTCCAGACTAGCCTATACTCTGGTGGACTCCTGGTGAATTCCCTGGTGGACTCCTATTCAAATACTAATCAGGTTTCACACTCATTTTGGAGATCATCTTTTGGCCTCTGCAATATATTTTTTTTCCTCTTGTTTGATCCTCCACTTAATCCTGAAATAATCCACACCTTCACTAGGCTAAGGATGATACCAACATACTCTTTTCGTAACCTTAAAAGGCATGGTAGAAGTTCAAGGGTGCCGTAATTGTCGCTAAATTTTGTGCAGCCGTTGCATTCCTGTTTAACACTGAAAAGTGGTGCAAACTTTTAATGCAGAATTTATTCTCAGGGCTACCATATCTGTGCTGCAAATATCTGAATAACCATTACATGGTGGCAGGGAAATGCAGCCTAAATATATGGAGACTTGAAAGAAATTCTACTACTAATTCAGGGAAAATATTTAACTGTTTAACCCTGAGTTGTGGAGAAATGCACAGCACAAGGGACGTGCTTGAACCGTTATCAAACTCTGATTACATTTTCTTAGCTGGAAAGTGGAGGGTAGACTATCAGCTTTCTGATCCTAGGTGACTCCCTTGTCCTCCAAGCATGGATTTTTCTCAATAAGGGAAGAAAGGCAGTCAAAATTCTTAAAACGCTTTAATTTCTTTAGCTTAAGAAAAATGGGGTAACCTGGCAGAAGACGCACCAAAAAGAATGTGCTAGTTGCAATAATGGGAGCAGCAGTGTTCATAGGCTGTTACAAGTCATGCATCTGTGAAGCAAGGTGTGTAAATAGGGAGTGAATGCAGACCGTCAAGTCTAGCTGGCAGAGAAGTTACTTGGCCTGTTCCTTTAGGACTTCACAGGCCAGAGTAAGAGGATGATAGCTGGGCTGCAAAGATCCACATGACCATCACGTGGCAACAATAACCCTCAAACAAAGGACTAGTGAAAATATTCTCTGTTCAAGTCATCCAGGCCTGGGCCCTTATTGTGAATCATGTGCTTTGGGCCTTTTCCAAAAAGCCACTAACTAAAAGAACAACTTAAATTGCAACTTGAACTTTTGCCTTTTCTATGTGGCAGTCCTGACTTAAAGAACACAATTACAACCAGCAACTCAGTGGCTAAGTGAAAAGGTCATTAAGCAAAACATCACGTGACTGTGCAGAACCTACAAGGCCACTTGCACTCCAGTCGTTAAGCAAATTGCCTGCACTCCTTAAGCGAAATATTGCACGATCGCAACTTGCAATTTTGCTGCGGGCTGGCCGTGAAGCACGCAAATGATAAATCACCCGACTTGTGGGATGTGCAGTGGTTATCAGTGTCACGGCTTTTTCAGCGCCGTCATCACTTCGGTCGTTAAACAGGACACAGTAAGTGAGGACTACCTGTAAGAGCTGTTGGTGGCGCAGTGGTTAGAATGTAGTATTGTGGGCTAATTGTGCTGACTGCCGATTGCCAGCAGTTTGAGTCTCACCGGCTCAAGGTTGACTCAGCCTTCCGTCCGTCCGTCCAAGGTCCGTAAAATGAGGACCCAGATTGTTGGGGGGGCAACATGCTGACTATGTAAACCGCTTAGAGAGGGCTGTAAAGCACTGAGAAAGCGGTATATAAGTCTAAGTGCTATTACTCTAAGAAGTAGCAAGCTAGGCTTGATTCCTGGAGAGTACTCTGGAGCAGGGGTCCTCAACCCCTGGGCCAAGGACCGGTCCTGGTCCGTGGCCTGTTAGGAACCAGGCCGCACATCTGGAGGTGAGCGGTAGGTGAGCAGGCAAAGCTTCATCTGTACAGGGAATCCTCGACTTACAACAGTTCATTTAGTGACCATTCAAAGTTACAACGGCACTGAAAAAAGTGATTTATGACAGTTTTTCACTCTTATGAGCACTGCAGCGTCCCTATGGTCCCATGATCAAAATTCAGATGCTTGGCAACTGGTTCGTACCTTTCATGGTTGCCATGTCCCGAGGCCAGGTGATCCCCTTTTGCAGCCATCTGGCAAGCAAAGTCAATGGGGAAGCCAGATTCACTTAACAACAGTGTTACTAATTTAACAACGGCAGTGATTTGCCTAACACAGGGGTAGGCAACCTTGGCTCTTTTATGACTCGTGGACTTCAACTCCCAGAATTCCTGAGCCAGCTGGCTCAGGAATTCTGGGAGTTGAAGTCCACGAGTCATAAAAGAGCCAAGGTTGCCTACCCCTGACCTAACAACTGTGGCAAGAAAGGTCATAAAATGGGACAAAATTCATTTAACAAATGTTTCACTTAGCAACAGAACTGTTGGGCTCGATTATGGTCATAAGTCAAGGACTACCTGTATTTGCAGCTGGTCTCCAGCGCTAGCATCAGTGCCTCAGCTCCACCTCAGATCATTAGGCATTAGAGTCTCACAGGAACGCAAACCCTACTATAAACTGTGCATGTGAGGGATCTACGTTGTGCGTTCCTCCTCCTCCTCCTCCCTCCCCCCCCCCCCCCCCCCCCCCCCTCCCCCCCCCCCCGGTGGTGGAAAAATTGTCTTCCAGGAAGCTGGTCCCTGGTGCCAAAAAGGCTGCTGTAGAGAAGCATTTGTCAATGCTTTCTTCCATGATGTTTTTCAGCTTCCCATTTTGAGAGTCCGGGGGTTTCCTGGAGAGCATCCATCCAAATACTAACCAGACCTCTGCCTGCTTAGCTTCTGAACCCAAACAAGATCAGGCAAATGGTGCCACCTGCTGAAAAGCAAGAGAAATATAGCAGAGCCAATAAATGAATCTCTGGCGACTGGCAGCTCCCATTCACATTCAGTAGCACACAAATGTTCTCTAGCCGTGGACAGAGGCAGACACTCCCTGGGCAATACTAAAATCAAATTCCAGCTTCCTAGCTCTACAGGAGATCCATCAGCTAACTGGTAATAACCTTAGAAGCAGGAGAACAAAGATTAAGACTTGGGGAGAATGATGGCAGGGAAGGTGTGAAATTGCATGTCTAGCTGCTTCTCTAACCTTTCAAATAGAAATCCTTGACTGAAGAAATTTATCAAACTCAGTGAAAGTCAGAAAGAACCAGATTCAACGCCACCGTACGTCCTTGTGCCTCCCTCCTGACTAGCCCAAACAGGTGGTTTTAAGTTTGGAAAATGTAAGAATTTTCACATAATTTAGAGCTTCCCGTTTAAATTTCCTTTGTGCAGAAGGGGCTAGCATGGGTCATTTTGTGTTCCCTATACATTTACCCAAAAGATCTTGTGGTTAGAGAAAACAGCCTGTCTTCCAAGCATTGTTATCTGATGTCTTCTTGGCAAGACTACAGCATCAGGTGTAATTTTGAGGCAAGTTCTAATCAAAATTAAAAGGGCCCTCTGTTGACTATATTTAATGTTTCCTGCGGATACTTCTTAAAAATACTTTTAACAGCATGGCAGGAGTTAGGCAAAAAAAATTTTAGTTTCCCACTTCAGCATGATAGGCATTGTTCTATTTGTTTCAATCAGACACCCAATGTTTTTGTGCCCATGCTACAAAATTGAGAAAGAAGCCCTATGCACTTTTCACCATATACATTTGGCTTCCCCCAATTACAAACGTGGCAAATTAAATTAGAGACAACGGCTGGACATGCATCAAGACTCCCATTTCACCCTGAATATACAGCTGGGGGTGGGGGGGAAGGGTAGATATGGCTAGCTAGTATACTTGCAAGAGTTAACACAACTAGTGTGGTCCTTCCTTCTTGCACGCAGAAAACGCAACTAGATTCATCCAACAACTTTACAGATCAATTCATCCTTAGATTTTCAGTCACAAAACGACACTTCTGTGGAAATGATGGAAAGAGATGTCATTTTCCATCTTCTCTTCGTTAGGTGTTTTATGAACTTGTTAGATTGAAGCCAAAAGTGATTAGCCTGAACAAATAGGCCAGGGCAATTGGGTTCTTATTGCAGCTAAGTTTTACATCAGGTAGCCCTTTGATTTGATCCACGCAAGGTCATTTGGTAAGATAACAGTAGTGAGAAAGCTCAAATGTGGGTAGAAATCTCAAGCAAAATTAAAACCAGAATTCAGCATCAAACCCTTGTAAATATATATCAAGTCCTGCAGAATTTATCTCCTATCGCTGGCCAATTTCAGTGCTGATAAATCAGCATTTTTATACTTCATGTACAGCCAGTAGAAGCCACAATTATGTAAAAGTTTATTGCGGTTACTGACTCTTTTATGCGAGGGTGAGCCATCTTGGGAATGGGTTAAACCTATCTCGCCCAACTGGTAGCCTCTGGATGGCACCCAGAATTCGCAGCCTGCCTGTGTAAAATGGAGCTGTAATTCAATTGTGGGCAACATGCTCCAAATTTATGAAGTCAAATACTGGTGCTTCAGATAGCCCTGCTAAGAAAAGTTATGTCCCTCATAGTTTGGAAAAATGTTGTTAAGAAAAATCAATACTGGACTTGATTTTCCAACCGTAAAAAATAATATACAAAAAATAGGTCTCCCAATCTGCAAATCAAAACTCTCAAAAATAGGAAATGAAAGGGAAGTAACACTTCTTAGAAACTATCTCCTTCACTGAAAGCCAAACTCCTGGCAGATAGTATACGTTCTTTTAGAGCAGGTTAAAATGATTCTGTCCTGTGTTAACACACTTGAATCTATGTTGTAAAATCCAGGGTCTCCCGTTCAGACTTCTTATGGCTGTATTCATTCCCTTGCCAGCATAAAGCCTCTGTAGAAACGCTGCACTTATGCAGCAAGCATGATGTTAAGACACACTTTGACCTCTCCCAGCTCAGTTTCTCATTCTTCCTGTGGAAGGCAAGTTTTCAATCCCTTAGATAAAGCCATACTTCCTACCACTTTGGATCTGTGCGTTCCCTATTCTTGTTTTAACATCTACCCTTGTAAGATAGATCATAACTGTATGGAACTAACATTGCTTAGATGAATAACGGCACTGCGGATTTCAATTAAAGACCATTTTGTATTCAGTGTTGGCATGCTAATATAGCCCTTCGTTTTGTTTGTATTTCCAAATGCAATAGCATGTATGCGAGAGAGTAAATCTGAAACATGCCCCCACTCTTTACATCTGTTTTCTCAACATGACCAGAGCTCCCCATTCTAAGGATTCCAGCTTTCATTTATTAAATTGCTCTTAAGGACATTTCTATCCCTTAAGGATGCACAAAAAGTGTGTTTGAAAGGGAATGTGTAATGCCTACTAAAAATTCAGAAGCCAAAGAAGTTTAATATAATTGTAAATGACTATTGTTGGATTTCTGCAGTTTCTTTATCTCCACCAGCAAGCAAAGCAAGAGAAAATTACACTAATTTAACACCAAATGTCTCCCCTTCTACAGCCTAAACACCTAAGTGCAAATATGAGTATAGGTCTTCAATATATTTTACTAACAAAATTATTTTTAAAACATCCATATATATTCTGGAGTTGGCTGGCTGAGGAAACAACTAGGGATAAAAGGGATTTCTGGATGCTATTGAGCCCCCATGTTTGCTAGTTACTTGGTTTCTGAAATATACTAAGTTAAAGTTAATATAGTTTAAAAGAAGTGCTTCCTTATTGCACAGACTACACTATAGTACTCTTGGCTCAACTTGATATACAGTATAATATTGCTCTGATAATAGAATTGCTTAGCCTTTGCAAACAAATGCCTGAGTGCAGAAAATATGAGTTGTAACGTCGAACTATTAAAGAGTTCTACACAAGTGTACACAATTTTTGCTACAACCCAAGGAGGCAATTGCCATGCCAATCTTGTTAAGATTTGTAATGCGATTTCAAGGTTCTCTACACAACCACAAGAAATCAAGCTGTTAACAGTCATTTGTAATGGCAGTTGCTGCTGTTTTATTTTGAAGACATTAGGAAACTTAGCTACTGCATCTAGCTATTTCTCACAAACTGTGTGTGGTTAAGAGCAGGGAGATAGAAAATCAAACAGCCTAAAAGTAGTCCTCTGGAAGTGTTGCTGTAGGGGTGTAGGCAGCCTTCATTTACTCACCTGTTTAGTGTTAATTGCCAGCAACTAAAACTAGCTATAGCTTCCCTCTCCTTTTAGCTACTTCAAAAGCAGAGCAGATCTTAAGCATATTTCAAGGCCTCCAGATGGGATGGGTCTTCTGCTGATATTTATTTTTATTTATTAAATTTGTTCAATGTCACAAAGTGACATATTAATGACAGCTCCACTGAGTATCACTATTTTCTACATCTGTCCAAATAGGTAAGATCTGAATGTTTGCTAGTGCAAAACCTGTATCCTGCTAATACAAATGTATTTCAGGAAATACAACTAAAATATTAAACACTTGAGTTTAGCTCCAGTATCTACATCTAACTCTTTCCAACAATTGCTACAGCCTTCCTTGCTCCATTAACCAAACACCAGCAAAAAAAAGCAGAGAACTCCAGTTACTGTTGGACAGACTACTGTTTGAAATGCAGTGCTGATATAGAATACTAGTTTGAGAAAATCAAAATGAGAGCTACTTGATGTCATGTCACCATAAAGTCTTCTGCAGAACTGCAAGAGGAGGATCTTGCCAACCGTCTCATTGGTAGAGGACCAACAGAAGCCCAATGCTGACTTAAATGTTCTTAATATCTGGTTAAATTTTTTAGGTAATTTACACAATAGGTTTTGTGCAACTTCTGCAAGGAGCCTTGCATATTCACGTAGCCCAACAGTTGGCAGAGTGATGTTGTGAGGAAGCAGAACTATGGTTTTATGTCGCATAAAAATGTAACTTGGGTAATAATGCAAATTTTTCATAATTAACTTATTTTCTTGTACCCTGAGAAGTACTGTGTTTTGTTTAAACCTGCAGTTTGAGAGCTTCTCAAAAACACTGAAGAATGTAGGCTACATGCAAACTTTTCAAAAATATGCACTTCACTCATCTGGTTTATGCCAAAACAATCAGATAGGCATACTACATATATTTTGCAAAACTGATAGGTCATTTCCAGAAATGTCCATAGTTTCTTGCTGACTTGTCCGATAGGAATTTAAATTCAAAAAAGTTGGGAGGGTTGCAGTTTGCCTCCATCTGTTCTATAATGTTTACATTCTAAAACAGGGGTCTTCAAACTTGGCCCTTTTATGACTTGTGGACTTCAATTCCCAGGATTCCTGTCAGGCATGCTGGCTGAGGAATTCTGGGGGTTGAAGTACACAAGTCATAAAAGGGCCAAGTTTGAAGACCCCTGCTCTAAAATATGTGGTCACTCCTGGAAAACAAAGGTAATGAGGACTGTATCCTACACCCAATTTGTTTTCTCAGCTTGTCTCTTATATAAAAGAAACCTTGACTTCAGTAAGAAACTAAAAGGCACTCACACTACCCCTAGCATTTTGGGACCACACATGTAAAGATTATGCCACTATGACGTAACATTCAGGGAACCGTATACAAGCTTTTTTTTTTTTAAATGCAGTATAGGAGAAACTTAATAACTGTTTCAGGTCTTTTATAGATAGTCCTCGACTTACAACAATCAGTGACCATTCGAAATTACAGCAGCACTGAAAAAGTGACTTATGACCGGTTTTCACCCTTACACCCATCGCAGTATCCCTATGATCACGTGATCAGAATTCAGACGTGTGACAATTGGCATGTATTTATGAAAGCTGCATTGTCCCGGGGATCATGGGATCACCATTTGTAACATTCCCAGCTGGCTTCCAAAAAGCAAATTCAATTGGGGGGGGGGGGAGAGATTAATTTAACAACCAAATGATTCACTCAACAACTACAGTTGATTCGCTTAATAATTGTGGTGAAAAAGGTTGTAAAATGTGGCACAACAACTGTCTTGCTTAGCAATGGAAATTTTGGGCTCCATAGTGGTTGTAAGTCAAGGACTGCCTGCAATCCTCTCAAATCACAGAAGGATTAACCAATATTTAGGCTTCACCCTAACCTGCAGCATAACTGTATGCATTTGAAGGCCAACTGCCTCCTCCCAATTCATCTCTCAATATGGGAAAATTTATTCTTCTTTCTGGTTACAGCATTCCTCTCCCTCACTCATGAAGGTCACAACTTGGCAATCCAGACTAAGGTGCTTTTCTGACATGCTATTCAGAAGTCCGAAGAAATAATAAAGACCAGCGATAAAGACTCAAGACCACCACACATTTCTATTCACAAGGAAAAAAACTCCAGTCCATCTTTTTATTTTTTTGAAAAATTTCTGACATTACAGAACTAAACTGAAATGTATTAATTCCACTCTTACATTTCATGACATAACAGAAAAACTTCATGAGCCAAGAAAGGGGAAGAAGCTTAAACTAAAATATGAATCAGCATTTTAACAGCTGAACAGAGAAAAGGAATTAAAATGCTGCAATTAAAAAAAAAAATCATGAATGGATGGGTAAAGCATGTAGAACTGAAAATTTACAAACTAGTTAAAACCTGGAATTGCTGACTGCTCAAAAACTACACAGATGGATCATGGGGATGAACGGCAGAAAGGGGTAATGAGTGAGGTGGTGGCATTGTCCTAGCTGCTTCCCATTCCACCAGTCTCCGAAGAAAGCCTACGATGGGAAACAAAAGTTAAAGTCTTTTAACGAACGTAGACACACGTAGGGCCAGATTTTGACACATGTCCAAATTCCACTTTATAGCATGACTTTTACCAACCATAAAAAGTACACTGTTTATAGGAAAGTTGTATTTGGGATATGGGTACTTAATACAGAAGCAGCTACAAACACACATATATCAATCTTGAATACCTTGTAGTCCACTTAAGATACCCAAAAGGAAAAGTCAGTCAGGCTTTTTAGTGCAGCTTTTATACATTCATCCCCATATCAAGCATGGCTTCCAGTAAAGTCTTAAATATTCAGCACCTTCTGCATGTGTGCATACTAGCCAAAACAGTCACCAGAATTCAGGCTCACCAGTATTTTTTAGAAGTAGGCATAGTAAGGCATAGTAGTATCTTCTGCTGCTATTAGCACATGCAAACAGATTGCCATTAAACTGTGACTCAGTTGCCAATTTTCAGCTCGTTTTTTATCCTGCCTTTATTATTTTTATAAATAAATCAAGGCAGCAAACATACCTAATACTCCCACCTGTTCTGCCACAATCCTGCGAGGCAAGTTGGGCTGAGGCAGAGTGACTGGGCCAGTGTCACCCAGCCGGCTTTCATGCCTAAGCTGGGACTAGAACTCATGGTCTCCTGGTTATTGTCTATAATGCTTAGTTAGGCATGTTCAGGTATTAGGCAAGATCAGATTTAACAAATCAAATCATTAAAAGTTGTCAGAAATGGTTTTGATTTAAAAGACCATATGAGAAATTTGTTCCTTCTTCACCAGGCTCGTTTTTCAAATTGTTAAATATTATACAACTCAAACAAAATTACACAACTTTTACAGCTGTCTGATGTTTACAGCAAAAGTGGTTTTTTCCTGCTGTTAAAAAATATATAAATTATTCTAAATTAAATTGTTCTTTGCTTGTAAAAAATCAGAAGCCCCTAGATGGACATTTACACACACACACAGATTTTACTAATAAAGTTACATTAAACAAATCTGAATGCCCATGAAACTATTTTATTACAAAAGAAAAAAAAACATTAGTCTTCCACCACTTGAAATCTAGGGCTTGAGATCTGTTATATTTAAGCAGAAGCCATGCTATACAAACTTACCTTTTAGGAAGGAGACTCTCTAAAGAAGACTAACTGACTGACTGACAAGCTGCACCCAAATCAATAGGACAAGGGTTAGGCAACCCAAGCGGGTAAGGCTCAGCTGCATGGGTCTTTGCCACAAATCAGGCCAGAACGGGGTAGAAGAGTGATAAAATTAAGACTCTGTATATACTACTGAATAAGTGAAATTTCCCAGTCCTTTATTAATAGAATGACCCAAGGCAGCTTTCCCTAGAGTGACAGTTAAAGACTTCTTGGTAGCTGAGATTCATGCATTTGAAGGATACCAAGGTTGGGGATGGCTGATCTGACCACATAAAAGGATAATCCAGCAAAAAGTAGAATTCCAAGTAAGATCCACTGAAACAAGGGCGAAGAATGGCTCATGCTAACTAAATACAGGAAGAGGTTTGAGTACATCTAAGTTATGTTTGTGTTGTTTTTATAGAGCAGCCTTCCTAAGCTGATCTATGGAAGTACAAATTCCTAAAGTCCCAATTGGTATAGTCATGGGGGAAGGCTATTTCACAAAATGAAAAAGAAGAGTGTCACATCTGAGCTCAGCTGGTTTACCCTTTTCCTTACCCACCCCAAAATATATTCTAGCACAAACACTGGAAATTTCTTTCTTCTCTTTTCTAAAAAGTTAAGTACTCATTGCATACCCCCACCATTAGTGGATTATGCATTAATACAGCTTGGCTTTTTTTAGCACAGTGATGAGAGCAATCACTTTTTCTTGACTCCTATATTATAAAGGACTGGGGACAAGGGTAGGTTTTGCTATGGTGTGTTGAAAAACAGCATCTCCTCTTGTTTGTATGTTCTGACCTTCAAGATATAGAACAGATGATTTATGTGTGAACTTGAAATATTGAAAAATGAACCTCAAATAGTCTCTTGCTACTTGGCCCTCATTGTGTAGCTGTACCTTGCAGACATGAGTATGATTCCACATCCCAAAAAGTTGAGACAAATTCAAATCAAATTGAATTTGATAAATCACTACTATGAACAAGTCATAGCCTAGGAATAACAGGTTATAAAGAATTAGATTCTATAGTCATCTTGTAATTTCTGTGAAATAAGCAACTTTGGGGGCATAACCCAAACCCAGAAAAAAGACCTGCTACAAATTTTTCCCCACTATCAATGAAGCCAACTATTTTAAAATCTGTAATTTTTGCACATAATACGTGCAGAGTGTGTCTGCCTTAATATAATTTGACAGAGGAACATTATTTTCCTGCTGCATCATAAAACTAATAGCATTAAAGATTGGAAAAGTTGTAAAGGTGGATATGAATGTAATCATTTTTTTAAAAAAAAATGAAGTCAAATGCAGATATATATTTTTTAGAAGTCAAGTACGGATATCTACTTCCCAATACTGTGAATGTTATATGGTTATTATTGAGAACTAGTGTTTGTGCAATATAACAAATAGCTTCTGGACAACACATCACCATCTTACTGGTCACAAAATCAGTCTCTACAAGACACTATGAAACAGACGGCCAATCCATAAGCTTGGTTAAGAGTGGACAATTTTTACTTGATGTGATTACACTACAGCAGAACAGATTTTTTTTAAAAAAGTTACAATTGTGAAAGTCAAACTGCAGAAACAATTACTAAAAAAGACTCCTACTATTAAAAGAAAAAAGATTTGACAGAACTGCATAAGTCAGCCAGTTAATGGCCATCTCATCCCTCACAATATAGGATCAGATTAGACCCTCCACATCCCTGAATGCAAAGTCCAAAATTATATAGCCCATAATCTAATTACCATTTCAAACTTGTTCCAATTTTAATACAAAAGATAAGCACACAATTCTTATCAATTTTAACAGTTACCTTTCTTATTCAGTGTTACCTCGACTCTTTGAAAATTAATAAACACTCCCCTTTTTTGGGGAAAAAAAAAAAAAAGAAAAGAACTGCAATGTTCATGCAGCAATCCCAGGCTAAAAGATCAAGTTATTCTGATTCAGATGGGAAAATAATACGAGCGCCATGCTAAACACAAGAGCGCTGGTTTTTATTACATTATCCTATTTGTCTGCCTTGTTTCCAAAAAGCCCTTATTAGTGGAAACAGGTGACTTACACCTGGTCTTTAAAACTAGAAGAGGTTGTTGGGACAAGAGAAGCCAACTGGCTAGCTTTGGCAGAAGACTCGCTTTTCAAGACAAACTACCATGGCCTAAAGAGCATCTTTTAAAAGAGACTATACACAAGCTAATATTTTCATCAATAATAATGAGATTTTTAAACTATAGCTCTGGGCTACTCATGTATCAACTTGAGGATTAGTTCTTTTATTTCGTTTTTAGAATGTATGGCAAAAGTAGGCTGGACTTGCAGCACTACTAAAGCTGTTTACAGTATGCTTGCTGATCCAAGATCTCTTTATCTCCTTAGTGATAACCTAGTCCTGGATGTAGAGAAAGCCAAGTATCTGAAGCCCTTGAGCAATCTCTAGAAAAGTATTGGGACATACTGTACGCTCAAAGAAATGTATCACATTTCTACCAAGCAGTTGAATGTATACATGCTAGCTGGGATTTCTCATGGACAAACCATAGCCTGAAGGGAAGCACAGTGTACCAGGCTTACTCCCTGCCTTCAGCTGGCAGCTTCACAATTGTATACTGAATGGTTACAGCTTCCCAAGCATAGAATTTAAACATTTCATTTCATTCCATTCCATTCCAGGAAAACCTTCTCTAATGTGAGATATATTTTCTATTAAAATTTCCATCTACCCCAAGACAATACAGCGGCAGGCAGGGATGATTGAGATTTTGGTCAATCTGGGGGGGGGAGGGGGGGGCTATCAGGTTGAGGAGAACTATTCTAGGACAATAACTGACATCTATTTAGACTTTTAGCCTGGGTGTGCAACGTGATATCCACCAGCTTGCAGTTATATAGTCTGGATCCAATTCAGGCACATCTGTGCACATTCTCACTGTGATAGCTTTATTACAAGACAGACATTGAGACAGGTTTGACCAAAGTAGCCTCTTTGCAACAGCTTAAACCAAGGTATCACAAAATGAATAGTTTTATTAACAAATGCTAGAATTCCATACCCACCCCAACCCTTGCCCGCCCACCCACCTTTTTTCATGTAACAATGCAAACAAAATCTACTAAAGCAACAGCTACAAGCTATATATAATCAAGATTACTACTGGACTCCAAAACGGATTAATACACTTGCTCAATTGTCTTTGAACTAGTGGAGATCGGCAGCAAAAAAGAAACTCCATTCTAAAGAATCACAAGCTCATTTTTGTTGTGAAGTTTAAAAAAAAAAAAAAAAAAATCTCTTCCAAGTCTCCTCTACAGGATTCCCCATTGCTGAAAAACAATCTGCTGTTCCTCTAAGGCCACAAGCAGACTCTCAGTAGGGAGAGAATCTCTGTTTTTCCGTTTTCAGTTTGTTAGTAACACATGGCACAGCTGAGGTGGTGGAGGCACCCTTAGCAGCAGACACAACATTTAGAGCCAGGAGAGGGACGGGTTTCATGCCAAGCAGACTGGAGACACAGGGGGCGGTCGGAAGAGGGTTGGGGAGGCTGGAGGGTGCGTCGGAGACCCCCGCTGTCGCAAGCGAGGGGGTGGTGGTGGAGGAGGAAGAAGAAGAAGGGGTGGAGGGTTGAGAGAGGTTGATGCTGAGGTGGTCGGGGATCGTGACGGAGGCTGCCTGGGAGGAGGGTTTAGCGCTTTCTAAACTGTAACAGAGGAAAAAAGGAACAAAAATACGGGTGGGTGGATGGGAACACCACACAAAAAGCACAGGACACAAAACAGCTTAAATAGCATGAACCTAGTCTTGGAAAGGTTTGGAAATAGCATAGCCAGAAGAAAGATGGGATGGGGAGAGAATGCTGGCTGCCAGGGAATCTCAACATTCTCTAGATGTACCAAGGTCCATTTATAGCCCCAGAGCATGGCCCACCACTGGGTCCCAGCCCTAATCCCATTGGGAATAATTCCAACCTATACTGACTTCAGAAGTGGCCATTTTGTTATTTTAATACTAAACTACATACCACCCTTTGAAATTACAGAAAACTGTTAAAACAATGTGGTCAGTGTTTATTCACAAAAGATCTTCCAGCATTCTTTTTCTTTTCCTTCCCAACTGTTATTTCAGATTTAATACCGACTGCAGTATTCAAGTATCTCTCTGAAGTAGCAAAACCAACGTTAACACTGTGCTGAGTTCTATGAAATGGTACTATACCAACTGGGAAGTCTTAACTGAACTCCAGGAATTCAGTATTAAGTTTTCTCCATATTCATTAAAGAAAATCACTTATTTTGGACAGGCCGTTTAAAACAATGGATTCCAGAAAATCAAACTCCAGTGGGAGGGCTTATTTTATTTTTGTCAGAAATGGTTCCATGCATTGTAGGCTGCTCTGACATTTTTAACCAGGTTACTCATTTAGGTCTTACAGCAACTTGTGCTTCTCTAGAAAACAGGATTCACAAGTTTAATTTCATCCAGAATTGCAGCTGTGTTTTCTTTCACTTACTCTGCCAATAGAATTCATTCTCTATTGATAAATTGAGACACTTCATTGGTTAAGAGAGGCAAATGTCTACGGAGATTCTCCGTCATCCAGGTCATAATTGTCTGGAAGATGCTTTTTCACGAGGCAACTGGGACTTTCTTGTTTTTCTTTGAAGACGTTTTGGCTTCTCATTCAAGAAGCTTCTTCAGCTCTGCAGAGCAGAAGAAGCTTCTTGGATGAGAAGCAAAATGTCTTCATAGAAAAACAAGAAAGTCCCAGTTGCCTTGTGAAAAAGCATCTTTGGGTTAAGAGAGGCAATGTTTTGAGAATACCCAGATAATAAAATAGGCAACGGTAGTGACTATTCTTTTCTTTTGAGATGCTTCAACATGGGCTATTGATTCTCCTATTGAAGGTCGAGTTCACACACAAAAAAACCCACATTATCTACCAAAATCATTAAGGCATATGCAAACATTCCAAGCTCGAATATTCAGAGCTCAGAATAGCAATTGAGCGTTTTGTGTTTAAACAAAACATCCAGCATTTTTTAGTTTTATTTCAAGCCTTAGGGCAAATTGGGAGTGCTTCGTTCCATGTTTTGTTTTGAATATTCCAACGCCCCTCAATAGGACTTGGATGTAGATGACATTAAATGGGATTTAGCTAATAAAACAGCAGGCAAAATTGCCATCCTTACGACTGGCTACAGCTGGCTGAAGAAAGAAACCGCACAACTGCTACCTTTCTAGTTGGCAGTTTTACAGGTAGACCTCACTTAAACGACCATTTGAAATTATGGCAGTCATAGAATGGATGCGTTACTGCCTTAGTGGCCTAAAGCATCCATGGCTGTCATAAATGGTTGTGCATTCCTCACGGCCATGTGACTGCACGTTGGGTGGTTGTGTTGTTCAGCCGTCACATGATTGCAATTTGCAATGTTTTTTTTTGCTGGTTTCTGAAAACGCCCAAATAAGTGGGTTTGCTTGACTGCCACCCAAAAAAAAAAATTACTTCCAGTCATGTGAGTGCCTCAACTTGTAACTGCAATGACATACGACTGTAATTCTGAGCTCAATTGGGGTGGCAAGTCGAGGACTACTTGTACTGTTAATTTTAAATCTTTTGCTGGGGTCAGGTTATCTTAAATTGTAACGGAATAGACTTGCGCAGTGTCCCTCCGTTGCGTGTTTTGCTTTCTTTTACAGGAAGTTTGCCAAAATATGCGTATGTTTATCAGAAACTGTGTTGCTAGGCTATTGAGTGTTCAGGACAATATGCAAAAAAGCTCTAACCAAAAAATCTACTGTTGCTGCTAACAGGCTGTTTATGGGCTATTATGCTAAAGTAAATCCATTAATTTATTCCTTAAGCAAGAAAATTTTAATTTAAAACGTATTTGAACTAATCTCCTTGGCTACTTTTTTCTGCAGATTGGGTGATGGAAAAAAATCAGCAGACTACTGCCTGCCTACTTTGTTTTAGAATTAAAAATGGAGCAAATCTTTGCTACTAATCTCTTACGATATAAATCTTGAGAAGTTGGCACTCTTTTGAAACTTTACAGAACGATGTTTTGAGTAAAACAGTTTTGCTCTGCACTTGGAACAATTTTTTTCTATTTTGCTTCCTGCAGGAAAATGATGCCGTTATTCTGCTTGATATAGCTAGACTTATACTTCTCGGAATGTAGATTAGGAGAAGGGGTTGGGATTTTTCTGTTGCTTAATGCATAGAATGGTTCATCCCTATTGCTCAATACCAGATCAGCCAAAACTAATACATTTTGCAAACAGACTGAGCAACTCAAAATAAGACACACAATTTAGAGGGCAACTGTAAGGATCGTAATTATGTATGTAGCACTTTATTTCTAGTTATTTCCCATACAATATTTCTTTTTAAGCACTATGTCAAAACATTCCAAGTCCTTGAGTTCAGTCTGAAGCCGTTATTATCCCTCTTTGATTCCATGCTGCCATTTGCAAGTGTCATTAAGCCCCTTAAGAAAACATATTTTTGCAGTTGCTAGCATCACCACCACCACATTACATTACATTACAGTTCTGGCAGAAATTTAATTGGGGGAGAGCACCAGAGCCTTTAATGAGAAGAGGTTTAGAAGGTTTTCATAGTAATGAGTGAAAAAAAATATTCACTCCAATGGTGGATCCTATTAACATTTAGCTACTAAAACTGAAACAACAGTTTCCTGGGCATCCCAAAATGGCCACTTCTGTTCAAAGACATTGAGACTTTTGGGTAGTTTTAAAAACGTCAGCAACTTCACATCTGGAATATACTTGTTTGCTATTCTGTAGCAGCCCTGAAACTAAACTGTAGATTCTTAACATTAGCTTACTTTCTTACAATGGATACTTTAGTCATAGCCTAGATGGCAAGACATAGAATACCAGCTGTTTGGGTATGGAGTTTTAATTACTGAAGATATTACTTTCCATTAAGCTGATAATTTGGATTTTGCCTCACGAGATTGTGTGGTAAAGGCTACTTGCCAGTTGGGGATTGTAAGGCCAGAGCCCCAGAAGCTGCCACTGCTTGCTGCAGAGCCCTACTGCAGCCCATTACTGAAGCTCACTGCAAGCAAAAGCATATTTGGAACTAATTGCAGGAGCAGTGACAGTAGACGAAGTCACATTCCTGGGGCAGAACTACCCCTACCTTTTTCTTGATAAAAGGCATAATATAATCATTTAGGTACCCAACTAAGCAACTTTTTGAAAAAAAACATAGTACTTAGCAATATGATTCCAAGTCTAAAGTTGTTTTTTTTTTAAATATACATTTCTTTTATCATCTAAGACATGCATTAATAAGCAACATGCTAAAAACTTACCTGACATTAATTAGATATTGAGCCAGGCTGATGCTGGCTGCAGATCCAGTTATAGTAACCTGCCTGTCAGTAGATCCTTCCACTGGATTGGCAATTTTGATCTGCGCCCCAGACATCTGGCGAATCTCATTGATCTTGGCGCCTTGACGCCCAATGATACAGCCAATCAGCTAAGAAACAAAGAAAACAAAGTCTTAATCAAATTGCAGTCAGAAATGTCAGAAATACGTTTTTGTACTGTTGTTTTCCTTCCAGACGTGGGTGAGGCCGATGTCTAGAAACTATGTAAATGCTGTTTTTTATCGGGAAGCTTCACTATTGTTAAAAGACCTTTTCTTAAATTGATTTTTCAATTGGCCTATTAAGCATACGTGAATTCAAAGGAACAAGATTGTCCTGTAGTGTTAACCTAGTTAGACAAGCAACTTTATCTTTTACAGTAGGCACAGTATTCCCATATTACCAAAGAATCATAACTTTCCTTAGAAAAGCAGTTTAAAATCTGTGATTGTCATTTCACTCTTGGCAGAGCAAGAGTAAATGCTGTCAATTTTATATTTGCTTTGCACCATGATAGGCTCTATAACGTAAAGTAAAATTATGGCAATTGGGGAGAAAGTCCACCTTCTATCAAATTGGGCCGTGTATCAATGTTATTCATGGGTTATAGCACCTCCTTTATAAAACAAAAAATGTCACTACAAGAGGCCGAGTTAACTTGAGAAAGCAAAACATAAAATGTATTGGGACTTAAAAAGCAAGTCTTTCAAAGCAGCACATACTCAAGTTCAACATTTGCTGTTTAATGGCACTCTGGAATGTTAATAGTCAAACTGCCAGGTAAACAGCTCGGCATTTGGTGCTCAGGATCAATATTCTTTTGAAAGGTTCTCAGCTGCATTAATTTTGAGATGTGCCATAGTTCTCAGTATTTTTGTACGCTAAAGGCTTCTTCTCAGAAGGACATCGCTAATACCCTTCAAACTAATCATTAATCCACGTTTTAATCTGTAAAGAATTTTCTTAATATTCCAAGTGGCAATGCTTGTTTTAAAGGACTACAAAGAGAAAGTGTAATAATTGTTCCTTTCCTTTTCAGTTACAGGATCGTAATCTTAAGAGACGCCTTAAAGACTCTTAGACGCTTTGGTGTCATCACTCATGTACAGGTAGCCCTCGACTTAAAAGCATTCCTTTAGATTACAATGGTACTGAAAAAAATGAGTTCTGACCAGTCCTCGTATTTATGACCCTTGTAGCATCACAATTACATGATCAAAATTCAGTTGCTTGGCAACCAGCAGCGATTTACGATGGTTGCAGGCATCCTGAAGTCATGTGATCGCCACTTGCAACCTTCCCAGCCAGCTTCCAACAAGCAAAGTCAATGGGGGAAAACAGATTCCTTTAACCACTGCAATGATTCATTTAACCATTGTGGCAAAAAAAAAAAAAAAAGTTGTCAAATTGGGCATGGCTCAGCAATGGGTATTCTGGCCCCATTGTGGCTGTAAGTCAAGGATATGTAATTTAAACGCCTACTTCCCCCATCTCTAACTATGCCCTAAACTTAAAATAGAACAGCTATCTAGATTGTAGCCCAATCATAATTTCCCTGAAATGGAATTTCTGAAACAGTATCTCATGACGATCCAGAATAGAGAGCTTTATCCCAAGTGGACATGTTTGAAAAATACTTACATCATTTGGAATGGTGAGTTCATGAGAAGTAGTCTGAGCTGATGCATCCAAACCTGCTAACATATAGAAAGAGATCAAAACAAGTTTAAAGTTGAGACAATCAGCCACAGTACAAAACTGAAATGCCAGAGCAATCAGGCTATCATTTGCTGCTGAAAAAATTACAATCTTGAAGTGTTCAAGCAGAGGATGAACAAAACGTTAAACTTAAGCCTCTCTCTCTTTTTTTTTTTGGTAAGCTCTTGATTATAAGAGACAAGAATGAATGTTTTTACTTGGCTAGAGCAAACCAAAGTAGTAATACCATCTCTTCCTATGAACAAACAACGAAAAAACCAATTATTATCCTTTATATACTCTCCAACAAGTTGTAATAAACACAGACCCAAAGCAAATACTCATGTTCATCAGTATACATTTTAGTTGTACATGAAATTATTGCTGCCTCATGGCACAACACTCTCAAGAGACTTCTTACTTCCTCTGATATCCACCCATCTGATAAGGAAAAGAGGGCTTCTTTGGGACCTGATGGCTGACCTGGGACTATTGTCCCCAGGGCCCATGGATGAAGGCCTTTTCCATCACTGAATCCCTTCTCTGGAACACCATACTTGTTATCAGAATGCTGCTAGGATTCTGGAAGGCCATTAAGTTCCGCCTTTTTCAAAGGGACTGGCGAAAGATCCATGGTGGCACCTCCTAAGTGGTTGCTGTTGATTATCTTAGTGCTGTATTTTGTATTGTGGTCTGTTATTATTCATTTTATCTTGTTATTGTGGTTTTTACTTTATATAATGGACAGAGGCCATATCTCAGTTGTTTTTGACTGGAACTGCACAGAAGCCTGAGCAAATAAATAAATAGCAGTACCATCTGTACTGTTCAAGAAGCTTGTATATAATGCCATTTTTATGTTTATCGACCCAATATAATTATTGTGGATATTTGTAGCTGCCCTGCTATCTTCGCTAGCAAACAGCTCATGAAAAGAGAATAAACCCATTCATACTATTATCTGCTCTCCAATATAGGTTCCAGCACGCCTTATTTTACAGAAGGAAAAAAATTATCGAATATGATTTTGCACCTCTATCATGTGCTGTAGGCTTTCCCCCCTGCACTATAATGCAGTTAGCAGAATTTGGTAACTGGGAAAGACTCCCCTACCGTTATGAACATACACAACAGAGTAACTAGTTTTTTTTCAGTCATTACCCCAATAGCCTTTCACATCTGGAGAGCTGGATTCAACGCCTGTCAAAATACAAGGGACAATAAGTTTGGTGGTCCTAGCCGAAGTCCTATCAGACTTTCAGCAACAAGGCAAACTTTTATACAACTTGGCACAACTATTTCTACCATAGTAATTGGAAGGCAAGATGAAACTGGCAATGTTATTGAAAAGGCCAGAGGAGGAAGCAGCATCAACAACATTCTCTTTAAAATCAACACAATGTTTTTGTTCTTGAGGACAGTAACAGTCACCTGTTTTTCAAGATTGGTACCTGTGGATCTTTTTCTTAAGTGAAAAAATGAGCTTAAGGCGATCATCTTAAAAGGTCAAGTGGAGATTCTTGGACTGCTAGCTTATATAATAAAGAACAACATTTTCATACCACTGAATCCAGTGTTGCCATGAGACATTGGAAAGTGTGACTGTTGCATTGCCAACTGATGCAGCTTGGTCAGCTAGAAAGAGAGAGAGAAAGATGGGTATTAGGAATTTTGCAGACTTACTTGTTTAGCACAGTTTAAAGAAAAACAGACCCTGCAAGCTGAGCATGAGGTGCTGCCCCTTGGGATAGGGGAGTTCAGGAGAAAAACTGGATTGAGGAGCAAGCGCTTCCCTGAGCAGAGATGGGTACAGACAGTAGAAAAGCACCATGGGGTGTGAAGCCAACACCCATCTCAAAAACCCCTGGCTCAACAGAAGGCATCTGCAGTGAATTGTGACAAACACCAGGAGACAAAGCACAAACAGGCAAAATAACACAGAGACTGATTTGCAGTGGTGCTTGGGACCACACCATGCAGGACTCTGTCAAGCATTTGGAGGGGAGAGGTATATCATGAGTGACCAGAATGGAGTCAGATGCTCTCCCCAATCTTAAAACAGTGCAAATTACTAGCTCTTGGTCTTAAGACTCACTCATCCCAGCCCCACCCTTTCTTCTCTAAGCCTGCTATGAGCAGAGATCAATTCCTATGTGCCCTTCCATGAGAAGTACTACAACTATCTCACACACCAGAAGGTATTAGTAAAGAAGGACAGTGGGGGGGGGGGGGGGAGTCCTTTCACATCAAGTGAAGACAGCTAATGGTTTTATTATTAGCAGAAAGTGTGCCAAGAAAAGGCATCTCAAGCAAAAGCCCGTCACCTTATAACGACACCTGTAGTGACTACATGATGTGCTGGCCATCACGTTTAGAGATGAAAGCTCAAGTCTGAGGCTAGCTTCCCCTCCACCACCAGGAAGTGCACTACACCCAATGCCCTATGCCATTTACTAAGAACCACAATGACAGTATACCATGGAGTTTTGTTTTGTTTGTTTGTGGGATCTGATATCAAATTGCGGGACAGAGACTGGAACTTGGCTAGAATACCAAGTTTTGCTGGGCAAGCGTGTGTCACAGGACACAGAAAAAGGAGGAGAGAGGTTTAAGGTTGATTACATAAAGAACTGCTGAACAAAATTTGAGGCTCATTTTAGGTTGGATTGTGGTTTCAAATTAAAACAGACTTCTAAAGTGGCTTGTTGAGAAAGCATGGAGAAATTTTGGAGGGAGAAGTGGGTGATTTCAAGACAAGAAGTGTAAACAAAACTTACATCTGGCTGTGGAATGGCATACTGTCCTTGAATGGTATAGGCCTACAAAAAGGAGGAAAACAGTCCTATTAAAAACCATTGGACAGCCACCCAGTGACAGATAAGAGTTCAACTAGCCAGGAAGCCAGAAAGCTGAGGGGAGAATTGTTGGTGGGGAGCCTGAAAGCAGGTCTCTTAAAGGGGCTCCTTGTTTTAGCTAGGTGTATATATAGTGTTTGAAGGGAAAGTGTTCCCCACCATAAAAATGATTAGTATTAACAGCTGGTTGTTGGTGAAGAATGGTTGTTTAGCAGAGGACTGGACTGTGATATATAAGCCCTCCTGCCCTACGCATTCTGCATTCTGGACTCAAAGGGAAGCTTAATTACTTTCTATACCTCCAACTGTTTTAACAGCTAAAAAGAACCAGCTGGGTGTTCATCCCCATCCCACTCCATACTCTTTTAAAATTCTATAGTGGACTACTACAGTCAGGCACTGGATGGCAGAAATACATCTGGAAGAATAAGGAGAAAGCAGCAGCCAGCCAAACACGATGATTCTAGGAATAACCCTACTGAAGCAACCCAGCAAGGCAGTCACTGTGTGAGGACTTGCTTAACACTAAGTGGAGCTTTGGAAGAACTTCTCTCTTGCTGGTAGGGCGTGGGGAGAAATATGGCCCTGGTTGGAATTGGTCAAGCAGTTACCACCTGCAGGTCTGCCTACCGGCCTGCCAGGTACTGTTTGGTGGCCTTAATCCAATTCCCAATGAACAGGAGTTCACAGCACAAGCCGCCACCACCAATCTTGCCACCCTTGTTGGCAGTCTCAAAGAGGCCAAGGATTGAATGGGCCATGGAGACTGAACTCCCCTCTCACCTCTTGAGGTGGTCCCTCCAGGTCAGAGTTGAGGCACATTGATGGGGCGGTGTGGGGGTAGCTTGCACTGCCGCTGCTGTACCTGTCCTGTGGATAAATAGAGGACTTCAGTCTCCAGGGCTGTCAATCCGAAACCTTTTGCTAACACCAAAGTCACATAAAACTTAACTCTGATCAAGGGTTAACCTCTACTAGGCAGATGCTGGCTTACTCTGACTCTTTACTCAGTAGCAAAGACAATGTGAGATTTCCCTGAGTGCAAACCCCAACTACCTTCTTCAGGGACAGGGGGATTACATGAATACAAAGTGTTTTATTCTAATGACATTAACTGGCCTACTCCTGCCACAAGACCAACTTTCTAGGATGCAAGTGACCTCCTTCAAGTATCTTCAGTAACCTCCCAAGTGCCTTTGCACTGCCAATTAATTGCTTAGCAAGCTGTCAAGAGCTTCTGGAAGGTAGGTAATATGAATGGGGCAAGGAAGAAAAGAGGGAGGGATTGAGGCAAGAACAAGATCACGACAGCACCTTTCCCCCAGCAAGATATCCCAATGTAAGTAGCATGTGAATGTATAAGCACTGGGTACATTGCAGCCAGGCCTGTCCAGCTGCTGCCTCTAAATTTCTGCTGCTGACTGAAATCTATGTCCCAGTGCCATCACTGCTTATCTTGACAATCTCAGGCTGACTTAGTCCACTTCACCCAATCCACCTCTGAAGCATCTGAAAATTAATGCAGCCCTTTTCAAATAAAAAGTAAGCTTAAAGGTGGGCCTTGAGGCACTGTGCTTAAATATGTTCCGACTCCACATACTCAAGAGCCTTCCTGGGACACATAGTTCTGAGAGACCCGCTTTTCCAAAGCGCATGCTTCAACCTCAAACCAAATCTATCTAAAATGATCGAAAGGATCTTCAAGTCCAGCTAAAACATTTGACCACTCGCAGTCCACCAAGTGAATGTCCCTGAAAATGCTTAGCTAGTCATAGGATTCCAGCCAGCTGAGAGACTGAAGTCCTGCACTGGCCATAACAATTTATCAGAAAATTAACATTATTTGTGCCTCGTATTCCTGTGTGCTTGAAGCAGAATAAAATCATTGTACCCCAAATCATTTGATGTGGGTTTTTTTAAACTAGCCACAGGTACTCCTTCATATGCAATTAAAAAGAAAGTGGCACTCAATTTCCTTTTAAAAGGATGAAAAAAGTTAAAAAAGAAGTAATTTCCCAGATATTCCCGAATTTGAGCTCAAAGGTACGGTGGCATCAACCAGCATCTCCTCCTCGCTTTCTCAGCCCTCTAGGACACAACTCTCCCAATGTCCGCCCACTTCAATTCAGCCCCTGCTGCTTTTGAACTATGGTTCTGCAGAATTAATAAGTCTATTAATAATCACTAATTTGAATGTTGACTCAAAATTGAGGGGCCAGGAAAAAGAGATTGCAAACAGTCTTATGCTCGGACTGGATCATAATAAATGCCAACAAAATCCTGCAAACCACAGTGTTCACTACATTAACTTCCCAAAGAGACCAGAGTTTTGTGAACATTTGAGAGCAGCCTCCAAAGAACAAAACCAAAGCAGCAGAGATAGCACTGTGCTGGCCAGATGGGCAGCACAGGTGATAAGCATGCAGAGTAGTTTGATGTGTGCTGGCAGTGTTGAAGCTTGGTAGGCTACTGCTGTTTTGCCCTCACCCATGCCCAACAAGAGGAATGGCCTTACCTGACCGCCTGCAAAGATGACAGGAGAACTGGATGGCTTGGGTCGATAGGGGATGGTGACACCCTTTGGGGGAGACTAGATTACAAAGAGTCAAAGGGAAAACATGGTTAATTAATAGGGACTTCTTAAGAGACACTCGAGTGTCTGCCAGAATACTTAAATAACAGGCTGAACTAGATAGCTCTATCTATGGCTTCTCCAATTCTTTGATTTGTCTCTGAACAGCAGTCAGGTGAGTCTTCTGCAAAAGAAAAAATGCTCTTGCTGCCTGAAGGCAGCTTCCTTGTGGCATAAGTTCTCAGGCAAGAGTCACCTCCTTCAACAGGTACAAGTATAAAAACAGAAATGCTATATGCACTGATGACGTTACCTAGTTTGGGTAACGAAACATCTGCAAGAAAACAAGCAAGCTCAGAGAGCACCAAGGATCTCTCAGAAATGCTATAGTTTAAAACAGGACAACTAGGAAATCTAGAAGCAAATAAAATATTTCTACAAAATGAAGACAAATGAGAAAGAACTGTGATAAGAAAAACGTTTACTGAGAAACAGCATTGATTTAGCATTTTTTTTCATATTCCCCTGGAGGTATGTGTGATAATTGAAGAGACAGTTCAGCTTTCTGGCTAGTCAAGACAATGAACCAATCAAAATGGTCTTTTAACAATTGTGATCCCTTTAAAAACCCTTTGCCTAAAATGACATTTTAAGCAGCGTTTACAGCGTTGCTACTAGAAAAGAAATACGTGCTTTCTCCTTCATGAAACTCTTGCTGCATTTTATGGAGCAAAAATAAAATAGCAATTCAGCCGACAGCATGAGAATCTTTTATCAGCTGCTCAAAATAAAGAAATCAACTGGCCACTAGGCAATGACCTTGTCCTCTTTGCTCTTCTTCTGCCTTCTACTTTCTATGTGTAAGTGTTAAGCCTTTATAAAAATAAAGATTACCTCCAGCATGACCACACAGATCTGTTTGACACACTCGATGATGGACTGTGGAATCCCAGCAATGGTGATCGCTCTTTCAGTAGAGTTGGGTAACATGTCTCCTGCCACTTGGACCTGCGCCCCTGTGCTCTTAAGATTGAAAATAAAAAATCAGGTATTTTGCTTCATGATTTATATGGTTTATACTTCCCCCCCCCCAAAGAGTAATTAATAGGAAAGATACAAATTTATTGGAAGTTATTGTTACAGGGGAAAAAATGTAGAACAATTCCAGTATAATATTCAGAGTCCTATTTTTTTAAAAAGTGTTTTCACTTTTGGTTATAAAATAATCTTGTAAGTAGTATTCCAGGATGACTCTAAGAGTGAGTAAGAGTTATTCCCACTTTTTTCTGCACTACTATTTTTGACATACTCTATACAGCAATAGCGTTGAACTATTATTTGGCAGCTGTAGATTTTAACCTGATGTTAAGCAAGGATGATTGCAATGTGGTATACTACATGAATGCTATACTCAAAATAATTTGACAAAGATCAACATCAATTGTTGGGGACAAGGTTATTTCTAGGCCTAATTCAACTTCAAAAAGATGCACAAGAATAGAAAACCATGCACATTCATAACTTTTCCAGAATGGTAGGAATAAAACTTACTACTAAATTACCCAATTCTAAAGCAAAAGAACTTCCCTGGTTTTGAAAGGATAATATCTACAACTCGTAGAATCAAGTCATTTACATTTTTATCCGGGATAACACCCTAATAAAATGTAATTACCAATGTAATTACAAAAAATGATTCGACAGTTCTATATGCTTCAATCCACACAGCCATGTACTTAATTTCTTTAATGAAAGGGGTTATCCAATGTTGGTCATCCAAGATGTCATGAGCAAAGTAGTGGGGTGCAGGGAATGTCAGCATAATAACTCTTCTGTTAAGCTACTATTTTATTTGACACCAACTTATTGCTAGAGATAAAGAGAATGAGAAAGTAGCTTTCTAAAAAGAACTTATTGAACTTGGTTCAGCCATCCTCTAGTGTCAGTTTCATGAGCATTAAATATAAATATACTGTACAGTATTAAGCAAAATGGTGCAGTCAATGAATAACATTCATGTTTATTGCATTTGGCAAAAGATGAAATAATAACAAGAACGTATTTTTTCCATAGAACAAGCAGTAAACTATCTCATAATCCTAGCAGAATTGAGTACCCACCTCTCTTATTTCTTTGATTTTGCAGCCTCCTTTCCCAATAAGAGAACCACATTGGCTGGCAGGTACCACGAGTCTTAAAGTAACAGGGGGCCTGCTAGAAGCTGTACTATTAGTCATTGAGCTGCTGATGTCCTGTAAACAGAAGTTAACAAACTTCAAATAAGCAGTTTCAACTGAAGACTTTGTTAGAGCACTCTGCAACTCCTATTTCAAAAAACTAAACTCTCCTGCATCATGTCCTCAATAGATTACTAGCAATGTTCCTAACAAGGGAACTTCTAAGATAAATACATGCTCTTTGGTTCTTGGGCCATCTTAAGAAATTCCTCCCATATTTTTCCTTACAGTACATAAGAACACAAAATGTCTTCCAACATGTATAGAATCAAGTTTTTATTCAGCATATTACAAGCAAATTATCTTTACTTCACATATTGTAACAGGGAAACAACTCATAATATGAAAATATAGGCTTAATGTCAGTTCTATAACAGTCCAAAGTCTTCCTATCCATCTCAAAAAGGATCAGTTACCAGACAAAACCCTGCTTACTGTGCTAATATTTTTATCTGTGAAACTTCAGTCATGATATAGACACCTGCACTATCTAAAAACCTAAACTCAATAGCTGCAGCAGTTTTCTGCTAAGCAAGCTAAAATTCCAATGCTAAGAAGAGTAAATGTATCCAAGGTGAAAATGAAAAAAAAAAGCTATCTAACAAAATGTTCCCGTCTGCTGTTGCAGTGGGAAAAGGCACTGCAGGACTATAGCAGACTGTTCATTTATTTCCATTTAAGAGGAAACAAAAGCAAATGCTTGCTCCATTTATCCTGACATCGGAAGAAATGGAGAGACACCTTATTATTACTGTTATTCTAACTTGTGCAAATCCACTCTGTACCAGGCATGCACAATTTGTAAGGCAGAAAAGGGGCACTCTGACAAAGTAAAAATCACTACGGGCTACAAAATCAATCGGCTACAGCAAAGCAGCAGCAGAAGTACTGGAGAGGCCTGGAGGTGCTAAGCAGCACATCTCCTGCAGCAGCAAATTTATTGACTTTTAAAAAAAATATCAGCAGACACATAAGGCTACTGGCCATATGTTGTGCATGCCTGTTCTATACTCTTGAGGCAGCTCAGGCAGAAGCATCAACTGAAATTTTCAAAGAACTATTGCTATTTTTGTCTATTTTATTGAGACCAGAGCCGTTTATGTGACAGAATTGAGAAAAATCTCACAAGTGGCTATAATTTCAGAGAGCCGGTTTGATGTAGTAGTTAAGGTGCTGACTTAAGGTGCCGATTTCTAGGCTTCTCATAAGCATAGAAGATAGCTAGGCGACTTTAGGTCTGTTAGAATTCTCTTAGCCCAATCCACTTCACAGGGTTGTTGTTGTGAGAAAAATAGGAGGCCAGAGTATTAGCTATGATTGCTGCCTCGTCAGTTATATATAACTATATACGCATATATGTACGTGGTAGGATAAAAATGTAATAAATTGAAAATCCATAGTACAGATTTGTCACATTTCTGATTTCTGCAAGTAGAAGCAACGCTTTGAAGAGCAATTGAAGCCATTCTTCGAAACATTTATCTATATTATATCAGAGCCGGCCAGAGATTTTTTTTAAACAACTCAGGGGATTGTGTGGGGAAACTAATTAACTTCTTTCCCCCTTTGAGTACTTTGTAAGATGAGAGCCATTAGTCTATGGTAGGATCAGAAAAGTCCAATAGCATTTTCTCCAGCTAACAAGTTTTCTCAAAATTTATAAGCGCTACACCTTATGAAGCGAGCTGCAGCTCACAAAAGTGTACATCTGTTAATTAAATTTGTTAGTCAGAAAGGTGCGATCAGACTGAGGCTTTTTCTCCTTTTGAATAATACCATCATCTTACAATGGGAATCTGCTCAGCTTAGGATCCTAATTCATTATTTTTGAGTAAGAAACAAAATCTATCATTTAAAAAAATTCTTTACTTCATAAAAATGTGGGTCCAAAAAAAAAATTATCTCCAGCATTAAACCTACTCAAAACAGCTTCAATTCATGTTCATTATCCAAAATACCATTAATGGTCATATCCTCAACCCATCAAGGATCATCTAATTAAATTCACACACCTCTTCCAGTTTATCAATAATCATAGCAAAAGCTTTGAAGATGGCATTAGTGGGTCCAGCAAGAGTGATAATCCGTTCTGGGCAGTTCCCTTCTGAGATGTTAATCCGTGCACCACTCTAAAAAGGAAAAAAAAATGAAATTGCTAGACAATAATGCACAACTTCTTAGTATGGCACTAAGGTTTCTGGGATTTCTTTTTAAGTAAGTAAGCTAAGGTTTGGACTGTGTAGTCTCCTTGTGGGTTTAACCTATGGTTTGCTTCACCTTTTCCCCCCAAAAGTTCCCTACTCCAAATTTGTTTATCTGGAAACAATATCCAGTTAAAACAAAACAGATATAGTGCAAGAATAACCACGTAATTACTGATGTTTAGTTAAGGAGGCCCATATTGCCATAATTATTAGGTCCATTTTGTTTTCCAACTTTTATCCTTTGAAACTTACCTCTTCACGCATCTTCTTTACAGACTCTCCTTTCTATGCAGAGGGGGGGGAAAGAAAAGGCTTGTCAAAACTATTACCAATTCAAATATATGTAAGAAAATACAAATTACATTGTGTCACATACCTTCCCAATGATGCTTCCAACCTCCTGAAACATAAAACATAAAAAGTTATATTTTTCAATAACTTAACAAATGCCCATAACCACAAGTTCCCAAACATTATGCTTATAAGTTCTACATTTTTCAAACAAAAAAACATTTATTTTTACAATTAACAAGAGGAACTTGATTGTTTAAGTTTAATTTGATAATCTCTAAAGCTCTGATTGAAGTAATTGTACTGGAAGATTTAAATCACATTTTGAAGAAATACTTAATCAAGTTAAATTCTAGTTTGCCTTCTTAGGGGTTAAGAGAACAATATATGGCATGCCAAGAGCAAGCAAATGTTTTAATCTGATCAGACAACTGGGTTTTCCAAGGCATTTACTGTGACCTAGTTTTACGCCAAGACAAAGAACACGGAAAGCTGCAAGTACCTTCCCATGCATAAGTAGGCGGATGGTAAGTGTGACATTTAAACCTCCTTCAATTACGCCGGTGTCCATCTTGAGTTGTGTTCGTTAGGTCAGGCTTAGTCAGTGGTCAAATCTTTGGTCGCTGGGAGAAAAAAAACCCGCACTGTAATAGAAAAATACCATCTCATCACCCACCACTTCACTGGAACCATTTCTACTGTTTTAATGTATTATTTGAAAACATTAGTTTTTAAAATGTAGCTTCAGAGGAAGTACACCAAGGAATGTAGGGGTTTCCCCCCTTTTAAATTGTAACTTTGCCACAACCGAGCAAAGAAAAAAAATAATTACGGCCCTTTACAGTTTGCAATGGAAAAGAAATATTAAAACATTTCCAGAAGGAAAGAAAAAGAGATGCAAATTTTTGTCCATTTTAATCCTTTCTGGACATTAGCTTGGTCGAGTATGCAATGTGTCAAGGCTCATTGGAGTCCTTTGAGATTAATGCCTGAATTGCATTGCCTTTCCTGTTCACAAATTATGGATATTGTACATGTCTTAGCATTATGTACTCACAGTAACATCAGTTTGACAAGAGAATGAGCCAAAGTAACCTCTACACTTACAGATTTCCAGGTGCTTTCTCTTAAGAGTGGATACTCTAAGATAAATTTCCATCTCCTATGTGTTTATTCATAAAGTATTTAGATACTACTCGGTAAATTGAAAGTTCATGTTTACCAGAAATATGGATTATAGTTTGGTGCTTGAAATACTCAAGTCATGAACTAAATAGATCCCCCCTGAACAATTTGATTTTCTATTCACTCCCAGAACCCCCCCCCTTTCCCAATTTTGATAGAATAGAGATCAATTGTCATTTTCAGTTCCACAACAAACCAAAGATTTTCTCCATTAATTACTAGCTCTTCTGGCAATTTCTGCATTAAGAATATTGAAATAAAACTATTTAAATCTACAGTGTAGAGCCTGGTTGACCAACTGTATCGGTATGCAACGCTTAAATCACCTTTTATATCATATCCAATTTTAAGCACCAAGAACCTCAATCTTGAATCTATTAAATAACTTCTGAGCATGTGCAATATGTTTTTCGTATGCTACTCAGGACTACAGGAAGTTACAATACATGCAGGTTTTTTTAATTAATGTCAAAAATTACCTGCTCAAGATATATATCAGTATTAAAGAGAATCAGTTTGGTGTATTTGGTGTATTATTAAGGCATCAGGCGAGAAACTGGGAGACAGTGAGTTCTAGTCACACCTTAGCACAAAATACAGCTGGGTGACTTTGGGCCAGTCACTCACTCTCAGCCCTAGAAAGTAGGCAAAGGCAAATCACTTTTGAAAACCTTGCCAAGAAAATTGCAGGGACTAGCTCAGGCAGTTGCCAGGACTCCACACTGTCTTGAAGACATTAAAAATAAATAAATAAATAAATCAGTATTAAGAATATAGATAGAAGAATAGACCATGTCAGAAATTGCTTTTCACTGTAAAGAATTAAGAATCAGATTAAGTATTTTTTTTGCTGACAGCATGGATAAAAATATACCATGAATAGAATAAAAGACCATGATTTCACTTTTATCTGCCACAAATACACGTAAATCTCTCCATTTTTAAATGTGCGTTATGCAACACTCTCCCAAATCCTTATTTATGTCATTCATGTAACTCACAAGGATTTTTGTCTACATCAACAATTTAACACACTGGATTAATAAATCAGATGCTCATAAAGGAAGTCTGCTTTGTTTACAATTAATTGTATTTTAAAAACCTTACCCATAGTTTAATCTTTCAACTGTTTATTATTTTCCAATCATTGTTTAGTTTCTATCTAGAGAATTTTTTTTTCCTAAAAGATCCAGCTTCCCTCTCTTCTTGTTTCTCCAAGAAAAAAACAACCCAGGTAAACTGGCAAAATTTGAGTATACGGCCTAATAGACATAATATTTCAGCCTATTCCACATTCTGTATTACCAATCTCAATTTATATATATATAAAAAAGTATGCTTGAATACTCCTAAATGAGTCCAGTGTCGGAGGGGGGGAGGAATCCCACTTATTTTAATCTAAACCCTGCTCGGTTTTAAAACAAAAATCCTTGAAGCAAAGTTCTTTAGTGTAGCGACTTTCCTCCCCAAACGACCTGAGAAGGGCTAAAAGAGAATCAGAGTTAACATTGAAGAGGGCGCTGTATCGCTGGCGGGAGGCGCTTTGAAATTGCATAAGACGCAACTGTGCTGCTCCCTTCCCCGCTCCCTCCGCCTGTTCCAAGAGATCCGCCCGCCAGCGGGGCCGCCTCCATTCTCCGACTCAGAGCCAAGCGCGTTAGCGTTAGCGTCAGCCTCGCCTCGCCCTCCCCCCTCCCCTCCCAACGCATAAACTCCGCCCCTCTCTTTCCCTCTCTCTCCTTCCTCCCCCCTCCCTCCGACCGTCCCTCGCGCGGCCCGGGCCTAGATCCCGCCCAATGTGACGCAGCAACAGCGCGCGCGCCCCCCCCGGCCCTGCGCGGCCTCCCCAGTAGCGCGCCCCCCCCAACATAGGGCTGATCGCGCGGGCCCCACTCCAATACGCAGGTGGCAACACGAACGCGGCCGCCCCTCCCCCTACCGCGCCTCACACACGCAGTCGGGCCGGATTAGGCCCCAGTAGGCCGCGCGCGTATCCCCCAGCTTCCTTAGTGACCTGGCCGGGTTTGGGAAAGAGGACTGACGGAAAAGTGAAACTACTCGAGGCCGAGGATTGGGAAAGGGGGGGAGGGTCAACACTAATTCAGGGTTAGTAGGAAACCTTACCTGGCGGGATAGCTGGCCAGGCCAGGCCTCGCACGTCCGCTCGCTCTCTCGCTCACTGACTCGTTCGGGCGGGGGGGGAGGGGATGGGGGAGCGGGAGGAGGGAGGGCGGGTGGTGCGTGGGTCTCCGGGGCGGGCGGAGGGAGCGGGACGGGGAGGGGAGGAGGAGGAGGAGGAGAGAGCCGGGGTGGGCGGGTGGGATGGCGGCGGCGGGAGGAGGGCAAGGGCAGCGGGAAGGGGCTGCGGCAGCTGCTCTTGCGGCGGCGGCCTCGGCGGGTCTGGGAGGGGGAGGCGGAGAGCGGGGCGATTTCAACCCCGCCTTGACCCGGAAATAATAAGATCCCTCCCCCGTGCGGACCTCTTGCGCGCTAGAACAAGAGAGAGAGCGGGGCCAGCGCGGCTCTGCCAATTGTCGTTGTAATTTGGATCATAGAGCGGAGGCTATGATAGGCGGGCCTGGGACACCGGATAGAGTGTCTTCAATGGCGGGGGTGCAAGATGCCCCCTTCAGGCGAACTGCTGTGTAGTCTTCCAAAAGCAGCGTGGTTCGACTGACGAACTATGGAGAATCGCTGCAGGAGGAAAAGGATAGGGGAAAAAGCGGGTAGCCATCTATTTGTCAACAGCGTATCTATAGTAATACTGCGGTTTCCAAAATTGCTGCCCTATTAGTCTTACAAGGGGGAGCGGAAGCATCCAGCTTGCTTTCAGTTGTTCTTGTTAACTTTGACGGAACAATCAGCAGCGACCCAGGACCAATATCGAAATATGCCCCTCTTAACAGGCGCTGGAATCGGAGACAGAGCGCGCCACACCCCAGAAAAAGTTCCTTAGTGGGTTTTTTTACTCTCTCTCCTGTTCTTACCAATAATTCTTGACAGGAAGAGTAACTCAAAAGTCTTAAGAGGCATTGTAGGGACAGAGAGTTAAAGCTGAGGTTCTGCTAAGTCGTATTCTATGGCAACGTGTTCTCGTGTAAGGTCCATTTACAAGAAATTGTTTTGTTTGAAGACTTGAGAAAGACATGGCATACTTTACCTAGGAAGAAGCTCTATTACAAGCACGTTTGATTCGATGAAGATATCTAGGATTGCCTTGTAGTAGCAGAAAACGCAAAAAATGGGAGTGCCCTGTGCAAAAACATAAATCTGTTCAAAACATTTATCTGCCCCCCCCCTCACCTTAACTTACGTTATACTGGTAACTTTTTTTAATGTGGCCCACTAAAGGGCTTGGGATTAATAATCAGTCAATGTTTGAAATATAACATGGCAAAATAAGTTTCCATCAATTTAATAGTCTCCAAATTAAAGCGTGCTTCAAAATTCCAGATTTTTTTTTTAAGTGGTAACTTCAAAACCTGTGAAGCAGTTTATACACATATTTCATACACTACAGAGAGGATGGATCAGAGTGGATGGATCAAGCATTCATTGGTCCAAAATAAATGACCCAGCTATATAGTGGTTACATTCACTGTTCTACATATACTGTAAAAACACCTTCCAAGGCTGCTAAGAATTGTGGTTCTGTAAATATCTGCAAGGCTACAGCATTTCTAGTCTGTTAGTCTTTAACTTGCCTTTTTTTTTAGTAGCAGGGTGCACTTAATTTTAGGTTATATGGAATAGCATAGAATGAGCTTTCATTATGCAGAATAAGTTAAATGGGCAAAGTTAACGAAGTAATCTTCCAGGCATATTTATCTATGCTGGTGTATTTGTTTAGTTTTCAAAATAAATGATGCCTGCATGCGTGGAACCTGTGAAGCAAGCATTGGGTGTCTAAAAACCATGGAGAGAAATGGAAATGGCATAAAATGAGGAGGAGGTTGGGTGTGAACAGCTTCCCTTATTTTAACAGGTGTTAACTTTCACATATTATTGCTGCAGTGTCTGTGATGTTCAAGCTTGCTAATTTATTCTCACAGGAACATTCAGCTATTCAAGGACATTGCATTGATCCTCCTTTTTTTTCCAGCACCTCTGTTTCAAAAGAGGTCAAACCTGTGTAAATGGAAGGGGTCTAAAAGCAATTACTTATAAACAGAGGAAAAGGAAGTCGTGCTTCAAGGTATTTGTAACTAAGTCTCTACCCGTAATCATCAAGCATGGATTGGGATCATGAGCTAAGTCAGTGGTTAACCATGATCTGTTAAATAAGCCACAATTAGTTTGCTAAGAAAAAAACAACCCACATGGTTTAGCATAAAATGTGAATCCAGATTTTGGCTAATTTTGAGAAAAGAGACTATCACATGGGCTGTGGAATTAACAATGGTTAAGTGCTAGAATACTGCCAAGAAATCACATTCTTTGGACTTGATTTTTTAATTTCTCCCATGGATTTATGGCAAATCTAGGGTGGTGGCTTAAGGATATCTTTTTAACTTTGTATAAGTTTATATTGACATTTGTATATTTTTGGGAAGACTTTTACTTGTAAGCCACCTAAAGTTACTTGTACAGTGAAATAAAAAAGAAAGAAAGAAATATTTTACACATAATTTAATCATTTTTATTAATATTTCAGGCTGGATCTTCGCACAAAACATAAGCTGACATTTTGCAAACTATGCTGGCTGGGTTCACATAATGTATGACCAAATCTGGACTTTTTTTATATTAACACTCCACAAAAGGAATGTTAATAAAATATAAATGACATAATAACATTGTATCACAGTAAAAAAGCACACTTAACTAAGATTTAGATTTACTGAAATCAATTCATTGTGTTGTATTAGATTCCAAATGTTTAGCTAGCCACATCTTTCCTGAAAACAAAAAAAAAATGATTTATTTTTTTTAGGATTTCATTTTACTACAAGTGATTACCAAGGAGTTATTGTTTCTCATTAAATTCAGAAGATCATTGGTGTATTCTGAGCAAAGCCTCTTCTGAACAACTGAAAATATACAACAATAGGTATGGAAAAAAACAATGCTAGGATTGATAAAACATTGTTTTATCAATATTTTCATTTGTCGTCATAGGGTAAATAGATTTCTGTAGTATTCAGGTTAAATCACTCTAAGACTCCATTTCAGATCCATAACTAGTGGAAGAATTCACACTGTTGGCAAAATCTTTGTCTCCAGTAGAAAACCCATGATTTCTGAACATTTAACTATGATTTGGTATTTTGCCTGGTCTTCAAAACATTGGAATTTTATTCATTCATTCATTCATTCATTCCACTTATTTAGCCACCCATCTAGGAGATTAGATATAAATCATCAACATACAAATTTCCATATTGCGCTGCAAAATTAAGATATATAAAAACTTGATTTAGCATGAACTACAAACTCGGCCACTATCACTTTTTCATCGAAACAATAATTTAATCAAAGCACAATTTGGTAAGACATGCGGATGCTTGTCATGCCTCCGAGTAAGAACTGTTGCTAGGCCAGAGGGGGCTAACATAAGACAAAATATGCAGCTACAACTACATATATCTTGTATGTTAAATATTTGTTTAGAATCCATATTTGGTGATTTTCTGCAGCCTGGTTCTTGGGGGAGAAAGTAGGACATGTCAGAAAGAAGAAAATGTAGCAATTAGAGACTATGTGTATTGCAGTGTAGCTACCATATCTTGGCTTGGGAATCATAGTTTGATAAGAATGTTAAATCTGTCAAAGATTCTTAGGTCTGCCAGAACTACAGATCTTAATGGAGTGGAAATAAGCATTAAAGTTGCTTAAATCTATAGGGTAACTATAGCAATATCTGGCTTCTCATAGTGGGATTGGTTATCGCAACCAGCAAAGTCAAAACTAAACATACCACTTTGTGGCTCTGCACACTGCTTGAATCAAACTTGCATGGTTGTAGCAACTGGAGTATCCCACCATTTTGCTTCTCTGGTTGTCTGCTTTGTAATGTGTTGTGCATTACAAAAATTAAGGGCAGAAAAAGCCTTGCTAATAGTGGCAGCGTCTTCCCCCAATCTTTCTTCCTCCCTCACACATACCACCCTCAGATCTGTCAAAGCTTGAATACGCCGTGGAACAGGGACCAGTTCAGCCACAGTTCCCAGGTTTCAACATAACATGAATAAAAGGGCTGGGAAAGAAGGTTTGTTGGCATTGTGAAAAAATATATATAAAAACCAGGAGGCCCATACAAGCTGTAAAGTATTTCTAGCCTTTTGTTAAAAAAATATTGGAATTTTTAGTGCAAAAAAAGGATAAAAAATTAAAACATAAAAAAGATAGAAAACAGGAAAAAAGGAAAAAGCGAAAAAGGAGCAAAAGCATAGAATTATGACTTCCATTCTTCTTTGCATCAATTGCCATCTTAATCCTTTCCCTTTCTCTTTAAACCTTTTTATCCTCAAATCCATAAAAAATCAATTCAATCTTCTTTCAACCTAAATCCATACAAGGTCTGTATTTTTTTTAAAAAAATATTTTTTCCCCTGACCAAAGTGGTCAGCACTGCCATTTCCACATGAGCTCTGTTACTTTTATGATCCAGACTTCTAACTGGGTGTATTTTGTTATTCTTTCATCTTTGTATATACAATAATCTTGCCACAACTATTATATATAATATTAGCTTCCCGTGGTTATTTTCCAGTTCAGCATCCATACAATAACTCCAGTTTCGTTGTAATGTTTCTACTCATAACAGGTTTTTCCCCCTTTATCTGGAGGGAGGCAAAAGGAAATTGTGACAAAGTGTTCTGGATAATAGCAAGTGTGGTTAGGAAGGCAGGCATACCTGTCAGACTGCAAAGCAATCCACAAAATGAAGGCCAAAAGTCTAGGTGCTTTTGATCTTCAGAGTTACTGTAGATTTGAAACAAGGCCTCTCATTCTTTCTGTATCTTTTTTTTTTTAATCAGACGTTGCCTTTTTCTTTCTTGTTTACTAATTACCTAGGACTGCATCAGGATTCTCAAACACCTGCTGAGGTTACAATACAAAGCTATAGAGCCATGCAGTTAAACATTTAGGTCAGTCCGTTTGGAAACATAGCAGACCTTTTCATTCAGATAAACTTTTAAATTAGATTCTGCAAGTAAGTCCACAAAGGCCGTTATCCTACCCAAAAAAAGGGTTTTAATAATCTGGCTACTCACACATATCTGTGAGAACGGATGCTGTTTATTACACACACACACACACACAGAGAAAGTAAAAGACTGGCTAGCAACAAATAAAGTGAGGTGAGACAAATGCAGTTGACAAGCCAAATACAGTTCACCAACACTTTCTTACACTCCCTGGCACACCCACCACTACAATTTAGGGGCAAGCTCCAAATTATGGTGAAACAATTTTCTGCTTTAAAAGACAAAGCATCTACTAAAAATAGGTTGTTTTTAACAGGTTTTATAGTCTATTTATAAAATCAATCCCGGCCGCCTCCAAAAAAAATGAAAATAAACAAGGATAAAAATTCCATCTTCAACCTATGTTGTGATATCCTTGCCACAGCCTGCAGGTGGCCAAACGTAGGGTAAATAAGGAGAGCACCTGGTCATGTAAATAAACCATCAGGTGACTTTTGGTTTTAACACTGTGAGGCTGTCAATCCAGCCTGCCATAGATTAATTCTTCAGGAGGGACTAATACTGTTTAGTGTGAACCCGCTATATTTTTTCCATCAAGAAAAGCTAATTGTACTTACTTGGTCTTCTAAATAATTTTAACTTAGTAAAATAGGCAAGCAGCTTTTTTACAAACTTAATTAAGCAGGAAATTTATTGCTGAACTATTTCATCATCTCTCTTCTTCTAATATTGCTCACTAAATCTTTGGATTCAAAAATATATTTAAAATATAAATATTTCCATAATTCATAATCTGGCTATATAAATGAACTATCCATGACATTTGTATTTATTGAGCTCTTTGGTGAGAAAAACTAAGCAAGGCACTAGGAAAAAACCTCTGTTTTATCTATAAATAAAACAAGCAGGGAGGGGATGGATGGATACGCACACACACGCACGCACACACACACACACTCCTTGTATAAATGAATAATGGATCAGATTGAGGATCAGTGGAGTCATTTCTGTAATTATAGTTATCCAACTATTGGATTATAAAAGCAAAATGTCAGCCTAAAGCAAACAGCAGCATATGATTCATCCCAGTACATTGTAATTAACATGTTGACAATTTTGAACTGGCAGTGGGCTAAGGCCTCACAACTCTCTGCTTTCCTAGTCTTTGCTTCACAGTTGTATACTATCCTCTGATTGCTCTCTTTACATTCTGCCAAGCCTTCTTGCCACCTGTCAAACATATACAAAGAGATAGAAAAAACAAGCTGGAGATGGAGAGGACAGTTATATAAAAGCATCATGAATCTAACATGCAAAAAGGCTTCACAGGTTAGAAGATAAGATACAAATGTGAAACCAAGCCGTTTGAGACCATGGAGTAAGTTTGAAGCCCTGTTGGCCATAGAAGCAACCACGTCCATATGTGGAAACCCCTTAGGTTGAGTAGCCAATGTCAAGGCTCTGTTTTTAAATTTATTAAACTTCAAAACCAAACAGTGTTTGCAGTGGTCGACATTCTAACAATTCATACAAATTGCAACAGTATTAACCCAGGACAAACCATTATTAATAGTAGCAGTATATTGGGATTCATAAAACCAATCTTAATTAGCCATGGCTTGTGGAATTGGCAACAAGTTGAACAATAAACAAATTTAGAAATCATTGTAATTGTAGGCTTCAGGAAGAGGGGTTATACAATTTGTATTACAAATAGGCTTCTGATGACAAGCAGTAAGAAGTGCTTATTTTGACTGGATCATCTCCTTTGTAGAAGCTCCAGTTTTGAAGGAAGGAAATAGAATACCACATTGATATTACGTATATTTTTTTAAAAAAATCTGCAGCAGAATTAAATTAGATACCAGAGTGATGAACCTCAGTGAAAATATACTGTTTCAAGCTTAATATAGTTAGTTTATTTTCTCTCCCTTTCTGCTTCCTTTTTGTTTTCTGCACCTTGTTTTTAAATACAGCAGTGAACCTTATTTTTTGAGTTCAGCACAGCCCATGGAAACTAATATACTTTGGGCAAGTCAGAAACCTTGTTTTGCCAATGTAGTAACCTCAGCAAAAAGGTCCACATAAAGATGCAAACATGCTGGTTCAAACGGGGAAAGTAACAAGCACAGATGTTCAAATGCACCCCTATTCCTCCATAGGGTGGAGACTGCTACAGCACTACTAATTATGAAGCTGCAGGAAAATGTCTCCTTGCCTGTTACTGTATATTTTGTAGGTGCTGCCACCTTTTTTCCAAATCCCCAGGGGTCAGATTGCACTTGGCTTTAGCAATTATTTGTTACAGTACCAATTTGAACAAAGAGTACATATTTCGCCCTGCTGGGCTGGGGTAGTGCACAGAGAGCCATGCTCTTTTATGCCAATGGTGCAGCTATCCCTTTGACCACTTGTATAGCATTGGAGGACTATAGCAACCTACTGTGATGAGGCAAAGCTAATCCAAAAGCAAGGTCACAGTTTCTTCAGAAGCGGTCCAGAGCCTCAAACACTCTTGGCAAAAACATGGAAATTTAATAGAGCCGGTCCTTTAAATATCCTGGAACGACTTTCCGTTCCTTTGGATCATGAAGGGAATAAATTTGGTCAGTCACTGAAAAGGCTGACAAGAGTGCAAAGGCTATACTAGGTTTCTACTATTCATGAAGAGGACATTCTAGACTAATAGATCTCTAAACCATAAATAATCTCCTGAATGCTATATGGTTCCCAGCTATACTCTTACATAAAGTTAAATCCAATGAAAATCATACAGTGTTTAAGTGCCTTATTTTTATGTTCCTTTGCTGAATTTGTCCTGCACCCATAAACCTAAATCTGAAATGGTCCCCTACTGGAGTCTGTATTGGTTACTTATGAGCTCAAATTAGAGATTCTTTAGTTGTTCAGATTTCTTCACAATAATTTCAATCAGCTTTTAAGTTCACAAGATGTCAGTGCAGCTTTTTGAGCCAATTTTTGCTAGCTCCGAGATTGGACAGGTGTGATGCTAAAGTCCTTCCTTCCTTCCTTCCGCCCTCCCTCCTTCCCTCTGTGGATTACAGAGGGATGTCACAGAACCGTAGAGTGCTCACTGCAGAATCCACCTGCATTTCTCTGACAGGTGTTGACCAACCAGCTTGTTTGAAAATCTCTAGTGAAGGAAGAACTCACCACTTCACGTGTTCCATTGACTGACAGCTTGTATAGTCAGGATTTCCTTCAGGTGTTTAGCTTGAACTTCCTTCTTTCCATTAAAACTTTCATTTGTCTGGGCCTGTTTCTAAGATAAGACAGTAAGTTCATTCCTTTGGTACGATATCCCACCTGATATTTGAAGACTACTGCCATATCTCTCTTTAGCTGTCTATTCTTTAAGTCTTCTGGGACTTCATCATTCCTACAGAGGTTCTCAAAGATTACTTGACAATGTTTCTGCAGTCCATCTGACCTGAGAGAAATCATTTAAATTAGTTAAATTCATTGTTAGCCTCTCCTTGCCAGTTCCAATCTGCAGTTCCTCATTCCCCAAGTGCATAACAACAACCAGCTCAATTTTCCTTTTGAGAAAAAAGATGCAAAATAAGAATTAGTAAGTTCTTTCTTCACCATCACCCTATGGATAGAGATAGGCCATATGCTTTTCATTTCAGCTCCCCCTTTGCACTTTAAAATGGACATCCCCCCCCTTGCTTATTACTTCTACAAATTAATTGTTCCAATTAAGTGATATTGTATTTGCTTTACAGCTACTGCAAACACTGCTGTGGTATTTTTGCTAGGAGACATATTAAATACAGCCAATTTCTTTTAAGTATAGATTTATACTTTACAGTTTTTTCCCATCCACTTTTTCTCCTTGCATTATCCCTCAGGATATCCTCTACTTGCCATTAAAAAAGAAAACTTCTCAAAGCCATGGCTAGAAAAATTAAAGCAGCGGCTAGAAGGATAATCAGAGGGAAGACCACAGAAAGGTCTGCTGGTCAAGAAAGGGACAGAGTGGTGTCCACTGGAGGCTTGGTGTTTCTTGAGGAAGCAGTGCCACAAGCTTGCCTCATGAGCTAAGCTGGGATGGGGGTCAATGACAGAGGCATGACTGTTCCTCTAGCAAAAGTGGACAACATGGTAGAATTGACTGCTCATTCAACCAGTTCACTCCTTTACACTAGCAAGCTGTCATTGAATTTTATGGTCAAGAGGACAGTTGCTTTCTTCTGAATGTAAGTCTTTTCACTGGGAATGACCTGCAGACAGATCACTACCAGCAAAATAGAAAAGTTGTGATCACAAAGGTGGTAGCACATGAGAGCATTCCAACCCTATGATTAAAGATCAATGCTAGACTACTTGCCCCTAGCGCAAGCATTGAGTGTTTAGGAATCTGCTTAAGCATCATCCAAGCATCCTTGCTACAGGTGGAAATTCATGTTGCCAACAAGGCATTAGAAAAAAAGCTATTCCCAAAATTATCCCAGAAATTTCTTGCTAGAAATGTAACAAACCAAAAAAAATATAGAGTCTATATTTTGGGGCATTTTTTAGCCCCACCGCAGTTAAATTGTACTTTCAATACTAATAGCACAATATTGGCATTTCAAATAGCTTTTATGGCTGCCTTAAATATTTTGTGCATAGTTGCATGGTGCACGTGTCCCAGCTTCTAGGCTCTTCTCTTCCTGCCACCTCCACATTTCCTCTTTAAAAAGAAAAATATTTTGGAGGACGAAAATAGGGACTAAAATGATTGTATTTCAAAAGTAATTTTTTTCCCTGCCAGTGGAGTATTGATTTAAAATCTCTTTGGCCTAAACAAGAAGGCTGCATTCACAATAAGACAAGATATTTTTCCCCCTCTGTAGTAAGACCTAGGAATTTGGCTTGTATACCGAATTTGGCTTCTTCACCATCTCTGCTCCCCTTTTCCCTTTGTAGACATTTTGGGAGGATTAAAAATTCTGTACGTAATTGCTTAGGAACAATTTCAGTTTAAGAACAATTTTACTTTGCTTAATGTTAAATAGTTGTGTGGTCTGTTTATGAAGGCCAGATGACTTTGGAAAAAAAGTAACCATTCCAACAAAATAAAATGATTTATTTAATTAGAAGTAATCAGTAATTTTATTTCCAGGCCTCCATCAAAGGAGTCCTTTATATTTTTTTGCCTTTTTGCAAAACAAGATGCAACATGCTGACAAATAGATAAATCATTACCTTCTACCAAAAAGAAGACAGATGCTGGAATATTTTAAAAAAAGCGTAACTTCTCCCTCTTTAATTTTTCCCCCCAATGTATTCAGTTCCTTTCATTAAAGAGCGGGCAGCTTTTAGTCCTTGAGCCACCCAGGGCCCAAGCCCTTTTTAAGACCCCAGAGTTTTTCCAAAACAGATGTAAAATTTCAGAAGCATAAACTCCAAACCACGATGGTGTGATCTGGAAGTGTGTGTGAAAAATAAAAGCAGTAAGATGGTGTGTTAAGCCCTTCAATAGGTTCAATATATTTTATTTTTTTTAAAAGCCTCAGGTATTCCAAGAGAGTGAAAATTACAGCTGTTCTGACGACATTGCTGCTTTCCTTCCTACAGCCACTAACAGCTGAAAAAACAAGGATATGTTGTCGTCAACCCATGACCGTTTTTTACAAAGTTACGACAGCGCTGAAAAAATGACTTATAACCGACCCTTACACTTTTGCAGGATCTCCATGGCCACATGATCAAAATCCACACTCTTGCCAAGCAGCATGTATATGCCATGGGTTGCAGCATCCTGGGGTGACATTTTTGCCATTTGTGAAGTCAAAGGGGGAAGCTGGATTCATTTAAAACCATGGCAAAAAAGGACCATAAAACCAGACACAACTCACTTATCCACCAAACTGCTTAACGATAGAAGATCCAGTCTCCACTGTGATCACAAGTCGAGGACTATCTACAGTAGTGGCCAAAATTGTGGAAACCTTCTGGGAAAAAGAGTATTTTTGAGGTTTGATGGCTAATAACACCATTTTTGGGGGGGGAGCAGAACCATAAAATTATATATCAATGGAAAGATAATTTAATCAAGAATGTAATGCAACTTAGTTTGTTCAATTATCTGTACTGTATTCTATGAAAAGTTATAGCCAAATAACCAGAAAAAGGAAGCACAACTTGCTTAGGTTGATATCAGGTAGCTTTCCTTCATCTGATTGTAGCCAATGAGCATGAGTATTTAGAGAACCAATCAGGTGTCATCTTGTTTTGGCAATGAGCCAATCAGATCACAGTAGGATTCAGTTATTGATGTCACGTATTGAAGCTGAGAGGAGGACATTTGTCAGTGTGTTATGTGATCACTATCAAGTTAGTTGGGTTTTTTTGTGTTCTTTCATTTAGTGAGCTTGTAAAACGTAATAAAATTAAAGTAATGGTGCAAAGAGTTGACTGGTTGCCCAGAAAGTGATGTAAAATAGTATTATTAAGTGAACAAGGCTACAGTTATAAAGAAATTAGAAGAAAAATTGGTGGAAACTTAACCAAAGGTGGCATTTCTACTGTACACTTTTCCCAAATGGTTTCTACAATTTTCACTACTGTATAGGTGAACTTGTTCTATCCCAGCCACAAAAATACTGCTCGCCCCCTCTTTAATTGGATTCTGAGCTAGCAGAAGTCACCTAAAGGCAGGACAAGAAGCAATGGATGGAAACTAATCAAGGAGAGAAGTAACCTGAAATTAAGGAGAAGTCCTAACAGTGAGGACAATTAACCAGTGGAACAGCTTGCCTTCAGAAGTTGTGGGTGCTTCATCACTGGAGGTTTTTAAGAAGAGATTGGACAGCAACCTGTGTGAAATGGTATAGGGTCTCCTGCTTGAGCAGGGGGTTGGACTAGAAGACCTCCAAGGTCCCTTCCAGCTTTATTCTGACTTCACACAATCCATATTCCTTGGTTTAATTGCATTCTGGAAGGTAATACCAAAAGGGCATTGACATGAACTTCAAGCCAAGAACAGAAGAGCATTTGTTAAGATACATTTTACAAACACTAATTTGATTTTGATTCTTTTCTGGAGTTTTATTTTGTACATATAAAGTAACACACTACAATTCAGGTCGAGCATTAAGGCCAAAATCATTTATCAAGGGAGAAGCAATTTGGAACAAATTTGGGATAAGCAAAAATCAGACTTGTAATTATTGTCACTGGCCAGAAAAAGAACCTATGAAACAGAATACAACATTTCTAACAAGACATGATACTTTTAGTTCAACCCTGCGGGCATTATGCAACTTAGGGGTACACAATTTTCAGGAATGATGGTTGTGAAATTTTTGTTTAGTCTTTAACTGACATGCATTACAAGATGCAAACTGAGCTGGAATGTACACAAAACTGATTTAATTTACATACTAATTCCGTTACTTAAACCTGATTATTAACACAATTACTAAAGTTACTCCCAAAATATTTATGTTCTTTTTCTGTCCCATTAAATGCTATATTTTGGTGAGTACTTCTGGAGGGGCTTTTGAATCCCCACCCAAGGTTATTGGAAGCCCCATGCAGATCTCAAGTGGTGCCAGGCTGGATAAAGATGTGGTTGTGGTTGGTTCTCTTTAAAAACTGGCTAACTGCGATCTTCTCCTTTCATTTTAGAAACGCATCTAGGTATTATATAAGCAGCCAGTTTAAACGGGGCATCAGCTGTGTTGAACTGATGAGAAAATCCTTTTTCCAAATACAGAAATGTGGAACATATTATGCAATATGTGTGTAGTACGATCATTCAAAACCCTGGAGCAATTTACTAAGATACTGCTATCCAGTGGTGGGATTAAAATATGGGAACAACCGGTTCTCTTGTGTGGATGCCGCTTCCGGAAGTCCATTCTGGGCCTGGGCAACAAAAAGTTAGCTATCGGTTCTGCTGAAGTGATGCGAACCGGCTGAATCCCACCACTGCTGCTATCACAAACTAAATACAAACTTCAGGCAAACTAAGATTGCAGCTATGAACGAAGTGTTTGCATACCACGAGCCACCAAAATGTTTGTATGCTGGAGAATTTAAGTTTTCTAAAATATGCCATAAATACATGAACGTATGTATATTTCCGAGTGACAGAGAGAAGGAAATCTCATAATAAATTTCTGCATGCATACACTTATGCCATTATCCCTGATTCAGCACATTGTGATTTTTTTTTAAAAAGCGAATTATTCTAGTTTATGTTAAATAAGCAACACTTTTCAAATGCAGTTATAATATTGAGCAATCTCTCCTTTTTTGTCCTTTTTCCAGGCATCAGATGAACATTCAAGAACTACTTTGGTGAATGATAATTTGTAAAAGCACTTGGGTGGATTTGGACCTCCCAACCAACCTCAAAATAATCATTTGATTGGTTCCCAATAAAACATTCAGTGCCAGGAGATGATTTGATTGGCTGCAGAAATGTAATCACAATTGCCAAAAGGTGCAGATATAGTATTTCAGAGCCCAATAGTGGCCTAGCCTCCCAAGCAGTCGATCACAACAGGCTGGTTAATCAGCAGCACGACTCCTAGGGATAAGCTTGAGAGCCGGCCATCTTGGAGATCAGACAAAAAGCAAGCAGATGTCATTTTTATCTAGTAACCAATCTAGTGAACTTTTTTCTGGATGCAGGAAGAACAGTGCAAGGATCAGCCATGGTGGAAAAGGGATGCAGCTGGAAAGTAGGGAGACATGTCAGTCAGAGTCACTGCTGCTTGAAGAGGAGGAGGAGGAGGAGGAATGCTGGAAAAAAAAGAGGCAGTTTTCGGTTGTGAAGTGTGTATAATTATGACACAGAACAGTTAAAATTATTTTCATATACACAGGTTTGCTGTTTTATATAACATTTCTCCCTTCTAATGACCACCGTTACTACCACATTCTAGATCAGGGGTAGGCAACCTTGGCTCTTTTATGACTCGTGGACTTCAACTCCCAGAATTCCTGAGCCAGCCATGCTGAGGGGAAATGGAGAGGTTTCCAAGCTGAGCCATGTTGGCTCAGGAATTCTGGGAGTTGAAGTCCACGAGTCATAAAAGAGCCAAGGTTGCCTACCCCTGTTCTAGACATCTGAGGATGAGCATTTGAACATCAACAGCTCCCTCTTTACACATTAGAAGTAGGGCTGTATTTGACAAGCAAAAGTTGCAAGGGAAAAAAAATCTTAAAAGTTTCATTTAGTGATTAAGGCACCAAGCTAGAAACTAGGACACGGTGAGCTCTAATCCTGCCTTAGGCATAAAACCTGGCCGGGTGACTTTGGGCTAGTCACTCCCTTCAGCCCAACTCACAGATTGTTCTTGTGGGGAAAAGAGAAGGAGGGAGGGGGGAGTATAAGGCATGTTTGCCAGCTTGAGTTTATAAAAATAATAAAAAATCTAAAAACTTTTTTTTAAATCCCATTAATTCCCTGTCAATTTTGAAAGTCACATTAATGCTGAATAGATTAGGAAGCTATTTTGCAAAGTCTCAGTCGTACTTGTGGAACTGAATTCAATTATTTATATGGCCATCCAATAATATGATTTCTGGACAGCTTAACAGAATGGCAAAAGAATAAAGCACAGTTTCACAGTGGTATAAGAAGCAAAGTATTATGGAACAGTTTGGTGATGGTGAAGCCTATTTCACATATACTCTGGATTGTGTCTATTCCTTGCTTTTTTTTTTTTTGTCCCACAAGATCTCTTCTGCCATTCCTACATATATTTCATATCCTTTATCTTCATTTTTTTCCAACTTTACTAGCGATCTATAAGCCAGTACTAGCCAAACCATTTCCATCTGCAGAAATAACCAAAGGGATGTGTTACAGGGATGCAACCTTAAGTATTATCAATATGAACGTAATATCCAACTTCTTTTCTTCTTTGCATCTAATCTACACTAGGTACAAATTGCACCGGCTGTCCTAAATCGGTGCCTAAGGTAAATTAATAGAGGTTTAATCCTGGCAAGATGGAAGTACTGCTGGTGGATGATTGATAAGCCTAGCTGAGCAATGCTCTCCATCTGTTCTGAATCTGGAGGCCCTTGAAAAATCAGATCCACAGCTTGTTGATGTTCTTGGACCTACTCAGTCTAACCTGGGGCAGGGGTGGAGTGCTGTTTCAAAGAAGCAGACCATGACTGAGAAAGATCCCTGTGGTCCCAATAACAATTAACATCTTTCCTTGGAGGATGGACCTGGAGAGAGCCTCTCTCTTTCAAATCTGACTAGACAGGTGGGAGCCACTGGGAGAAAGTCCTTTTAGACAATTGAGGCTGTAAGCAATATAAGGCTTTAAAAGTGACAGCCAGGACCTTAACTTGCACCTGGGTGGTTAACAGAGGTGTTAAAGGCAGAAGCTAGAGGTTCCCATCACTACTTCAAATGTGGCATTCTGGATCTACTTCCAAGTGATCTTCATATCCATTTACAGTGTATTGCAATAGTCCAATTTGGAAGGTGACTAAAGTATATGAGACTGCGAAGAGCAGACCACCCAATCCAGGAAAGGATGTCATTGGTATAAGTGGGCAAAAGCCCTTCTAGCTGCAGCTGCCACCTGTTCAAGCAGGAGCCTCGACTCCAGGAGGCCTCACAAGTTGGTTTTGGAAAGTTCCTGGCACTTGTCTGGCTGGGATTATGCCTGAGCCTTTTTCCTCATCCAGATATATAGTGGAGGGTATAGCATCTCCACTCTTCTCTACCACTGATTAGTATCTTCCCCTTACAAAGACAGCTCTACAGAACAATGCCTCCTTCTCCCTACAAAAAAAGTTGGAGACTGGATGATAGTCACCTAATATGGTGGGTCAAAGCAATGGCTTCTTGGGGAGGGAGTGCACCATCACCTCCTTCAAAGCAGACAGAAGCACTCCTTTCAAGGATGCACTGACTACTGCCCTGATCCAGCCTTTTGGTACCTCTCTGGTGACATTCACCAGCCAGCAAAGGGATGATCCAAATCACTGATGGCAGGACTAACATCACAAACAACTCTTAACAACTTCCTTAAGATTAACAAGCTCAAACTCCTCCCAGGTAACCTTAAATTAGACAAGATTTCAATAATCTCACTAGGAGATGCCCAGCTGCTGGCAAACTCCAAGCAAATCTGAGCAATTTGATCCTCCAGATATCTCGAACATTTCTCACAGAGGCCCAGCAAATAATGTCCAAGCCCATCACTCTCTTAAAAAAAATCTGGGTGACTTTAAACAGGGCTGTTGGATAGCAATTTATGTATACCATAAGAGCAGAAAAAATACTGATGTTTCACTATTGTTACCTCTTAAGGTGTAGGCTCAAATCTGAGTTCTTATCTAGGTCTGATCAGATCATTCATTGTTTTTAGCCAGATAATTCATTCTAGGTGTCTTTTCTGCTAATTATTAATAAATAGCATAATTGTTTAATTTTTTTTCTAGAATGAAGTTTTATTCCTTTACTAGTTTTATAGTGCAGACCAAGTGCACTTGGTTTTATAGTGCAGACCAAGAGTTTCAAAAGAGAACTTTAGAAGATGTATTTGCATTCCGTCATGGCTCTGTGGATCTGATGAGTGAACTTAATCATATTACATTAATTTAATTTTTTTTTTTTTTCAAAAAGCAAAACTGTAGTCCTTTGATTGTAGAAGTGTGCTTGGGGGAAAATGGGTGGTCGATATCAAGTAAAATAAATGTGGGCTTTTCAAGATTGCCCTATGCATGTCTCGGGTTATTAGACGTGGAACAAGAGACACCAATCTAAGACATGAATAGCTGCCCTTCCCAATCCAAATGCTGATAACTGCACGTGGAGCTCTCTCTTCAGCCAACACCAATGGTGTTGATCAGTTGTTTGGAACACAGCCAGAACAACAAAAGCAGTCTCTGTTTCAGATTGTCACTTCTATGCTAATTGGTACATTGACTATTTCTGAAGCGTTCCTTCATGCATAGCTACAGTGTACATTGGGAATCAAACCTCACTGAGCAGTGCTTCCCCTCTCCCTATCCCCAAAACAACACCTTCCTCTGTTCCTCCTCCTCCACTACCACCACCACCAACAACAACAACAGCAACAAAAACAAGGAGCCAAGGAGCTAATCCTAGATTCTAAATATGGATCCCAATCAAATAGCCTTTGTGATTTTCAGAAAATGAAAGATACAATGACCCTTGATTTGTGACAAAGACATTCTTTGGTAGCAGTTGGAAATAAATTATAATTCCTAATATAGATAGTCCACAATTCATTTAGTGACCGTTTGAAGTTACAATGGCACTGGAAAAAGTGACATGGTCGTTTTTCACACTTATGACCTTTGCAGCATCCCCAGGGTCGCGTGATCAAAATTCAGATGCTTGGCAACTGGTTCATCTTTACAACGGTTGCAGTGTCCCGAGGTCATGTGATCCACCTTTTGCAAACGTCTGACAAGCAAAGTCAATGGGGAAGCCAGATTCACTTAACAACTGTGTTACTAACATAACTGCCATGATTCACTTAACAACTGTGGCAAGAAAGGTCATAAAATGGGGCAAACCTCACTCAATAACTGTCTCGCTTAGCAACAGAAGGTTTGGGCTCAATTGAGGACTACCTGGAGAGCCTAGGTTCGCCATCCCACTCTTCTACTGACCTTTCCATGCTCCTTGTGGTGTTTGTGTGGTTTATGCATCTTGTGTGCCTTCTTCATCTTCTTTTTCATCTTCTTAGCAGCTTTCTTGTCCATCACACAGGTGCCCACAGCAGCAGCCCCGGGCAGCAAAGGATTGACTCCTATTCCTCCGGGCATCACAGGAACAGGTGGAGGCAAAAGACCACCAGGCAGGATAGGCTGATGACCAGGATATGGGGGCTGAATAGGATGGCCTGGTAGATAGGCAGGTTGCCCTGGGATCCTATCTGGGGGAACAGGGCAGGGGCCAGCAGGCATAGGCGCTGGAGGGAATGCAGGGTTCACCGGAGGTGGGTATGCAGGATTGAAGCCACCTGGGCAAGAAGGGTTGGAGGGATGGGCTGCTCCAGGGAAGGCACCTGGCTGCCCTAAAATGGAAGGTAAGAAGAAACAATAGATCTGCTGCTTGGTGAAACAAATCCAGGTGTAGCTATCTTTATAGAATGCATTTTGTAGCTTTGGAAAAACAAAATTTCAAGACAAAGCTCAATTCCTTCCTAACCTGCTACATCCACATGCTGCTAATCTCAAACTGGTCTATTCCATGACATCATCTGAACATTGTGGGAAACCCCAGTACATTTGGATTAAGAGCAGACTGGGAAAGGCTAGTATCGCCCTCAACTCGTGATGGATGCAAATAGCGCCAGCTCCTATTTTCCCACAATTTTACAGTGTGCTCAGTGGTGAGCATAAAACCTCTCAATCTAGCAGATTCTCACCCAACGGCAATTGCAGATACTTTTGCTCTTTGAGCAACATCATAAAGATGCTTTGGTTTGGGTGTTTTTTTTATAAATAGAATTTATCCACAAATAACCGAATCTGAAAGCAAGTCGCTATTAGCAAATGAGGTTATCTCAGGTTCCATCTCTTAGGGCAAATTCAGGGTGCAAGTCTGGGAGATCACGGACAAAGGATTCCTCTGTGTTGTGCATTTCAACCTTAAGCGTGTCTCTTAAAAGGAAAAATCCAAATGAGCTAATGGTGAGCGAACAAAGCACTCAAGACAATGTAGAGAAGAGTTATCTGGCATGCAGCGGTAAGGAAAACACACAGGAAGTTCTTCCACAGATTACTGGAGACAGACTAATTCGGTTGCAGGAAGTGGGCTGGCTGAAGTTAATTGCCACCGGCCATAAATGCCTGCAAACTTGCTTCTGGACAGATTTCCTTTCCACAGGAAATTTGCAAGACTTTTTTGCCACCAGTGTGCTAATGCTGTTACATTGCCAATGTAGGAGACATCAACAAAATGGTATTTAAGATATTATGGAGGTTGGGGGGGAGGGGGGGGACAGAGAGAGACCATGGCAACAAATGTATTAATTCAGCAAAGAGCTTGCATTCCAAACCTTTATGGGTAGCTGCCAAATGCTGGTCTCCATTAAAGCCTCCAGTCACGAGGCCAACTACTTGCCCAGAGAGATTTAATAGGCAATGACATTCTGTACTCAAAATGTGCTTTTAGAGAAGTATCCTAGCAAAATCCCATTAAATCTCCTTCCCTTTTTACCTGCATTGGGATCCCACATGGTCCTTCACAAGAGAACAATCTGCCAATTGAGGGGAGAAGACACAAGTAAGACCAACAGTGTAAAATCAGGAGGCCATCAGTACTGCACAAACCAGCTCAGGTGAAAAGATGCAATGAAGCCATTTTCCATTCAAACCTTCTCTAGGGTTAGGTTGCATGTGGCAGATATTTTAGATATACACGGTTTGTTTTCATCATGGTTTTGAACAAACTATAGCGACCTGTTCCACTTATAAAGTCAAACCATAAATCATGAGTTATAAACAGTTGTAGTTGAACCTCCTCCCCCCGCCCCCCGCCCCCAGTACAAAAACATGATGTATAAATTCAGCAAGGATTACTAATCGAGAATCTAATGGGAAAGAGTAATTTGGGAAAACAGCATAGTGTGAATTTCAGGATTCTTTGACATATTTTTTTCAAAATATTTTTTAGCACTTGTAGTTCTTACTCATACCAATTTAAACAATATCCTTAACAGCAGGATAGAAAAATGCACCCAAATACGAGAAAGCAGTTTAAAAAAAAAAAAATGAGATGAAGTTTTCTAATGTTCATGCTTCATAGCAAACTCTCAATAGGTTTGAAGAATTATAAAAAAAGAAACACTTTGAATTTTGAGAAACTCAAAGCTACCCATGTTTTATCCCCTTTTGAGATAAATCATGTTATGCAATATGCAGAAAAATATCAAGTCGTAGTGAGCGAAAGAAATTAAAGACAGGAGATAACAAAAAAGAGCAAGCTAAACATAGTTTACAAACGCCACTCATTATAGCCTGTTTCTCCTTTTCTGTCCTTGAAACCGCTACGTATATGCATCACATTGCCTTTTGCTCTTTAAACTTTTACCTCTCTCCTTCAGCCATAACTTTCTCAGTTTTCACACTTACCTTAATATACAGGCAGTCCTCGACTTATAGCCTGCTAAGTAAGGCGGCTGTTGAGTCATGCCCGATTTACGATCTTTTTTTAGCCATGTTTGTTAAGCGAATTGCTGCAGTTGTTAAGCAGATCTAGCCTCCCCCACTGACACTTTCCCATCTTTGGCCAGATTCCACCAAGATATACAAATTCATGCACTTGCTCTCAGGTTTGCCAATTATGTATAACTGGCAATTATTCACTCCATTTTCAGTCAGACCCAGTCATTTTCTAAACCATATTCCATTTTCAACTGTTTTGTGTATTCCATCATTCAAGTCAAGTCTACTCATTTTAGTATATGTTTTCTCTGAACCAAAACAAAAACATGTAATAAACTTTATGTCTCACAATCAGAAAGTTTGCAAACTTTCTGGCATAAAGTTGCAGAACGCTTCCCACACTTTGTTCATCGTTACCTCTTGAACCCTTTCTGCCAAACACCTTGCCAAGCACATTGATTAAACTCTGCTTACTGAATACACTTTTCTTCCCTACCGTTTAGTACAGGAGAACAATTATGGCATCCTTCATCGACGTTTTAAATTATGTGCACAAGCCGTTCCATACACACAATTTCATATCTGAACATTTTTCTATCTACACCATCTACACTTGCAGCCTTGCTCAACAAATTCACAGCACCAAGATTTGTTTAAAGTAATTTTTTTCCTCAAACCCAAACATTTACAGTGTACATTTCAATTCCTCTTTTTGACATCTCACTATCATTCCCAAACTTATTTCTAAAATACATCATCCCCCCCCTCACTATATTTAATTTGGGTCTCTCTCAACTTTCCCCACAGAATTATTATTGTGTGGAAAAAAGAGAAGGAAGAACCACTGAAGATTATACATTAACTTGGTGAATGAAAGGCCAGATATAAAATAATTACTTAAATAAAATAAGTTCAGCACTTTTGTTTTTAATTTCATTGCCTCTGCTAAAGGTTCCTTCCTTAGCCATTTTCATCCACTTTGAAAACAATTCATTTTATTTCTACACAAATACGCTAGATTTTCTCTGCCTCTTTCTAATCCATTCCTTATTCTCTGACTGTTTGTTACTATTTTTTTCTTTCTAAACACATTATATCATATTTTTCCCTGAGCAGGAACTATTACCTTTTGTTTTTTTCTCACCCACATCCTTTTTCATCTCAGGGGGCCATGAAACATTATTTCTTATATTCCCTGTTAGCATATCTACAGACTTTTGTTTTCTTTCCTTTTCCTTTTTCTTTTTTAAAAAAACATTTTAGAAATCCTAACATTGGTGTGTCAGCTAAATGAGATTAAGACATTTAATATTGGATTGAACATTAAGGGCAAGAAATACATTATTTCAATGTTTAGAATTCCTTTTGGCCATGAAGTCCTTAAGGTATCCCTGAAATGATTTAAATACAAAATGCTACCTTCTTTTAACAATGCCCTAACAATTCCAGAGTAAATATTGTAGCTTTTATTTCTAATCCCATCCATGTATACGCACAACAACATTTAAAAGGACAAAATAGAATTAGCATCCTCGAGTTTTAAGGTCTTAATGTTCCAAGTCCAAATGATGGGAACATGCATCGACCAATACATCTCCATCAAAGCAAATCAATTTTATTATTCCAATTAAACTAAAAGAATACATGACTGAAACCTGGCCAAGAAAGCTACATAAATTACTCTGCATTAGACTGAAGCAGGATAAAAGCCCCACACTTTTTCACTTACTGAATCCAAAGAGGTTAACAATTTTCCTGCCAAATATATTTAGATCTTCCATTACAATTTGCTTCATATGCAGACTCCTTACTTAAGCCTTGCTATAGGGATGAACTGACTGCAAATGCCATTCTGGCACATCCTCATTCTCACAGGCAGGATGATTCCCTCACTAGCAATCTTTGCACTGAAATAGACTATCCACTGGTCATTGTTAATGTATACATTTCTTCTCCATGAACATTTGCACTGCTTGAATTGCAGACATTTGGGCTCTGAAGGACTATGTCAGGGGTATCAAATTGCCGGCCTGTGGGCTGGTTGCATCATACGGAGGCCACGCCCACCCCCCAGCTCTGGCAATGCAAAAAAAGTTGCGATACGTTGCGACACGTCACGTGATGTGACGAGTTTGACACCCGTGGACTATGTGCACAAACCCCCAAATGCTGCAAGTCGGGTAACTAATTATTTGCAGCTAAGGAAGGAGCAAATCTATAGTGGTGAAAAAAGGCTTTACATCATCTCAATAGCTCTTCCACCATTATTAAAACTAACAGTATCCCTTCATGATGCAACAAGTATGTGGAGAGAATGAGAAGATAGGCTTCTTTAAGGCAGGATGTTAACAAGGGAAATGCCTAGTATACAAACTATTTTATTTTAGCTAATATGCTCATGCTTGTTCTGAATTGAAGGCTCTGTCTAAGACACTGTGAGCTTTTAGGTTTGATTTGGATCTGAAATGTTTATTAATCACATCTATAAGCCACCTTTCTCATCACAACTCTTGATGGCATACAAATTAATAATATTCATAGAATCATAGAAACCTAGAATCATAGATTCATAGGGACTGGAGGGACCTCAGAGGTCTACCAGTCCAACCCCCTTGCTCAAGGCATGAGCCTTATACCATCCCAATCAAATGGTTGTCCAATCTATTTTTGAAAACCTCCAGTGATGGAGCACCCACAGTTCCAGGAGGCAAGCTATTATTAATTGCTCTGTCAGAAAATTTCTCTTTACTTCTAAGTTGGATCTCTCTTTAACAAGCTTCCACCCATTAATTCTTATCCTCCTCTTTGGCACCCTAGAGAATAAGTCAATCCCCTCTTTCTTGAAACAGTCCCTCAAGTATTGGAAGGCAGTTATTATGTCCCCTCCAATCCTTCTCTTCGATAGGCTAGACCAGGGGTAGGCAACCTTGGCTCTTTTATGACTCGTGGACTTCAACTCCCAGAATTCCTGAGCCAACATGGCTCAGCTTGGAAACCTCTCCCTTTTCCCTCAGCACGGCTGGCTCAGGAATTCTGGGAGTTGAAGTCCACGAGTCATAAAAGAGCCAAGGTTGCCTACCCCTGGGCTAGACATACCTAGGTTCCCTCAACCATTTGTCATATGACTCTTTATCATCTTTGTTGCTCTTCTCTATACACTTTCCAGGTTCTCAACATCTTTTTTGTATTGTGGTGATAAGAACTGGATGCAGTAGTCCAAGTGTAGTCTCACCAGCGTGGTGTAAAGCAGTACTATCACTCATCTTGATGCTATTCTTCTGTTGTTGCAATCTTGGACTGCATTGGCTTTTTTTTTTTGGCAGCTGCAGCTGTTTCATATTTACATAATGGTCCACTAGGACTCATAGATCCCTCTCACAGTTACTATTGTTGATCCAGATACCACCTATTTTATACTTATGCATTTGGCTTTTCCTGTGCAGGACCTTACTTTTCTCACCATTGAAATGTATCTTGTTGGATATGGTCCAATGTCAAATCTGTCAAGACCCTTCTTGATGTTGAGCCTATCTTCTAAAGTGTTGGCTATTTTCCCTCCAGCTTGGTATCGTCTACAAATTTAATGAGTTCTCCTTCCATCCCCTCATTTAGATCATTTATGAAGATGTTGAAGAGCACTGGGCCCAAGACCAAACCTTAAGGTACCCCTTTGCATGCTTCCCTCCATGTAGACATAGTTCCAGTGAGGACTACACAGTGAGTGTGGTTGGTCAGCCAATTGCGAGTTCATCCGATCTCTATCTTCTTACCAAGAAGCAGGCTGTGATCTACTTTGCCAAATTCAATATAGCTGTCAAGGTTCCGACAGACAGAAACAAATAAAGCAGAACTCCGAGGCTTGCAAGTTCCTCAAAGAACATGTTTATTGATACAAAGTATCAGCACGTCAAAAGTGAAACCAAGTCTGAATAGACACATAACAATCCCCAATACAAAGTTAAGAAATCCCATCCCTAAAGCTATGCAAGCTACTACATTCCCCAATACATCATCTTGGTGGGCTTTTCACGAAGCGCCCAGCCTGTAGTCCTGGGAGCAGCCAATGACCTTGGTTCCCACGGGAGAAAATCTGTTTAGTCTAGCAAAGCACCTAGTAAACCCCCCTCCCTCCGTGCTATGTGTCAACCGAAAATGAGTAGGGAAAATGGCTGCAGCCACGCTCATTTTCAAAATTGACAATAGCAAAAGCCATAAGAAAGCAAAAACTTGGAGAATATCAAACTAATAATAATAATAAAAAAACCAGCAGCATCTACAAGTACTTCCTAATCTAGCACCTGATGTTCAAGGCTCAAAGGATGAAAGGATTAGGGATAAGGCCCATGAAAGAGAAAAGAGATTGCCGGGATTCCATCAGATGATGCTGTTTTAAGGATGGGATCTCAGGACCCCAGGGGATGAGTGAACTTGTGAGTTGGCCAATTAGTGATGTCCTTCCAATTGTTATTTTCCTTTTCTTGTTTACTTCTATTTTTATAGTTCTTAATGTTTCTTAATAACTATCTGTAATGATTTTAGGTAATGGCTGTTTTATATTTATCTTGTAAGATTGTTGTACACTGCCCAGAGTCATTTTTCCATGAGATGGGCAGTCATATACATTTGATTAATAATAAACGAATATGTTCACTCTGTCAAATCTTACTGGACAGACAGAAACAACAGGGGAAAGAAAGTTCTTCCAATAGAATAGAGATAGACCAGTGGTGGCGAACCTATGGCACGGGTGCCAGAGGCGGCACTCAGAGCCCTCTTTGTGGGCACGCATGCCATGCCCCAGAGATGGCAATTGTCCCTCTTCAACCAGCCGCCCGAGGTCCCACGTGGCCAGATGCATCCCGGCATGGCTGGTTTCCCTCCCCGCTGTCCCGTCCCTCCTGGCCTCACATGCTCTCCTTTTCCCGCGCACGACCCATTGCATCGCTTCCTCAGTTGTCGGCCAGCTGTCCAGCTCAGAGGTGGCTTCTCTGAACTGCTGGCGGTGGGCTGTGGAGCCCCAGAGAACACCGGCCGAGGAGCCGGCAGGCTGTGGCTGCTGACGGACACCGGCGGCCCCCATGCGCTCACTGGCCTCTGTGTGCGGGGGCTGATGGTGTCAGGCAGCAGCTGCCCTGGCCCCTGCCTCACCTTGCCCTGCAGCAATGGTATCCCCGCCCTGCCTCGACTCACCCCGCAGGATGAGCCTCCTGCCCACCGCCCCACCTGCCAGAGACCCCCTGGATCTCCCTCAACCCTGCCCACAGGCGTCCCTCCCCACAAGCAACATCGAGGTGACCACGCCCACTTTGGCCACACCCACCCAGTCTGCCATGACCACAACAGCCACGCCCACCCAGTGGGCCACGTCCCACCTGGCACCCGGCGATAAATAAGTGGGTTTTGGGTTGCAGTTTGGGCACTCGGTCTCTAAAAGGTTCGCCATCACTGAGATAGACCAACTCCCATTTTGCAGTTCTAAATACTCACAAACATTCATATAGGTAGGCCTCAAGGTGAGACCACAATTGAGCCCAAAATTTCTGTTGCTAAGTGAGGCAGTTGTTAAGTGAGTCACACCTCATTTTACAACATTTTTTGCCCCAGTTGTTAAGCAAATCACTGTGGCTGTTAAGCAAATCTCGCTTCCCCCGACTCTGCTTGTTGGAAGCCAGATTAGGAAGCTTAAAAATGGTGATCACATGATCCTGGGACAGTGCAACTATCATAAATACATGCCAATGGCAAAGTGCCCATATGTTGATCACGTGACCACGGGCATGCTACAACCGTCTTAAGTGTGAAAACTGGTCACAAGTCACTTTTTTCAGTGCCATTGAAACTTTGAATGGTCACTAAATGAATGGTTGTAAGTTGAGGCCTACCTGTATATAATTAAAGAAAGAGGGCTGAAAAAAATCCAGATGGCAAAAGCTCTTTGCTGCTGTCTAGTGTGATAATCTGGATTTTTGCAGCCTAGATATCATAATCCTAATTACAAACTAGCACTATGTTTTTTAAAGTCTCTAAGGGTTGTTGTAAAAATAAGTGTTTTAAGCTCCCTCCTCTCTGTAACAGGGAGACGACCAGCCTCAACTTAACACTAGGTTATTTTATAGTCTAGAGCAGGGGTAGGCAATCTTGGCTCTTTTATGACTCGTGGACTTCAACTCCCAGAATTCCTGAGCCAGCATGGCTCAGCTTGGAAACTCTCCCTTTCCCCTCAGCATGGCTGGCTCAGGAATTCTGGGAGTTGAAGTCCACGAGTCATAAAAGAGCCAAGGTTGCCTACCCCTGGTCTAGAGCAGGGCTAGCCAAACTTGGCAACTTTAAGACTTGTGGACTTCAACTTCCAGAAATCCCCAGCCAGCATTCCATTGGCAAGTTTACAGAGCCCTATCTAGAACCTGCAATAGAAAAAGCTACTAATGCTAAGTATATCTCTTGTGGGAAGGACAGACAGTTGTTGCATTTGTTAGTAATTCTTATCTGAGGCATTCTTAAGAGTCCCTTCTTCAACATATGGCTTTCAGCAGCATTGGAAAGACAATTTCAAGAATTACTGGTTGGGTATTTCAGAATTTACAAACCCAGCAAAGCTTTGACCCCTTTACAAAAATGTAACTAACAGAAGGCATCAGATTGTGACATTTTAATCATTTCCCAAAACCTGGGAACACCTGGGATCCAAACTACAGATTATTCTCATCCCTGTTTCATATGCTAGAACAAAGCAGCCAACTCTTTCTTATGGATGCTATAATACTCTGCAGTTTTGTGCTGAAGAAGTATTTGTATTAATTATATTTTCTTCTCCTGTATGGCTGATACGAACATTGAGTCTTCCAATATGAGGTTGAGCCTTTGTAGATCAGAAACAAAATCACATTTTGATCAATCAGGTCCACAAAACTAAGGAAGTTCTGAAATGCTTATACAAAACTAGCACCCATGCCTACAATAAGAATACTGGAGCAAATGAGAATGGAATGGATGGAAGCTATCAAGGAGAGAAGCAACCTGGAATTAAGGAGAAACTTCCTAACAGTGAGGACAATTAACCAGTGAAACAGCTTGCAGTCAGAAGTTGTGGGTGCTTCATCACTGGAGGTTTTTAAGAAGAGACTGGACAGTCACTTGTCTGAAATGTATAGGGTCTCCTGCTTGAGCAGGGTGTTGGACTAGAAGACCTCCAAGGTCCCTTCCAGCTTTATTCTGATTGAGAAGGTAATCAAACAAGAGGTGAAGAATTCAGCTGAAATTCATAGACCATAAAGGAGGTCACCTGGCAATCAGTACAAAGACTATATAATTAAACTAATGAGGCTATAATTCTGTACTTCTTCCTCCTCCCCCCCCCACAGTTGATCAGATAGAAATGTGGGATTTTAGAAAAAATTGAATCAGAATTTTTCCTACACAAATGACTATTACTGTAATTAGTATCATTGTCTCAATTTCCATAATCTGTGCAAGTGTTGGACTACATTATTTAATGTAAGGAAAAATATAAAACTGTCCATTCTATGAGAACTGAGGAAACTTTTTGCCATAATGTCCACAGCAGAAGGTTATATATAATCTTGGAATAGTGACTGGCAACTCATTATAAATCAACTACTGTGTGGCTAGAAAAAAAAGCAAATGCAATTTCAGGCAAAAAATATAGGTTCCACATTACAAGAAATAATAATTAATTTGATTGGTCAGACTCGACCTGCAGTAAATGTACACTACTAGTTCTATATTTTTTAAAAGATGCAGGCAAGAAGACAAGCTCAGACAAGGGAAACAAGGATGATTAGAAGATTGGAAAGTAAAACCTATGAAGGAAAAAGGAATATAATAGCACCAAATACCTGAAAAGATTTCACAGAAGGTAACTTATTCTCCATTGGTCCAGAATTCAGGTTCATAAACAATTGCATTAAGCTATAGAAAGGTAGATTTTGTTTGAATGTCATGGGGAAAATAAAATCTACCAATAAGAACAGTTTGACAGTGGGCCTAAATACCCAGATGGCTAAGGAGATGTCCTTCATTGGAAGTCTTCAAGCAGAGGCTATTCAGCTTTCATAGGGGTGCTTTAATTGGGAATCTAGCACTTTATGGCCTCTTCCAATCTATGATTCTGCAGACTCGCATCCTTCATTGTGTAATTTTAACATCTCCTTTATTTTTCCACTCTCTCATATCTTACTCTTATTTGCCCAACACAGACTCCCTATACTCTTTTACACAAGATGTACATACACTGTTGACATTAAACAGCAAGAGGAACTAGAAACAACACGTGACAGTGTATAGTATGCCTGCTAAAACTCAGCCAACTGTGCCCACCCACTCCCAGGCTGTTCCATGTCATCCTCCTCTCAATTTTCAGCAGCCCCCAACAGTCAGCCAGCATCCTGCATTTGCTGAACATGCTCAAGCAAGGTGGGAGTGGGTTTCCCAACACTTTTTGTAACTTTACTGCTTTTAGGTTTCTCCAAGATTCTTCCTCCTTCACATCATTTTGGCTACATAAACTCAAGAAAGAATCTGCTTCTAACATCTGGGATTTTACTACAGGCCTCTTTAAGAATCTACGATAGAGTATCATAGATTCTTAAAGAGGCCTGTACTAAAATGGGGAACTATGACCCATTTATGACCTGTGGACTTCAACTCCCAGCATGAGTCATGAAGTGGCCATTGTTCCCCGTCTCTGCTCTAAGGGATGGTAAGTGAACTAGAAGCCATCAGTTAAAAATTTCATTTTTAGAATGAAACTACTGTATTAGATAGTAACTGGAAGCCTCACACATCTGCATGGATTACTAAAGGCCCATCACCAGGATTATTAGTTAATGCTCTGAAATACTAATGTGCTTATGATGACTAATAACCTGTACTTTTGCTGGGGAATTCTGGAAATTGAAGTCCACACATCTTAATATTGCCAAGTTTGAAAAACACGGCAATTTTACTCCAATTTACTCCAATTTTACTTTCTAAAAAGGCGCTGGACTGCCACCACTTCATTTTCTGGGCGTGGCAATTCCCATTAATCCCATTAAATTGGGTAAATCTAACTGGATCAGCAGATGAACTGAGGTGGACTTAACCTCGGCAAGGATGTCCTGAAAATTGCATTTCCATTTAAGAGTGCAAGATCCGTTCCCAGTTATATTTACGGGGTGGTAAAATCACACCGACTCATTTCAGTCTCAACTACCTTTTATTTAAGGCGCTTCCTGGATTCTCAAGAGGTGCAAAGTGAATCCATGCATGCAATTAGTTTATGGATCTCCGTCTTGAAAACCCAGCAAGTAGCTTAAATAAAAGGTGGTTTATACTAACCATGACTAAACGTGCCGTCCCTTATGTCCACACCCACAGAGGAAACAATACCCATTTTCCTTCAGAAAAGAAGATGACCCCAAACAATCCCATCCAAAGAAGAGTTAACTACCTTCAGCGCCTCTCCCAGCAGCAGCACTCTCTTAACTGCTCCAACTATCACTTCCTGGATCCCTTTGCACCTGACACCATCTCCAAATTGCTCAGTCCCATTGGCTCAGCGCGCTCCTTTTCAAACTTTCCATTGGTTGGAAGCGATGTCCATCAGAAATCGCGTTTCCACCACCCTGCCTTCCTCTCTTAGCTTTTTGAGCATGAGTTGCAAAAAGGAACCGCGAAAGGAATTGTTGATAGTTTTGTTGCTATGAACAGCTGTGGTCCGGTTTAAAGTTTTCCAGTGAATAGGCATCCCTTTTATTTCCATTCAAATCTTGGGGTAGAAGTTACAAGTGAGCGGGAAAAGAGCATTGTATGAAATGCAGAGGTTTGAAACTGCAAACGCCAACTGACGGATATGGCCGGAGGGGAAACGAGAGCCATTGTGGCCTCACTTGCATTAATTGCTTTTCTAAACATTAGAGGGGAGGTCCCTGTCGTTTTCTTAAGTAAGGTGGTTTGTCACTGCCGCCTTTCCAGGATGCTTTTCTATAGGCTAGAGTTTCTTTAAAGTGTGATCCGAGGAACCCTGAGGATCCCCCCAAGATACCGGGGCGGTGGTGTGTGTGTGTCCACAAAACCAAAACTACTTGCCAGATATTGAAGAAATTTGCAAAAATTTAAAACAATGCCACTTATTATTATTCTTTGTTTATAGGGCTTGTTCTTGAATATTTTTATTTGTGTTATTATCTAAGGGGTTTAATATTGTTATTTTTATGCTATTCAGTATTCTACACATGTGTCAATATTCATTGTTAATATGGTAAATATAGATAAATATAATCCATACAAACAAAAGCTCTTTGGGAATTCTCCATAATTTTTAAACGTGAGAAGTAGTCCTGAGAGCAAAGTTTGAGAAACACTGGTCTAGCAACCAGGCACAACCTTCTTCTACCCAACTGTTGATTAAAACTAAGTACAGTAGTTGACGAAATGTAAAAGAAAGACCGGATATAAATCAAATAATTTAAGCCACAACCTTATATATACTGTTTCAGGAGGAAGATCTGATGATCTTAATATGGCTTCCTTCTGATCAGACTATGAAAGCCATTTTATTCCAATGGGCTTTGGAAGAGTAGTGATGATGGGTCTGTTGGGTTTTTTATTATGTCTTTATAGTATATTTTGTACATCATGCATATGTGTGTGTGTGTGTGTGGGTGTATGTATATATATTGTGTGTGTGTGTGTGTGTACACACACACATATATATATATCTCCTTTATAACATTAAAAATGCGAATCCTGGGCATAAATATATATTTTCTTGTAAATTTTGTTAATATATATATATATGGCAAGCAGGTGGAGAGCTTATTATTAGAACTAAGTATATGGCTAAATCTAAGCACAATAGAAGATCTATTTTTCTCCACAACCAACATCAGCAACATACAGTCCGCTCGTTGAGTGTGCACATGTATACATGGACACGTGTCATGCCAAAGAATTCCCTAAAGGCCCCTTCTACTAGTGATTGTTAAATTTGGAATTTACCAGCTTAATTGTCCATTGTGTCCTGCAATGCTGTTAATGGAAAAATAAAATGGCAACTCCTAGATCCAGTCTTGCTTTGCTGATCAGGCAATGACAGATAAAAATATGAAGGGGAGGGGGTGCTAAAGGTATTGATGGACTTGTTGGGACTAAGGCTCTGTGGCGATTGATTGAAGATGATGTGCACCAACAGAATCTAGCTATTTGTTAGAAAATGTTATGGGATGCTTCCTTGAAAATCCAAGAGCTTAGTAAGTCATTTCCCCCCCATTGTGAACATTTTGTCCAATGTATATTATAGTTAAATAGACAAGCACCTTTGCATAATTCTGAAAGCAGCATATAAATGTTGCCTATTTTTTATTTAATTTATAGAAAAAAGAAAAGAAGAGAGCAGAGAGATCTTAGGTATTACAAGATAATGAAGCCTGAAGTTAGATGTAGCAATGAAATAATAGGCAGGAGAAGTAGCGCTAGGAGTGGAATAAGACACGTAAGGCTGGCCTTCTGCAGAAGGAAAATCGTAAGTGGTTACAAGCTTTTCTTTAGCTGTTCCTAAGCCCAAGGAAATAAATAGATTTCTATATACCGCACAGTGTACAATCAGGCTGACGAGATGAGCAAGCATGGATATATTATAAACCATTCTTATCTCCCCAAATCCCAGATACACATTTGACTCCTGTCTGACTTATTTCTGAGTAGATGGGAATAAAACTCGAGCTAGGGGCCAGAGGATGGTTTTCTAAAGATCATTGTCTATTTGAAGCCAGTTCTCTTTCCTGTAAGCCAGGGGAGGGGAACTATGCCCCCTTTATGACTTATGGACTTCAACTCCCAGAATTCCTGAGCCAGCCATCTTGACTTTCTTGCTGGCTCAGGAATTCTGGGAGTTGAGTCCACAAGTCATAAAGGGCACATAGTTCCCCACTGCTATAAGCATAAGAGGGGATTTCTGCTTGATTTTGAAGAGGGGAGAGGTTGCTTTCTATGCCTCTGTTCACACACTGAATTTACACCATACTTTCTTTAACCATAGCTTATTGCAGCAATCCAAACTGACTGGATTCACCTAGCACATTAAGTCTTAAAACATGGTTTATAACCATATATTAACTTGGACACAAGCAAAGCACATTATAGTTTAATGTGTTGTGTGAATTAGGTTTCTTTGTAATGGGTAAAGCTGCTCCCTGAAGGATGGATGAAATGTTTAGCCATAGAAATACTGTAAGTCAGTAAATAACGGAGAAAACAAGCCCAAACCAGTTGTGACCCTCTAACCCCGGCTTTCTCAATTGGGATTTGCAAGGGTCTCTAGCGGTTCTGCAAGCTATCATGATGGAAAAAAATAAACATTGCTTCTTGAACTTCATGGACTGCGCAATGCAAAAAGCTCACCTTGGTAAAAATTTTATGTGCTGTGACTCATATGCTCATCTGCTGCTTTATTGCTGTTGTAAAGATTATAAAACACAGAGTATATAGGTTAGAAGTGAATTCTCTGGTGAAATTGCATATTTTGTGATTTTTATGCAAGAGTTTTCTGAGACCTGACAATTATTCCAGCAGTTCCTCTAGTCCAGGGATAGGCAACTTTGGCTCTTTTATGACTCGTGGACTTCAACTCCCAGAATTCCTGAGCCAGCATGGCTGGCTCAGGAATTCTGAGAGTTGAAGTCCACGAGTCATAAAAGAGCCAAGGTTGCCTACCCCTGCTCTAGTCTAGGGCATTTTTCTCAGCCTAGCAACTTTAATATGTGTGGACTTCAACTCCCAGAATTCCCTAGCCTTCAAGAGGAGTTGAAATCCACACTTCTTAAAAGTTATTGAGAAACATTGCTCTAGGATAAAAAGGTTAAGAAAGGCAGTTCTAGACCAAACATATTAAAGTATATAAGCCCTGAAGGCATAATTACAATATAACATATAGACTTGATTTTACCATCAGGGCTAAGCCATGATCCAGTTTCCTTGCTTGTTTGTGGCTTAGTAGTGCATATGATTAGCCCAACCGCTGAGATTTAAAAATCATACTTTATGATTTATTGTGTTGCACGATTGGAGCCAGTTGTGGTTTATTTCATAAACTACAATTAAACAAACCACAGTTTAACATTTGGTGAATTCAGTATCCTATGAGAAGCTGAAATGATGTGGAGTGGGATACTGTACAGCAGGCAACATTTGTCCATCCAGACAAATGAAGAGAAGGCCTGCTGAAAGAGAGACAAATTAATGCTGCTTTATTCTCATATGCATTTACTTGCCAGTGGGTGCCTATATTGGGTTGCTTTGTTTTTTCTTTCATATTTAATTTTTATTTTTAATACTGATTTAGATTTAATTATATTTTTCTTCTTCTTTTTGTTAGATGTTGTTCGTAGCCAGGAGACCTTTGGGATTGGGGCATGTTAATCAATATGGTAAATAAATAGAGACCGTTTGGTATCATGGTTAAGGCACTGGAAACCAGGAAACCGTGAATGCTTGTCCTGCCTTAGGCACAAAGCCAGTTGAGTGACATTGGACCTGTTTCTCTCTTTCTCTCTCCTCTCTCTCTGAGAGGAATCAAACAAGGGCAAGCCACTTCTGAAATCTTACCCAGAAAACTGCAAGGACCTGACCAGGAAGTCGCCACGAGTGGACACAGGCTGAAAGGCACCTAGATAATAAATAAAGTGAAGCAGATGACACCGGGGCCAGTTTATGATGGAGGCCCAAGAAGGGCACATCTGCTGAGATAGTTACTGGTTTCAAAAATAGGGGCTTGACTAGGTGATCAAATACTACCCCTTTTTTTTCATGCATGTGGCTTCGGAAGAGCAATTTGGATTCCAGTTTCCCTTCTGCATCCTGCATCCTGTGCTTTGTGATCATCTCCATATGCCTCCCATTTTTAAAACTAAGATTCTAGTTGTTCAAATATATCCCTTAGAGATGTAGTTCAAGGTTTTGGTTTTTTTCCTGGTTTAATTCTGATCTCGGAGAACCTTTGAAAATCCAATGAGGTAAAGTGTTATATTTGCACTGTGCAGTCCATCGTGCATCCACAGATTAAAGAGCGGCTTGCCTCCTACAAATCCTGGAGCAAAAATCTATTTTTAGCCTCACAGCATTCTGAAACCTTGGCCAGCGTTAAGGAATGGAGCCTGCTACCAACATGACATCCACGCCTTTTTCTCCTTGCAGCAATGTGATCCAAGGAGAGTATCCATTTCCTTGCCCCATATTATTGGACTGAATATAGGGAGGAGGAGGAGAGATAGAGAAAGGAGCAATGAATATACTTCGGGGGTGGGGGGACTTTTAATGACGAATGTCCTTTAGAGCTACTGTAAAAATATGCTCTATTTGGGCTTATTTCTACCATTATGCAATGGTGAAACTGCTGGAGATGGCAAATTCGGTCTGTTCTTTCTGATTTCTACTTACCCTGGAGAAAAGAGAGTTCACTTGGATTGGTCAGAAAATGGCCTGCTCTGGATTTGGCTTAATGCGATTTGTATTAAAAAATACAAATTTAATGAACCTGTATGCTGTCTCGGTCACAGAGGCAAGTCTAGGCTGCTTATGTGTGTGTGTATGTATGCCTTTCAGTCAGTGTCTTGGCAACCGTCTCGACTAATCCCTGATGTTTTCTTGGCAAGGTTTTTCAGATGTGGTTTGCCCTTGCCTGCTTCCTAGGGCTGAGAGAGAGTGACCGGCCCAAGGTCATTCAGCTGGTTTTGTGCTAAGGTGGGACTAGAACTCGCCGTCTCCTGGTTTCTAGCTTTGTGCCTTAACCACTATACCAAAATTGGATCTAAAGTGCTTTAGATATCCTAAAAACACGTTTTTTTTTAATGTCAGCTTTTCCAGTCATTATTTCCTCCTGGATGGTCCTGTTTTAACGATTCTGGTTTTTACTCCATTTTTATTCTATTTTTATCTTTTTCAAAAAAAAAAAGATTTCATTGTATGGTATTACACTTACAGCTTTTTAAAATGTTTTTACAAAAATCATACATAGGATTCCACATTCTGTGAATACGTGTACAGAAAATGCTTCTCGTAACTCACTATCCACATAATCGGCAGTGCATGTTCGTATATTCCCTAAAAATATTCAAAATACCGCTTCTGTCAGAATAACAGGTTTGCTTCTAACAGTGATTCACTCCTCTCTCTCCGGCTATATAAAGAAAATCTGGGGCTCCAGTACGAAGAGCAGAGTCTGTATATGTAAGCATCTGCGTCAAGGACAGAGGCCTTGCATTTCTGGTGGCTGTTGGCATCTGGCCAAGCAGCTTGGTGCATGATATAGTAACAAATCCAGCCTTTTCTCTTCTGATGAGATGGCAAGAATGCAATTCTGTTCGACAGCTGAAGGTCAAAAGGAGAACAAAAGCTGAGCAGCTGAAATCTTGTGCTCTTTATTTTTGCTTTCATCCTGCGGTCTTGAAACAGCTCACAGGGAATCTTTACTTTCTCATATCTTCTCAGTCTCCTTCCTGGAAGTTGAATGTGTGGTGATTCCGTTTGTGAAGGGAAGGAGATTAGGGGAAGGTCATCCGAGTCTGTTGGATACAGGGAGATTTGAACTCTGTCCATCCTTATTCAACTCTCCTATGTGATCCACGCTGGTTCTTTACCTTATTAGGCAAGGTAAAGAAAGAAAACAGATGCACTGCATAAGATCTTATCACCAAAGCAATTGAATTTCACAGTGTTGTAGTGCCGTCTCTGGGGAAATAAATTTTCCTTTGGCATGTTTATTGTAATTGTGACTGCTAGATGGAACAGACTTGTACGAATGACATAACTACTTTGTGGCTCTGCCTCTGCCATCATCCTGACAACAACACACACACACACACACACACACACACAAACACACACACACAATGTTGCCTGCTGCCTTATCTCAAAGGGGTACTTTTAAGTCAAGGTAATCCAGCCCCATATGCTAGTGCCTCAAACTCCCAGAGCTGCCATCTATCTTGCACATTTGGTTACTGCAAGGTTTACAACAAAACGCCATGCTGGGTTTACAGCTAGATGGATGCTCTATATTGTATGCATTGCAGGTAGTCCTCAACTTACGACCACAATTGAGCCCAACATTTCTGTTGCTAAGCGAGGCAGTTGTGAAGTGAGTTTTGTCCCATTTTGCGACCCTTCTCGCCACTGTTGTTAAAGTGAAGTACTGCAGTTCTTAAGTTAGTAACACCGTTGTTAAGGAGAATCTGGCCTCCCCATTTGACTTTGCTTGGCAATGGGTGGTAAAAGATAATCCCATGACCCCGGAACATTGCAACCGTCATAAATGTGAGCCAATTGCCAAGCATCTGAATTTTGATCCTAGGACCATGGGGATGCTGCAAAGGTCGTGTGAAAAACGTTCATAAGTTATGTTTTTTTAGTGCTTTTGTAACTTCAAAAGATCACTTAATGAACTGTTGTAAATTGAGGACTACCTGTACTGGGTGTATCCTCTCGTTAAATCTGCTAGATATTTGAATTCTGTTCATTTCGTTTATTCTCTCTTTATCTCTGGATTCTCAAAGGCTCCATCACAGTTGCCCTGTTGAGTAACCTCAGTTGGTTAAACGTGTCTCCCCCTCCCATCTTGAATACATGAAACTCTCCATTCCATTGGCTCTCTTGTCTTCAACTAGGATATGGAAAAACACTCCCAACTTAGTGTATTCCCTAAACCTGGCTAGGAATTATGGAACTGGTAGTCCCAAAATATCTGGAATGAGGACGGGTTCCCAGAGGAATTCCTTCATCCCCTTCCTATCACTCTTTCACCAACTGATTTATCAAATTGTGAATGTCTTAAATTTCCTAATTTTTATTTTTTTAAAAATGGTTTTTGTTTTTCACAATTGTTTTTATTATGGTTTTTGTGTTAAAACTGACACACTTATGTTGTTGTCATCTGCCTGTGAGCATCTTAATGGCAGCGAGGGATATGCTTGTTTTAAATCAATGTAAAACCTAGATTACTAGTGATATATTTGTTCAACACTGACCTCAGATTACATTCTGGAGAGATAAAAATAAACTAAAAACAGCCTTGGCTGAAGTTATTTTTATTTTTAATACAAATGCTAGATAAAATAGGAAAGAAAAGAGAGGGGACCACAAAAGAATACATGGCAAAAAAGAAAAAAAAAAGATCACCAAACAACAAAAGAGTTAAGAAATATACATGCCTGAATGTGCTTTATAAACCTGGGTGAAAGAAAAAAGATTTACAGATATAGTACAAATATAAGAGGTCTCACTACCTTGTGGTGGTGACCAGGTGACTTAATTCCCTCCCAGTCTCCCTCTGGATGGTTGATGGTCTGCTTGAAGACCCTCTTCTCTCCTTCTCTCCCTTTAAAACAGGCATAGACTGGACAGCCCATCAGACCAAAAATGCATCAAGTTAATGACTGTCCCTCTATCAATTAGGATATATAATCCTAAACAATCTTGAACAAAATTTTTGTTAACAAATTATTGCAAAAGGAAGGTGTAGAGGCATTGAGCTGGATGCAGGCAGAAGAATGATTTTTTTTTCCCCAGTGGAAGAGAATAAAACTAATCTTTTCCAATTGTATGACTTTTAGATGTGTTGAGCTGCGCCTCCATAATTCTCAGCAATTCCAGATAAAGAGTTTTTCTTAGGAATCTGAATTCTTCACTTCAAACTAATTTTTGCATTCGGGCAACCCATGCTATATAAACCATGCATATAGTATCTATTCAGAAATGTCCCGTTGGGTTCACTGGGAGTTATTTTTTGAAGAAAGGGTGCTTAAGGTTCCAGAAAGATATTGTGCTCTTTGGAGGAACTGAAATTATGAAAATTCCAGGGTCAAAGGTGTTGAAAGAAAAACCATCAGGCCCAGTTCCAAGCTGGGGGTAAATAAAATGGAGGCTAAGATGCTGGAAATAAAAATGGAGGCTGCTTAGAAAGAAGATTCCAGTTTATTGATGAGCAGAACCACCAGCAAGCATGTGGTTCTGGGACAGCTGCCCAATGGAGTTAAGAGTGGATGCATCTTTATAGGGCTCTGAGACTTTGCAGTGAAAATGTTTCTGGGCTGTGCAGTGAGGTGGGCTTTTGTGTCTTTTGCTAGTCTGAAGAGGGTGTAGGATTAATCCTATTATGTCCTAAAGGTCATGTTCTTTAGATTTTGGGTGGGAGGATGTAAATTCTTAATCCCATGAGCTGTGGAGGCTGAAGGCGTTTTGCTTATGAATGGTGTGCCCCAAATCTGCATTTCTAAAGAGCTGGCCTCCTGAATTTCCACTTGTGGTAGGGAGACTGGTTTCTGCCTTTTAAGATTTTTCTCCATTATTCCTTTGGGGAAATATAATATTCTACCTCTTTTAATATCCGCCAAAATATTTCATTCTCTGGGGAGGGGGGGATGCTGACTTCCTACAAAGGTTTGGTATAGGATTCCCCCCCCAACAGTAGTTAACAAAGTTGATTTAGTGGATAGCACTTATAAAAATGCATCCACACTGACAATGTCCCAGTAGGGTCCTATTGAGAAAATGGACCTGGATGGACTTCTCTTAAAGGGCTCCTGCTGTTCTCAGCCAAACATAAAGTTCTTTTAAGCAAAGATGTCCAAGCAAATCTGAGTGGAAAGCCTAAAATGCTTTGACCTCAGTACTCTTTCACCAGATCCTCGGTGCCTAGCCTTTGCAGCCTTTGCAGGGCACACTCGGCTTGCAGACGAGCCTCTGGTTCAGGGTCCCAACAGTCTTCCAGGAGCTCTTGCAAGGAAATAGCTACCTGGGGGACAGGAGAGAGAAGGTGGAACAGCAATTGTGAAGAAGAGACAACAGGAACTCCTACTAGAAGACTTAGAACATAAATAACAGAGTTAGAAGGGACCTTGGGGTCTTCTAGTCTAGTGCAACCCCGAGCAGGAAACCCTACACCATTTCAGACAAATGGCTGTCCAGTCTCTTCTTAAAAGCCTCCAGTTATGGAGCACCCACAACTTCTGAAAGCAAGCCGTTCTTGTTAGGAAATTTCTCCTTAGTTCTAGGTTGCTTCTGTCCTTGATTAGTTTTCATCCATTTTTTTTTGTCTTGCCTTCTGGTGCTTCAGAAAATAGGTTGAACCCCTCCTCTTTATGGCAGCCTCTCAAATACTGGAATACCGCTATCATGTCTCCCCTAGTCTTTCTTTTCACTAGACTAGATAAGCCCAATTCCTGCAACCATTCTTCATATGTTTTAGCCTCCAGCCCTCTAATCATCTTTATTGGTCTTCCCTGCCTCAACATCTTTCTTATATTGTGGTGACCAAAACTTGATGCAGTATTCCAAGTGTGGTCTTATTGCGGCTTTATAAAGCAATACTAATACTTCATGTGGTCTTGATTCTATCTATTAATGCAGCCTAGGATTGCATTGGCTTTTTTGGCTGCTGCCACACACTGTTGTCTCATATTTAACTTCCTCCCTTAACATCTTATTCTTGATGTTCCGAACTTCTGTTTGCATCCTTCCCAGCCAGTGCTGATGAAACCCTGGGAATCCTATGTATCTGAAAGGCACAGCAAAAGCTGTTGCAGGAGAGGTGACCTGGGGTGCAAATAAGGAATGACACCCCTCCTCCTGTATCTGGAATAAGGAATTTTGACAGGGCTTTTGCGCCTAGTCATTCTAGTAAGACCCCATCTCTAATACAAATGAATCCTGATTTCATAGCAGGGCAGACTTTGCACTTGAGGAAGCAAGCTCTTTCTATTTCAACTATTTTTAGCACGGGTCAAGGGAGTTTCTCCTGCCACTAATAAATAGGGAATTAAATTCTTAACGAGCTAATGTAAAATACCCAGAGTTCTACCAGTGGATCCAGATTCAACGTCTACTCTCCTTGCTGTCATTAAAAGATTATGGTTCTGTCCACTGAGCTCCCCTCTCGCCTTTCACTTAAAATTTCATTAAAGTTCTCCTAAGAGTTTGATCCTGGCTCAGGAATTCTGGGAGCTGAAGTCCACAGGTCATAAAACGGCCATAGTTCCCCATCCCTGCCTTAGAGTATCATAGATTCATAAAGAGGCCTGTACTAAAATCCCAGATGTCAGAAGTATATATTAATCCCTTCCATTCCTTTTACTGCATCTAGACTGGATCCAAGGTTTTGTTGAGCAAAAGAGCCTCAGGGCTCTTGCCTATGTCCACCTCTCAATTAATAGCCCCAAATCTCCATCAGCCATGCAGCATTTTTGTTCTCCTCAGCTTCTCAGGAAAAATACTGCCTGAGAGTCAAATACAGGCATCCTATCTGTGGCCTCCAGAACTGACAGGGCCAACTTTTCTTTTATATATATATATATAATATTTTATTGGTTTTCCAGTTTTACATTTGAGTATTTAAAAAGCAACATGGTCACTGGGTTAATCAATAGTTCAGTAACAGAAATTTTTAGCACCGATCTCGGGTTACATCATCAAATATTTCTTCTCTTTTTCCCTTAAAATTTACTATATCATATTTAAACTAGTACATTTCTGATTGCATCAGATTCAATAAAAACTTCATTATTACATTTATCAATGCATTTTTAGCTTATACATACCTTAATAGGTCTTCATAAACAATCCATGTCCTGTTATTAATTTCTACCTAATTTTTAATTTTTAGTTTATGGTCAATACGCCAATTTAACCAACTTTTCAATCAATGTTCTCTCCTTTTTTCTTTTTTTGGCAGAGGGGCAGGGCTAAGGCACAAGCTGTGTTTCCTTAGCCTTGCAGGGTTAAGGGACCCATTATATTTCTTAAAATCAACTCCTGGTCCCTCCTCTTTTGGAGTGTGGCTTCCAACATGTTGTCTAAAGCCTACTGCCCCGTATTCAAGCCTATGTATGTTGTGGCTTAACATACTTGCCCAAATCTTGTCCAAGCTGGTGGGACAATTGGTCGTCGCCTTTCCTCAACAGCCAACCTTCGCAGTTCACTGTATGTAGGACTGCTACCTAATTCTGCTTCATAGGCAAGCTGGAATGCAGGAATGCTGTTCTCTGAAGAGACAAAAATCGGCTGTCTTACTAAAGCAGGGCTTGTGTGTGTGTGTGTGCCAAACATATCCACTGCATGAACAGCAAAGTATTGCTTCAGCTGACTTCTTCACACTTCACAGTATCCATTCCATAACAAAGTTTCACTTCCAAGTGATTGCTGCATCGCTGGACAGTGGTTGTCCCTGGGCTCAGAGTCCCAATCTGTTAGTACAGGTAGTCCTTCACTTACGACAGGATGCCTGGCTGAGGAATTCTGGGAGTTGAAGTCCACAAGTCATAAAAGGGCCAAGTTTGAAGACCCCTGACTTACGACAACAGCCCAAAATTTCGGTTGTTAAACAAAACAGCTGTGAATTTTTGGTGAGTTGTTAAGTGAATTTTGCTCCATTTTACAACCTTTCTTGCCACAGCTGTGAAGTGAGTGACCAAGTTAGTAGCATGGTTGTTAAGTGAATCTGCCTTCCCCGTCGACTTTGCTTGTCCAAAAGTCGCAAAAGGGGATCACATGACAACCCCCCCCAAGACAGTGCAACCGTCATAAATATGAACCGGTTGCCAAGCGTCCGAATTTTGATCACGTGACTGTGGGGATGCTGCAACAGTCGTCAGTGTGAAACCATTGTAACTTAGAACGGCCACTAAATGAACTGTTGTAAGTTGAGGACTACCTGTAAAGGGAGACCCAGGAGGTTGCCCTGGGTATTAGTGGTCATTGACACCCACTGAGTCGGTTCACAGAAGAAAAGGCTTTCCTACACAGATCAGTTATCCTTTTATGCTTGTTGTACTGAATGCAGTATTATCAAGAGAAAGCGATTCATAGGAGTCACTATATCAAAAGGAATCTTTAGTGTGTTGCTGCCTATTTTCATCCTGTCAGCTTTTTTGGGGTTGAGCCTTTCATTTATTGCTGAGGGCAAAGGTGGTCCTTAAGTCTCAAAAAATGTGCAGTTCTTCGGTCTACCTGTAGAGCAAGTGATGTTTCTCAACCTTGTCAATTGTAAGACTTGAGGAATTAAACTTCCGGTATGCTGACTGGGGAATTCTGGGAGTTGAAGTCCACATATCTGAAAGTTGACAAGGTTGAGCAACAGTGCTGTAGACTGAGGGATAAAAACTTCCATATTGCAGATGCATACTGTCAACGCTGCTAACATCGGATGTTCTTGCTTTGACAACAGATGGAAATGTAGCCATCTTTTCTCTTTCTCTTTTAGAGTTAGATGATGCTGGGAGGGGGGATGTGGATGAGAGTCCAGTTAGACATAACAACAATAACTCAGTGGGAATCAAGGTTATTGAGTCCAGAGCTGATAAAGATTTGGCGGGCTGGAGAGCTGGGGAGAACTTCAAGCTAATTGGGGGATGTGATTTATGACTGTTAATTGGAGGCTTTGATACTTTGTGTGGGGGGGGGGATTCAGTTTTTGGCTTTAACTATGTAGTGCCGATACTTTGTTTCTCGAATAAAAGATTCTTTAAGGTAAACAATGCCTCGAAGTTCTTTTAAAGAGTTTTATCTGTCGGAACCATGACACATACTTCTATTAAATGTTAGTGGCCTCTCAGTAACACATGCTCAGCTGGTGTATTCCAATCCAGCCTCTACTCTTAAGAGAGAGAAAAAAACTTCTGCTTGGAGGACACTGCCCATTCCCTGGATAGAAGCTCCAACGTATTGACTTGGACAATGCAATATTTTCTCCTTCAGCAATCTTTTCTCTTTAGCAGTGGGTCTTGCTAGGAGACTGGGGGCCTGGCTGATGCCCAGGCAGGCTGGGCTGCTCTTGCTCGTGCTGCTCCATCAATGACTCCTTCTCATTGTACAGAGATGAGTCACAGTACTGCGGGAAATGATGTCTCAAAGCAACAGAAGCCTTTTGTCTCAAGTGATTTAAAAGGGCACAGAGTCTGAAGAAGGGAAAGAGGAGAGGAAGCAGAAGGAGGCTGAGTTCAGTAGGACTAAGATCATATAATCCCACCCGGAAGTCAACAGTTCTGCTTTATTCTTTCAAGCTGAACATGTCAGCGTTTGTTGTTGATCAAGGGCAGGACGTGCTCCTAAATGGCCGCCAGATGGCAGCGTATCCCACACCATTATCACCACTGTACGCTCATCCTCCCTGTTTATATCTTGGCACAGCTGGCTATCCAAGGTAGGCGAAATTCATCCTTCTGCAACAAAACAGGAATAACTATTGCCACTATCCGAAATCAGACCAAGCTACAGTGTGGTGCCTCAAACAGGCAAGGGGTGGCTGTTTGACTTTTCATGACTCCAGCAGGTTAAACTGATCTCGGTTATTAGTGCAACTGGTTGAGACTATGATAAAGGACAGAAATCAGGTCCTCTCATGCCCCTTCAAAGGGAGATATGGAGATGGGTGGGAATGGAAGATACCAGGTAGCAGCAGCCTTTTGACTACCACACCCATTGTGGATTGGTTGCATTTGTGAAGAAGCCCAGGACCATGGAACAGTTTCTCTTTATTGATCAGAACAACAGGGTACGATTCCGGTTAGTAAACAAAAATAGGCTTACCGAGAATATTTGTAGCTCAGGGTTGAAATGAGGGGTCCTTTGGTGCTCTCTGAGCTTGGCTGTTTCCTTGCAGCTGTTTAATTACCCAAATTAGGTAACATCATCAACACTGATGATGTTACCCAGTTTGCATAATGAAACATCTGCAAGAAAACCAAGCGAGCACCAAGGACTCCTCAAAAATAGGCTTTAAAATCTTTTTAAACTTGCATACCAACGTAGGGGATAGGCAAATAGTGAAGGCAAGGATGATTGCATCTTGGAGGCTGCCAGCACAGGGGCTCTGGATCTCGACCTTGCTCCTCCTGTCCTTTTGCCTTAAATCTTGCAAAGAAACAAACCAACACTGCCTAGGGCCTTGATAGGAGCTGCAGCAGGCAAGTAGCAGGGAGGGAGGGAGGGAGGGAAGGAAGAGAAACCGCTGCTCCCCCACAGCCAGCTGTCCCCTCAATTGGCTATACCAGCACTGTAGCCTCATCTTATCAGCTCTTTTCAGGAAGACCCGGTCAGGAAACAGACACTGTGTGAACTAATGGAACTCTACTGTATTATTATTATTACAGGGTATGCTAATCAAATTTTGAAAACTTGAATGAGATTCTCTCTTTCCTTTTTATATTAGCCAGGTGCAACTAGCTTGACTTTTTCTTCCCGCCTGCATCCCAAATCTGGGCCAAGCTGATGTTTACAAAATGGCCCTTGGATCTCTTCTTCAAAGCCATCTCCAAACTCCTCTGTACCTCTTCTCAGTCAGGAAGAGAGACTGAGAAGCTGGGGGGGGGGGGGGAGAGGAGATAACTATGGACTCAGACCTGCTACTGTAGCCATAGCAGAAAAACAGGAGCTTTAGGACATCCCCCCCCCCGCTTCTCCCGCTCCTACTCAATAGTAGCAGTTGGGGCAAGAGTCCTGAGGTCTCACCATGGGGCAGTCAGTCTGAGGGGTTTGCCTTGGGGCTCATCACAACTGCCTCAAAAGGCACATGCACTCAAAACAATAAAGGAGATGCATTTATCCTCACTGTACTAGATTTGTGAAATCAAAACATGTTAGGGGTAACTTGTGATACAATCACAGGGGTGAGTTCTGGATTCAAATACAAAGAAAAACTCAGTTTCACTGCTAGATCCTTTGTTAGCAAAGAGCAACTCCTACCCTCCCCCATTGTGATAGCCCTATGCAATGCATAAGATTATTAACAGCCTGTAATAAATGAATCTTTTTTTTTTTACTAGAAGTAGTAATAATTGAATTGATCCTAAAAAAAAAAAACCAAGGAAAAAAAAACCCTCAATTTCCACGGAGGCTACACCTTATTTAGGCCACTCAAACTGAATCTTATCAGATGTGATTTCAGAGTTCGGTGATAGTAAGGGCTCACCCAAAACTACCTGGAAGAAATGAGCAGATGTTTGTACATACTCATTTCTGGAGGAAAAAAAAAATCACCAGTCGAAGTTAAAACTATTCTCACCTTTTCAGAGAAAAGAATCAACCATACCTTTCCTATTAGGAAAATTGGATATCATCAGTACTGTAGGGATTGAATAAACCCCAAAAGAACAATCCAAACTTATTAAGTATTATGTCCTCCGTGTAGGGTCCCATTATGGAGTACAAGGATAGTCTGCCCTAACACCAACAATGAAGCTAAAGTTTATTTAAGGCACATAATGAAGCTGCAACTGTCTTTGAAGAAGACAGGACGTTTGGAAAAATGGAAGAAGATTGAAAAAGAAGCCATTAGAAGACAGAAAGTAACTGGATACTACTATGCATTACACAAGCCGAAGCTTACAAAAACTGAAATAAACAGCTTTTAACTGAACATAGTAAAATGATGTCCATAAGTCATGAAGAAAAGTGGAAAACACTGAATAAGTCTTGTGTTTCAAAACAGACGAGGAGTATCCAATCCGATGGGTATCCCCACTGTCAAACCCACCCAGATGAGTGAGCTACCAAGATGTTAGTACGGGTAGTCCTCAATTTACAACAGTTCATTTAGTGATTGTTTGAAATTAGAATGGCACTGAAAAAAGAGACTTATGACTTTTTTTCACACTTACAACCGTTGCAGCGTCCCCCCCTGGTCACATGATCCAAATTCAAACGCTTGGCAACAGGTTCCTATTTATGACGGTCGCAGTGTCCCGGGGTCACGTGATCACATTTTGCGACCTTCTGAGCAGGCAAGTCAATGGGGGGAAGCCAGATTCGCTTAACAACCGTGTCACTAACTTAACAACTGCAGTGATTCACTTTAACAACCGTGGCAAGAAAGGTCGTAAAATGGAGCAAAATTTACTTAACAACTGTCTCTCACTTAGCAACAAAAAGTTGGGGTTCAGTTGAGGTCGTAAGTCGAGGACTACCTGTAAGGTATATTTAATGTTAACCTTGGGTAAGTGCAAAATCTGGGAAACTGTGAGAGGAATTTCCCACCTTCAGGCAGAGTCTCTTTGAAGGGTTTGCAATGCTTTCTCCCCGTTTCCTGGCCACCTGGACTAAGTTGCTGTTTACAAGATAAGCTGCCAACTGAATAGCCTTCTGTTTCTTGATTGTTTAAGGTCTCCTTTCCAATCTTTTTCTTTCCCAACCTCCCCACAATCTCTCACGCCCATCTGTCCAAGAATTACCCCCTCTGGACCTGCCGCCTTATTTCTCTGCTATTTTCTGGCTATTTGACTGAGCAGCTAAAACAACGTTTTTCAAACTTGCTAACTTTAAAATGGGTAGAATGAATTAAGTTTACTTAAGTTTAAGTTTAAAAAACATTAAGCTAAAAGATGATAGGGAGAACTGTTTTTTTGCTGCTTAGCCGAGTAAGGTTTGCAGGAGATTTAAATCTCCCTTTGCCGGTTGCTTGGCTGAAGAGTAGAAACAATTAAAAGGTAAACAGCAAAAGGCCCCCAATTTTCCTTTTTCTGCTGCCTCCCTTTCCCTACAACCTTATCTCTTAAGACTCTTAAGGTTGGTTCAAACATCATGCTGCCCAATCTCATTCTTGGTAAAAGCATAGTATATGGTTACCGTATTGTTTGGATCCAGGAATTGTGCTGTACTCTAAAAAGTATGGCAGTTTGTACCATATATAAACTATATGTGTCTATTTCCGTGTGCAGAGTATAGAATGGAATGGAATGGAATGGAATGGAATAGAATAGAATAGAATAGAATAGAATAGAATAGAATAGAATAGAATAGAATAGAATAGAATAGAATAGAATAGAAAATAGAACAGAATAGAATAGAACAGAATAGAATAGAACAGAATAGAACAGAACAGAATAGAAAATAGAACAGAATAGAATAGAATAGAACAGAATAGAATAGAAAATAGAACAGAATAGAATAGAATAGAACAGAAAATAGAATAGAATAGAATAGAATAGAATAGAATAGAATAGAATAGAATAGAATAGAATAGAATAGAATAGAATAGAATAGAATAGAATAGAATAGAATATAGAATTCTTTATTGGCCGTGTGGTTGGACACACAAAGAATTTATCTCCAGTGCAGAAGCTCTCAAGGTACATGCAAAGCAGCAGAGTAATAATAATCACCATAATGATACCAAAAAGGGATAGAATATGATGCAATGGTATGGCAAGAAGTAAGAGAAGAAATTTAACACTGGGGGAATGATTCAAATGAAGCTCCATACTTAGAACCTTGCTTTAAGTTGCTTTACTACTAGTTTAATAGAGAAAGGTTTGGCATTCTGAGCTTTCCAAGAATAAGGAAGAAAGGAGTTCATCCTCTCTGTTCTTCAAAGGACACTTCTGCATTCATCCGTGGTCTTTCGAAATTAAGAATATACTTTACCATGACATAGAGAAAATCTCAAGTTGGACTTAATTCCTGTTATCCTCATAGATACAGTATATCCTTGTAGGAGTTTTTTTTTTTACTGATTATGTGCTTATAGATAAATTTTCTCCATGACCATATTGTTTTTACTATAATAGAAAATTTAAACACACACAGACACATCCCACCTTTCTATCCAAGATAACTAACAATAAGAATAAAGAGATATGGGCAACGATAGTTTGCACTCTTTCTTCCAGCTTGCACGAAAGCTTTCGTTATAGTGGCTCCCTCCTTCTGTTGTGCAGCACATGTTTATCTTTCCCTAAAATGTTGGACAGGATTTCTCTTCTACATAAATCACAACTGCTTTTGGCACAAACAGCAGGTTCCAGTTTGTCTTTTCCTTACAGCCAGCCAATTGTGGGAGCCTAGAATTCTCATCAAGCTACACTTCCCAGCATTCTTTGGAAGGGACCTTGGCAATTTAATGGTTGCAAAGGCAAACCGACTAGACAATCAACTCCTGTAATTTTCAGCCAAGGTCTTTGGCCATGCAGGCTGGGGATTTATGGAATTCCATAATGGTTTACCTGGGAAAAGCGAAGAGCATCTCATCAGGATCTCCCACAGTACCAGTGCCAGGGAATAGACATCAGCTTGCCTCAAGGCAGAGCCCACGTCCTGCAGATTCAGGTTCTCGTCCAAAATTTCGGGAGCTATGTAGCGTTGAGCTCCTGCCTAGAGAAAATGCCGATGAAAGATGCAGGCAGCTTATGTATAATGCCTGCTTGGAGCAAGTACTGGTTATGCCCAAATTTTATATAGTCCATCTCAAAACAATACAATATGAGAGAGAGAGAGAGAGAGAGAGAGAGAGCGCCATAGTGGCACAGTGGTTAGAATGCAGTATTGCAGGCTGACTCTGCCAACTGCCAGCAGTTCGATCCTGACAGGGCTCAAGGTTGACTCAGCCTTTCATTCTTCCGAGGTCCGTAAAATGAGGACCCAGATTGTTGGGGGCAGTATCCTGACTCTGTAAACCTCTTAGAGAGGGGCTGTAAAGCACTGTGAAGCAGTAGGTAAGTCTAAGTACTATATGATACTACCAAGACGCGGTGATATCTCAAATGAGGTGCTGGAATCGGACATGCCGATTCTGCATCTCTACTGGAATAAATATCATAGGATAATCTCTTGTTATTATTGACTGAACTGTGTTGTGATGATTGTTATCATTTCATGAGGTTTTTATATTAGATGCCTGGAGCTTGAAGTACATTCATTTAAAAAGAACTATTGATCCCATTTTAAACAATTTGCATCTCTTTTGAATTTCCTATGTCGTCTATGGTACCTTGTGCACGATGGCTTCTGCAGGGCCTTTTCCTGACTGCTCGTGTCGCAGAGGGAGTGTCATGGCAAAGCCAAAATCAGTTATGACGCAAGTCCTGTCTTCCCGCACCAGCACATTCTGGCTACTTAGGTCACGATGGGCCACCCCAGGTTTATGCAGGCCTGACATCATGGAAGAATAACAAGTTTCAACAAAGTTGTCACCTTAATCATGTGCCACCTTATTAAACCATGAAGAGGGCAGTTAGAGTGGAAAAAAGGAAGACTGGATTCACACATCATACCATTGTTTGTTTAAACACGGCTTACTGAATCATGAGAAGAAACTGCATGGTAAGGAAAGTTTGGTTAAAATCTATAAGGCCTAATATCGCTTGGCAAGTAAAAATTTCATAAACCAGATTATGGCATACTGTAGTACAGGGGTCCCCAACCCCTGGTCCGTGGACCAGTACCGGTCCGTGGCATGCCAGAAACCGGGCCGTGCAAATAAGCGAAGCCCCATCTGTGGAATGCAGGCAACACACAAAACCATGCCCCCTCCGGTCCGCAGAAAAACCTCTCTCCATGGAACTGGTCCCTGGTGCCCAAAAGGTTGGGGGCCTCTGCTGTAGTATGTCAGGTGAATCAAGCTAAAAAGATCTTAGATAAGTTAACAACTGAAGGACAGGTATTTTCCATTCATAAGGTTGAAGCCCAGATATTTCCACTTAAAAGACATCAGGCAGGGGATGAAAATATTATAAAATAGCTGTTTTCTTATTTGTTCCTTCTCCCATGACACACACACATCCGAGTAATATATAAAAAAGAGCTCTTCCCTGCAATTGCTGTTCCCTCTTTCATTATAAAGTCCTCAGTCGAATATAACATTTACATATTGAATTGAGGATTTTATAAGTACAGGTAGTCCTCAATTTACAACAATAATTGAGCCCAAAATTTATGTTGCTGAGCAAGACAGTTATTAAGTGGGTTTTGCCCCATTTTATGACCTTTCTTGCCACAGTTGTTAAGTGAATTACTGCAGTTGTTAAGTTGGTAACAGGATTGTTAAGTGAAACTGGATTCCCCATTGACTTTGCTTGTCAGAAGGTTACAAAAGGGGATCACATCACCCCAGGACACTGCAACTGTCATAAATATGAATTTTCATCATGTGACCATGGGGATGCTGCAGGGGTTATAAGTGTGAAAAACAGTCATAAGTCACTTTTTAAAATACCTTTGTAACTTCGAAAAATCACTAAATGAACTACAGGACTACCTGTACTGTAAGAGAGGGACAGGCTTTGTCATAGATCTTTCTCTGAATAAGAACCTGCATTTTAACCAGGATATACTCTACATCAGGAGTCCCCAACCTTGGTAGTTCACTCATCTGGGTGGGTTTGACAATGGGGATACCCTGCAGATTGGATACTACCTGTAGATGATACACAGTCAGCTCCATCCCCTGATGGTGCCTCAGTGGTCCATCAGGAAGTCTGCAGGATGGCTTCCCGTTGGATATTCTTGGTGTCCTACCTTCCTTCCATTTCTCCTCATGTAAGAAAGCAAGGCCACTGGCAAGGGATGATCCAAGCCGGATGCTGATATCCCACGAACAAATGTGCTGGCTGAGGAAGTTCCGTAGGGATCCCTTTCAAGAAAATGCAACTAACTCAGTTTAGGCCCAAACACAAGATGGTTGACATCAGCATTCATCTTTTAATGGCTCTGGTGAAGGATGTGTCTGGATTAAGCAAACTGGCAGAATAATTTTGGATAATAGGCTCCTCTGATGCCCAGGTATAGTTTTTCTTCTTTTTCTTCTAATGTTATAAATCTTGATAGGTTGTATTATTTCAATGCAGACTTCAGTGCAGCAATAGTTATGTACTACGCTTGAAATTTATAAATAGCAATAGCAATAACACTTGGACTTACATACCGCTTCACAGTGCTTTACAGCCCTGTCTAAGCGGTTTACAGAGTCAGCCTATTGCCCCCAACAATCTGAGTCCTCATTTTACCAACCTCGGAAGGATGGAAGGCTGAATCAACCTTGAGCCAGTAAGAATTGAACTGCCAAATTGCTCGCAGCCGGCAGTCAGCAGAAGTAGCCTGCAGTACTGCATTATAACCACTGGGCCACCACAGCTCCCCATACTGTTATCTAGAAAGCTTAAAGTATTGAGGATAAAAAGAGAAAACTAGAAATTCTATCAGTATTATTTGCAGTTGAGGATATCATTATTATAGATATAGATTTACCAAATAACAGAATAGCAGAGTTGGAAGGGATCTTGGAGGTCTTCTAGTCCAACCCCCTGCTCTTTAAGTTGTAGGTGCTTGCAGTGTTGGAACACCTACAACTTCTGGAGCCACGTCTTCCCACTGATTAATTGTTCTAAGGAAATTTCTCCTTAGTTCCAGGTTGGCTCTCTCCTTGATTAGTTTCCATCCATTGCTTTTTGTCCTGCCTTCAGGTGCTTTGGAGAATAGGTTGATCCCTTCTTCTTTAGGGCAGCTCCTTAGATATTGACTAAGATTATTTTATTTGACTCTAGGGTTATTTGTTTATATTATGCAGTATTGCAGGCTAACTCAGCTCACTGCCAGGAGTTTGCTCCTGACCAGTTCAAGGTTGACTCATCCTTCCATCCGTCCGAGGTCGGTAAAAACCAGATTGTTGGGGGCCATATGCTGACTCTGTAAACTGCTTACAGAGGGCTGTAAAGCACTATGAAGTCTGAGGGCTATTGCTATTGCTATTGAAGAATGAATAGGAATGGAAGAGAAGAGAAGTTCCTGGATTGTAGGGAGAGGAACTGCAAACCATGACCATCTGGTTCTCATTAAGCATTGGGGGGATGGCTCAGATTTTCATATCTTATTTACTTATTAAATGTGTTATTGTAATATTATACTGCTGCCTACTTAGGTTGGTTTAGCAATTAACAATTCCTTCACATCCCCATCATCCCACTCTACTCTATATGACATAATTTGGAAATAGAGCTGAAAAACAAATTCTGTTTCATAATACTTCAGCAAAGCCTTAAGATGTAGAAATGTACTCTTGGTCACAAACCCCCCCCCCCAAGCAATCTGAGAATCCAGAAAAGTTGAATTGACGCCTACAGATTCCACATCTGTAACATCCATGGCAAAAAGTAAACTATCCTTCTATTCTTTTTTTTTTGAAGCTTAACTGTTTTCTTGTTTATTTTCAAAATGCACATATTTTTATTTTCAGTATTAGTTTATCAAAATATACAGAGATACAAAGAAAAATGAAAATAATAGGGAAAAGGTAGGAAAAGGGGAAGAGGAAAAAACATAGGATAAAGGGGAAAAGAAAAAAGAAGCATTATTGACTTCTGACTCCATTTGGTGCTCTAGAATAAGATAACAACATATAACCTCGACTTTTTACTTTTACATAATAATACATACTAGCCTATATACTACAACAACAAACCTATCTAATCAGCAAAATCAAAGTTTCTTTTTTTTTTCTGTCTCAAGCACGAAGTCCAAAAGCGGTTTCCAGGTAGAAACAAAATTAATTGTATTCTTTTCTTTAATCAAAGCAGTCAATTTAGCACTATCCATCTATTCTTGATTGTGTTGTGATTGTAATGACAGGAATACATTTACAGGCTAGAAAGTATACCTTGGTTTACACTGGTGAAAGTTGGCACGTTTGATTTTTATTTATTTTATTTATTTGTATCCCACTTTTATTCTTTTTGCAAATTACTCAAGGGAGTGAACAATCCAATATATCTCTCTCCTCCTATTTTCCCCACAACAACAACCCTGTGAAGTTGGTTGGGTTGAGAAAGAGTGATTGGCCTAAAATCACCCTGCTGGCTTTCACGGTTAAGGTGGGACTAGAACTCCCAGTCTCCCTCTTTCTAGCCTGGTGCCTTATCCACTAGACCAGGGGTAAGCAACTTTGGCTCTTTTATGACTCGTGGACTTCAACTCCCAGAATTCCTGAGCCAGCATGGCTCAGCTTGGAAACCTCTCCCTTTCCCCTCAGCATGGCTGGCTCAGGAATTCTGGGAGTTGAAGTCCACGAGTCATAAAAGAGCCAAGGTTGCCTACCCCTGCACTAGACCAAATTAACTCTCTGCATGCAGACATATACAAGACCACTTTTATTTTTTAACATCTAACCTCAATCACTTTCACTCATTCTTGCCCATGGCTCTTACCAATGGGTACAGTGTCAGTACCAGGAGACCACCTTGTTCTTCACTTGGTCCCCCATATCCAGCAGTCACAAGGCGTACCACATTTTCATGGTTCATCAATGGGAGGCTGTACACGGCCCACTCAGATGCAAATTGTTGGTGGCACAAAGGAGGAAATGCTTTGATGGCCACAGGTTGCTGGCCGAAGGTTCCTTGCCACAGTTGAGAAAGTTGCCCTTCGTGGAGAAGCTGTTCCAAAAAAAAAAAAAATTAGGGAAAAGGATTAGTTAAGTTCCTAGCAATGCTTTAGGCAGGAGATTGTTGTTTTTCAACTGTACCAAGAAAATACAAACTCTTTGCACACTGATTTTATTTTCTATCCCCTATGATAGGAGTAGGCAACCTTGGCTCTTTTATGACTCGTAGACTTCAACTCCCAGAATTCCTGAGCCAGCATAGCTGACTCAGGAATTCTGGGAGTTGAAGTCCACGAGTCATAAAAGAGCCAAGGTTGCCTACCCCTGCTATGATATTCCCTATGCTGGTTGGGGAATTCTGGGAGTTAAAGTCCACAGGTCTTAAAGTTGCCAAGGTTGGACCTCCCTGTTCTAGATAAAGCTAGCTTCCAGCTGATACAGGTAGCCCTTGACTTACAATGGCTCATTTAGTGACCGTTCAAAGTTACAACAGCACTGAAAAAAAGTGACATGTCTGTTTTTTACACTTACGACTGTTGCAGCATCCCCAGGGTCACGTGACCAAAATTCAGGCACTTGGCAACTGTCTCATATTTATGACACTAGCAGTGTCCTGGGGTCACGTGATCGTCTTTTGTGACATTCTAACAAGCAAAGTCAATGGGAAAACCAAATTCGCTGAACAGCCATGTTACTAACTTAACAACTGCAGTATTCACTTAACAACTGAAGGTCGTAACATGGGGCAAAGCTCAATTAACAAATGTCTCAGCCACAGAAATTTTGTGCTCAAATTGTGGTCGTAAGTCGAGGACTACCTGTAATACAAAGATGCTCTGGCAATTCCAATTTACATTTAAAAAAAAAAAGGGTGCTCAGATGAATCCTAGAGAGTGGAGGTATAGACACATCTCTGCCATAGAGGAAAACTTTTTTATATTTATATTTATCTGTCTATATTTTATATTTATGTAAATGTTTATATTTGTCTACCGCCTAAAGCATCTTTTTAGTGATTATGTTATCAGATTTTGGCAATAAGACCCTATTTGGATGCTTTTTTTTTTTTATTTCAGATGAATACTATCTCAGGAATTTTAGAGGGTATTTATTGGTAAAGTGGCATTAACTCTTTTGACATTTACCAGTATAATATCTGGATTACTTTTTATTGGTGGGGGGAACTAAGGCAAGATAGGCAATCATCAAGTATGGGTGATTAGCTTTTCTTTTTTTATTAGATCCAACAAGATTTGCCAGCTATAGTGAAATATTTAAAGGTGTTGCAGGAGATTACACACCTGGGCAGAAAAATTCTGGATTTATAAATACCTCTTCTACTGCCTCATCCATCTGATATAAACATGTTTAGGAATCATTCTAAAAGAGAAATGATTTTTTTTGAAAACTTTCCCACTTGTAGGGTTTGGTGTTCTTGCACTCCTTCAATTGAGATGTAGCAAACACATGTGGTGAATGCCCTGTCTTTCACTGGACTATCATGTCTCTAGCAAACCGAAGCTTCTAGCTTTCCAAATGTCAATTAAATGCCAGGTGAAGACTTCAGGAAGCAACTTCTGTATCAAGGTCCTTTTATCCATGATGCTATTATTGCTAAGGGAAATTCTTCCTTGAGAAATGGTTGGAATATGCTCTCCTTCCTTGGAAAATCAGAAGAACCAATTTCATGTGTCCCCAAATATTTTTTAGCAGTTTTTATATTTTTATATGTGTGTAAAAAAACCTTCAATTTTTTTTATATCAACCAGAGTCCACAGGAGTTGGGCAGACAACATACTGAAGTAAATTTTCTAATGCATACATAGTTTGATAGGAAACATGAGAAGAGCATTTGTGCTTACATCTTCTAGGCCAGAGGTCCCCAACCTTTTGGGCACCAGGGACCGGTTCCACGGCAAGAGGTTTTTCCAGGGACCAGAGGGTGCGTGGTTTTGTGTGCTGCCTGCATCCCGTGGATGGGGCTCTGCTTGTTTGTGCGGACCGGTTGCTGGCATGCCGTGGCCCGGCACTGGTCCACGGACCAAGGGTTGGGGACCCCTGTTCCAGGCTTAATCTGGGAATTAGTTTTTTCATTTATATAACTGAAATCTTCTCAGACCTAGAGCAAATAATTATCTGCATTTGCTTAGAGATTCCAACTACTTTTCCCCCAAATCTGGAGTAGAGGACGAAAGAGTAGATAGTACTGGAGGAAAGACTAAACTATTACATGCTGGTTGGGAGATAAGTTCTCTAATTCTGTTATTAACAACACTTTTAGAATTAAGTACAGGTAGTCCTCAACTTACAACAATTCATTTAGTGACTGTTCAAAGTTACAACGGCACTAAAAAAAGGGACTTATGACCGTTTTTCACACTTGCGACCATTACAGCACCCCCGTGGTCATGTGACCAAAATTCAGACGCTTGGCAACCGACTCATATTTATATGACGGTTGCAGTGTCCCAGGGCCTTTTGCGACCTTCTGACAAAGTCAACGAGGAAGCCAGATTCTCTTAATAACCCTGTTACAAAACAATTGCAGTGATTCACTTAACAACTATGATGAGAAAGGTTGTAAAATGGGGCAAAACCCACTTAACAGCTGTCTCACTTAGCAATATAAATGTTGGTTTCAATTGTGGTCATAAGTCAAGGACTGCCTGTACTGGCAAGCACCGCGCTCTGGTCAGTAGCACATGCTTCATAATTTGGCGCCTGATTAGTTTTTTTAGTTGTCAAAATGTGGAACTGCCTTATTTGGAATTGCAGGCAGGTGAAGGAAACCTCTGACCACCCCAAACAACTGCTATCTTGACATTGCCATTAAGATAGAGAAAAAAAGCAAATTATGGCAGGACTACCACATGTGGCCTGCAGAGTTCCAGGTGAGCTCTAGGTGGCAGCAGACAGATACAGAAATTCCAATGCCTGCCATATAGTGGTCATCTGGTTTTTTGCAGTGGATTTGGTAGGCCTAGTGGTGGTGACTCCTAGTGGCTTGGATTCCTCCCAAATTGAATCATACCTGAATGAATTGAAGATCTGGAACCTCTAGCCTGGGCAGTTTTTTCTCATCCTTTAGTTCTGAGCCTGTAGTTACCTTGTTGAGTTCTCCAGTTCCTTTTGGTCTTAGTAGCACTGCATGAACTTTCCAATGCCTTAGAACTAAAAGGTCACATAAAGAGATTCTCTCCTCAGTGACATATTCCAATGTTATATCCTTCCTAAATTAGGCAAATAGTAATCTATTTTGGGGGGAAAATTGCTATTCAAGGGAAAAGTAAAAGTACAGGGCAGAGAAGCTATACCATCTGTCCACGAGCATATAAGAAACTCCCTTATGTTGTGCTATCGAATTTCAATTAGAAAAACCCATTGAACAACCGAACGGTTTCCTAGTTGTCATCCAGATTTTTTGCATCCCAATTCTTGGTAGCCCAGTTTTATATTGAATCGGATCACTGATCCATTTAGCCCAGTGGTGTCAGCACTGATTGGCAACAGTTCTCCAACATGTTCATCGGGTTTTTTTCAACTCTACTTGAATAGGCTGAAACTTGAATCAGGGATGATCTGCATGCCCAACAGGCGTTCCATGACTGAATGCAAATTTTACACTCTGTGCACAAAAGGATGGCTCCCACGTGGTTCTGTTTTAAAAGGTGCATTTTCTTACAAACAATCGTATATATTCAGGATAATGTAGGTTATAATTATGAACTCCTGGTATAATACAGTCTTAAGACAAGGTTGTAGTGATGTGGACATATCTTTGCAGCTTGGGCAACAGATTCTGATGGGTCCTTGAGCAAGATTCTACTTTTCATATCATTGCCACTTTGCTCATTTGCCTGCTTCTTTCCCTCAAGGCAGAGTTCCCCAACATTTCTGGCTTTGTGGACCGGTGGGGGAGAGAAGGGATGGTTCCGTGTGAGTGGCCAGCAAGCGCATGCACGCGCAGGTCCATTTGCACTCGTGGCATGCGCGCACGCACGCCGCTCACTTAAAGCACGTGCACACTTGCTCACTGCTCGTGCAAGTGAGGATGCACGTGCCTGCCTGCGCGCTCTCCAGCCATTTCTGCGGCCCGGTTGCAAACCCTTCACAGCCCACTAGTGGGCTGCAGCCCACAGGTTGGGGACCCCTGCCTTAGAGCTACAATACACCCATCACTACCAGAAAAGCAAGAGCAAGGCCAGTGGAATCTCCTGTCTGAATCTTATACAGGTAATCCTCAATTTACAACAGTTCATTTAGTGACCAAAGTTACAACATCACTGAAAGAAGTGACTTACGGTACGACCGTTTTTCACACTTACAACCATACAGCATCCCCATGGTCACATGATCAAAATCTGGGTGCTTGGCAACTGACTCAGATTTATGGATGGTTGCAGTGTCCTGGGATGATGTCATCACTTTTTGTAACCTTTTGACAAGCCAGATTCACTTAACAACCGTGTTACTAACTTAACAGCTGCAGTGATTCACTTAACAACTGTGGCCAGTTGTAAAATGCGGCAAAATTCACTTAACTACGTCTCACTTAGCAACATAAATTTTGGCCGTAAGGCAAGGACTACCTGTAAAAGGGATGACCAGTGGCCAGGAGGAGAGGAGAGGCACTCAGCAGTGGGTTCTTTGGTTTTTCTAGTGTGCCCCCAGATTTCTCCCGATGGGTTTGCTCAGTGTTTTATGTTTTTCAATATAATGGAAGTACATCATCTAAATGTGTTGCTATTTTCCAGGGGTGTCGCAGACAGTAGGGGAGTTTTTCTTCACTTTTCCTATCTCAAGATTCAGGGCGTTTGTGCCGCCAACTCTTAAAATACTTTTCTTGAAATTGCAATACCTAGAAATGCTGAGAAACACAGGAGGATCAGTAGGCAGGTGACGGCGATCCAGACAATCCGGAGGGGACTGGACAAGGACTCAGCTGCAGAGATAAAACAGGAGATCACAGATGTCATATTATAAGGGGAGAAAGGGGGGAGAACATTCCAGGTTTCAGAGAAGGAGAGCAATCTCTTGCGACCTATTTCCCATGCAATAGCTGTATATATATTTTTGGCTCCAAGTCTTGGGCGCTCCTCCACATCTCCATGTGCCTAGGGGCCTCTGCATGCCCATCTCCAACCTCTCTGCCTATCCTCGGTATGGGATTCTTGCCATCCTCTCCTAGCCCTTTCCTCTGAAGTTTTAATTAAAATTAAAGCAGGGGGAAAAGGACATTTCCCTCCCTATAAGAACCAGCCCATTCCTTCTCCTCTCCGCAGCCAACATTCCTATGTCCTCCCCATGGGTTTTTGAATGTTTGAAGGCCATAATATGGCATTACAACACTACAGAAGGCTGTGAGTGTGTGTTTGTGTGTGAGCATTGGAGAGATGGTAAAGCGGCAGAGCGGGGAGTATGTTTTTGTAAAAGGGGAAATAGAAACTATAAGGACTTTTGATTACAGAATCTAGTTCTCTTTTTTTTTTTTCTTGAAATGTGCTCAGCCACCAAGAAAGTGAAAGCGAATGATAGACAACTCTTAGGTTACACAATACTGAAGCGAGAGATTAATATTCCTTCTCTTGTAGGCTTTGATGTAAAGCCCAAAGAATAAGGAGAAAGTCCAAGCTGGAACTCCATTTTAATTGCTGTTCTACTTAATAATTTTGGAATCATAATTCCAAACTTAACTAATTTAAATATCAGGATGGGGGATTGTCAAGGATGGTTGGAGATTGTTTATCAGCAGAGGACAAGCAACTTCAGAAGCACAGGGCTGATGGAGATTGTGGGGAGGGGACAAGAGGAAGAGAGTGAAAATGTTCCTCAAGAGGTTAGGAGGGGCTACTTCCCTTTCATTCTTTGCTAGTCTCCCTCTTATCTTTCAGTTGGATCAGGCTCTGTGTCAAATTAAAAACTGCAAGAAACATTACCCGCGAATATAGGAAGGTTTTTTTTAATTCACAAGACAAGATAGAAAGGAGGGAGACTGGGGGATGTCATAGAATCTCTGATAAGTTGGCTTTGAGAAGTTACAGAATAGAATTCTTAGGTTGCCAGATCACGATAGTCATCTTTTTAATATACAGACTTCCCAAACTCTTCTATGAAATTTAACCCCTTCAGTGGCATCCCAAGTGAAAAGTCTAAACGTAGTGGTATCCAATCTCATGTCCTCTAGAAGTGTTGGGACTACAACTTCCAGAATTCCCAGTCAGCATAACTATAACAGAGAGCAGCAGGTTGGAGAAAGCTGCATTAGTATGTATGAATGAATTTACTCCCATTTATATTAACCCCTTGTCCCTCTTTCTTGCCTCAAAAGGCCCTACCATCCTATAAATAGGACTACATGGCCTATTCTTTGTCCAGGTATCTTTAGTTTTGCAAATGAACGGTTTTATTGGTAGGTCTTCTCTACCTCAAGAGGGTCATTCCCTGTGTATCCTTCAAGGAGAAAAGAATAGTCCCTGACTTACAACAGTTCATTTAGTGACCATTCAAAGTTACAACAGCACTGAAAAAGACTTATGACCATTGCACGGTCTTCCCATGGTCACGGGATCAAAATTCAGATGCTTGGCAAGTGACTCATATTTATGACGGTTGCAGTGTCCTGGGGTCATGGGATCACCTTTTGCAACCTTCTGGCAAGCAAAGTCAATGGGGAAGCCAGATTCACTTGACAACCGTGTTACTAACTTAGTCATTCACTTAACAGCTGCGGCAAGAAAGGTTGTAAAATGGAGCAAAATTCACTTAACAACTGTCTCGCTTAGCAGCAGAAATTTTGGACTCAATTGGGGGTCATAAGTTGAGGACTACCTGTACATAAGGAAAATGAGAACGTATACTGGTCAGTATACCCACGTGCTTTTAAATCAACATAACTAAATACGTTAAACTGCTTAACCTATTTGTATCCTCCTTTTTAAACTTAAGACAGGCATTCAAACTGTTGCACTCTTGAAACTCGAAACTCAGTGTCCTTTTTTACCCTTGACGTTTGTAGCTGTAAATTAAGAAATTAGAAATAATCTGCATCTTATTATGGTATATCTAAAGTGGACTACAGCGTTTCACGGCTGCAGAAACTCAAAAGCAACAACATTTGCTCCTATCTTGCCTACCAGGAGATAACCATTTTATTTCCAGAACTGGAGAACCGAGGAAATCAAATCCGTGCCATCTCTTCCACGTTAGCCAACCCGAAAGCCTCAAACGAGCTTAGCACATTTCTTTAAGAGGAGATTTTGTTTGGGATCCTCCTTTGCACCTGAAGCCCCTCCTGAGAGCAGCCAGGCAGATCCCCCTCTTTTGGGTATGCAGTTATCAGCCTGACTCAGAGACCTGGCGTGGGCTTTCTCGGCATCCTCAAGGTCTCTCCTGAGTTAAGTGCACTTCTCAGACAAAGACAACTCTCCTCCTTCCCCTCCCACCCACCTATCCACTGATACCAAGCTCTGCATCTCTTGGTGAGCTTGCGGGAAGGAAAAATCAAAGGCTCTCAAGATTTGCAGGGCAAGGAGAAGAATAGATAAAAACAGGAAGAAGAAGAAAGAAAGAAATGTGAAAGAGCTTCTGTATAATACTAGGGGGCGGGGGTGGGGGGTGGGCATGAGGATTCTTATATCCTTAATTTCCCTGCCACCTCAATTGTTCTGCTGTGTGACCCATAAATCCTCCCCCCCCCGCCACCATCCTTCCCCCAACCCATCCCACTCAGCACTTCCTTCCTGACCTCTGATTTCTTACCCGGTCTGTTTCCAGGCTTGGCGTAGCTGATGTTAGCATTACACAGATCAGAGCGGCACCTACAGGACAAGGTGATGGCAGCCGAAGAACGAAACTCACAAGCTGGAGAATCACAGGCTTCCTTTTCACTAATCCAGCAACCTGGTTTGGAGAGGACCAGAATGGGATGGAGAAGGAAGTGAGGGGAGGAGGGAATTCAGGAGGACAATGTTCATCAAACCTTCTCTGCAAAGATTAAATCTTACCTGGCAAGTGTTGGAAAGGAAAACAGAACAGAATAGAATAACAGAGTTCGAAGGGACCTTGGAGGTCTTCTAATCCAACCCCCTGCTCAAGCAGGAAACCCTATACCATTTCAGACAAGTGGCTGTCCAATCTCTTCTTAAAAGCCTGCAGTGTTGGAGCATCCACAACTTCTGGGGACAAGCCATTCCATACCAAACAATGTGTGGGATTTAATTGGCCCTGGGTAATCTGGGGCCAATCTCTCTCAATCCTAAGGAAGAGGCAATGACAAACCACTTCTGGAAAAACCTTGCCAAGAAAACTGCAGGGACTAGTCCAGGCAGTCTCCAGGAGTCAAGAACTGACTCAAAAGTCCACACATATATACATATTTACTGGGTTAATATGCCACTGCAATCATGCCCGACTCTGAGTGGGTTACAGACTTCCAAAACAGCAATAAGAACAATATACAACCAGCAAAGTAATAAAACAACAGTGTAATAAACAGCATACCATATGCATATGTTATAATTAGGAGACTGCTAAACAAGATTGAATAAGTTGTACAAGTTGTGGACATTCATGTTATTATTCCCACTTTTGAATTTCTGGAACATACTCTTAAAAATATAATTAATATATCTAGATTGATAAGACACACACACACACACACACAAACCCAGAATCTTTGGGAGAATTCTGATAAAGCACAGAGATGTACAATTGTGAACCTCATTCATGGAAATTTATGGCAGAGAGGTCCGAACACCAGTTTTTTCTTCTACTTTGCTACTTTTCTCTATTTCCCCACTGCTTCTTTCCCTTTTGTGCTGTCCATCAAGGAGGATAAAAATGAACAATGCACAGACTTCTTATGACTGCCTCCCCTTTCTACATCTGGGAGTATCCCTTACTTCATCCCACCATCAGAAGCATGGAAAGAGTCACATCAGTAACACAGAAACATGGGAGAGGGGATGATCATAGATGTAGGATGCTGGGGGCCCAGTTTCACATTAAAAGGAATCCTTCAGATCTGCAAGGTCGTAAAACAGGACTGCCGCAACATTCGCATTAAATATGGGTAGGATTGGACTTTATTCCTTACAACTATGCTGTAGTTGGTTCATTACTGTATTTTTATTTAACAGGCAGAAAACAAAAACTCTACTGAGACTGCAAAGCTGAGAGGGAGAGAAAGAAATTACATTCGAGGCCACTTCAGGGAGTCCACGGTTCTGCCCGGATCTGAGTTTGGCTGTCTGAGCAGAATCAAGAATCAACTGCAAATACTAATGTTTAAGATCTGATTTCCACAATTCATTCCTCCTCATCCCCAAAGCTATCCTCTTGGAATCTGGGATCCTTCCCAAATATACAGAAAAAAATAGAAGGCGGGAGCACTGTGCATGCCCTCTTGAGCTCCTGAATGAAAGCCAAATATTTATTTGCTATGTATATGTAGGGATGTGGGTCTATATATATGTTGTACATAGTATGTTTAGGTGTGTGTCATGTATATGTTTCACTTTGAGAGCGGGCAACTAAATTTCATTTTTTATGTGTGCCATTGTGCCCACAATATAAAAATGACAATTAAGGTTATTTATCTTTATCTTTATATCAAATCTAATAAATAAATCAAAAGAGCAGCTTTCCACAATGTAGTCATATCCATATGCATTGGGGTCATGATATTAGTCATCCCAACTGAGGCTATTCTGGATGGGCAGTTACGAGAGTCATAGTCCCAACAGATCTGGCCAGAAAATAATAGATCCATTCCTCTAGGACCTGATTCTTCTTGAGACTATACAGGTAGTCCTCGGCCTACGACCACAACTGAGCCCAAAATTTCTAAGTGAGATATTTGTTAAGTGAATTTTGCCCCATTTTATGACCTTTCTTGCCACAATTGTTAAGTGAATCACTGCAGTTGTTAAGTTAGTAACATGGTTGTTAAACGAATCTGACTTTTCCCATTGATTTTGCTTGTCGGAAGATTGCAAAGGGTGATCCCATGATCCCAGGACACTGCAACTGTCTTAAATATGAGTCATTTGCCAAGCATCCAAATTTTGATCCCGTGACCATGGGGATGCTGTAACAGTCATTAAGTGTGAAAAAACGGTCATATCTCACTTTTTTCAGTGCTGTTGTAACTTTGCATGGTCACTAAGCGAACTGTTGTAAGTCAAGGACTACCTGTACACCAAACCTGGGCATATTATGGCCTGGGCCCATATTCGGCGTTCTGGCTGTCCCTGTCCAGCCTGCATGAGGTCAGTCAGAAATTAGAAATCAAATGTAAATAAGATGTAACATGTATTCTTACCAGTAGCAGCTAATCAAAAGCTGTTCATCCTATTGGTTCGGCCCTGCATAACAGTCCCAGTTTCTCAAGTGGGAAAATTAATTGCCCACACCGGTATACAGTATATGTGCAAGAGACATTTCTGCTGGTAACTTGCCACAAGGCAATGCTCTGAAAGGAGCCTCATACAAAGAAGTATGAGGGTGGCAGTTCGTTCTCTTGAGTTTGAGAGTTGGTTTCTGAATTGCTTCTGGAGTGCCAGGCTTCGATGAACTCGCATTTGTGGCGGGTGGTAACGATGATTCTAGTATTACTCCAATCAAATTGATGCTGTTCGGTGTCAGAGATTAGGGATTCGGGATCGTGGCGTTTGACTGCCAGCTGATTTTCATGTATTCCGGGTTTGACACTGAACTGACATTGAACAGTTCATCGAAGCCTGGAACAGACACATCGACCCACAACCAGCCTATGAACCCCTCAGGATTCAAATCAACTGCGCAACCAACCAGTGATGGCACCGATCCTCAACCAATCCACACAAACCACTCCCAACCGGCACTTCACCTCCCAGTGATTCTCACCTGACCTGACCTCCCCATCGCAAGACCCAAACTTGACACACCCACACCTGACCCATCACAAGACCTACTGACCACACAAAGCCTTTATAAGCAGAAAAACACAAACACTGACATCCCCTAAACCAGGGGTCTTCAAACTTGGCCCCTGCCTGGCTGAGGAATTCTGGGAGTTGAAGTCCACAAGTCACAAAAGGGCCAAGTTTGAAGACCTCTGCCCTAAACTCTGCTGAATATGTTACCTAGCCTGGTAGCGAAACCTTTGGAAACCAACCCACAAGCTCGGGGGAACGAACCTCCACCCTCATCCCACACCCGAGCTACAGATATTCGCCACCATCGCACACAAAGAAGAGTCTATAGAATCAATCAGTGGAAAACCAAAAGTTTTCCAGCCAAAAATGCCTTGCCCTCTCAGACCTCTTCAGATGACCTTGACCTCTGTTAGTATCCCTGTTTCCTTCAAACCAGATGCTCTCCTTAACTCCCTGCTCCTCTGAAAGCATCGTGCGGCATCAGACTTAGCTTTCCTTGGGGAATCCTAGCCTAATTGGCAAAAGGAATCTCATGATAGAAAATAAGAGTATGGGCCTTTAAACGGGAAGATCAGGAAATGCTAAACTCTCCCCTTCCAGCCTCTGGTAGCCCAGTGTTAGACAAGGAAAGTAGGACTGGTGTTTTTGCTACACACTTGCATAGTGCGCACTCTGACCTTATCTTCCTCGCTGCTCTCCATGGTAACTGCAGCTCCTAGGAGTGCTTCAGTGTGGAGAAGTGAGAGAGCTGTAGATATCTTTGTAAGAAGAGCTGGTTTGCAGTCTTTTCCCGGGCAAGGATGGGCCAGAAATAGGCTGGAATGTACTGGGCAGATCTGTAGACGACTTGCAGAAGATGTGCAAGCGACTGGCTTTTCAGTTTAACTCAAAAATCTTTTGCTGGTTGCTGAAATGAAGAGAATCTCATTGCGGGGGGGGGGGGGGGGCGAGGATTCAGGGGAGGAGGAAAATCAGGAACGAGTAAATGGATGAAAAGGCTGAGAATTTTGCTCTCACTACTGTGAGAGATTCCTGAATAACGCATTTACTCTAGATCCAATAGAGCAAATACCCATACTTACTGTTTAATATGTTTATCGATGTTTGCCCCATTGTTCATCTCAGTGCATATTTGCTCAGTGAACTACTAGTCAAAGACTTAAGTCCTAAGTAGTGAATCTTAAGGATATAAAGTTGGGGATTTTTTATTTTTTTTTAAAGACCCTACAAGCCTGGAGTCCTTCTTCAGTCTGCTGTTTTGCAGATATTTTGGTATATAATTCCCCAGGTTCACAGCTGGTTTTGGCTGAGAATTATAGTTCAGCATGCTTATTGGGGAACACATTTCTAGAGATGCAAACACCCCTTCTATTTCCTGATCTCTCTTACCTTCAAAGAGGTAAAGCTAAATATTATTAAGAGTGGCTGACACCTGGGTGATAGTGGTCACAAGAATAGAAACTTAAGAGAAGCAGATTCAAATCCTCACTCAGCTATGAAACTAACTGAGTGGACCTCAGCCAACCACTAGGGATTATTTTCTTAGCCTACTTTACCTTCAAGGGTTGTTATAAGGAGAAGATGAAACAGACAAAAGTCCTGCCAAAGTGAGTTTCTTTCACCATGAATAGAAATATAACAGTCTCTCCAAATAATAACACTATGTTTAATAAAAAATGATTGATGTTCCACTTAATAAGAAACTTCAGTAACTGAGATGAAAGATAATGAAGTGCGCCCAACTACGAGATACAAGGTCCACTTATAACCTACTCTATTTCTAACTTTTAGAGAAGACAAGTTTAAGCAACCAGAAGCATAAATCTACCAATGGAAGAGGCTCCAGTTTGTTTTTGGCATGCATTTACAAAGGTAAGTGAATACTTGATGACTACAAATTTCAAAGGAAGAACATACATTTCACTGAGGCAACTCCAAATTTCATGTCTTTATTTCCTATACTCCAACAGGAAGTATAGTTCAGCCATTCAGCTGGGAATCAGCCAGAGATGAGACATCAGTTGACCAACATGCACAGATCAATCCTTAGAAGCCATATCCACACATACAGTGTCTTTAAATTTGATGCATGTCAGACAAAGAACCACAGAAATAAGAGTTGCATCTTTAGTTTTGCCTTCTACACTCAATCTCCATTTCCATTCTGGGTTAGCAAGATTGGTTAGTAAAATTTTAAGCTGGAGAACCTTACTTGAAGAACATAGCATGTACTTTATGATCTCTTGCTTTATGGCAAAAATATAAAAGATCCTGAAATTCATACTTTTGAACAGGAGTGTAAGACAGAATTATTTCCCTGACTCACATATTCTTACATTAAAAAAAAAATCCCACTGCCCTTTGTTAGCCAGAAACAGAAAACTCACAATGTGCTTGCTGATATTCTGCTTCCATTTCACCCTCACTCCCCAGGGAAGACTCCCCAGTTGCATCTTCCATTTGTCCTCACCTTGCATCTTGGCTTGAAGTTGTCCTTGGTTCAGTTCCCAGATGCCAAAACAGCACTGGTTGTGAGGACACTGGATTGTGCCATTGCGGCCATCTTCGAAGATTAAGCCCTGAAGATGCTCCAGTCCCTCACTCAGAGCATTGGATCCATAGGAGACACAGCTACGGTTTTTACTCAGCGCATCCATTGACCTACTTTGCTGTCCCAGCATAAAAAGCCAAAGGAGAAAGCTGTGGAACCCCATCTATTTTCCAGCAGCACCTGGTCTGGGTATGTAAACCCAGCGTGCCCGCTTTGGTGTCTCTCCTCCAGGCCCAGGTGGGAAGGACTTGGCAAGCTCCAGTGTGTGGGATGGGACTGACTCCTGTCAGCTAGTGACCATAAGCGAACAGGGGAGGGAGGCAATGAATGCAGTCAAGGAAGGACAAAATGAACCTCTTCTAGATCTGCCTTTATTCCTATGTTTCTGAGACACCATAGGAAAAAAAATCACCTCCCACAAGACAGCTGCATTCATCCTAGAAAAACAACTCCCCTGCAAACTCAAGGAGAGAATTTGAGATATCCTAGGCTGGGATATCAACTATATAGGCCAAGGACATCTTTTCAGGTTTAGATACACATGTGAATGATGCTTGTGGGAGGCAGGCAGAATAAGATTTGGAGGTGGTTATCAGCAAACCTTAAAACCCACTTAGATGGATGTGTTTAATATGTTGCACACTGCATGTTTACAAGACTAGAATTTGGAGGGCGGGTATCAGAAAAACCACAGCAGTACAGTATTATCAATACGGGACAATCCACCTCCCATATATTGTATCTTGGTTACCCAAGTCTGGTGTATGTAGTTGTTTAGCTTTGTAGAACCAGTTAATTAGCTAGAAGTACAGATGACCCTGAGAAAGAATTCAGCTGGTCTGAAACGCTGATTAGGGTTGGACATGGGTCCCCTCCCATCTTGATAAATAGAGTTCTGACCAAAGGAAAACTTCAGCACTATAATAATATTGCAAATTTCCATCTCATTCTTCCTCACATTTTAAAAACATTTCTACTTACTACATCTGGGGAAGGATAATGGCTCTGCTACAGAACACTGTGTGTGGAAGACACCCGGGTCACATCCCTGTGCTCTAGGGATTTCAGAAAGCAAGACAAGGAAACAGCCTACCTGAGAATTTGGAGACCTGTTATCAGTCATAGCTGATAATTCTGAGCTATTTGTCCAATTATAGGCCAACTTACCCCAGCTGCAGATATGCACACCCTCACAAGTAACAAGCCCTGTCTCAACAGAGGGGGAGGGATACAGCACCATCTATCACTAGTCGTCTACAGCACAGTCCTTTCAGCAGTTCCAAGAAGGCTCCACACCCATTTGCACTACTCAGGTGACCCTGAAGACACAGATAAGCCTCCAGGTAGCACCCCTCTTTCAAACCAGTGGCCCTCTCTGTCCAAAATGTGGATTTTGCTGTCTTCAAAAGAGTGGCCTTTGTCTTTTAAATGCAGATGGACTGCTGAATCTTGTCCTGATGGATTTGCTCTCCTCAGGTCTCAGAGAGGACCGCTGGTTTGAAAGAGAGGTCAAAGAGGCCATCTATGTCAAAGTTAAACACCCTTTCTCAACAGAGGGGGAGGGACATGACATTATCTATCTCCAGTCTACAACACAGTCCTTTCAACAGTTCCAAGAAGGCTCCACACACATTTGCACTACTCAGGTGACCCTGAAGACATAGATAAGCTTCCAGGTAGCACTAATGACTTGCTAAAAGAATGCAAATGAACAGCTGTCTGCAAGGAGTATAAATCTTTCCCTCCCCCACCATCCAGTCAGAGCTGAAGAAGCTTCTTGGACGAGAAGTGAAATGTCTTCAGAGAAAAACAAGAAAGTCCAGTTGCCTCGTGAAAAAGCATCTTTGGGATAACTATGACCTGGATGACTGAGAATCTCCATAGACGTTTCAAGTGATGTGGGGAAAAAAAATTATGATCAGCTGCTACATACATCTGGCTTAGTACGTGAAGTCAGCAACAATATAATGACAAACATTTTCTCATAGACAGTTTACCAAAAAGATTACGATTTGAATGGATATCTGATTGCAAGCACTATGCTCTAATCATGCACTATTGTGAATCAACAGACAGAATGGACACCTGTGTAAAAAGATAAACTATGTTTATAAAATTTATAATTAAAAATCTGCTTTTTGGCATTGGAATATGTTCTGTGGCAACTTTTAAAAAAATAAAAAAAAGGCACCTGAAGGCAGGCGAGAACTAACAGATGGAAACTTATCAAGGAGAGACCCCATCTAGAACTAAGGAGAAATTTCCCGACAGTGAGAATAATCAGTGGAATAACTTGCCTCCGAAAATTGTGGGTGTTCTAACACTGGAGTTTTTTAAGAAGAAATTTGACAGTCATTTGTCTGAAATGGTATAGGGTTTCCTGCTTGAGCAGGGGATTGGATTAGATCAGGGCTTTTCAACCAGTGGTACGGGTACCACCTGTGGTACATTGGCACCTGGCAGGTGGTATGCGACCATCCTAGAAACGTAGTAGCGGGGGAAGGGAATGAGCTGAACCGGTGGCAGCATCGCACAAGCCTGAGCGAGAGATGGCTGGAGCTGCAGGGCTGTCAGGGCTCAGCGGAAGCGCCAGGATCAGTGCCGCTTTCCAGCTGATCGGCGCTTCTTCGGGGCTGTCAGGACTTAGTGGAAGCGCCAGGATCAGCGCCAGGCTCCAGCTGGAGCTCGGCGCTGATCCTGGTGCTTCTGCTGAGCCCAGAAGAAGCGCCGATCAGCTGGAATGTTGCAGCATCTCCAGGGTCTTGTGATTTACATTCAGATGCTTGGCAACTGATTCATATTTATGACGGTCACAGTGTCCCAGGGTCATGTGAAGTGACCAAAACCTGCTGCAACCACCCAGCAGACGGGGGGAATAAAAACCAAACACCCCCCACCCCACCCCCGCTGCCAATCCTCAACAGAAATGCTCACAACAATGAAAACCTCGGACAGGAGGAAGAGCGCCGCCGGGTGAGCAGGCAGGTGTCTTGCTTGGCTGTGGCTTGGGGGGCACTTTTTTCAATGCCATTGTAACTTCGAACAGTCACTAAGTGAACTGTTTTAAGTCGAGGACTACCTGTACTTTATCACTTTTTTCTGTTTTTTTTTTTATCCTCAAGTTTTTGACACCTTGCTAGGCGACTGGTGGTACTCGGATATTGCCATATCCTAAAAGTGGTACAATGGGTGAAAAGGTTGAAAAGCCCTGGATTAGATGACCTCCAAGGTCACTTCCAACTCTATTATTCTGTTATTCTGAAAGTATAGGGACAGACATTGGGAAAGACATTGATATCTCATACTTTTCCATTGAAATTCCCAAGGTATTTAGAATTTTGTTGGAAATTAATCAACATTGCTATGATGGCAGGGGACCACAGTTTTTATGTGAGAATTCCCCATAGGAAAAGTGCATTTCCCAAGCTTGGTGATCTCCCAAAAATATGGAATACAACTCTTAGAATTCGCAGCTATTTGGCCATTTGACTAGACATCAGGGCTGCTCTTAAGCCTACATTTAAGCCATGATGGCTAAGGAGTTAAAGTCCAAAATATCCACAAAGATAAGGGAAATCTGATCTATATGGGTTTATCCAAAGCAACTCCTTAGAGTATATTTCTCTCAGATGCCTCAATCGTTTCCCCATCCAATAGTATACAAGGGTTTCTGTATTTTCCTATTTCCTTTTTGTTGCTTAAAAAACATACTCCCACAATGGCATAAACAGAGCTGAAGCATCTTTGGTTGGTTGTGTAAACACTTCTGTGGAATGCATTAATTTACAGGCTCCGCTTCACTTTACTGTTCTGATCATCTCAATGCTCTGTCATATTTAGGATGATAAATAACTTTGCTGTAGTCAAAGCACACTCCTCCCTTTTCAGTTCTCAGCACTGGTCCTTCCCATGTTCGCCTGTATCTGCACATGTTAAGAACAATAAATAGTCCTCAAATAAGGACGTGGGTGTCTTATTTTCTTTGCACTAGAATTCTCACGATCCCACGAAGTGGCGTTAAATTACAAAGAATCATCTCAAAATTGCAGAGCTGAGTTATGCCAGCTCAGAGGGAAAGAAACTGGCCTCCAGGTGTTATCTTTGCTCACCTGGCTGGTGCTGCTGGGATTGATGGGATTAATCCAGAAGCCCGTAGCTATCCCACCATAATTAGCTGTTAAATAACTGTGGATATCTCAAAGGCATTAGTATCTTGATCAATACCCAAAATCTTTCAATGCATCCCAGCAAGCAGCAGACAGAAAACCCTGGAGGGGGGGGGGGAGGACAAATGATTTCTTGCTTCCAACCAAGAATATCATCTGGATTATAAAGCCTGCTGTTTTATTTGTAGTACACAAGCTACAAGCAGTCACAGATTTATCCAGGATAGTCTCGAACAGGTTTTGCTCTTGGATCTGAGTTGAAATTAACACTTCGGTCAAGGCCTTTATCAAATTCTCTCCAAGTACTGACAACTAATATTTTTCTATAGATTTAAAAATATATATATCAGTCCCCCTCTGTATACACTTTTTTGTCCTAGTTTTTATTCTGGGTTTCCAAAACTATTCACAGTGGTGAAAGGACAGCTGACTTTCCTACAGCCAACATAGCAATGCTGCCCCCTTGAGTTAATTGCAGTGTAAAAACAGCCATCTTTGGATAGAGCACTCTGATTAGAATCATTACGGTATCTTCAGCTGGAAGTCATACCTGAAGCACCAGTCATAAGTTGCTTTTAATCTTTTTTTTTTTTTTTAAATCAATTTGATTTGTTTTTATCATTGTTATATGAGAATTATCCTCTGTCTCCAAGTCAGAGAAAAGCACAAAAGGATCTATGCAAGAAAAACAATAGGGGTTTGGGGCCCTGACGGAAGGACAGATATTGCAGCCTGCTCAGAGAGACCTTACTTTCATGTAAAGTAACGCAGACTATCTCTTTGTACAAAAATGATTCCTTCATATGATCTTGGAGATCAGTGGCCAACAAAAATATTAAGCTAAGAGTTTTCTGGAAGGGGCAGGGTTGGAGCAACAACATGAGCCAGCAGTGTGCTGCAGCTGCCAAAAAAGCCAACACTGTTAGGCTGCATTAACAGAGGGATAGAATCAAGATCACGTGAAGTATTAATACCACTTTATAATGCCTTGGTAAGGCTACACTTGGAATACTGTATCCAGTTTTGGTCACCACAATGTAAAAAAGATGTTGAGACTCTAGAAAGAGTGCAGAGAAGAGCAACAAAGCTGATTAGGGGACTGGAGGCCAAAACATATAAGGAATGGTTGCTGGAATTGGGTATGTCTAGTTTAATGAAGAGAAAGACGAGGGGGGACATGATAGCAGTGTTCCAATATCTCAGGGGCTGCCAAAAAGAAGAGGGAGTCAAGCTATTCTCCAAAGCACCTGAAGGCAGGACAAGAAGCAACGGATGGAAACTAATCAAGGAGAGAAGCAACCTAGAACTAAGGAGAAACTTCCTGACAGTTAGAACAATTAACCAGTGGAACAACCTGCCTCCAGAAGCGGTGAATGCTCCAACACTGGAAGTTTTTAAGAAGAGACTGGACAGCCATTTGTCTGAAATGGTATAGGGTTTCCTGCCTGAGCAGGGGGTTGGACTAGATGACCTCCAAGGTCCCTTCCAGCTTTATTATTATTATTATATTATGTTGTTTAATAAGCAGAATTATACATCCATATTTGCATGCACAGTTGGTGAAGAACATTTTACAATATTAATTATGCTCGTTCCCCAAAACAAAACAGAAATCTCTACATGTTTGAAAAAAACGAACATGTGTTATGTATTTACATGCTGTCAGGAATAGTGTGTCTAGCAATCACTGAGGGTGTCTTCTTTGCTTTTTGGTTTTTTCCCCCACTGAACAAAGAGCATTTCCAAACCAATTAATATTATTTTTGGTTATATACAATTTTGTGGATTTCCCAAAGGGGAAATAAAAAGAAACATTTGGTAACATTTTTTTAACCTTACTTTGATCCAAAAGAACATCCAGCACTCCAAGCAAATTTATTTATTGATTCATGGATCAAATTTTTAAAACTACTTATCTATCTCATAGAGGGACTCTATAGGGGTCTGTCCTACCTGTAGAAACAACAATGAACAGTAAATCAAACCAAAGGAAAGACCCTTGGAAAAATATAAAACAGTGAGTGGGGGAAAAAATCAGAACAACCTATAGGTAGCAATTTGGCCAATTGACATGAAACTGTCAATAACATCAAAACTGACAGGCACTTAAGAAGCCAATAAAGTTTTTAGAATTTAGGGTGGTGTGTACATTCATAACTAAACAACTCATTATATTAATTCAAGAATTGCAAGTCAAGGTGGAGTATCTTAAAATCCAAAGGCACTTTGTTTAGGAGTCCCAGAACTGGAAGAACAAGGGGGCATAATTATTTCTCCAATGACTCAGGTGAAATCTGTCCTTTCTGAAAATTTACAACTTGGGTCACTAAACAAATGATTGTACAAGGACTATCTGTACAAAGACTATGTGTCCCCAAAAATAAGATACTTAACAGACTATTTGGCCAACATATTGTTGCTTCAGTGCCTCAAAGTAGGAAGTCTCCGATCATTATTGCAGCATTTCCTCCTCTAGCAAGGTTCAACCACGGGTCCATCTGAATCTCAATTCTAATTCAAATTAATCCGTTATGGACTCAACCAGCAATGGGCAATAATAAAATCAGCAACACCAGAAAAGGAACGGCTTTAAAACAGGGGTCCTCAGCCTTGGCAACTTTTAGACTTGTGGACCAACTCCCAGAATTCCTCAGCCAGCTTTGAAGTCCACAAGTCTTAAAGTTGCCAAGGTTGAGGACCCCTGCTTTAAAAAGAAAATACAATGAATATCATTAATTGGTTCCGGGAGGCGTGAGGACCGAAAGCGATGAGTACCGAACATTCCCCCCCCATAAGGAATAATGTAGTGAGTCACAAGGCAGCAGACAATGACAAGTTCTAGCTTGTGCAGAGTACCAAACAAACAATGAGTACTGGGACAAAATTTTCGCCTCCAAATTCGTACCAAATTTGATGAGATTCAAAACAATCAAGTACCAAGGCACCACTGTATTTTAATAAGAGATTGGAAAACATAACCCCCAAAAGAGCAGAAAATGGGAGAGCTTCCAGGAATCAAAATTCCTACGCTCTGGTACACTTAGAAGAAAGTCCACACCCAAAGATTGTTATGGGGCCAGTTTGGTGTAGTGATTAAGGCATCAGGCTAGAAACCAGGAGTTCATGATTTCTAGTTTCTAGTCCTATCCTAGGCACAAAGCCAGCTAGGTGATTTTACCAATAGAAGAGAATAAATGTAGCTCAGAATTGAACTATGGAGTCCTTGGTACTCTACGAGCTTGGTTGTTGTAACACCATCAATGCTAGTCAGCGTGGGATTTGTTCACTCTGTAGCTTACTCTGCCAGCATTGGAGGACAAGTGGCTTTCTCCTTGCTAGTTCTCAATTAGGGTATTGTTTTCCTCTGAACAATTCTGTGTGATTTAACAATCAAGCAGAAAACAATCAAGCAGAATGATTAACAACCAAGCAGAAAACAAATTGTATGGTTTTGTTTATATTCATATGATTTATCAAATGCACTGAAGAATTTGATTGCTGACCTAAGATATACCAGTGATAACACTTTTAAAGGGACATATTTTGATCACATTGTTGTCATGTGATTTTTTTCTTAGTGTAACTTTCTTACTAGTGAAAGAGTTTAGCTTTTTAATTGTATTCATAAGACAATGTTGCTTCAGCATCTCATTTATTTTCAATCATGACTCTGAGCCTCATGTGGATCCTGTAGGTATCCTTAGAAAATTAAGGTAGAGGATACTGTAGTTCAGTACTGTATCAACATGTTTAAGGAACACTATTAGATGTTTAACACTTGGCTGTCAGTGTCCACATTAAAATATGAAGCCTGCAATGTGAAGTAACCAGAAATATGAAACAATATGAAACCACGATTTTGCAGCGAGTTAAAGCAAAATACTGGGGCAAAGTAGAAGAGTAAAGACATACACAATCCATATGGCCAGCCAGATTAAATACAAACTCTGTAGATACTTGTTTATTCCTTTCATTTAAAAAATGTAATCAGTATACAAAGGAGGCAAACTATTTTAATCTTTGTACAAAAATAGCACTTTTTAAAAGTGTTTCAGACATCATTACATAGGTAATTGGATTTTTAAAAAAAAAAAAAAAAAGCATATACATTATTACAAGATAAAACGAAGAGTCTTTTACATAGAATAGACAAAATTATTTTATTGCCAGTGTTACAGGTTGGCTTAAGTGACTGCAGAGCTGTGCTATAAGCACCAGAAAAACAAAAATTAAAAAAAACAAAAACAAAAACGCATCCACCTTAGATCACTTCTCACCTCCCCACTTCCTGGGAACAAATGTAGAGGCAACGATGTTACTATGGAAGAGAATTACAAGCTGTTGGAGATAATGTAAAATTGTTGTTAAAGATTATCAGAGTACATGCATTATTGAATGGAATCTGAGCTGAAATTCTCTCCTGCTCAACTACCACCACAAAGCATGGGGAAAGCAAGTGCTCATCCTTTTTCCCCAGTGGATTAGGAAAATTAAATTAATCACTGGACTCTTGTGGCCCATTTAAACTGGACTGTGACAAGATTTAATATAGAAAAGTCTGGCTCAAGGCACAAAATGCTACAGAGATCTCTTAAGGCTGATGGCATTGGCTTAACTATATACAATTCTTGTTTATAAAAGGCAAGGCACATTTTATTCCAAAAACAGCATTGCAAGTAATTTTAAGATAATATAAAAATTAAACAGGCTTTACTACCATCTGGAAGAGGGGCATTCTTTTTCTGTACACATTTTATGTTAAGGCCAGTTTATATAAACAAGAGGCTCAGTAAAGCTTCCAAGACCCAGCTTGCAACTACATGTTTAAATGATCTTCAATTAATAATGTTCTTGGAATTGAGACACATTCACACATGCAGCATACATCCAAATAATGGCTACCCTGCCCTCTCTCACTGGACAGTCACTTTCAAAATTCATGAAGCCCTTCCATCTGTGATGGGAAAGTATTCAATAAGACAACAAACCTCACCCTAAAAAAATAGCCTATGGAAAGGGATGCTCTCTCTCTTTTCTTTTTTTTCTCAAGCACAACTCAAGTCTGCCAATAGTGCTGATCATACAAATAACTGAGCTTTGTTCTGAGCACACACACAGCAAAGAATGTTATTTTAGCTTTTGTATGTGTAAAACTGAACGGTGCGCCTTTGTAAGCAGAGGCCATCTTTTGGAAGCAACAAGACATTCTCAACCCAGCAGATAACCAAGGATCATGCTATCATTCTGACCGGATCACAAGAACAGTCACTGCAGACAATGTTATAAAACAAAACTGAAAATGAGGGGGAAGGTGGGCACCAAATGGGGGATGCGCTGTTGCTTAAAAGTGTGGACAACTCTTTTCTTAAAAATCTAAATGATAAAGACTCCAAAGGGAAACAGGAGGTAGAGGCCAGATCTTCCTGCACCAAAGACTTTCCTACATGGCTACTCGCACACGGAGAGATCAAATTTCTCCCAGGGCACTATTTCAAATGGTAGCTGTATGCATCTCTTATGCAGGCAAGCAGACATAATAAACAGTCATGGGTACGTTAAGACTTTAAAGATCTGAGTTCTTGTCTTATTGAGATAAAACTAAATGATGCAAGCAAAGCTCTTTTGCGACAGAAGAGAAATATAAGTGATGCTATGATATGGGTGGCAATTCATGCTCCAGCACATAAAAAAAAACTAAAAAAAAAAAACTAAACAGGAGTTTAAATGGAATGCAAAATTCGAACTTCAACACAGTGCTACTGAAGGTGTCAAAGAGGCAAATGAGGTGGTCAAGTCAATGATAATTTCCATAGAAAACTTTTGTACATCAAAACTTTTTTTTTTTTTTTTTTTTGAGTTCCAGGAAAGGCACTTACTGCATGTTTTTCTGTAAATTTTTCTGTAACTGCTATTATGTTCAGTGATAGTACACATAAGAGCCTATTTCAGACAATATTATTTATACACGAAAGAAGAGGGGAAAAAAATGACCTGAGTTGAAAATTTCTCCTTGGTTGAAGACCAAAAGAGCATTTTTAGGTCAGAGTGGGGGGGGGGGGGAAAGAGGGACACATATGTAAGTAATTCAATGCTACTATGCAATATAATCTTTGTAAAGACCACTTTCCTCAATACTCTGCTAAATATTTGGCATATATACCAAGCATATATTTACTTTGGACGTTGCAGAGAATACCTTCGATTCTAGCAGAAACTCAGAAAAAGCGTATGATGAAAAGGCACAATCGCAATTGTCACCGGGTACTGCAATGAGATACACCACTTAGGAGAAATAAATACTGCAGTCTACCAAGGGACCTAAAATCCCCAGTATTCCCCAAACAGAATTCTTCCATGCTTCCAGCCCACTTTTTTAAGATTTAGGTTATTACAAATAAAAATGCTCACCCTCTCTCCATATTTCTGCTCCCCCCCTTCAAAAGTGAAGAGATTTATAATAGCGTCTTCCCTTCCTAAAATGTTCATACTTCAGAGATTTATTGGATTTCTATCCCTAACTGGAAAGCCTACTTCTGGCTTCCTGACTTCTAGCAATAGCTGTAAACTAAAAATTGCTCTTTAGAAAACAAACATGAGGAGCCGATAAGAGAGACTCATTAATCTTCTGTGATGGGCAATCTGAGACAGCAGACTCAGAAAGTCTGTCAAGACCAAAAGTTTCATTTACAGAGTTATAGATGGATTCCTTCTACAAGTCACACTGAACTGAGTGAGAAAGTAATGTTCAAAATAACAAAACTGTCCGGTGCATTTTTTATTTTTTTTTAAAGGATGCCATTTTCTCAGTTGCGAAAGTTGTGTAAATGTGAATAGACAGGCTTTTTCAAGTGTAGCACTTGAAAAAAATGCTAGTGGTATTTTCTGTAGCAGAAGAAAAATTATTAGATCATAACAGCATTTCCATTAACACATCTGCTAAGAAAACAGATACTTGAGAGTGGATGCTATTAACAAGCACAATCTGGCATTATAGGGAAGTTTAAAGGGGGGGGGGGGAAATCAGCTATTCTTTCAGATAGTGGGAACTATCCTGCAATCTTTCATAAGCATATACATATTGTGTGTGCATAGTAAGTCAGTGTGTGTTTGTGTGTGTAAACAAAGATGTCAGTGAGTTCTGTAGCATTTTTATTTTTTTCTTAAAAACATGTTTTCTACTTTCCCAAATTTGAAAATCAGATGACGATTTGTGGCATCACAGGCATCATACTGCTCCTCCCCCCCCCAATTTTTTTTTTACTGCAACTAAGACATTCTTGAAGCAGGGGGTTTAAAATAGCAGGAATAAGCCAGCAACTTGAGGTATGAGGCAGTTCATTTATTGCTGCATACTATATGGGACTAAATTATCTTGAACATCAAGCTCCCTTCACTATGGCAAATAATGCTTGTACCCAATTAATTTAGTAATAGTATTACAGTACTTGAAATCTATCATAGTAAAAATCATCTTCTATCAGACGATTACAATCCTTGAGTCTCTGGAACGTCCAACTTCAAGACCCTAAAACCTTCTCTTGCTTTTGAAGCAATACTGAGTTTGCACCATATGAGAAATACAATCTGCTTTACCTCTGTTCTAACAGCAGTACCTGGAAGACCACAAACCCCTACTACTGTGACAAGGAAATTCTTTCTTTAGTTACACCTACTTACTCCGTCCTCCTGGTGGTACATTACTTTATGTTTGTTGTATGCTTCTTACATTCCTGGTGTAAGTCTGCCCTTTCCAATCCATCAAAATGAGTAGAGAAATCACTGAGAAAAAGGGAAAAGGCTAAGCAAGGAGTGATCACCTCACCTCAGCCAGAGTAAATTGAGCAAAATCAATTCATCAGTACAAATAATTCACAAGCACTACAGAAGTCAAATATTTACACCATGGCTTTCTTATTTTTGACATGCTTTAAGATGCTCATGCTTTTTGGTCTTGTTTCCATCCTCTCTCAGCTCAACAAACAGCATTTGTGAAACAAGAATATTCTTTTTAAAAAACTCCGCAAAAGACTGTGAAAGTGCTACCCAACTCCAGGCAAGGGACTCCAAGGATCTGCAGATGCAAGCACCTGGACAATTGTGGGGACGGTTAATCTTAACTCCAGCGTTGTCCTGAGGAAGGAAAAATGATCTTTTTTTCCCTGTCCCTGACAAAAATGATGTCGTAATTCAGCTCTGCTAAACCACTGCAATATATGAGTGTATATATATATCATATCATACATATCATATCATATATATCATATCATATATATCGTATCATATGATTCTGGTACGGCTCCAGATAACACAAAAAAAGGAAAATGGAACAGGACATGGCAAGAGGGGCATCAAAATGTTACCAACACAACACTTTATATTGAAGGCAGAGAAAAAACAATAAACTGGTTTTATGCTACTGAGGAGTGAAGTGATGAGAGAACTTCAGAGCAAAGCAACGGAAACAACAATGAATGGCCAGCTAGAATACCCCAGCAACAATTCACGGACCCTTTTGTGAACTTTCTGGGGCATAGAAATTCACCTTGCACATGACAAGTACTGAAGTATGCAAGAGGCAGGAGCTTCATGAAGGCTATGTAACAATTGAAGATTTCCCTCAATACCTAGTTAAAAAAAAAAAAAAAATCTGTCATGCTACCTTGTTTTAATTAGCAGAGGGAAAAGGACATAGGACCGATCGGCTGAACGATCTGGTAAGGTACTGAACAAACGTGTCTAAGTGGTTCACCCTAAACACAAGAGGTCTTAGGAATGATGCCTAAACTTGTCTGAAGACTTACTGGGATGGGAGGTTGAGTGTCCTAAGGCTCCGTTCCTTAACAGAGATTCTGTAACGACTCTCAAGCCTCACTTTTCCTTCTCCACCTCACTTTTTCTCTCATAAGCACTGGCCCTCACTTCATTTCTTTGGTATTTGAACTACCACTTTAGTTCCCTTTGTTGCAATTTCCTCATAATAATTGTTCTCAGAAGGACGCATGTAACCTCGTAAAGGGAGCAGGCTGGCTAGCAAGCACTAAATTGCTAAAAAGAAGTTACAAATAGGAGATTAAAAAAAGGAAGCCAATTCAGAATTTATTCTCAATGGAGCGCCCAGCAACTGAGCCAAATATGGGGCCATTTGTCAATTTGGAAAGAACTGGGCAAGTCCCTTAGTGTTTCACAGCAATGCAGTATCTCAAGATAAAAGAACCCAAGCTTACATTTTTCCTTTTAACTACATGGCCGTAGCATTTGTCAAGATCTTAAAACAAAAGAACAACAGAGTCCAATACTATAGTTCCAACTTGCGCTGTAGTACAATGGCTTGAGTTGAACCATAACATAAAGACCTCTCCACCACACCCTTAAGATTCCTGGTGTTCTTAAGAGCGGTATGCATGCACAAATACGTTAAACAAAGAAGATTCACTGCTTCACGCTAGGAACTAAAAAGAATTCCTCCTTGGGCCAAAAGTTGAATTCATGCATTTGGAAGGCAAGGAACATAAAATTGTATGTCACGTTTTCATCTTCCCTTAGGCTCACTTTCCCGGGCAAGTTCAGAACACACCGTGGGTCATGGACCCTATCACTTTGGGTAGAAAAAAAATGATGACAGGGACTTTAAATAGAGACTCTTTTCTCCAAACAGAGAAAAGTGGAAATTATGAGGAAGTAACTTTTAAAAAAAGGTACAGGTATGAGAGTCTAATCAAATAAGTGAAGAGAACATTGGAGGAGGAGGGGGAGAGAGAGAGAAAAAAACCTAAAAAGTTAAGCACAAGAGAAGCTAAATTTATATTTTTATACTTACAATTAAAATGCAATATAGCATCTGAACATAAGCCTGAACGCCGTTTAACAGCTCAATAAGTTCCAAGTTAAGGCATCTGAACTACAACCAAAGACTTTGGTTGCAGCCCTTTTTAATCTCTTTCATCCAAAAGAACATATTTTATAATTTTATATAATTACAATAATAATAACAATAATAATATAGATTTTTTTTTTCCTGCTAAAAAGTATTTCAATGATCATATACATTTAGAACCAAGGCATGATGGCGTTGGGGTACCTAATAAAGGTGAAGAGACCTAATGGGGGGAGGGGAAGAAAAAAGCAAAACAAAATCAATCAATCAATCAGTTCTGGGCCATCCCCTTTTCCCAAGTATTCACTCTAGGCATCACCAGGCTGAACTATACAGCAAGCAGACCTTATTCTGCACACAATATTCCCGGGAGACAGAAATGGTATCTGAAAGCTAGATGTGGCAGCCGAGTCCCCATCTTCCATCACTTCTGCAATGAGAGGCATCTCTTGGACCTTGAGAATCCCACGTTTGTACAATATCGGGCAGATCCTCAGAATCCATTGCCACTGATGTTGATCGACTGGAGATCAGCCACTTGCATGACATTGATGCCACTGCTGGCAAGGCGTGCGATGCCTTCTGGGCAGATGGCTTCCATGGCCACCATATTGGTTGCAATGAGGGCTGAAGGGGCTGCCCCACCGGCGCTCTCTGTAGAGGCATTCGCATCAATGGAGACTGCAGAGACGTCCATAGCCACGCTGTTAGGTGCGCCCGCCTTCTTGTTTTGGTGGGTCTTGATGTGCTTGGAAAGATGATCGCTCCTCATGAAGCGCTTGGGACACTCGGGACAGGCAAACTTTTTCTCTCCTGAAGAAAGGAAACAATCATGAAGCCATTCCCTCATTTCATTCTTAAAACATAGTAGCCCAGCATCTTCCCAGCATCAGGAACCGTGTCCTGTTTTTAGAGAATCATCAAAAAGTGTAACAAACCACAGCCAGACTTAGCTATCATTCATGCTCTTGTAACCTCCCAGTTTAGGTTATTGAATTGGGCATATGCAGGACCCTACTTAGCAGAAAATACTTACAAAGGGCAAACTCAATGACACCTATCCCAGCTCTATTTCTTTCTCAGAGCAGTACAAACCTTATTATTTTTAGAGCCTTATTTATATCAAGAGAAGCTTTTATCCGTGTAAGCCTCTTTTAAGATCTTCAGGGACATCTATATACAAAAATTAATAATAATGCCCTATGTGGGAGCCTATTTTGCTGTGGCTTCTTTTTGGAGAGTGGATTTCCTTAGAGACATCAGTCTTATGCCATCCAAATATACCAGTCATATGCCTATAAACACTTGCTTTCCCCCATTCTATGAAAATATTTCAGCTTTGTTACCTTCAACAAATATTAGGCATCCAAATAAGTTTTTACAAAGTAGCCTCTAAAAAAAAAGAGACATTTTAAATGCCACGTCCTTGCATAGTTTTTATTTTATTTTATTTATTTATTCATTAAATTTATATGCCCCCCCCCCACTGCAAAGTGACTCTGGGCGGTTTGCAATAAAAATCATAAATATTACAATATTAACAATAGCAGATACAAAATTAAAAACCAATTCTTAGGTTTCAGTTTGAAAAAGGTCCAGTTTTATTATTGATTATGGTGAATTTTTACTCAACTGAACGTTCCCACATGATTCTGGCCATTATTTGCCCATTCATATGGCTCTTGTTTTATACCCCAATTCTCATTTTTCAATTCAAGGCTCGTTTACAAACCCTTAGAGAGCAAATAAAATAATATTTATTTCTGTTTTATAATCATACATACGCTTTTGCCAGCTGGGTTATTTTGTTTTGTTTCTAGGTAACACTTTTAAATTTGCAGTTTTATATATACAATTACAGTGAGTTGTTTTATACATTCCGGAAACATTATTTTCAAAGCACTTTCTGTTTCCACATCCCCGCTGCATTTTTATAGCAATGTTATTTCACTTTGAAAACTTCTTCTAAGGCAAGGAGGTATTTGTTCCAAAACTACCACTGCATTTTTAAAAAGCAGCAATGCTGCATATAGTAGCTGTAACTGTAGACAAGGTTTGACGTTATACCCATGATGCAAAAACTTTACAAAGTGCTAGGGGGCACTTTTACATGCAATAAACCAGGAAGGTGTCATACGCTTTACTTAAATGTTCAGATTTATTCTGAATAACTTAAGATGTCGCTCTACTTATATAGCTGTGTTAACAAAGAAGATCCCAACACAAAACTCTTTTGAAACCTCTCCCTCACCTCAAGCTACACACAGTGCTTGTTGCTCAGGCCCGGGAACTCCTTGCACTTACCAGTGTGTGTTCGCTTGTGTCGTTGTAGCTCATCACTGCGTGTGAAACGCTTGCCGCAATACGTCCACGAGCAAACAAATGGCCGTTCACCAGTATGCCATCGAAGATGAGCTCGCAGATGAGATGTCTTCCCATACACTTTCCCACAGCCTGGGATATGGCAGATATGCTGCTTCTTTTTGCCAGGGTCCCCAGAGCCCCTAAAAAGGGTGACGTATAAAAGAGTTAATCAGATAAACTGGTTTGCTTACCATTTGTTTTGCCCCATGGCAAAAAAAAGAAAGAAGAGCTACTGTCACATAGAATGATCCATCATCTTCTTGGGTGGTTGCCATGAACACTAGAATTGAAGTCACCGTCCTCCACGGAAATCTAGTTCTAATCACAAACTCTCCAGTAATATAATGGGGGCAAAATGGGTGGAGGTTACTTTGTTATTATTAAGTGACTACAAATCCAAAACCAAAAGATTTGCATTACGTCCTGATCTAGAATGCAAGGATAAGACAAGGAAGACACTTTATCCAGACACACTGGACAATCTTTAAATCACACGTTATTGTCTCTGCACTGCTTGTTCTCTCATATTTTGAAAACGTCTACGAGTTACATATCCCTACAGCAGCTATTTACATCTCCTGAAAAAGCACAGATAGTTCAGGAAAAGCAAGGTGCAACTGTTTTCAGAAAGATAATGCTCTGCTAACACAAAGGAAAAAGAGAGTGCTGTATACTTGCACAAACTTGGTAGCTACTTAGCATGGAGCAAAGCAAATATTGAATCAACTGTTAACACGTTTCTAGATGTAATCCCTTCCCCACAATCTATACAGCACAGGAATTATTTAATGTTACGTCTTTATGGATCTTACATATTGTAAACCACTTTCAGGCTGCTGTAATCAGCTATTAACATTGCAAGCAAGCAAATAGTGCCAACGTTTTGTCAAATTACATGTTTTGGGGGAACCTTTTTTTCCTTGCAGGACAATATACACAAGAGAGCTGAACTCCATACATGTTAGGGCTTTTGACTTAAAGCTTGTATTCCCAACAGAACATGCTTCCCAAACTGGAAATTCTACTTCTAAAGAACTAAAGCAGGAGTCTATGGCGATCCCTTCATTTATGTATTGACCTTTGCATCAAGAGTCCACTCAAAATTTACAGCACGTTTTCCTTGCACAAGCTTACCTCCCATCATTGTCTTTGCAATAAGGACAAGTGCAGGCTTCTCTGCGCATCCTTCGAACTTGCTGTGGCTGGGCATCCGGACTAGCTTCCCCTTCTTCCAAAGTTGTTCCATCATCGGCCAAACCATCCCCAGTACCATGGAGGCTGAGGTGGGTATTATGATCACCTGTAGAAGAAACTGGGATTTTTACTATCTTAAAAGCCAAAAGATCATCTTTCACCGAATCAGTGATATTTAAGCACCTATATAATTTCACTACCCGAAAGTCAAAATAAAGAATGACTATGTCCAAACATAAGAACATATATCGACTATATTATCATTTGTACAGAAGTTGTGCTAAATGTTATTCCCAATTTTCCTTTCACTTCCTTTCTGTTTTTCTCCTAGTTTGTTTTACATTTTAACTTTTAAAAGAATGTCTTAAGATTCTCTGGGTGACATGTTCACAAGCAGACAAAAGAAAAGAACACAGCCATACTTTGGGGTAAATGCTTGTGTATAATTGTTTTAATTAAATTATTCTCATAGTCTGGTGTCATGTATGAAATTGGGCCTCTTAGCATTTTGAAACCTAGACGGCATCCTGAGGCCATGATCAGCCTTACGCATACCTCAGGCTTGCATGCTTCATTCTTGCCTTTGCACTTCAAATTTTTGAGCAAGCGCGATTCAGTACTGTATGATAATAGATACAATGATATAAAACTCCATATAATCACTGAAGAAACTACTTGGATAAGCAGCGAAATGTTTCAAACCAAAAAAGAAAAGAACTCCAGTTGCCATCACTCAACTTCCAGACTACTCAGTGTAATATTTAAATTTAAAATTTGAGAAAGGGGAAGAGGCATCTTAAGTTTGTTGAAACAAGGAACTGATTTATTCATCAAATTTACAGCCACCCATCTTACCAGCCAAGTGAATCTAGGCAGTTTACAGATACAAACTTCATAAATCATGCTTTGAAACTGGCCTATTCACAAACTCACCAACTTTTAAATTAACCACACTTCCTCAGACTTGAATGACATTTTGAACTAAAATTAATATTCCAAAACCTCTCACAACTAGATATGATGGGGATTTCTACAATCCTAATAGTTGTACAGACCCGCTGGGGGGGTATAACCAAGAAGTAGAATCTCTTCTTTGGCTTCCATGGGAAGTGGGGGAACATTTGGGTCATTTTTAGTATTTTGGAGTGTTTAGGGGCAAAATGAGTGGCTTAATCCTTGGATATACTTAATCTTAAAATCTCTGAATCCTTCCCCCAAATGACCCGATTCCTTTCCACTTTTGAAACATAGCCCCAGTGAGGCCATACAAAGGCAGCGATGGCCCTCTAGATGACAGAAGTTGGTATCTTTGTCTATTACAATGTCTGCATGCAGACATTGCAATAGACTAAGATATCCATTCTTATTAATAATCTGAAATGTATTTCAATATTTACATAATGTCGAATGCTTGAGTGAGTTTCTGAGACTTTTTCTGTATGCATGCATGTCTGTCTGCTTGTTGTATTGTTGGGGGTTTATTTTGGAACTTGCAAAATGCTGGACTTAACAAAAAGCATTTTTTAAAGTATCCGTTTAGCTGGAAATGATTGCAGCAAAAACCAAGAAAGCAAATCTGCAAAGCAGATGCGAACTAACCAGATGATAAAATGAAGGCAGGGAATAATGCAACAATACTTCTCCTAAGAAAGATATTCAGAGAATTTCTTTGGAGCCTGCTAGCTGGCTAATTACGGTGATTGCAGAAAGGATATAAACTTGAAAAATCATCTGTTAAACTTCTGCACCACATTCTCTCTTCCTCCTTCCTGAAAGCTAATATCCATTTACAAAAACCATAGAAATTATAGCTCAGTGCTGATGAGTTTTCAACTGCAAGATATAAAACATTTCTTAAAGGGAGGGGAGCCCAGGAGGAATGGTAAACTCTGAAGCCTATCAATTTTTCTTTCCATTTTATTGGTCCAGGCTCAGGCTGTCATCTAATTGCTTTTTCTACAACTCCCACCTCACCTTCCCAAATTAGTTTGTTCTTCTACAAGTTTCATTGCTTGATGATTTTCTTGCAGGGGGAAAAACGTGATACATATTGTTAAGAGATGTAAAACTCAGCAGGCCAAGCAATCTGCTTTTTGAGGAAATTAGCATATGCCAAATACATTTCAATTGAACTAAGGCAGAGGTAGGCAACCTTGGCTCTTTTATGACTCGTGGACTTCAACTCCCAGAATTCCTGAGCCAGCATGGCTCAGCTTGGAAACCTCTCCCTTTTCCCTCAGCATGGCCAAGGTTGCCTACCCCTGAACTAAGGGATATGAACCATCTTCAAGAGTGCTTCATAGCTCAGGCAGTGTGGTTTCTATTTAAAAGAAGACTTAGTTCTTAAAGCCAGTGCTGTCATGGAGCTTGCAACACACATTCCATGCATGCCAGCACTCCCAAGCACACGATAAAACCCAGAATATTATTTAACAGGTGCATGATTCACAAAAGACGTTGGTGACAAAGAACTAAAGGCTGCATTCATCACAAGCCTTGATTCCACATAAGTGTTCTTATAAAGCCTTTTATACAGTTGACAATATCTAATATAACTTATCTCAAGAAGCTTAGAGTAACACCTACACAGTAAAGGCTAACCTACGATGATGCTCTTTGCAAAAGAGATGGCCAAGGTGTGATTTAAATTGATGACTTCTTTACTTCCAACTGATGCTTTCTGTTGCCATACTAAACCACCATTTAACTGGCAGGCAAACTCCAAATCACAACATCCTTCCTCTGGCATCCTTTTAGAATTAATTAATAAAATGACTTGCAGTGGCATACATGCTGTGTTACCTGATGATCTGGTAACATGTACAAGTACAAAAATATGATTGCACACATGTTCCTGGCAATCTACATGCCAACCGACTGATAGAATTACAAACAGAAATAAATATTTTCCCCCTAAAAGTGAGTGGGGCAAACGGGGGCCATCCAAAGAAGATAATTCTTTACAACTCTGTACATTTACATATATTTTCTCTCCTTTATTTTGTGAACATCACAAACTGTACAGATTAACTTTGGAAATCTTCCAGAATATTTCCAAAACAATTGGAAATAAAGTCTTTAAAAAGCTTTACATTCAATTGTTTGCCTCAAGGAGAGAGGAAACATATAGTACCTGCACTCCCCATCATTTCCTAAAGGAGAATTTAGACAAATCAACAGCATATCCTATTGTAAAGAAATAATTTTTGCTTCATTACAGCTTGATAACAACTATGAACTTTGCATCAACAATTTTAAATAAGGAAGTCCAGATGCTAAACAAGCATTAAAACTATAACATTCAAACATGCATGAATTGTAAAGTATATAAAATTTCAACTTTTATTCTAGTGATTTAAATCTCCACAGAAAGCTTCGGTTTTAAGTGAAACTTATAAAAAGAACAACAGATTCTGATCTTTTTGTGCCAGATTCACATAAATGATAAGTTTCTTGATTTTTGTGCCAAGCGCTAATGATTTTTGACCAAATAATAGGAACAAAATCCTGGCAGCTGTTCATGTTCACAGATACTAAAGTTTCACCTTTCTGGACACTCAATTTTAATTGAGACAAAAGAGTCCAAATGTAATCACAAACTAAAGGTGCAATTATGGATAGAAGAAAGAGAAATATTACTGAAGTTAATCTTGGTTCTAAACAAGCCAACCATTCCCAGAGAAATCAAATGTAATCAAAGCAGTAGCCTAGTTCAAACTGCGACATCACACAATTTTAATCACATTCACATGGGATCGAGATAGATTCTGATATGGCCTCAAATCAGTCTCCAAATGAATTTCACTTGTTTCCTCAAATAGAATAAAATAGAAATAAGATGGTGGACTGGATTATATCATTTCAGAGGGGAAGCGTGGCAATCTACACTTCTGAATGTTCATTATGTTTAAGAAAAGCTAGAAGAACAAACTGGTGTGGTTAGAAAGTATACCATGCTTTCTGTTTACTCTTGATTTCAGCCAACGAATCAAGAAGCTAAATCCTAAAAAGACTTGCTGTGTAGAGCAGCAGTCCCCAACCTTTCCGGCCTGGCCTGGTGTGGGTGTGTCAGAAGCAGGTGCATGCACACGCTCAGCTCCATTTCTGCAAGTGGTGCACGGGTGCGCGCGCCCTCCACTCACACAAATGCAACTTCAGTGGAGCTTGGCGCACATGCTTGCCCGCCACTCGTGCGAGTGGAGCTTCATGTGTGCGGGCTTGCCCATTTCTCCCGTGGCCCGGTTTCAAACAGGCGGTGGCCCAGTAGTGGGCTGAGGCCCGGGGGTTGGGGACCACTGGCATAGAGCCTCTACACAGCTCTATCTTGTATACCAATTATGCCTTTCCTAGATTAGAAGGCCCTGCTCACTTTCCCTATGCTTTGGTCATCTCTTGTTTGAACTACAGCAATGGGCTCTACCTTTGGCTGTCCACGAAGACCACCTAAAAACTTCAACTGATCCAGAAGGCAGCACTTTGGGACGCTGCTTGATTATTCTGCATGAACTGCTGCTTTGAGAGCTGCCCTGGTTTGCTTGCAGGTATATTATTGCACTCTCTGAATCTTCTGAATGAGAGGCTAAAGAGACGCAGCATTAACCTGAAGAGCCAGAAGGCAAACAGACGCTTCAGGCAGCTTTGGGAGATAATAAACTTGAGCAGGTGGGACCTGATTCAAATAATGAGAGGATAGATTGTGGCCGGGCACCTAGCTCAAGAACATACCAGTGGAGCAAAGGTAAACAGCACACCTGCTGTGCCAGCACCTGAGCTATATAAGAACAATCTCAGGGCCTTTATACATCTCTGACTCTGGACCCATGTTCCTGTCATTCTTGACCCTTGCCTTGCACTCAAAACCTCAGTTTGATATTCAGACCAGCTTGTATAGTTCTTTGGTGCCAAGACCTTGGGCTATCATGGATAATGCTTGCAGCTACACCTCTGTCTTTATCCTGCTATCACCAGACACACGACTGGGTGCAACTAAAGTTGTTGGATGTTACCATTAAAGGCCAACATGGCTTAAGACCCAGGTAAGTACTAGCACTGTGAAGAAAAGGCTCCATTTGGGTTCCTATCCCTACAGAATGTCATCTGCAACAGACATTGTCAGTCACTGCCCCTCTTTCCTGGAATAACATTACACTGGAGATCATATTGGTGCCAATTTTCTTGGCATGGTGAAAATACCTCTCTTTTTTGGTGAGCCTTTCAGTTATTATGTGTTGAAATTGCTCCCTCCTGCAGAGAGAAGGGGCGTTAATTTAGGGTTGTTCCCTCCAGACTTGGTGATATTTCTTTAGATAGTTTAATATTTGTGCTATGCTCCAAGGAGCGCAGAGATGACAAACAAATGAATTCTAATAATAAATACATGAATTGTCTTTATAAAAGTAGTAAGGTTGGCGGCTAAAACCATTAACTAAGCAATTCTATGGCATGTCACCTGCATGCTTTGCTCAGTTTAAAAGTACTGCTCACTTGCAGCATGCATTTCAGGAATATTAGGTTGTGTACAAAAGGGGAAAGGAATTAGAGAACAATTAGTCTGATTTTGACAAATTCAACTAGTCAGTGGGGAGGGGGTCGCAACCTCTACCCATTAGGATGAAGGCATGATCTGTGAAAGAGTAAGAGAGAGAAGCAACCTGGAATTAAGAGAAACTTCCTGACAGTGAGGACAATTAATCAGTGGAACAGCTTGCCTCCAGAAATCATGGGTGCCCATCACTAGAGATTTTTAAGAAGAGGCTAGATCACGAGTCATAAAAGAGTCAAGGTTGCCTACCCCTGGGCTAGACAGTCACTTGTCTGAGATGGTATAGGTTCTCCTGCTTGAGTGGGGGGCTGGACTAGAAGACCTCCAAGGTCCTTCCAGCTCTATTCTATTCTAAACTAGTCACACAGATTCATGTTCATCCTATGAGACACAAGCAGATCTGAAGCAGTCCTCAAATGGTTTAGCTCATATTCCCATTTGTTCAGTTGTTTGCTTAAATACATAAATGCTATCAATTTTTCTTTGCAAGGAGTGGCAGTAGGTGTTATACCACTGAGTCATCTTTATTTTCAAACACAACAAATATGGTTGACTCAGTCCAGGAATGCAATCTTTTGATTTAGTTACTGAGCATTTTATCTATGTGAAGGGCTAGGTTTAGTTTTCAAGCTCTGTATTATGATATAGCTCAGGCAGAGATCTTCGTTGTTTCTTTACAGCAAGTGTATCTTTAAAAACTTGTTTATCTTAATTTCCTTGCAGATAAAGTTGAGATGTTACTAAGAAATAATCTATATTGCTAACATCATAGTTAAAAGAATTCTATCGGATCTTAGGATTCTTTTTACTCCTAAACTGCATTTCTATTTTTAAAAAGATTTTTAACCCACCTTTTTCATAAACAAATCAAGGTGGCAAGCATACCTAATACTCCTTCCTCTTCCTATTTCTTCCTGGACAACATCCTGTCAGGTGAGTTGGGCTGAGAGAGTGACTGGACAAAAGTCACCCAGACAGCTTTCATACCTAAAGCAGGATTAGAACTCAGTCTCCTGGTTTCTAGGCCAACACCTCACATTATCCTGGAAGACACAAACTCTTTCTTACTGCAGGATATCACTTGTCGACTGCTGCACACTTACCAAAAAACAGGGGCAAGAAATAAACAACAACAAATGAATTGTGCTATCTATAGAAACCACAACATATCTTATTCCTATTTCCAATTCCCAATTCCCAGTAATGTTACACAAATGAAAGTAAGGAGTATTTTTCATCTCTTATTTGCCATTATTACAATTAAACTAAAACGTGTCATGTAAGTTCTTTCACCATTTTGTTATTTTCCTTTTTTTAAATATCTGTACTTCCCAGCAATAAATCATTTCATTGTTGTCAGGTTGAGAATCTGGATAATCAACTAACGCAAAGAGCCTAATCATGGCAGAAATTATTCTTAGTAGAAGCTGCTCAACCCTGAGCTAACTTCAGTGCATTCATCAACCATGGTTATTTCAAACCAATTACTTACTCTGAGCATTCAGGACTCACCTGCATCATTTCAATTAGACTTTTTTTACAAAGACAATATAGCAATAGCACTTAGACCGATATACCACTTCACAGACCTCTCTTAAGTGGTATACAGAGTCAGCCTATTGCCCCCAACAATCTGGGTCCTCATTTTATCGACCTCGGAAGGATGGAAGGCTGAGTCAACCTTGAGCCGGTTGAGAATCGAACTGCTGGCAATCGGCAGTCAGCACAATTAGCTTGCAATACTGCATTCTAACCACTGCACCACTGCGGCTCATATAGTAATTCAGTTACTATTTTCCTCTTAACAGTCAGTGAAGTTCTGCCGATAAAATCCCATGTTTTTTTCCTTTATTACTATGAAGCAAGGAGAGGTTGCATCCCATTTCAAGTCAATGTTCAAGCATGATGACATTTGCTTTCAGAGACTGTACAGCAGCATTGATAACAACCAGGTTAGTTAAAATCTAAACTAAAATCAGGTTAGTCTGATCACTACAAAGCCCTGACAGACCTAATTTTGCAGTTTATAAACCACTAAAAAAAGCAGAAAGCAACTACAGGTAGTCTTCAACATACAACCACAATTGAGATCAGAACCTGTTATTAAACAAGATTAAGTGAGACATGCCTGATTTTTTTTTTTTGGGGGGGGGGGGTTGCCACAATTTTAAGAGAATCGCTGAAGTTGTTAAGTGAATCACGTGGTCATTAAGTGAATTCAACTTCCCCTACTGACTTTGCTTGTCAAAAACCGGCTAGGAAGTTTGCAAGTGGTGATCACATGACCCCAGGGTGCTGCAACAGTCATAAATACATGCCAATTGCCAGGCACCTGAATTTGCATTGTTACCATGGGGATGCTGTGACGGTCGTAAGTGTGATGGCCAGCTGGAAGCTATTTTTTTCGGCGCTGTTCTAACTTTGAATGGTCACTAATGAATGTATGCTTTATCATTTCTCCACACAGCTATATATCACTGAGAGAGGTTTGGGGCCATTAATGTTCCAATGAGCCCAGACTATGAACTACTGACTGGTTATCTGGCCGGCAGCTGGATTAAAATGCATTGCAGCTCAGGTGGAAAAACACAATGAGAGTATCCTTGTAGGACAGAAGGAAAATTATACTTCAACTGAGGAAGATCATGCTAAAAAGCAGCCAAGAAAAGTGACTGAGGCTGGATAACCAGAACATTTAATTAAGTAAGGTACTTTATTTCTTTTTCAGCTCTTTTGTACACCGAGGATGAAAACAAGGAATTTAGATATATGCCAATCAAGGCAGTATGACAACATAGGGGAGTTATTGTCTGAGATTCCTTAATCAACATTCATTAATAAGCTGAATAACAAATCTGTTTTATATATATATACTCTTCCTGCTGGGAGTACTAAATCAATATAAGAAATTGATCTTGTTAAGTGCTAACATTTAATAGAACTGTGCAGGCTTACAAAATGATTCAGAATACCTCTGCTATTCATTAAAGCTCACACCTTTGGTTACACTTCTGTGCAAGCCCTAAAAAAAAAGCTACTATAATTAATCAAATCTTTAAAATAGCAGATCTTTATTACAAACTCTTAAAGCTACACTTTCCCCAGGCTTGAACAGAAAAAAAAAATGTTTTAATGAAGAGAGGAGAGAGGTAGGCTGATGTTGAAGCTGAAGCTCTTCTTCCAAATTATTTCCAAAACATGGAGAGCCCCCTAATAAGCTGGGAGTAAAAATCCAATCTAATGCTAATGCTTTTAACATTGAACAAAAATCTCTGTGCTGAATTAACTTATTAAATAACACTTTTTGTACAATCATTTTGTAAGGAAACTGATTAATGGGGACGGGATAACCCCATTCACAATCCCAAAGTATCAACTAGGGATGTGCAGCAGTGTGAATTTTGAAAGTAAAAAGCTGAATTGGAGCACTCTGGTAGAAACACAAAAGATGTCTGCAGCATCTTAAATCAACATTGCCTTTTCCCCAGGATTAGGGCCTTGCCCTCCACAGCAGTTGCACAATGTGGGAAATGTTTTCTGCCTTCAAATCTGAAATGTTGCACAGCTCTATTATTGATGTCATTTGCATCAGTTAAATAACTACTAGTCATCTCAACTATAAGCCATCCCCTTTCATAAGCCATACTTACAAGATAAAAATCCCAAACAACGGGTACATTTGGGCCAATAGCCCCTTTCAAAATCTAAACCTTTGTGCAGGGCACTCCCCCAAAAATGGGTGCTTCTAGAATGGATACGGCTGACCACAAAACATCATATACCACAGGCAAAGTCAGTACCGAGAGATACACACACACACAATTTTATTAAAACTTTAAAAAAAATAAATACAAATTTTAAAAGAGAAAAATTAAAGTAATAGGTGAAAAAACAGCAAAAGGAAAAAAAAAGGCAAGGCTTCTGGTCTTCTTAACAACAGCTATATTTGTATTTTACCTTCAGGTTACATTATAATTTTCTTCTCTCCATAGTCTACCCTTTCTAATCATCAAACACATAAATCACATGTTTTTTTTTCTTTTTTCCCAGCAAAAAGTCCATAAGGGGTTTCCAGTCACTAATAAACGTAGTTATTAGATACAAATCATTTTTAAAGAATAACTTTGTGGTTTAGGCATGATATGGATGAATTGCTGGAAATACAGATTAAGCTTGAGCCTGATGCTTTTACTCACTTTCCAGTAATATGTTTTGTGTTTAAAAATCATTCAAAAACATTTGAAGAGAGCTTGGTGAGTGCCAAGAATCGTGCATACTGTTGCACTGTGGTGCCACTTTGGGGAGTCAAGATATTTGCTATCCTCTCAAGACAGCCCTTCATTTTTACCACTACCGATGGTAACAGCCAGTCAGCTTCTTAAGAATGGCAACCCAGATCAAAGGTCACCCACACACAAGATTAAGATCAACAGAAATGAGGAGGATGTAACCACTAACTTATCGTCCTCCTTTATTATGGAAGAACTGAGAGAGGCTATAAGGAAGAGGCGGCCACAGAAAGCTGCTGGTTTGGATGACATCCTTCTTGGAATAGATAAAGCAATTTGGACTGAAAGCAAGATAATGACTACTAGAAATGTTTAAGGAATGTTTGGAACAATGTTAAGATTCCTACTGTCTGGTGAAAGGCTAAGGCACAGATCGGCAACCTGTGGCTCCGGAGCCGCATGTGGCTCTTTGAGCCTTCCCCTGCGGCTCCCAGCCTCCTCTGCCATTTGCAGAGACAGAGAGAGGCACTTGCGCTTCCCTTCTCTCTCTCTCTCTCTCTCTCTGTGTAAATTATTGGGCGGAGCTGCTCCCTTTGCTGTGTCTCTGCAGGAAGCAGGAAGGGCAGGAGAGAGCTAGCTAGCCCAGCTATGCTGACTCAGGAATTCTGAGAGTTGAAGTCCATGAGTCATAAAAGAGCCGAGGTTGCCTACCCGAGCTTGTTGGAGAACAGCTTGAAGCCAGCTTGCCAGGTGAGCAGAAGATCAGAGAGAGGAGGGGGGGGGAGGAGAGAGAGAGAGAGAGAGGAGAGAGAGAGAGAGAGAGAGAGAGAGAGAGAGAAGAGACCCTTTTGACATCTAAAATGATTATATATATATATGAAACAGCTGCGATCACACATTGCTCCTAGAAGCACAAGGCCGAAGAGACACCAGCCTGAAGATGACGAATGAGACTTCGTCGAAACGTCGCCAACACTTCCAATTTTACACGGGAGAAAACCCGAATTACCAAAGACCTACATACAATCACCCGTGAAAACCTCAGAAAACACACACACACAAATATATATATATATATATATATATATATATATATATATATATATATATATATATATGTTTTCTGAGGTTTTCACGGGTGTTTGTATGTAGGTCTTTGGTAATTCGGGTTTTCTCCCGCGTAAAATTGGAAGTGTCTTGGCGACGTTTCGTATGTGTATATACATATACACAAACACATATAATAAAGGTAAAAAAGGATATATGCAGTGTTATCTTCATTTTAGATATCAAGAGTTTTGCGGCTCCCAGTGTTTTGTTTTCGGTGGGAAACGGGTCCAAGTGGCTCTTTGAGTGTTTTGGGTTGCCTACCCCTGCCCTATACTATCAAGCATCTTGTGCATTAAGGGAGGCAAGAACCCAGCATCTCACCAAAACGTAAAACAAGAAAATTGGTCATCCCTTCACCAAACATATCTGCATTTACAGGTTAAAATATTTTTCAAAACAAGACTCCGCAAATGAATTTCTACAAATTGCAGTGCTAGAAAGAATCATGAAGGGGAATCATAACTCCTTTGCATTGCTAGATTCATGAGGTATGTAGAAGTTGCATATTTCAACATTTATTTCACTGAGCAAAAGAGTTTTTTTTTACATAAGTTATATAGACGTAAGTTGATGGTAGAGGCAAATACAGAACATTTATTGTCTCCCTGCCCATATTTAACTGCTTCTGTTGATAAAATATCAATTATACATTTCCAAGACATGTAGTTAACCAGGACCTTTGCTCATTACTCAGTGAATGTTTTTTCTTATTAACAGACTGATCAAAAATACCAAACGAGTTTCTACTACAAACCATTTGTATTTATTTGTTCAGTTCAGGTTTGCCTTCTGTTGGGATTGCCCCTCTTCTCATTTGTTATAGTACAAACCAGAAAAGCTTAAACAGCTAAGCAGGCTGAACTCCAGTTCAAATGGAAAGCCAAAATAATATTTACACTCGGATGAGAATGGGATAGAATCAGTCAAACTCAATTTAAAGGATCAGTCATAAACTTTAGGTACTATAATCACGTATAACCTAAAAACTAGATAATTTAACATGAAATTATCTAGAAATATGCTTTAATCTCTATATTTAATAATTAATACATAATAATCTCATAATGCATACAACTAAGTCTTGAATGTGCATATATCTCTCTGTTCTACCAATGTCTCTTTCCTAACAATTAAAAAGGACAAAAGGCAAGAAAATACCAATCCATCTAAAAAAAATTCTTCTAGCTGTATCATTAAATCAGGGTTTATCAGCACATGGTAGCTCTTTAAACTCTTAAGCTTTTAAAACTAAGTGAATGAACAACCAAACTGAAAATGAGATTGAAGTTAAATAACTGATGTAAACTGGGACAAAAAATCCTAACTTCACCCATATGCTGATTTGGGCCTTCACTATAACGTAGTAAGGATATAGGATAAAGTACAGGCAAGTTTAAATGCCTTCCCTTAGGAGAAAATACTAGTAAATTGTGGGATTTTTTAGCTTAGAAAAAAGCTAACTACAATAGTACTTTAATAATGTGTATAAAAATCATGATTACTATGGAAAAGGTAGACAGGAAGAACTCTTTCTTTCTCAAAATATCAGAACCAGGGGTCATCCAATGCAGGAACTTTAGAATAGATAAAATACTTCTTCAGAGAGTATATGACTAGTTGTGAAATTTATTACATTTATTATCTACTTATTAGATCAATATCCTGCTTTTATATAGGACAGCATAACTAATGCTCCCATCCCTTATTTGTTCCCACAACAGTAGCCCTGTGAGATATGTGGGCTGATGGAGTGCAACTGGGCCCAAAGTTACTAAGTTAGCTATGGGTTGCTGAAATATACAAAAACACAGGCCTCCGGCTGCTCCTAGTCCCCTGGCTAAACCCCAACTTTACTTTGGCTTCAATTGTTAATCAACCTTTTGCTTTAACGAATAGCCCTACCATTAAGTCAGGTAAATCAAGGATTTATTGTAACAGAAAGCGCCCCCTACTTCAGTTCAATTACTTCAAAGGTTCCTAGTCAGTCATTGTGCAAAAAAAAAAAAAAATGTGAGCCAAGTAAAACCAAAGGCCCATTTCATCCAATAAGATTTTACCCTAACATATTTTATATATTCCACTTCAAGGGAACTGAGATTTAAATATACATATTGTATGTGTTTTATGCTTGCTTTATAATATAGTAGAATTGGCTTCAGGAACTGTGAAAAATGGATTTGAGCATTACAGTTTACAAGTTCCTATATTAACTAGAGATTACAGCTACACGGTAAAGAGAAATGTTTGAATTCCCCCCAATTATTCCCAGGTAACTGGAATTATATGCCACCACCCTGTTTTTACCCTGCCCCCCCCCCAGAAAAAAACAGATCCTGAGGGTGTAGGGAAGCGAGGGTATAATGATTGAATCACTTAGTACTATAGACATGCTTGAACATTTAATTTTATTAAAATTTTGGAATACAGAAGAGCCACTGCTATCTTCAATGGAAAGTACAGAAGGGATATTTAAATGAACCATTAAAAGTTGCTCTAATGTGCAAATTTGGGCCATGTGGCAAGTTACAATCCAAAATATAACGTGTGTATCGGCCTTATAGGCTTAAATATAGAAAGCAAAGTTCAAGGCTACATGAATGCAATGCTAAAGAATACAGAAGACTTTGAAAAAGATATTGTTGAAAAAAAATCACAGGTTTTATATTTTATTTTTATATTTTAAATAGTAAGTTTAAAGACCTTGTGATAAGATTTCTGAAATCTTTACTTTTAATTGTTCTTTTCTCTTATTCTTGATCTGCTAGAATTAGGTAAATATAACTTTAATTTTAAATATAACTTTAAACCCAGCAAACATGGAATTAATAGGGGCTAGAGAATTTCACTTTTGATTGAAAAACTGGACTATTTCAACCCCCAAATGATTTTTTTTTTAAAATCACAAATAAGTAATAAACTTGTAATCATATCACTTTTAACTTCTCAACTTGAAAACCTGACACCAGTGCTCTGGAAAAAAAATCAGAGCATTGATTAATCCAAAATTATTAATGAGGCGTATATTTGTCTATCATCAGTTTTGTCAAGAGATTTCAAAAACAAAAACCACTTTGATAAATAGTACACTACAAAACACAATTCTTAAAAATAACTATTCTTTGTGCAGGAAACAGTAACTTAAGTCAGGCAATATTTAACCATCAACTCTAAAGTTCTCAAGTGCAGTTGGAGAACATAATGTTTAAGTATCCCCCAAAATGAATGTAAAGTAGAAATTAAAACAAACAAAACAGGCTTTCCAAACAGAATTATTTTCACGGTCCTTATCAAATCTCTTTAAAAAAAACAGCACCAGGTTTTAAGTGCCAAGAGCAGGGGTGTCAAAATGCCGGCCCACAGGCCGGATGCGTCACCAGGAAACCGCGCCCACCCCATTGCCAGCAATGGGGAAAAAGCTCCAATACATAGCGTGATGTCACGAGTTTGACATGTCTGGCCAAGAGCTAGTTTTAAAGAACAAAGACACAAATCTATTGCATCATTCTTTACCTTAAATGTGGAGCGTTTGCAACAAAGTATATACTTTCTACTCACAAATATAGTCCTCAACTTACGACTACAATTGAGCCTCACATTTCTATTGCTAAGTGAGACAGTTGCTAAGTGAGTTTTGCCCCATTTTACCTTTCTTGCCATAGTTGTTAAGTGAATCACTGCAGTTGTTAAGGGAGTAATGGGGTTGTTAACTGAATCTGGCTTCCCCACTGAATTTGCTTGTCAGTAGGCTGCAAAAGGGGATCACATGACCGCAGGACACAGCAACCGTCATAAGTGTGAGTCAGTTGCCCAGTTGCCAAATTTCTGAATTTTGTTCACATGACCATGGAGGATATTGCAATGGTCGTAAGTGTGAAAAACCGTCATGAGTCCCTTGTTTCAGTGGTGTTGTAACTTTGAATGGTCACTAAATGAACTGCTTTAAGTCGAGGACTACTTGTAGCTATTTTAAAGGGTAAATCTTTATGCTACTCTGAATGTTAAAGACATTTCAAAAATAAGAAGATCATAGCTGTCCTAATCTGTCCCATGTTTTAGCTATTTATTTAAAATTATGCATGCCCTCTATTGCTGAGTTAAAACAATTAGTGCTATAGGGATCATCAGCATTAATACTGGTACAATTACAGAATTATTAGTGGTCCTTAAGAAAAGGAGAAAAATTGCAGGACTTAGGCCACGGCTGTCAAACTCAATCGTGTCACGTGATGTATCATGACGTATAGCGCCTTTTTTTGCCTTTGTGGAGCTGGGGTGGGCATGGCCTGCGTGTGACACATCTGGCCTGCGGGCCACCAGTTTGACACCCCTGACCTAGGCCAAAAACATAGGACATTCACAGAAATGCACATATTTTTCAAACTGAGCACTGCACCTGGCATTTAACTGATATGCCATCAACCACTCTCTCCAAAATGGGTAGGTCCATGATAAAGTGGGTGAGATCAAACATTACTGAAAAGTTTCTGAATAATATGGGGAGTAGTGTGTCTGCCTTCAAGTCAGTGTTGTCTCCTAGCAACTGCCTGAACTAGTTGCTGCAGTTTTCTGAAAGGATTTGCCATTACTTGCTTCTTAGGGCTGAGAGACAGGGACTGGCCCAAGATCACCTAGCTGGTTTTGATCCAGCGGGTTGTTGTTGTTTTTTGGTTTGTAGCCTGATGCTACAAACGACTACTGATGCTACAAACGACTACTGCACTAAACTGGCTTTTCTACAAAGAGTAACTCATATTAAAAATAACCATTTGGTGGCAACTACAGGCATATTGGGGCTTCAGCCAAGCCTTTGTGGACCGTGTGGCTGTAACTGGGAAACCTTACACTTCAGAAAACCTTACAAGCCAACACTTTCTGGTTTCCAATTCTGATTACCAAAAGTTTTCTAAAAATTAGAAGGCTTAGAATATTTTTTTCTGAATTTTAAAAATGTAGAATTCATCACAAATAAGTGTCACTGGATTCCAATACTGTATAGTTTGAGGCCTAACACACAAAAATTCATAACTGAAGCTCAAAATGTAACAACTATAATGTAATGCAAGCTTCCTGACCCTCATCTTCTCAGTATTTATTGGATTTCTCATTCACTAATTCTTATCCAGGCTGGTCAGTTTGGGAAATTGCTATAAAGTAAGCAAGTAAGCAAGAATGAATGACACAACACTGAATTTCATCCCTACATTCACAGAAGCAACAGAACTAGGAGCCACATCCTTGCAACATATACATTGCAATGAAAAAAATCCAAAGTTCTATACATGATGAAAATGAGAAGCCCATATAACATTACATTTGCTTAATAGTATAAATCTTTGACTATCCTGAGTATCAAATACTCTGATCAATAATATAAATTAAATAAATATGCCCACACCCCATTTTGTTCTGAAAGGCAACTTTATTCTGTTATCCTCATCCATGCAAAATCTGCAACACAGTGGAGGGATGCCTGGCCTTTCAGTTACCCCACTTCAAACATTTTCAATACAACACACAATGATTTAAAAGCACATTCTGTACTACTTTCACGGGTCAATAATTTCTTAGCATTAAGAGATGTTTTCAGCCATTAAATTCATCTTATTTTAATTCTCTAGCATTAGCGTGAGTTCCAATTCAGCGTTGTAGAATAAAAACTTAAGGTTGTCCATCCAGAAATTACCCTGAGATCAATGGCTCTTTTGATTCAATGTGTATGCGTTATTTCCCTACTACATTTAAATTATTTCTTGCATTTTCCTATCTTTTTTCCAATTTTGTATGTGCAATCCTCAAATCACAAGAGTTTTACTTATAAATGTTTACTCCTCCACCCCCAGAATTATTGAATTAGGGAATCAGCAATGCATAAACCATTTCAAGTGAACTCTGGAAACTTATGAACTCAATGATCTCTAATGGTTTAATCATCTTGTGTTACACTATGCAATAATAAAGACCAGAAGAAGGGGAAAAAAGACCTCATATGATTAATGAACATTTTGCAGAGCCAATCACTTGGCATTTGGGAGAATACAACACCATAAGACCCTTAGACATAATATATTTTAGACTCTTGGTTTTTTGTTCAGTCTTCTTTACTCTTGATGTCCCCGGTGTTATGACTTTGATTCCAAGGGATTTGCCAGATAGGGATTCTGAAAGTTGTAATTCCAATACATTTGGAAGATAACTAATTAAGAAAGGCTACAGCAGATCCCAGAGGATCTGTTTTTTCAATTTCTCACATCCACCATTCACTCAATCCTTTCAGAGATATTCACATATGGGATGCAAATGTATAGAAGCTGCTGCCTAACGGGCCTTATTCTATATGGCTGCAATGTGTGTCACAATGTTACAGCCTTAAAATTCCTTCCATATGTTTCATCCAACTGGGAAGTTGTATGACAGTTAGATTAGCAGATGCCAATCTAGCCCTCTATGCAGGTTACTACACCCACTACCAAATGAATTTTGAGGCTCCACACATAAATTGGGGATTGGCCACACAGTGCATGCACAAGGTTGCCATAGTATACTGTACGTGGTCCTTCCACTAGTTGACATTGACAGGATCCTAAACTTGTATGAAAATTTAATATTTATACATTTTCTTTGAAGTGGCCAAAATCTCATGGAATTACCCCAAGATAAGCAAAGTGGGAGACTTCTGTCACATTGCCACAAGACCTTATTTCAAAATGGTTCTGGGATCAATTAGTTTTTCTATATACAGTACCTAATCATGCTAGATGACCAACTCTTCACATAGTGATAAATAGAACACAGTGACAGTCAGTTACCATTCATACCATGAATGGCCATCTAAATCCAGCTTGAACATTATTTCGTAGTAAAATAGAGCACAGATCCCCCCCCCCTATTTCTGCTCTAAGGACCCAACAGGAGCATATAATGTTATAACTGACAGTTCTTGGCAGAATTATTTTTTAAAAAAATACAGCAGATATTACAGATATCTCTCTTCACTATACAGGTAGTCCTCGACTTACAACCACAATTGAGCCCAACATTTCAGTTGTTATGTGAGACATTTGTTAAGCGAGTTTCCCCCCATTTTACAACCTTTCTTGCCACAATTGCTAAGTGAATCACTTGCAGTTGATAAGTTAGCAATATGGTTGTAAAGTGAATCTGGCTTCCCCATTGATTTTTCTGGTCAAAAGGTTGCAAAAAGTGATCACACGACCTTGAGACACAGCAACAGTCATAAGTATGAACCAACTGCCTAGCATCTGAATTTTGATCACATGATCATGGGGACGCTACAATGGTCATAAGGGTGAAAAAAGATCACAAGTCACTTTTTTCAGTGCCGTTGTAACTTTAAATGGTCACTAAACGAACAGTTGTAAGTCAAGGACTATCTATACTTTTAAAGTTCTGAAGGCAGTCCCTTCAGCTTTTGAGATTCATATAACCTTAAAAGAAAAATGTGAAAACCCTGTTATTTCTTGACATGAAAATTTTAAGAACTAGAAATGCGGTTTTTAGCTTGTTTTTTTATGTCCAACCTTCAGTATACGTTATCTTCCAATTTATTTCTTCCATGATGAAAACTTTGTTTTTAATAGCAATTTAAAGTGAACAACATGCATGGAAATCAACAACAGGCGCTCTGAAAACCTCCTACTTACCAGTGGCATTGGCTATGGTGAGAGGAAGCCCTTGCAGCTGATGAACCTGGATGCCAGATCCCAGGGCCCCAAGGTTGATGGTCTGAAGGCCTGGTACGGAGGATAGCTGAGCGGCATTTACAGTGACTGTGCCGCTAGGTAGAGAGGCAGAAGCTATTGGTGTGAGCGTGCTGGTGCTCCCAGTTTGCCCCAGGGACACCCCCTGTACGGGAGCCAAAGCGATTGTCTGAGCTTGCGGATTCTGGACCTGAAGATTTTGAAGTTGAATCGTTTGCCAGCTGACCTGTCCATTTGGCCCTACGGTGGGCGTTCGAATAAAGATTGGACCAGTGTTGGGGAGTGCCTGGATCTGCAGGTTCTGCAGGGCATCTTGAGTAAAGGTCTGGCTGCCTTGTCCTCCTTGAACAAGTTGAGGCTGCACCAGGATCTGCTGGTGGTGGTGCTGCTGGTTTTGATCAATATCTTTCTGTTGTTGGACCGCAATCCCTGCAATTTGCACAGCATCGGCATTCTGAGTGCTGTTTGTCCTCTGCGGTGTCTGCACCTGAACGTTTGTTCCCATACTGCCGCTGGTAGAAAAATTCATGATGCCCAAATTACTTGTGGTGGTAGTGGTGCTGTAGTTGTTAGCATTGGTGAAAAAGGAGACAGTATTGGCCTGAGTCGCAGCCACGCTGGAGGAACTGATTGAAACTGGTTGAGAGCTATTCTCTGGAGAGCTAGAATTGCTCAGAGTGACTGAGTGAGACGTGGGAGCCAAACTGGCAGCAAGGCTGTTAACAGGCAATAAGGTGATATTGCCGTTCAAAGCCAGTGGGACGTTAGTGACATATTGTGTTTGCCCTGAGAGAGTATTTACTCCCTGAATGGGGACGGCCTGCTGCAAAAGATTTGGCATGGCAGCCAAGATGTTGCCTGTGCCAGACCTGTTTGTAATGAGCTGCTGGTTAGTTCCTGGGATTATTTGCAGTTGGCCAGAGGCATCTTGCTGGACACTAACTTGAGTGGGAGCAGTGGCAAACTGCAACTGTTGACCATCCACAGTTTGAAACTGGGGAATCACCTGATACTGAATATTAGGCAACACTCCTGATAACCCCGTCAGAACCTGCTGGTTCTGCATATTTGGGTTGGCAGCAACCACATACTGCCCAGTGGTGGCAGCTCGGTTTTTGGATGATGAATCGTTCTCTTCATTGCTGTTATTCCCCAGATCTTTGGGAGAATCAGAAGCTCCAGAAGCAGTGGAAATTATTTGCCAGCCATTTGCATTTTGGGAGATTTGAGTTGCAGTGGCAAGGTCCAGTTCACCTGAGCCTCCCTGTTGCCCCTGTAAACCATCAGAGTTCTCATTGGGAGATTCAATCCTGCTGCATGTGGCTGCTAGCAGGGCCAGAGGAGAAGGCTGAGACTCCTGTCAGGAAATAAAAGAACAAGAGAGGAGTCAAGCATCTGGCCATCCCAGATGACCTTACAAAACAACAAGGGAGCACAAGAAAGCAGCCAATTAATAGATGATTTGCCAATCTCCTACAGCAGGGATTGTACACTCTGGTCTAATCAACATAAGACATCAACAACCAACATCTAATGAAATACATTCCTCATCGCTCAGGTTAAGACTATTTTACTCAGAAATGTTTACTTTGAACTTGGGTTAAACAATTTTACACTCCAACTATCTTTCAGGAGGAAATACAAATTCCAACACTCACAGAAATACTAATAAAATTTTGATGAACCCGTAATCTAACCTGTCTTGAATTTACTCACCCCCTAACTCAAGAACCGTAAGATTATCATCACTTTCCAAGTGTGACTTTAATTATAGAGGATTGCAAAAATACTGAAGTTTTTTTAAAACTGCAAAAATAAGTAATCCACCTTTTTCAAAGAAAGAGAAGAGAATATTCCACCACCACATATATTAAAAACCAAAGGTATCTTTCTACTGCAAAATGTGATTTTTTCCCCCCCAACTGATCTCTTCTTCTCAGAATTCTTACTTACCTGGGCCTCGCAGTTTCCTCCATCATTACCGCAGCCTTCATCCACCCTCTCAGTCTTGACAACAACCATGTCTTCTGAAATATCATGATCTGCGTAGAAATTAGAGGATAAGAAAGAAAAAAGAATAAAAAAGAGTTAAATAAATAATATAAAGCATGTAGTTTTTCAAGAGGAAGCAGAAAGGCACAGAACTAATTTAGCATTAGATCCTCCCATGCTATGTACCATATTGTGCAGCAAGAGATCTCCAGCATTTTTTATTTATTTAAAAATACAGATTTAAAAATGAAGGCCTTCAGCAGACGCTAAGTAAAGTGGTAAAGTGATATTACCGGTAACACAAAGTAAAGCATTGTGATTATAGATTATGCACTTAGTGATAGACTTTGGAGATACATACACAAACACACATTCGTACATACATACACACACATATACATACACACACACAAAATATACATACACACATATTGCATTTAGAATGTCTTTGAAGTAATCTAGCACCATAATGAACTACACCAAAGTTAAGATCCCTAGGAGGAAAAATGGTAAAGAGAAAACAGAAATTAAAAATGTCAAAAAAGACACTGTAATCCAATGAGCAATTCAAATGTACCTACAACAATCCTACGTTCACATTTTTAATAAATAGTGAACAAGCCAAACCATCTGTTTAAAGAATGAGAAAAGATACAATATACCACTCTCCAATCTTTCTGAATAAAGGTCAAGATATACGTTAAGTACAACAAAAACTATGATTAAAATATAAAGAGCAACTTTGCATTAGCATACCGGATAAACTGTAGGCATTGCACATCAACGAAGAAAATAAAATGGGGCAGTGTGACCATCAAGAATTGTTAAGACTAGGAATAAAATATCAAAAGAAGGTCTCTTATGACCAAATCAGATTTTACTATTAATTGCTACAATATACATTCACAACATTCATAAAAAGAAAACACTCTGGGAGAAGGTACGGATCAAAACTGCTACTAGGCGGATATGGGTATTGCATCATATTTACAGCCTCTCCCCTCACCCTGCACCGCCTTGGCGCCACTTCCTCATCCGATGATGCAAAACCAGCCGGATTTCAAGGTTCAGAAATGTATATTAAATAAATACCAGAGATCTGTTTACAACTTTTTTTTTTGCAGTGTCCCTAACTAGTGTCTTTCTGTGGTAAAGGTGGCTAGACATCTTTAAAAACCTATGTCATGAAAATACTAGGTTTTCTCCGAAGTGTTGCTATTATTAAAAAAAACCCAAAAAAAAAAAAACACCATCGCCACCTCGGCAGCTCTCTTTATAAACTCCATCTCTGCATGGCAGAGCAGTCCGGGGCTATGAAAGGGGCTCTCTGGGTAAAGGCAATGCAAAACGCATCGGATTGCTGGGAGGAAAGGGGAAGTAGTTGCATGAGTCACTCCCAAGGGGCGTAGGAGTATGCAAACTTCTGACTTGCAGCTGGTTCAATACGGAGCTCTGCACCAAGTGTACACAAAGCAAAGCCTGCCAAACATAACGATTTCCGAGTTTAAATTCCTCTTTTAAGTTAAGGACTCTTTAACTAGTCTCCAGCCTCCCCACACGCCAATGTTAACAAAAACGACGCCCGCCTCCCCTTTGCGTCGGAATCTGAGAGGGAGGAAAGAGGCCTAGCAAATCTGGAGTTGTTGCCCCTAGGGGGGTTGCCTTTTTCCTCCTCCTTTTTTTCTTAAGAGCAGAGGCAAACCTACGGAAAAGTGGATTTCTTCATATTTTGGGGCATGGTACCAAACAAGGCCTTACTTTTATCGTTTCTCAGAACTGCCTCCGGCCTTCCTGGAAGCGCCACGGCTCTCCGGAACTACCGAGTTTCGCCCCTTCCCCTCCCCCCGCCATACGTAGTCGACGGCTTAACCAGGTTCAGCCGGGGGAAAGGCACTTTGCATATGGCCCGAAGTTCTCTCTCCTCGGCCTTCTGAAGCTTTGAGGCGACGGAGCAAGGATTCAGGAGTGGGGGCCGGAGGGGGGGGAGGGTCGTGGAATAGGGACACATACATACACAAACACACAGAGAGGCTTTTCTTTTTAACTTGCTACTTTCTCTCCTGCCTCCTTCTCCGGCCTCGCCTGCGTTTCCCTCCCAACCTCGGGCAGCACCACCCGAGAGAGGTAGACGGAGGATCCATCCGGCTCCGCCGCTTCTTTCCAGCGGAGAAATTCCAGCCCCCACCTGGTCCCGCCCGATCCTCCTCCTCCCTGAGGCGACTTGCCCTCCCATGGCCGCTTCCTCCACCCTCCATCGCAAGCCCCGCTCCCCTCCTCGGGGCCCCTCCCCCCAAAGGCTTCCCCTACCACGGCTCCTGGCTGGCTTCCCCTCCCCAGAATCGTTACCCCTCCCCCGTTCGGATCCCCCCGCCCGGGGGGCTGGGCGGGGCGGGGCGGGAAAAGAGAAAGAAGGCGGCGCCCCCCGCCCGGCCACGATGGTCCCTTCCTTACCGCTCATGTTGGCTGATGGGGAAGGCTAACCTAAGTGGTGCCGGAGGGGTGGGCGGGGCGGGGGCAGCGAAGTCGGTGACGAGGCAGCCTAACCCCACCGGTGACCGCCAAAGGGTTGGCGAGGGGAGGGAGCTGCGCCGACACGGCCCAAGCCCAGGAACACGCCTCCTGCCGTTCTGCCCAATCACGAAGCCTGAAAGAAACTCCGGAAGGCCGTACTGCCAGTGAATGACGTGTCCTCCAACTATTCAAGCAAAGCAAGGCGGGGCTTGGCGCAGGAATGATGGGGGGGGTGAAGAAAATTGAAACAGATTACGCTCGGTGGTGGCACCTCTTCCAGGAAACGCCTCTGAGGGAGGCTCCACCCAATGGAGAGAGGTGGAGCTTTTGACCGAGAGTTCGAGTAACACGGGCGAGGAAAGGACGAAGAGACAGGAATAACTGACGTCGCGGTCTGCCAATCGGCTGTCGCGCGAAGTTTTCGGAAGCTTCACGCGTATAATGAAATCGTCCAATTTGACTCGTGACCGACCTGCTTGTAACCCAATCAGAGCTCAAGAAGGCCGCGCGAGGTTTCCATGAAAGAAAAGAAGGCGGAGACAGGACAGGAAATGACATGCGCAATCAGCTACGGGGAGCGTAGTGAGGGAAAGATGCCTTTCGGAGTGATTAAGCGTTGAGGCGAAGGGCAGCAACAACAGGGAGGCGGAAACCTGCCTACTCCAATGAGGGACGCGGGCGGCCTTAAATTGGCCAATGGGGATGACGAAGCTCGTGGGCCTCAGCAAAATGTGACGGATGTGGTGCCATTTTAGCTCGGATGTGAAAAGGGAGGTTCCGCTTTTGCCTCCATTTAATGAAGGTGTTGTGTAACGGCTAGTGACGCTTGAGCTTTTTTCTGGGAATTGGTGAAGTGGGGTTGGCATCTGGCCACCGATTCAGTTCGCTAGAATTTCTCTCTCTTACCTGTCAGTGCAAGAAAGGTGGGGGGGGGGGAAGAGCGATTGGCGTACACAATACTGAAGCTTTTGCTTGCTCCTGTCAGTAAAGCATACGTTTTCAGGAAAACAATAAGTCTCCTGAAGGAGCACTTTCCACATTTTGAAAGAGATTGTTTAATGCGTCATTCGTTGCCACTACAGTTCATTTTTTTTAAAATGAACACTTTTTAAGATGCACGATCCTATTTGATTGATGTATTGTGGCATACAGTGGCACCGTAATTCTAAACAAATCCGTTGAGAAATAGGTCCCACTTTTTTTCTGCAGTACTTTAGCATTATTGGCTCCATATTGACTCTGGGCCAGTTGGAAATAAATGCTAGCCCTAAACACACCCTCTCCCCAGGTTAGGGCCTCTTGTTCACTGGTACACAACACATTGTTATACAGCATCACAGTCTGGTTTAGAAGCATCACTGCTTCAGACAGGAAGGCAGTGCAGAGAGTGGTGAGGTTGGCTGAAAAGATTATTGGCAGTTCCCTCCCTTCCATCCAGGACATAGCACATAAGCGTTGCTTGAGCAGGGTCCGTAAAATTGTCTGGGACACCACATCCTCTTCACAACCTGTTTTCCTTGTTGCCTTCCGGGAGGAGGCTCCGTGGGATCCGAAGCAGAACATCCAGTTTCAGTCACAGTTTTGTTCCATACAGTACTGTATTAACCTTGTGAACTCTATAAAGGTTCCTCCTTCCGTTATGTATTAAAGATGGACAGTGATTAATATTTATATGTTACTTATATGTAAGGGTGTAGGTCTATACATATGTTGTATATAGTATGTTTAAATGTGTGATGTATATGTAGACTTCGAGAGCAAGCAACTAAATTTCATTTTTAATGTGTGCCATTGTGCCCACAGTAAAAAATGACAATAAAGGTCGGTTGGTCTGTCGGTCTGTCTGTCCGTCTGTCCTATAAATGCTATAAATCAGGTGGCAAAATCTTCCCAAATGTACTAGCTCAAAAGTTGATGCCTTGCTATATATGTGTACATTTTCCATTAACCAGATTACCAATATTTTAATATTGGTTCTAATAATAGATATATAATAGTTTTTCAAATTCAATGCCTACAAAGTACTACTTTAAGCTACAGAAAATGATTTTGGATGCTGAATGCAGCCCGACACACTGTGGTTTAAGATGGGGTCCCCAACCTGTGTGCCCTGGCCCACTAGTGGGCCGCAAGGGGTTTGTAACTTGGCCACAGAAATGGCCGGTGAGCACGTACGCATGCATGTGCATCCTCAGATAAGCAGCGTGCACGCGCATGTGCTCCATTTGTGTGAGCGCAGGCGCACATGCACACCACTCATGCAAATCAAGCTGCGCGGGCGTTTACTGGGCACTTGCGTGAACCATCCCCTCCCTTGCCAGTCCACAAAGCCAGAAACGTTGGGGAGCTCTGGTTTAAGACCACTGTTCCTTTAGCCTCAGAAAAGTGTGCCTGCTGACACTTTTCAAACCAAACTCCCGCCCTGTTTTTTATTATTATTATTATTTAATTGAATAGGAACTTAGAATACAGGAAGCCTATCCTGTATTTCCAATAATGTTTCATGGGCCCTCATAGATCTCAAAGGGCTTCTTAGAAAATAGATGGTAGGTGGCTACACAGGTTCAAAAAAAGTGTACCTATTTAATAGGAAAAGCAATAACCTGCCAGTATAGGTAGTACAGTATACTGTGTCTTCCTCCATAGGTCAGTTGGCAACTTTTCCATAATACAGTACGTGGGGAAACGTGCTGGCCCTATGCCATATAAACTAGGATTGTAATTGCAATGTTCAGAATTCCCTAATGAAACTTAGGATAACTTTGGATCAGTAACCATATTTCAGTTTGTTTTACCTGAAAAGTCAAATAAATAAAACAGAATAGAAAGATTTACATATGCTTCCTGTTCTTTGAAGGAAATGTGGGTAATAAAGTTTGTATGCAAAAGAATATGAGAGCCAATTTGCTGTAGTGTAAGGCATCAGGCTAGAAACCAGGAGACCGAGTTCTAGTGCCCTTTAGGCATAAAACCAGCTGGCTGACCTTGGGCTAGTCACTTTCTCTCAGCCCTAGGAAGCAGGCAGTGGCAAACCACTTCTCAAAAACCTTGCCAAGAGAACTGCAGGGACTTGGTCAGGCAGTCTCCAAGAATCAAACATGATTGAATGGAAAAAATAAAAATGGAAATACTTATCTGTGTAAATGCATAGGATCTTAATATTGATAGAAAAGTAAGGTGGGAACCTTCTGTTTTAACAATTGTATTTAACAGTAGTAGTATTTAAACCTACAACTCTACATTTCATTGATGAACAGAGGACTATACTAGAAATTACGTAGAAAACCAAGCATACTAACGGTTCCAGAGGTAAAATGCTAGATTTGATTCTTGAAAACCTGAATCCTTATTATAATGCTTTCAGAAAGGCATTGTTTCTACTATTTATATAATAAATAAGAGCAATCTGAAAATTATCTGAAATTAAATGGTTATTAAAAGTGTATTCCTTTAGCCTTCCAAGTGTGTTTTGAATTATTGGATATGATCACATTGAAGTAAATAATACAAAGCCCTCTTCAGTAATGTGGTGATCTTTAGAGGAACAGGAATGATCAGTACTCAATTAATAAGGCTGCCTTGGAGTTTCCCTGTGATTGGATCCATATGATAGTAAGATAACCTTTATTGTTATTTTTTTACTGTGGGCACAATGGCACACATCAAAAATGAAATTTAGTTGCCCGCTCTCAAAGTGAAACATACATGACACACACCTAAACATACTATGAACAACATATGTATAGACCCACATCCCTACATATACGTAGCAAATAAATATTAAATACTGTCCATCTTGAATATATAACGCAAGGAGGAAGCTTGAGAGTTCGCAAGGTTAATGCTGTATGGAATGAAACTATGACTGAATCTGGATGTTCTGCTACGGATACCACGAAGCCTCCTCCCAGAAGGTAACAAGGAAAACAGGTCGTGAAGAGGATGTGTCGTGTCCCAGATAATCTTACGGACCCTGCTCAAGCAACTCTTCTGTGCTATGTCCTGGATGAGAGGGAGGGAACTGCCAATGATCTTTTCGGCCATTCTCACCACTCTGCACCGTCTTCCTGTCTGAAGCAGTGATGCCTCTAAACCAGACTGTGATGCTGTATGACAGGATGCTCTCGATCGTCCCCCTGTAGAAAGTGGTCAAGACAGGGGAAGGAAGATGTGCTTTTCTCATGCGGCGCAGAAAATGCAGGCGCTGCTGTGCCCGCTTTACAAGTTTCTCATTGTTGAGCGACCAAGTCAGCCTACTTGTTAGCTGCACATCCAGGAATTTGATGCTGGTAACCATCTCCACAGGTGCATCATTAATGCACAGAGAAGTGTGGCTGTGTCTGCCTTTTCTGAAATCAACAATGATCTCTGGTTTTTCTGGTATTTAAAACTAGGCTGTTTTCCTTACACCAGTTCACCAACCCCTCAACCTCCTTGCAGTAAGCTTCCACCTTGTCATCCTGAATAAGGCCCACTACTGTTGTATCATCTGCGAACTTCACAATATGGTTGGTGGCAAACCTAGCACAACAGTCATGGGTCAACAGGGTGAACAGCAGCGGACTTAAGACGCAGCCCTGAGGAGAACCTGTGCTCAAGAAGATAGTATTAGAGGTATTTGTTCCAACTCGCACGTATTGGGGCCTGTTGGTAAGAAAATCAAGAATCCAGTTGCACAAAGGAGTGTTTAAGCCTAAAAGGCCCAGTTTGTCTACTAGATGCTGGGGAATGATTGTGTTAAACGCCAAACTGAAGTTGACAAACAACAAACGCACATGAGTATTTCTTTCCTCTAAGTGCTTCAGGCTCAGATGGAGAACGGAAGAAATAGCATCCTCCGTAGAGCGATTTGGTTGGTAGGCAAACTGAAGCGGGTCAAATGCTGGCGGGAGGCTAGATACAATAGTGTCCTTTATCAGCTTCTCAAAGCATTTCATGATGGTGGATGTCAGTGCAACTGGACGGTAATCATTGAGGCCTGTAATTGTGGACTTTTTTGGCACTGGCAAGATGATGGCCGTCTTAAAACACGATGGGACCATTGCCTGCTGCAATGAGAGGTTGAAAATATCTGTGAGAACACAAGCCAGCTCCTCTGCGCATTCCCTGAAGACACGTCCAGGCATGTTATCTGGGCCTGCTGCTTTCCGAATGTTAACTGTCTGCAGAGTTGTTCGGACAGAGATGACATCAAAGCTTGGCACTTGCTCATCAGGATGGGGCACAGCTTTCCTAGCAGGAGTGCTATTTGATGCCTCAAATCTACCAAAAAATGCATTCAGTTTGTTTAGGAAGTCTGTGTCATCCTTGCATCTCGATGGAGCCACCTTGTAATCCGTAATGGCCTGGATCTGGTATAGGGCCTGACTGTTTGAAGGTTTGTTTTTCTCATAGTTTCTACCCATCCTGTAAGATCTGACAGATTTGGCATGTTCCATGTTCTATCTATTAAGCAATGCCATCTTCCATAAAAGGTATCAAATCCTTTCCAAAAAGAGGCAAAAGTATCTTCATGGCAATTAGGATGTACAGAGCTGATCCAGTATAATTTGTAGGTATATATATATGTGTAGGGAGTCAGCACCCCCCCCCCAGAGAGTGAAATATTTTGGGGAATATTTTAAAAAGGCAGGATAGAATATTTCCCCTGAAGGAGAAATGAAGGTAAAATCTTAGGCAGAAAAAGGCCCCAGTCTCCCTTTCCTCAGGCAGAAACCCAAGGAGGCCATTCTTTAGAAATGCAGATTTGGTAATCCATTCAGAAAGACTGGTGCACACTATTCATAAGCAAAATGCCATCAGCCTCCACAGCTGATGGGATTAAGAATTTACATTCCCCTACCCAAAATCCAAGGACAGGACATGACCTTTAGGACCTAATAGGATTAACCCACCACCATTAGAATACCAAAAGGGCACACTCAAGTTCAGGTCAAAGTACATTGCACAGGAACAGGCACCTCAAATACAAAGCCCAAAGAATGTATAAAAGCCCACCCACTCTCAACTCCATTTGGTCAGCCACCCCAGAAACATGCTGCTGTCACTGAAGTTTCTGGCAACTAAATAAAGAGACCTCCTTTCCAAAATGCCTGCCTTCAACTAATTTCTACAGCGTCCTCCCGGCTTGGAACAGGACCTGTTTTTTCTTTCTGACACATGGATCAGTAAACTTTAGTGCCTGGCCATTTGATTTTTTTTCAAGTATTCATCTTTTGGCACCAGGGTTCTCCCACTGTCAAAGAGCTCTCTCTCCCATTTCATTTGCTACGAGCAAATCCCTAAACTGCCAAGGCTTGGAGGATTGACAAAAATATGTGTGTATTTGTAGGGTGGAAGGCATCGCTGTACCCCAATTCTCCAATCTGATTGATATGCTCTGTGACATCAGAGGACTATTGAGGGAAGGGGGAACCGGCTCTTTACTTCACATAATAAAACTTCCCCCCCCATCCTTCAGACACTGGAAGAGCTAGCATCAAACAGACTTTGCTTCCCTTTTTACTCTTCCCTGACTTTTCTTGCCATGGTTGGCAGGAAGATTTAAGAAACAAAATTTCCTTTGTTCACCACTGCTTCTCTTGGTCTTGGTGGCAGGAGAAATTGGGGTGCGTGGAGTGGGGGATAAAGCTGCCAGAGAACCACTCTGGCTGCCAGTTCTCTTATCCATGCCTGAATGATCAGTGTGTGTGGCTGGAGAAGTGACAGCAGAAAACATGGCAATCATCTGCTTCCAGTAACTGGCACCAGAGAAGACATGCCTGGCCTGTCTTTCTTCTCCCTTCTGCCTCTTGCATGAACAGGGGCCCTCTTTTGCTTCACTCCTGAGGCAGAACAGAGTTTGGAAGTGTGGTCAGTGCATACCTTTTACTGTCTCCTGCACTGGGGAGCTCTGTTTTGATGTTGCCTTATAGCTCTCTGACTGAGCTAACAGTGGCTGGCAGGATTGCATTCCCTAAAAAAAATGGCTGTTTCGTGGCAATATTTACAATTCAGCCAAACCATCAGCAGATGAAGCAATTCCAGCTACTGTACTGCATCTCTTTCAGGAAATAGTTTTAGTTGTGAAGTTTATAAAGGCAGAGGTCACTCCCAGAAAAACAAGAAAAAAAAAGGCACTTGCTCCTCCCCTTCCTTGAAAAAGAGAGTACTGTAGGACCTTTGCCAGTTGCATTGCAGATTCCTGGAACCAATCTCCAGATTTGTAGTTTGGAATTGCTTTTAAGAGCTTGCAAGCTAAAACTGGATTGGACATGGTAATAACTCAAAGTAACCTTAATCCAAGCTCTGTCTTGTTGACTACTGCAAAATGTATGAGAAAGAATAGTTGGAGTAAGTAGAAACTTGCCTCTGGAAGATCCAAGCATGATCTCTAGGTCTGGATCTGCCAAGCCATCTAGAACCTGCTGCTTGTTTCCAGTTCTAGTTTGGCAACAGCAGGGTTTGGCTTACCACAGATTTTGTCAACTAGATGGCTGTTCAGAAGCATTTGACTAGTCTGAAGTTATTGAGTCATAATTGCAAATAATTGCCTGTTTACTAAAAATACAGATTTTACCTAACATCTTTTACAACAATTATATCTCCCTGGGGTGACAGAACAGAGTTAAGATGCCTTCCTCTGTTATTATTGCATTAAATAATTATAATTGGGGAGAGAGGAAGGATATAGTTTGTGAAAAAGGAATGGAAATAGAACCATATCCTATTCATTTTCATGGGGACAAGAAAGAGACTTATTTTGTAATTCTTGAATCCAATCAATCCAAGCAGTTGCATACAGTTATGCTAAATTACAATGAAATTGTATGAACTAAAATCTATAATTAGAAGTGTATTTTATCCCAATTTAAATTGTGTTCCCACAGCAGCACTCTATACATTGCTTTTCAGAAGTAAGTCCCATTAAGTTCATTTTGTCTTGTTTTCTAGTAAATGTGTAGAAGTTTAGCCTAATGTTGCTGAAATTATATTTTAGTTTAGGCATGTTTATGCTATTGATTTCTGCATAGTCATTTATTTTAGGATAGATATGTTACTTTTCTTTTTAAAGATAATCATAAAAGGTGATGAACACAGGAGATGAAGTATTTGTTAAGTTTATTTTAATTATGCATATTAATGATTCAGGGCTTGTATATTGTGAATTTAAATGTATTACAAAAAACCTTGGGAAAATTCAATTTCGAAAGGCAGCATATGCATTTTAAGATAAATAAATAAATGGATAAAGTTACTTTTCCTCACTGACCTGCAAAATAGGTTACTATTCTTCCCACTTGGAAGCCTGAGACTAAAAGAACATGTACATGTGAATTGTAAAAACACTGGAAATGTTTTTATATAAACTGTCCTTTAGAACAGTTTATAAATTGCTCTAGCAATTTAAATTGCTCTAGCAATTTATTGGTTCTCAATCATGTGAGTGGAGACACTTTTTAGGTTCTTTCCCAGGAAACAATCTAGGGGGGAAAAAATCAATTTTGTGATGCCATCCAATTGGCCCTATTAGGCAGTTTTACATGTAAGTGTGATATGTAACAACATCAAGGAAAGCTTTTCATATCATTTCCTAGTAATGCTGTGAAAAACTCCTTCCTTCCTGAAAACAGGTAATCTTGGGAATTCCAGTGTGCTCATAGATGCCTCTGAGCCCACTCAGTTTCTTGTCTATTTATTTGATTTTTATTCCACATTTATTATTTTATAAGTAACTCAAGGTGATGAACATACATAATACTTCTTCCTCCTCCTACTTTCCCAACAATCACTCTATGAGGTAGGCTGGGCTGAGAGAGAGTGACTGGCCCAATATCATCCAGCTGGCTTTCATGCCTAAAGCTGGACTAGAACTCACGGTCTCCTGGTTTCTAGGTAGCACCTTTACCATCACACCAAAGTGGTTCTCTTTAATTTAAAAAAAAAATGGAATAAGGACATTGAATGCTGCAAAGCAAAGCAGTTTCCAGCCTAACCTTCATTTTCAAAAATGCTCCTGAGTTTTTTGATTTTGCCTACCCAGAGAAAAAAAACCCAAACATGACCATTCCTGGGAATAGAGAGCTTGATGGAGGGTAGGGAATGTTCTGGGGTCCTGAAGCTTTGCAACTAGTTATGTTCTCCACTGCATTGGAGCCATTTTGTTAGTGGCTCCACCCATGGCAAACAGTTTATGTCAGGGGTGTCAAACTGCCGGCCCACGGGCCGGATGCATCATGCCAAAACCGCGCCCACCCCATTGCCGGCAATGGAAAAAAAGTTGCGATACGTCGCAACACGTCACGTGACATTGCGAGTTTGACACCCTTGGTTTATGTGATTCTCCATAATATACCAGATGTGCTCTCCAGCGGAAAACGTTTTAGTCTATGAAAGCAGTATTGAACTAGGAGCACTAATGGTAATTTTCTCTGCTTCCTCTAGAACAGGGGTGTCAAACTGCCGGCCGGCAGGCTGGACGCGTCATCCGGAAGCCGCGCCCACCCCATTGCCGGCAATGGCAAAACCGTCCCGATACATTGTGCGACGTCACGTGACGTTGCGAGTTTGACATGTCTGCTCTAGACCAAATCTGTGCAAAAGCAGACCGACAACATGGCTGTAAAAATATGCCTTGGCTTAATACATGGAGGATTATGTCTGCTAATCATTGTTGTTCCTTGTGCCTGTAGCAAAAGGTAGAAAGAGACACCACGTGTTTGAAGGCATATCTCCTCCCACTGCCTACAAAGGGGTTTGCAGATGGAGCTGATGGGCACAATTCTGCTCCCCCTTTCTATGTGCTCAGGCAACATGCGGAGAGAACCATAGAAGACAGCTAAGAAAGTCACAGTGGAGCTGGAATTTTCATCCATACATTCAAGATCTGTTTTCAGTTTCCTACCTCCAGGTCCTTCTATAAAGAAATTCTAAATTTGCTCTTCTCGGTCATATAGTGGCATAGCAAGGGAGTGACCTCTTCCTTGCTCAGAACTAGCAATGATCAATTAATCACTGCAGTTCATTATGCATATGAGATGACTCTCTTTCTAAACCTGCCATGGAGGAAACATGACCTACATGAAACCGCCCCAACCTCATCTTCCTTTTGACGCAAGTTGGGAGTGACGAGGGAAGAACTGGGTTGAACGCTGTCTGTGAAGCACCCACAGAGGTGTTGCTAACTTTGTTAGCATGAACTGCTCCAACTTGTCCTGTGAGACTTGCAGATGTAGCTTAGCAACTACTGGGTGGCCTAAGATATTTCAAGCAGCTGTTTGATAATGTTACCTTTTCAAGCACAAGAAAAGGGCGTAGACAGCACGCCATCAGAAGCAGAATGCCAGGGTAGAATAGCTGGATTCCTCCAGCAGGCACAGGCCTGTGTTTGTTCATTGGTGCTAGGACTACCAGGTCAACAGTCTGAAATTAGAGAAGTTATTAAGCTGTGGCATTATATGCCTACCAAATATTATTTGAAGGCTTAATGTGAGTTGGGGCTTAAGCTGTACTCAGTTCTTAAGGATTGGGCTCAATTTTGGAAGTATCATTAGACAAGCCAGTGGACTGTGAACTTTCATTCTTGGGGGGGAGGAGTTATTGGCAATATATTATCAATGTGACCACCTTTTTCTATTCATTTCCAGCTATAAGAGGAGGGATAAGCTTTAAAGAGAATATCCTGCAGTAACCTATCAAATATTACCAAGCCATTTTAGCATCTTGAGCAGAGCTCTTTCTGCAGGACAGAATAAAATCCATATGGTACTTCCTATATTGCCACATAAAATTGGAAAGGCAGTGACAATTCTATTGCAGAAATTCAGCCAATGGCTTCCAAAGGTGGAAGGTAATTTCTTTAATAGTCAAAACATTGTGAAGTAATGACAATCTTCTCAATGGCTGTGGTGAACACAAAGACCGGCACGCCTTTATTTTAAGTTGACACGAGTCTGAATATTTATCCTATTTTTATATTCTTTATTTATTCATTTATCTGTTTGTTTACATACCCCTGGATTCAGAAAGTGATTCCAAGCTATTCATCATAAAAGCATAAAAATCAGCATGATACCACTGCAAACTAATAGACACATGGGTATCTGCTGGAGGTGAAGGGACTCACAGGTAGTCTCTGACTTACAACCATTCATTTAGTGAACATTAGAAGTTACAATACCACTGGAAAATAGTGACTTACAACTGGTCCTTGTACTTTCGATCATCGCAGCATCCCCAAGATCATGTGATCAAAGTGTGGGTACTTGTCAACTGGCAGGTATTTATGACAGTTGCAATGTCCCCCCACAAATGACGATCACCATTTGTGCCCTTCTCAGCCAGCCTCTGCTCTGCAAGTCAGTGGGGGGGGGGCAGATTCACTTAACAACTGCATGATTCGCTTAACAACCACTGCAAAAAAAAATCGGGCAAGACTTAACAACCGCCCTGCTTAGCAATAGAAACTCTGGCCCCAATTGTGATCATAAGCCGAGGACTACCTGTATTTCTAGTCCTGGTGGCCCTAGTCCAGTGATGGCGAACCTTTTAGAGACTGAGTGCCCAAACTGCAACCCAAAACCCACTTATGCATCGTCGAGTGCCGGGCGGGTGTGGCCCGTTGGGTGGGTGTGGCCCATTGGGTGGGCGGTGGCTGCGGTGGTAACGGCAGACTGGGTGGGACTAAAAAGTTCAATCAATCAATTCCAACTTTGCAAGATCTTTTTTTTCCCCGCGAGAAGTTGAAATTGAACCTTTTTTTTTTTGCACACGGCGGCGGAAGCCTAAAGCGAAAAGGTTTTATAAAACCCAGCTGAAGGCCTAGGACTGGGGCAACGGCGCGCGTGCCCACAGAGAGGGCTCTGAGTGCCGCCTCTGGCACCCATGCCATAGGTTCGCCACCACTGCCCTAGTCTTTGCACATCAGCAGGAGGGGACTCCTTGCACCAGGGAAAGGGGGAAGCTTACCATTTTAAGGCAGGAAAAGTTATGGAAAATAACTGGTGAGTTCCTTAGATTTTGCTTCCACTCTCGCAAAGTGTTACCAGTCAGTCTCCTTAACTGGGATAGGCATAGATAGTAGGCAATAAATCTGTATCCGAAAAGCACTTGATACAATCACAGGTATAGTGTGAAAAAAATAAATCTAACAAAGAAAATGGAAGTTTCACTCTTTTCCCTCCTTTCAGATATGATCTGGGTCAAACTCAGTTCATAGGTTTGCCTAACCCTATCAGCTCTAAATTGATCCCCTCTGTCCCCAGACAACTCTCCCCTGCGACCCCATCTAAACCAAAGAATAAAGGCCTCCTCACCAGCTCACAGCACAGCCCAAGGGCAGCCCTTATAATGGAACTTGCAACATAGGAAACCCCAAGTATTCCATCTTCAATCACAGCTCAAAGTCTCATCATCTTTAACAATGAAGTTCCTCAGTACTGCTGCCCTCTTGAAAAGCCCACTTTGCCTAACAATAGAAGTAAATCCAAGTATAGGAACTGAAGCCTAGCTTCAGTAAATTGGCCAGCAAATCAGATCCCTAGGATATCCTGTCTTGTAACTCTCAATTTCTATAAAACATTTCCTTTCCCATTTCTTGGGGTCCCTATTTCTTGTAAAGCAAGCAACCATTCTTGCAATAAGCATGTCTTCATGTTATGCTCCTTCTTCAGGCTGAGTCTACAACAGTTACCCAGGAAGGCCATACATGGAAGCAACTAATAATAATGAGTGAATTCTCTCAAATAATGTTGCAAGGAAACAGCAGTTCTGACAGATCTTTGGAAAGCAAAGTCAGCCATTACACGGGCAGATGCCTCCATGGAAGTTTGATGTCTCATATCTCTTGCAGCCTAGTCAAAATGGTCGTGGAGGGAAGTGCCCAGCACCAGAGGTGAGGGATCATATTTGCAGCAGCCTAAAGTGACCAGAAGAATCAGGCAGATCCCAATCCCTGACTGTCATTAGCCACATGGTCAATAAAGCGTGCTCAGTTGCATAAATGGCAAAAATTGTGTTGGGAGAAAAGGAAAAACTAAAACTTCACAGCTGAAGACAACTTTACGTTTCCTCAGGCAAGGGCTGGAGATGAAACAAAGGTAACGTTGTGAAGGCCTGTTGTATAAAGAAAATTACCATGGTTTACAGTTAGGGAAATGATAGGATGAACTCTGAGACAGAGGAGGCCTTGCTCACTGAGAGAGCCCGCTCTAGGAATATGATGCTCTGACAGGAAGGTAAGTCCTTGGTTCTCTAAAAGAGCTCCCTAAAGTTTAAATTGTGAATTTATTTCTCTCACCCTTTTGTTATAAGAAATTGTGGGCAGTCCGTTTTCCTTGCCAGCTGGTTGGTTTCACTTGGTAGGTATTTTCAAAATGGCCTATCTGGATGCCATACATTTCCCCCCCACCTTGCTAGCTCATCCTTTCCCCACATCCTTTCTACTACAGAATTTGACTTTGGGTTGGTCATTCTCTCACAGCCCAACCTACTTCACAGAGTTATCGTGAGGATAATATGGAAGGCAGGGATATTCCATATGCTGCCTTAAGCTCTGAAGAGGAAAGGTGAAATATAAATGCAGTAATTAGTAATAAAATGTATCAAAAGGTTGATGTTGGGACTCAATTCCTTAGGACAACCTCTCAAGCCAGACAGGTCCAAACAAGGATGTACTGTTTGTGTTAAATGTCAACACAATTCCTTATGTTTCTTTCCCACTCTAGCTTAGATGAGATGCCACCTTGGAACTTGCTGCCTGAGTTTAGCTGCTGATAGGAAGGTGGTATGTGGGGAGAGAACTCCCTCATCTTTCTACCTGAGGTCTGATGTTGGAATTTGTGGGTTGGCAGCTTTGTTCTGGTTTAAACAGGAACACCTGATCAAAGCCAGATATCTGTGAATCTTCAAGGCCCAGGAGCTTTGCGAGGTTGGGGTTATGCATGAACTGTGCTGTCTTATTAATCAGTAGCAGGAAGGGAGTTTGCAAGAAGAGAACGGATGCAGAAGTTTTATCTTAGCTTTGCACAGACTGAACGGGTGTGGGATGGACTTTCCTCCTCTTGAAGGGAAAAGAATGGAGAAGCTGGGAGACAGAGAAGTCTGTCCCGTAGTTGTTTCATTATTGCAAAATCTTAAGTATCTAAATATCAGTCTCTCTTGTTGCCGACATTCTTCTTCCTGATCATGGTTGCTTAAATGACATACCTTTCAACGGAAGCCAAGTGTCACAGAGGCAATTTTTAGCCCTTTGTTTGCCAAGTGGGAGTTGACCTTAATAGGTAGCTAAATTTGTCTGGAACTTGGAACAAAAGTGTAGCTATATTCAGTGATTTCTTTTGAGTTTTGAAAATGAAACCATAGAGTCTTAGGGAGGTGCAATAGAGTCTTAAGGAGGTGTTACAGGCTGAGAGAGGAAGGATCATTTAAATCTCCAGTAGTACTGATGCAACTCTTGTTTCAAGGATTCCCCAGTAAAAAAAAAAAGCATTACTGTAAGATAGAGGCCAACAGTGAGACTGAACTTTCTGATCCCACCTAGTTTATCCAGCTGGTGGATTTTTAGCCCTTCCATTTCAGATTCTCCTTTCAGCCCAGTTTTAGACATATTTGAAAAGACACCCTTTTGAATTAAGTTTAATTCAAAAAATAAACCTTGCGGAAATCCTGAAGCACAAAGGATAGCTGTGCAGTATGCAATTTTGTTTGTGGAGAATATTTTAAGGAAAAATAAACCTAAAATATAGCAACATCTCTTTATTAAAAAAAAGTTTATTGGAAAAGAGAGAAAAAGAAAGTAGACCCCTACAGCATTCCAAACTAAATCAACTATTATAACTATTACTACCTGCTAGAATTAAGATTCCAGACCCACGGATATGTGCAGAGTTTATTGCAACAAAGATGGTTCAAATGATTGTCTGGGCTTCTACTTGCTCCTTCCCTTTGTTGGATACTGCTTTTATGGTTGTATGGATTGCAGAGGCACCGAAAGCCAGCCTGTCAGCCTGATCCAGCTCTTCGATCTAGCCCAGAGGTAGGCAACCTTGGCTCTTTTATGACTCGTGGACTTCAGCTCCCAGAATTCCTGAGCCAACATGGAGAGCCAACCTCTCCCTTTCTCCTCAGCCTGGCTGGCTCAGGAATTCTGGGTGTTGAAGTCCACGAGTCATAAAAGAGCCAAGATTGCCTACCCCTGATCTAGCCAAATGAAACAGAGCCTCTGATATCAACTAGTCAAAAACCTCATGGTGGTTCAACTCAGCAGATATTGTAAGGGGTTAAGCACAAAAGGGTTGCCCACCTCTGTTGTAAGGTCAAGTGACTGAGTTGCCACAAGATGTCAACAAAATGTATAAATCACAGTATATTTCTCAGTAATGGTTCATTGGCAGTGGTGGGATTCAAATATGTGAGCAACCGGTTCTCTGTGTGGAGGCCGCTTCCGGAAGTCCGTTCTGGGCCTGGGCAACAAAAAATTAGCTACCAGTTCTGCTGAAGTGATGCAAACTGGCTGAATCCCACCACTGTTCATTGGTCAAGTCCCAGAGGAGTGCTTTGTGAGGTATATGTGTATTAAAGGATGATAAAGAATTGGAGACTCAGTCAGTGGCAGGGAATATGGTATCTTCAAGATGGTTTCCTAACCCTAACCAACCTCAAGATGGTTTCAACATCAACTCCCACAAGCCCCAAACAAAATGGCTTGTGATCAGGGATTCTGGGTTTTGTAATTGAAAAAAAAAAGGAGGGAAGTAGATTTTTCTTAATAGTATAAAATGGCATATTATTGCACTTCTGTGCCATGAGAAAAGCTGAAGAGTGGCTATTTCTTGTTTTCCTCTGACAAATAATAGATAAGAATATCACCCCAAGGAAACGTTTATGGAAATCCTAGGCTTTCCTAATGTTAGTTGGACACTGGCTATTGCTGAGGAACAACCAGAAAATACAGATCCATTTTTGATCTCTGTCATTGGGCTAGGGCAGGAGACAAAGAGGCAATTATTAACCAGAGTATCCTGCAGGGATGGTGCTTGTCCAACATTCTGGGATCTGGCTGACTGTGAATCTCTTTTTAGCGTTGTAATCACTCTATATTAGCTTTCTTCCCCTCTCTGCAGCCTCTGGTTCACTAATCAGAGCACCATTGCCAATCCATAGTTCTCGGGCAATGACTGCCTTTATTGCAGACATTTTGCAGATTTGTTTTATGACGGCCATGTTGTTTATTGCAATTTTCCTGTGCTATATTTTCTGTGAGGACAAGTTGTATGGAATTCTATTATGGTAGAAAATAGTTTTAGCCTGCAGTATCAGTGTACCAACATTTCTTCTCAATCTTGTCCAGGCACCAGAGATTTTCTGAGTGGGAAATAACGGCTTGTCCTTTAAAAACTTTTATTAAAAAAAAAAAAAAAAGACAAATGGGATGAAAATTTACTTATTAATATAGTCTCTCTCTTTCTTCCCTCCAGTAAAAGCTTTTAATCTTATCATTCTGTAAAAACCTCTAGATGCTAGGCTTTCCATTCCAAATCCACATCCTTTTCAAAAATATTAATTGCTGTTTGTAGCTTAGAACTTGGTGGTCTTGCATACTTGATTCTGCAAGTATCTGTTGTCCAAGGCAAGATGCCAGCAGAACCAGTGGAGAATTCCTGATTTTAGGCAGCAGGTAATTCCGATGAGGATCTTGCTGGATAAGGGTGAGGACAGAGGGAGGGACTGAAGTGAGAAGGGGATGATTCTCCCTCTTTGATCTCTAGCCAGAACTATAAACCAGCCTTGTCAGCTTTCTTGTCTCCTCGTAGGGTGGCTGCATTTTCTTCCCTCCCAGCTCTGTTCAAACTCATATTCATGGCATAGTAATGAAATAGTGGTGGTGATATAAAGTGAAACAGATCAAGGGCTAACCTGTATCTCATAGTTCTTGTAAAATAATTGTATTCTTTAATTATGAAATCTATCCTACTTGCTTTCAAAGAGGGTTAAAGGCATTTTAAATCATAGAGGTTTTTAGGGTGAAGATGTTAAAAGTGAGACAGGTGATAACCAAAAGTTATTAGTTGCTTTATTAATGGCCATTCACAAAACAGAAACTCATTAAAACAGAACTTGGCACTTAACTGGATTCCTTTCAACTTCTTCCCCTTCTACCCAAAAAACCCCCCCTTAAAAATCAAGCCAAAAATTTCAGCCCTGTTTCTGTGCTAATACTATTACATTATGATCATACTCTCTGCAATCTTCAGAGACTTATTTAATGAGGCCCAGTTCAAACTGAATATTAGTCAATAAACTAATATTGCAATAGACAGGTTCAACTATTAAATAAGACTGCCAGATCTGGGTTTCAAAAATCCAGATGACAGTAGCACTTGCAGCCAAGATCTCTTAGGCTTACATTAAACCATAACCACTTTATGGCATTAATGGATGAAACCAACTGTATTTCTATTAAATTCTAATTTTCTGTACAATAGAAAAAAATAGCTAGAGCAGCAACAACCAAGGCAAATTTGCTCCATATGGCCTGCTTTTTCACATAAAAAAGCAGTTTCCTCTAATTGTGGCTGTAGCCATGAAACATATCATTTAAATGTTCAGACACACCTTGAAACAAATTAGGTTTACCAGCTCTGAAATTATTTATATTCAAGGAAAACAATACCTGTGTTAAGAAGTTTGTTAGTAGGAATATAAACGACTCATCTCTGATGCTGACATGCTTGGTGACCTATGGCCTATCTCTTCTTTCGCTCGTATGAATGATTGAGGGAGCTTCAGCTCTGCTTAATCTTCAGCCACCATAGACTCTTAACTGCATTTATAAAAAGCAAACAGGTACAATAATCAAACTTCATCCAAAGCAGTCCTCTGAGTCTAAAACATAGCTCACTACTTGAGATGACATGACATGACATGACATGAGATGTTTTGTGCCATTTGGGTGCAGGGACATAAGCAAAGATCAGGTGGTTGTTCATAGTTCCCTTATTCATGATTTATTCAATTAATCCACTTGCCCAAGTGTGAACAAATAACCATGAAGTGATCACACTGGCTGGATTCATGCTGAACCACAAACTAGATAACAATACGTTAGCCAAATGTGCTGGATGATTCCAGCTTCTGAATGAGGCTAGGTGGGTGGTGTGAAGCTACAAATTGCCCATTCTATGGCTATTTTGGTTTTTCAAGGGAATGTAAAGACGTCAGATCTAGGCACAAATTCTTCAAAGCCTCTTTGGAAAGAGGACAGCAATAAACATGACGTTGATAGTGGCCAGAGGGTCTACTTTATTAAAATAAGAGCAGCATGTTGGTTCAAGAGTACTCTTAGCCAAGACTATTACTAGATATAGCTTCAGTTTTGCAAATTGAGCTGATCGATTGGTAGTGGTGTTGGTGTTTGGTGGTTTCATTACACCAGATCATGGTGTGGGTTTGTTCCAACAAGGAGCTCATGTCTTCTTTCTGCTGCAGTGGCAAAATTTTGTGCAAATGGAAACTTGCAGAACCCAAATAAAGCCTAATGTTGGAAGCAGATATCTGTATTAGAATCACCTCTATTTGGAGAGCCTTCTAGGATGCATTGCAAATTCAAATTCTGGTTAGGCTTGGAGCAGATGGGAATTCTCTGAATGAGAAGGGGATGGCAAGGCTGTGCACTCAGTTGAGGGTGCTGCGATTACAAAGCTGCCTCTTGTCTCCTGGAAGAAGCATTGTTATTAGAATATATTACTTTTCTTTTTTTTTTAATCGGTCTTTGACTATATACCTAAAGATAGGCTCTGAAGGTAAGTGGCCAACTCATCTATAGTCTTCCTAAGATTACCCAGCCTAGATAATAACTATGGTCTGCATGCTGGTGGCATGGCTATCCATTGTACTACACTGGCTGAACTCTAGAGAAGTTGTTGAGCTTTAGTAACATATTATCACTAGCATCAGCTACTCCAAAGTCAAGATTATGACTTTTTTGAAGACAGTCTGGTACCATAAACATGACTAATGTAGACCTGAAAACCTAATAGAATAAATCAGGATGTTTAAATCTCTTGGACAGATTGTCCATTCCTCTAGATTATGAAGAAAATAGGTGAACTACTGAAAAGGCAGAAATGCAGGGACTGTGTTGAGTTTCTTCTGTTCATGGGGAAGATGTTATACATCAGAAACCATTAAGATATTTAAATTAAACACAATTTCGCATATGCTGTACGATTCTCAAATTTACACCTTACATTTAAGGGGAACTCTCCTATCCCTTGTTGTGCCTCTAACCAGGGATGTCAAAACTGCCGGCCCGCAGGCCGAATGCGTCACGCCAAAACCGCGCCCACCTCATTGCCGGCAATGGGGAAAAAGTCGCGATACGTCGCGACACGTCACGTGACGTCGCAAGTTTGACACCCGTGCTCTAACCCATCTGCATGATGTAAAGGTGGTGAAAATCCTGTGTTCATGAACTCAGTTATTGGCTGAAACTAAAGTTAGCTAGGAATTCTTAACTGCTCTGATTCCCTTTGATAATTTCAGGTCAGCCTAGATAATCCAGATCTAGAAGTGTATTTGCCAGGGCTTTTTCAAGCCAAATTTTGCTAGTACTAGTTATTGACGGGACCGAAACTGACATTAGAAATTTCTCTAGATAAATTATGAGTCTCAGACACCTAGGAATTGGAGAATAATAGAAAAGAGTTCACTCCATAAAAGTATCTATATACTTACATAGTTAAGGCATTGTAGAGCTTTCTCCCTAGCTTACCTCAGTGGCCTAACCTCTAGAAGGAATGTACAACATCATTCCCATTTCAGAGTGAATATATGATGAGAAATTGAAGAAACTGAGTCTCTAGTCTAGTCTATGCATTTCTGTATTGCCTCTTCTACAAGATTTCATATGCTGACTTTAGAACTCCTCCTGTATCTAATAGAAAGTAGAAAAACAAGGACCTCTTGCTGTCAAACCAGCGCTCTGAAATCACGAGAAGAATTGCAGGCTTTCTGTCCTCACTGTATTGCACCAGAACCTATTAGAACAAGCCTAGGCTGTTTTATTGCTTATCTGTATATTTATACTTTCTTCTACAATTTGGTTTTTTTTTAAAAAACAACTTAATTTTTTTTGCATTATATGATCTTTGGGTGAATAAATACATCTGCAAAGTAAAGCCCAAGAAATGCAACAGTACCTATGTGATGCCTAGGGGATTTTCTGATTGCCAGTTCTCTAACAGGTGCTGGGTTTGGATACAGGTTCTGTGCTCTGCAGTGCCAACACTACTACTGGCAGACATTCATTGCATACCCAATGCATTTTTCCAGGCTGCCAAACAGAAAGCACAAGAATGAGTTTTGAAACATGGGTCAATGTAAGATCAACACTGAAGGACATCCTCAAAATATCTTCATTAAACTTGATGCCATGCATTAATCACAATGCTGGACACTGATGGTGTCCATAATAACCATGTTATTTATGGGAAATATTTTTTTTTAGATGCTTCCCCCCTTCATAACCACTTTTTAAGATAGGACAGATAGAGAAGTAAATGACCAGGGCAAAACTAAAGCAGTAGTAAGTCCCAACATTTCGACCCCTGCATCTATTGGCTCTGAGCTCCTATTTCCTGATAAGACAGGCAGGGCTGGAATAGTTTATCTCTAGAACTCCTTTCAACTTGTTGAGGCTCCTGGGACTCAGAAATGGATGGACACTCTGCTCTGATATTCCTACCAGTGGGAAATGAGCCAATCTTTTCTTCTTAAAGGAGGGGGAGGATGTTTTAGGGACAGCAAAGGGCATACAAGCCCAACTCCTTTGGATTCCTTTGTTTCGGGTAGATGGCCAGTATGAGATTTATGGATCTGTCACCAGGACAGAGCAAATTTTGCACACAAGAGACTCCAGTTGTGATCGTTTTCTGGCAGTGCTCTTCTAGGAGTAAGAGCTAGGTGATGCAAACTTGTGATAGGGCAGTATTGTAGCAGTTCACGCCCCAATTAGCACCCTTTCTCCTCAGCTGGCTGCTGTTTTGTCATATAAGCAGTACCTGCATGAGATGAAGAGAAGGCAACCAATTTGGGGGAAATTCTCCAATCTCCAGGGGCACAGAGCAATGGAGGAGTTGGACATAGCTTTATAAGTTTCCTCTTAGATTTTTGTGAAAAGAACCTTGATTTGCCCTGAGTCCAGTCTGGCCTAAACCTGAGATTTAGCAAAGGAGGATTAATACCCCCAGGTGATACATAGAGTATCTCTGGTAACCATGTTTCCATGGGAACTTATTGTCTGACACATGAATAGATAAAAATGCAGATCCCAGATCCCATTCAGTTAAGGATAATGTTATCTAAATACCTGTGATAGAAAGAGATTATAATTGTGAGATAGAGACTGAGGGGGTCCAGACTTTAAGCTCTGTAAATTGGAGTGCTTTGAGGTGCTGGTAATTATTGTTTTCTCTCTGGGCATTACCAGAGGTGGATTGCTTGTAAAGAAATTTGAGTCTCCTCCACCTGCCAATGCTAAGTCAATACAGCCTCAATACACTTATTACCACTTGGTTCTGACTTCTTCCTGCTGTGGTTTCAAGGTTTCATGCAGAGAATTTCCATTTGCAAACCACAAAAAATGCAACTTTGAGCCTTTCTACATGGTGGCCTCTATCTGCTTGTCTCCTGTCTAGAATGTGGCTGGAGATGAAGTTAGCTTGAAGAATTGCTCTCCAGATTTCAGCCTATTCTTCAGTTTTGATGAGGGTATTGGCCAGAAATTCTATCCAGGCAGTCGCTTCCAGGGTCCCTGATTGGGGGATTGCGGCAGGAAAAACCAAAAGCACAGGTATAGAATAGGTGTTACCTGGTTCAACAGCAATAACTGTGAGAGGGACCTAGGAGTCCCTAGTGGACAATCACTTCAGTATGAGCCAGCAGTGTGCTGCAGCTGCCAAAAAAAGCCAATGCAATTCTAGGCTGCATCAACAGAAGGACAGTATCGGGATCACATGAAGTGCTAGTGCTGCTTTATACTGCCCTGGTAAGACCACACTTGGACGTTTTGGTCACCACAGTACAAAAAATATGTTGAGACTCTAGAAAGAGCGCAGAGAAGAAAAACAAAAGATGATTGGCGGACTGGAGGCTAAAGTTGTGGGTGCCTCCATCACCGGAGGTTAAGAAGAGATTGGACAGTCATTTGTCAAGAATGATACAGAGTCTCCTGCTTGAGCAGGAGGTGGGACCTGAAGACCTCCTAAGTCCCTTTCACCTTCTGCTATTGTGTATCCTATTCTGGATGACTCCAATGTTCTCAGTGCAACTACAGCAGTTAGGGCAGGGGTGTCAAACTGCCGGCCCGCGGACCGGATGCGTCACGTGGAAGCCACGCCCACCCCATTGTCGGCAATGGCAAAACCGGCCCGATACGTTGTGCGGCGTCACATGACGTCGCGAGTTTGACACCCCTGAGTTAGGGGGGCAGGCAGAAGAGCCAATGTTTTGCACAGTGGTGTTTGCATGACTGTTGGAGGAGTGCCTCACTTCTATTGTTCTACCATAACTACGTAAAGGGATTCTTGTACAAAACCTGCATGTCTAGGGAAATGTCACCTTTCTGGGCAGATACGAAGTTTGCTAATTACTTTCCTTTTCTTTTTTATGGGGGGGGGCAAGGTAGAATGAATACAACCTTGGGACACAACTGAGGAAAAAGTACTGGGTAGCAGATAAGCATTACTTGCCTGAGACATCTCTTTTCATCTTCATTGGAAAGGAAGAACTGGTTGTGTTTGGCTGTTGGATTTCTGTGAGCATTAAAGAATCATAAGTAAGTGCAAATGGCCATTTCTGTTCCATCATGGTATGGTAAAATGCCAGAACAATTGCTTAACGCCTGATTTTGTTTAATTGTTGATGTAACAACTTGGCAACAGAATGTCTGGTTGTCTGGAAGTGCCCTCTGGCTCTTTTGAGATATGGAAACAATGGAGTGACCGAAAATCTGACTGCTGATGCTGCCCTTTCCATCTATGCCGTACCTGTATATTTCATAGAATCATAAGATTTGGAAGAGATTTTGGAAATCTTCTAATTCAACCACCTGCCTAGGGCAGGAATCCTCCTAACAGCCCAGACAAATGGCTGTCTAGCTTTTACTTAAAAATCTCCAGTGATGGAGCACCCACAACTCCAGGAGACATGCTTTTCCATTGCTTAATAGTTCTTCTGGTTAGTACATTCCTCTTTATTTCAAGTTAGGTTCTCTTTCTGTAGAGCTCCCATCCACTGGTTTTTGTCCTATTCTTGGGAGCTACAAAGAATAAATCTGAAACACCCTCCCCCCTCCTTGTGACAGCCTTTCAAGTACAGGTAGTCCTGGATTTACAGTCTTTTATTTAGCAACCATTTGGAATTACAGATGTACTAGAAAAGTGACTTACAAGTGGTCCTTGCAGTCACAGGATCCCCATGGTCATGTGATCAAAATTTGGGAGCACTGCATATGGCATGTATTTACAATAGTTGCAGTGTCCTGGGATAATGCGATCACCATTTGCAAACTTTCCAGCTGGCTTCTGAAATGCAAAGTCAATGGGGGAAATTGGACTCACTTAATAACCAAGTGATTCACTTGACTGTGACAAAAAATGGGTGCAACTCACTTAACAACCGCCTTGCTTAGCAATGGAAATTCTGGTCCCAACTGTGGTCATAAGTCAAGGAGTGCCTATCATGTATCTATTTAATCTTCTCTTTAGGCTAAATATACCTAGTTCTTTTAATTGAATTGAATTTGAATTTGAATCCTTTATTTGACCAAGTTTGGCCAAGGAATTTATCTCCGGTACAGAAGCACTTCGTGTGTACACACAAGCAACAAAGATAATAATAATAACAACAACAACAATAATAATAATACCAATTAAAGGGGGAAGTAAAGAAGATAATAAGGATAAATAATAATACTGCAGCCACAGTCATTTCCTGTGATCTCATTACTATGATACATCTCTGTTGATTCCATTAGCTCTTTTGGCAGCTGCAGTATACTAGTGGCTCATGTCTAATCTGCAATCTACCATGACACCTAGATCCTTCTCTTACATCCCCTTGTAAGATACTGTAGGTACAGTTGTTCAACCAGATGCAAATCCATCTGTAGCAGGACCATCCATCCCCATTGCTTCTTTTTATCAAGAAGGAGATTATTATCAGCTTTATCAAATGTTTACTGAAATCTAAGCACACTATACTACAGCATTCTCTTGGGCAACTAATCTAGTCACTTTGTCAAAAAAAAAAGCATTAAAAATTAATCTGGGTTGACCTGCTTTAACAAATCCATGTTTGTTTTTAGCAATCATCTTTTTCCTGCTCGCAGGAAACCCACTCTTTGATCGTCTTTTCTAGGATTTTCTCAGGCATTGAAGTTCAACTAAGAGGTTTTTAAAAATGAAAACGACACTAGCTTCTTCTCTCCAGTCTTCTAGCATTTTCTCTGTATGCCAGGACTTTTTAACTGCAAAATGCCAAATGACCTTTTCCCCCAACTAAGCCAAATCAAAGCATGCACTGCCTTCTGTAGATTTATCCCTACTTAGTTCAGCAAGTATAGCGACATGCTAAAACCTATAATTGAAATCCACAGGACTTAAAACTGCTTAACAGTGTGGGATCTGTATGGTTTGACAGATTGTATTACAACTATCTCAGAATAAAGGTTAGGTTGTTTTCCTTCACTTCAAACCTAACAGGATCCATCCCTCTTCTGTTATTCTGAATAAGTGCTGCTTGATTTCCAGAGCTATTCAATTTCTCTTGGACCATCTCCCTCAATATAGGTGAGCCACAAAGGAATACTTCCAAAAGTGCCTTCTTAAGACTCCAGCCACTCCTCCTCAAAGAATGAATAGAAAGACACTACAGAGGGTGGTGAGTACAGCACAAAACATTGTGGGCTGTCCCCTGATACCACTAGATGACATCGCTAGGGCCCGCTGCCTTAGAAGAGTGAGGAAAATCCTCAGGGACGACTCACACCCTGGTCAGCACTTCTTTACTCTCCTACCATCGGGTAGGAGATATAGAAGCATAGCCAGCCGCACCAACAGGCTGAAGAACAGTTTCTACCCATGGGCTGTCAGACACCTGAATGGAAAATAACTCCATGTATGACAGACTTGCGGGCCGGCGCGTTGTGCAATGAGTTCACATGGTGCAATAAGATTGTGTGTTTGTTGTCACTGTGAGTTGTGTTGGGGGGGGTGCACGAAGGGAGGCTCAGCCAATCTCATTGTACACATGTTGTACTTTGACAATAAAGGTTGATTTGATTTGAATAACAATAATCCTCCAGACCAGGGGTAGGCAACCTTAGCTCTTTTATGACTGGCATGGCTGGCTCAGGAATTCTGGGAGTTGAAGTCCACGAGTCATAAAAGAGCCAAGGTTGCCTACCCCTGCTCCAGACCATATGGTTGCAACCATATGTCAGTGCTGAAATAGAGGCCAGTTTGCAATTGATGAAAGCAGGGATGCCTTAGCCGAAATCTAGGTCGGTGTTTATAAAAAAAATTCCCTTATAGTCCCAAAACCCAGTTCAGTGCAGAAGTCTATCCTAGCCATTCAGGTCAATCACTGGCTCTCTTATGAGAGAGTGTTGTTAAATCTATCGTGTAACATTTGAAATGACCAAAGAAATTTGTTCCAACTTCCTTGTCAGTTTATTCACAGGAGGCAAATGAAGAGCAAGAGCGGGCTTCTCTACTTTGGAATGTGGATAATGCTCAAGAGAGTAACAAGGAAGCTATTAAAAAAAATCAGCAGATCAACTACAGTGTTGTCTTTCTCCATGAGAAAATATGGCACCACATGATGGTGCAGTTATGCAAAGACATGGCATTGCTAAATCCTTAAGAATATGCAAACGTATTTGTTTGCTGCTATACAGTTATAAGAAGAATCCTGCTGGGTTCAAATCAAGATCTTTGTAGATATCTGCCTCAGGGAAATTTAGATGGTCATGTTTGTCCACAGCATCTGATAATCTTACTATGACGGCTTTATATCATAAACTCTCTCTGAGACAACATACTGTATATAACAGACAATAATAAAAATTCATATGGGACATCTAGATTTAAAACTCTATTTAGTTCTAAGTAACATACTCTCAATCATATCCATCTAATAGAGTTATGAGTCACATCCATCTAATAGTCTTGTGAAAAAGTCAAAAGAGGCTAAAATCCATTATGCATGATGCTTTAAGCTTCTTGGATGCATATTTTATCATCTGTACCAAGTTGAGGATTTTACAACAAAAAACCCACTGTGACAAGAAATGACGCATAATTTTGTGGAAGCGTTGAGATATATGAAAGAAGTCACAATGCAGTAAAAGTTTAAAAATGAGGGGGAGGGTGCATTTAATACCATTTTATGTTTAAAAAAAATGTTCTCCAAACTGTGAGATCTATAAAATTATTTGTTAAGAAATAAAACATTTCCATAATCTTTCACCAGTTACTGTAGAAGATGATGAATCTTAACCACAGTCATTTAAAAAATAATTCTCTGTGGAAAGCTTCTGGTGGAAACAAGTCCAATAAAAGTCTTTATTATTTTGGACAAATATGGGGAGAAAATAAAATATAAAGAAAATAAAATGTAATGTTCTGTCAGCAAAATCCCTAAGGCTCGGGGCTACCATAATGAGTACTATAGAGAGAGATAAGTGCACAGCTTCCAGATTTTTCAAACTTACATTTTTGTTATGAGTCTTGTTTGAGATATAGCTATTTGCCTTCAAATTAGTAATCGTTAAATTGGTGACCGAGCATAAATCCAATCTGTGATTATTTCTTGTTCTGATGGCAATAAATAACACCCGATGTGCACTGGAACAATTGCAAAAAATCTGTGCTGGACAGAGGAAACAATGGCACAATTTTTAATACAATCCAATGAAAAGGATTTGTTTTCCCAACATTTCTGAGGCTCCAGTGACACTTAGTGGTGAGATCCAAGAACGTCTGGAGGTTTGGGATTTTTAGAACTAGGAGGTGATTCTGAAATCCCCTCTCTGTTTACACATTGTAGAAGGAAGCAAGAACTATAACAGAATTCCTAAGATAATAAATGTATTCCTTCCCGAATAAGAGAAACTCAAAGGCAGTGCTGGCAATGTTTCAATACTAGTTAGATTAGGCTTTCAGGTAACTCAGAAATACCGTTCAGGCTTCCAAAAGAGATGTCCTATAGATGGGTTTCTGTTTCTGGGTTACAAGTACATTACACAAGAGATTGGCACCATATTGCCCATGGACAGCAGTAGGCTAACTAGTGAACACCTTTCTTGCTGTCTGCTGGGTCCGCCATCATATTTGATTTTAAAAAATAAAATTGGATCAGGTGTAGCAGAAAACTACAGTCTTTTAATGAATGAAAAAGAATAAGTAGACAGCTGGTAGGCTGACAAATAAAACAGCTTCTAACTTCCATTTTATTTCAGAGAATGTCTCTGGATAGCCATTCTTACGAAATAAAAACATGGTGGCTTTTGGGAAAGCAACTAACCTAAAGTATTGTTAACAAGCATCCTGGGAAATCAAAGAGCATGTCAAGGAGCCGCCTTACCAGTTTACCTTTGATAAATTGGTACTTTATAATTGGCTATATGGCCATCACTTACGGGTCCTTTTGTCCAAAGCACCTTGGAAGCACAAGAAAGCTTAGAATATGGATCGTGCTTGAATGGGTGAATATAGTGAATGGATACCAAATGGGAAATTGCCATTGCCAGAAGGAAAGAATAATGTCCTATGTCCTATTGAATATTTCTAATAGACATCCAGAGCAAGCATAAGATCAAGCAGCAGAAGTGTAGCTGAAGGAGAGGAGGGCATAAGGAAAAAGAGGTATCAAAAAAAAAATTGCTCTTTGATCTCTCTGACTAAAATCAGACCCATTCTTTTACAACTTCTTTGCATTATTTGTGTTCTGCTGCTATGATGGATAATTAAATCTTTGGCCCTGAATATCAATTACAGTACCTCTTGGATAAACCATTTGGATCAATGTGTTTCTGGTTTCATTCAAGCTCTATGTGCCAAGATAAATTATTATGGTTCGTCACACTTTCAGCCAGATGTTCAGACTGGATTTGGCATTTTTGTCCACCTATCGAGTCCTTCCCAAGGACCTGGATAGGCAGATGTTGATGCTTGATGGTATTAGAACTGTTCCAAGTAAATCTGCCTTTTACAATTGACTGATGGTGAATTTGTCAATGCTGATGGTGTTCAAGTAGTGCTCCAGATGTCCATTTGATTACCCCACCTTTATTATTTTATATATAACTCAAGGAGGCAGACATATCATATCAGATTTCACACTAAGTCTACAATCCTATACATACTTTTATAGAAAAAAGTGCCATGAAAGAATATAGCACAAATATATCATGTTATTCCTTTGTATTATACAAGGCATACAAAAATATTAAAAATGGTAAGGTAAGAAAGTACAAGAAATAAGGAGAAAGAAAAAACAGCAAAGTGTAGTTTACAAAACCATTTTATTTACATTTATTATACCTCTTCATAACTTTCTATATCTTTCTATAAAAGCAAGCTACCACCCTGGTTTATAGTCTGTCTATAAACCACTTGTTTCAAGCATTTTTGTTCTTTATCTCATCTTTCTCTTTTTTCAGATTTTAGTACTACAGCACAACTTTCTCAGCCTTTCCTCTCAGCCCATTCACTCTTTGTTCATTTATTTTGCAATTCTATTCCTCATTCAATCTTTAAATATGACCTTATTCACCATACATTCCAACATTCACTGTAAATCATTCAGATTCTCAGCCAAGAACATAATATTGTACAAAAGTACATGCACTTTCACTTCTGACACACCTCTAAATATTATTTCTGACTTCTGGTTTTGCGCGGTAGCGACCGGTTGCGGGCTTGCGGATTCTCCGCACCCTTGCGGCTAATTTCACCCTGCCAGGGGACCCTAAAGGGGTCTAAGTCGCTCCGGAGAGGTGACGAAGAAAGAAGGGTGCTCCAGCGATTCTGGAATGGTGGCGGCCATTCCGTTCGACTTGGGGAAAGCCTTCTCCTGACAGGAGAAAGGCTGACCATATTGCATCAACCAGCCCAACTGAAGTCCAAAAGCACTAACCAGCACAACTGTGAACAGTGTGCTTGAAACTGGGTGAGGAATTCGATCTTCTCTTTTCTATTTTACATTTAATTTCCTGGAAAAGATCCCCAAGAAGCAAAATACCTCCGAAAGGGAAGGAGGGGGATTTCCGCCCCACCCTTATATTAATGGAAGCGGCAAATTAATCTTTTTATGGAGGATCAAAATATATGGAAATGAAATAAATATAAAACCTGAAACTTAAAACTTAAATCTGGATAAATCTAAAATTGTTTGAATGATTAAGACTCTCATTTTAAAGATAATTGTTCATTTTGGAAATTGAAAAACAAATAGTTGCTGACACTTAGTGGCAGATGAAGACTATGACAGCTATGACTTTAATATAAATCTGGGAAAAGCTAATCTGTGTCTGTGACCTTCAAAGCTTTAACAACAAAGAACAGCTGTGACAAAAAAAAGACAATAATCTGGGCTGTAGACAAAGAGAGAATTATAAACTTCAGAAAAAAAATCTTTTTTGAACTATTTGGATTACAAATATCTATCTAATTGAGACTCTAAAGCTATTTCCAGAGAAAAAAGAGGAAGAGGAAAACTCAAATTCTTGGCTATCATGGATCAGAGACATGTGGAAGGAACATATCAAGAAAACATAAATACTTCACAGGAGGAGATATATAGTATACTGCAACTAATTCAAACAACAATGACTTTAAACCACAAAGAAATCCAAAACAACTTTGAAAATATAAATCAATCTATTTCCAAGTTAACTCTACAACAAAAAATTTCCCAGAAAACAACAACAGAGAAGGAGCAGATAAAACAGATAAATGGATATAGAATTGAGAATAGAGACTTAAAGATGGAACTTAACAAAACAAGGAAACATGATTTAATCCTAGTTGGGGAAAAATCACAAGAATTGGAAAAAACAACTTATCCCTTAAGACTACAAAATAAATCTGAGGGCAAGAAAACAGATTGGATAAAATGGACTGTAGAGATGTCAGGAACATCGGAGAGAAAGGAAATGATAAGAGAAGCGGAGAGAAAGAAAAAGAAAAAGATTTTCAACAAACATGGAAAAGCAGAAGTCCCGTACAAAGACACCACTCCTGATTTACTTTTTATATCTACAGCAACATTTACGAACATACGGAAAAACTTTTTGATTCAGCAAAATACATTGATTAAGAAAGACACTGGGCAAAAGAAAAAGACTAAAGTGGAAACTAAGAAAATAGATGATGGGACTTACCAGAGAGAATACTTGAAAAAGAAGTATTTGTTTGAATATGGTTAAAGAAATAGAAAAGTTTTGGAATATATATGTTTCTAAGAGGGATGAATTCTCTAAATATAATATAGTATGCTTTTTTCCCTTTTTTGTTCTCTTTCTTGATATGAGTAATATAAAAAAGTTGAAATGACTTAGATAAAGGAAATGTTTTAGATATTTAAATGTGATTGAATTTAAGAAAATTATAATGGATAAAAAATGTTTTGAATAAGAATTAAAGGACTAGATGACTAGATGTATTAAATGGAATGTTTAAAGATTAAACATATTTTTAATTATGGTTAAAAAGAATAAGAAATTTAGGAAATAAATACATATTAGCTTAGGAGGAATATATATTTTAAGTACTATGTTATTTTTTATGCTTTACTCTTGTTTTTCTTTCTTTTTTTCTACTGTTTTATCTATTCCTTAAGAAATGTAAAAGTGTGAGATGGTTCATATGGAAAAATAGAGTTACATTTTTAAATGTAATTAATTTTTGAGAAAATCTTAACCAGTAAGAATATCTAGAATTTGGTGGGAGAAACAAATTAAAATAAGGACTGTAACCAGATCTATGATAAGGCAACCAGAATGATTGGATAGAAAAGAAATATTATATTGATGTGATTATTATTTTTAGGACTATTGAAAAATATATATATTTAATTGTTATCTATCAAAACAATAAGAATTGTATTAACTCAATGTTTGCAAAAGAGGATATTTTTGGAAAAGAGGAAATCAACTAAAACTATTATGTGGATTATAGATTATAGAAATCAAATGTAACCCAGACAACACACTGTTCACCAATTATTAAGTGATTTATGTTTTTAAAAAATCAATAAAATACATTACAAAAAAAAATCATTATTTCTTGTACATTACCCATAAATACATTAAATACCAGGGACATCAGACATTGCTGTTCAGTGTTAAATCATTCAGTAAGCATTTATTTCCTTGGATATTTTCTGCCTATTGTATGTTCTCTCTCCCTCTCCCTCTCTCTCTCTGATTAAATTTGTAAGAAAATAAGGAAGAAATAATAGCAGCCTTTTCTTTTCCTGTCCATATACACTTCCCTTCACTTAGTATCCTCCAGATTCGTGGATTTCCAGTTCTATCAGATATGTGGCATGTCCCTATTAGTAATTTATACCATATCTTAGCATTACTGTTGACCTCATTGATATTGTTTTGCCACTATGATGGTTCAATAATGTTAAAAGATGTTGTAAGTTACCAGTCTAACACAGCTTAGCTCCTTTATGTGGTAGGCTATGAACAGGAGTTGAACATAGACTGGTAGAAGAATAAGCCTTTGCTGCCATCTGGAGTATAAACATGATTGTTTTAATATGGTTTTCATATATTCTGGTTAAGGGTTATCACTCTCCACTTGTGCATGGATAATAATAGTGCAGATGTGTCCCAATGAGACTTTTTTTCTGAATGGTCCTATGACGTTGCTATCACCTTGCCTCCAACTGATGGCTGAGATAGCTTTAAGTTGCCCTTATTCATGTTAAACTGGTATTTTCCTCCAAGAGACCACGACATTTCATGAAGCTTTCAATGAGTGTGAAGCAGGAAATGGTGCAGACTACTGCTGCAACAGGAAAGCTGGGAGGTAAAGATGTTCCTGTCCATTGAAACCCTCTCAATGTGACTGCTGAAGCATACCCACCAACACTTAACTTGGAAAAGCTTTTGAGAGTCCACTCTGAACTCATACAAATGGGCATTTGTACCTTGAAGGCATCACAAATGTATCTATTGTCAGATTCCATTCCATTCCATCCCATTTTCCCTCCAAATTATCCATTTGGTACTCCTTGTCACCCATCGCATAGCACATTTCCAGAAAAAAAGAGAGCAACCACATAAAACTAGTGCAAGATGCTAAACAGACTTGCTTCACTAACAGAATATGCTCCTATTGTTTATACAAGATTAACCGTGGTTAATTTCTCCAGTAGTTATTCTGGACGGAACCAACCAATTTAATTGGTTGTGGGCTGAACTCTTTGCATCCCCTGTGCACAATTTTACTTGCTGACTGGACTGAGCCTTTGGTTCCGTTGCAAGACATCCAGATTTAATGTGGCTTTGTACCCCCAGCCACGCTTTTTATGTTTTCAGCCATCTCAAGCTCACACAAGGAGTAGACTTCAGCTCATACTGGTCACCAGTCATTAGAAATTACTTTGAAACATCCAGTGTTGTCTTTGTTTTCCATCCTCTCCTTTAGAAAAAGAGAAAGAGGAAGCAAGAAATGGCAGAATCAACAGCAGCATTTCCCAGAATCTTTTATCCACCCACCTCAAACACCCACAGAAATATCCCTGCCAGCAGTAAAACAAAGTAAGGACCAAAAACCTTCCAATGGAAGATAAGATGCCAAAGCTGCAAGGAAATTACGGACTTTGCTGGGCTGCTTTACCCCCAAAGAAGTAGACTTGGGTGCACTGCCCAGGCTGCATTCAGTCTGAGTGTTCTCCCTTCTTTCTTCCCCCAACTCAGTTCTTCCTTCCTTCATAGTGACGCCAGGGGAAAAACTTTTTCCAGAGCCACAATCCCTGGGCGCGTGGGGATGGGGTAGACCAGCAGCCCAGGCCATAAGCCATCAAGAGCCCAGCAGAGGGTAGCGCCAAGCAGGCCACACTCAGCACCCTTTGCCTTTGTAACAATTTCCGATTGGGCTGCCTGAATAAATCCAAAGAGAGAAGCCACTTCCTGGAACATTTTCTACATCCGAAACCACAGAAGAGAGCCTCGTCGCCAGTGGGGAGGGGAGAATGATCAAAGCCAGATGGCAGCTTGGGCATGGAGACGACAAGGAGGGGGGCAGGCACACCCGGCTCAACAAGGGATCTACAGACATAGGAAATTCGGCAGGCAATTATATTTGACACAAGGACAAAGTCTTTATTGCATAGACAGCCACCAGCAGAAACAGCTATGCAGACATTGCATTAACAGAGATTAAAAAAAAAGAATGAGAATTCTCTGACCAAAGGTATCTGCGTTACTATATACAGAATGCATGTACTGTCTACATTATAGTCAGTGGGGCAAGTCAGAAATACTAGGAATTGTGGGCCTTGGATTTGTAACCTGGCCTTTCCTCCTCTAAGCACACCCATATAATTTTACTTTCCCCCTTTGAGGGCTGCATCCCTTCTATTGGGAAAAGCAAATGTGAAGTATTTTTTTATTTAAGAAAAAAAAAAAAATATCCCAGCATTCATCCGAGTGGTTGTTCCTACATGCTTAAGATTACAGTTTATAGCTTTCCTGCAGGGCAGAAAGCAAGACTCAGCAACGTATTTTTTAAAATTTGCTTTTAAAAAAAACAACATCCAGAAAATCCTGCTGTTTTAACCCAGATATGTAGGAGGTGGGTGTGCTTCTTTACTCTGTATTTGCTTACAGGTACTCTTTAGTCATTTTTCAAATATGTCTATCAATCAGAATAGGCTCCAGTACTGGCAAATCCTGGTGTGACTGAGTTCCTTGCATAGGAATGCATCACCTAATGCTATTATGCTATCTAATGCTACAAAGGGAGAGTGACTCGGAATAAATATATATATATATATATATACTTATATAGAAAAGTACTTATAAATTGATGGCCAGCTGCAGCCTAATCTGTGAAAAGAAGCCCTTCTGATTTCAGCAGATAGTGACCCATGGCACCTACAGGTTCACTGCTTCACAAGCTTTTCCAGGTTTTGTTTTGTTTTGAAGCCACGGAACCCAGTTAATTCATATTATAAACAAATATTTCTTTCTAGCCAGGCATGACCCTTTCTTTTGTCATCTGGGCAAAAAGTCAAAGGATTTGGAGCAAAAATCTCTTGTTTCGAAAAGCATCTCTGTGCCTTTGAATAGAGGTAGGGTACAAATGAAGGGAAGAGAGTAATTTGATTCACATATGTTGAAACCTGGTGTGGTTTATTTCCAATACAGTGTGCTGTATGAAGCTAGTTGGTTGTAGTTGATTTAATAATGGTTAAAAAGTCAGAGCGTAGGGCAATACAGATAGTCGTCATTTAGCGACTATAATTGGGGGGGAAATTGGGACTGGCAACTCAGTCGTTAAGAGAAGCAATTGCTAAGTGAAACTGCTCTTGTACTTATGATCTTACTTCAGCTTTCCTTTGTTTTACAGATCTGTTAGAGTCGTGAATGTGAGGACTGGTCATAAAGTTACTTTTTTATCAGCTTTGTAACTGGACGGTTGCTAAATTAGGCAGTTGCTAAATGAGGATTGCCCATATGTGAATTGTGCAAAGTAGTATGGGAAAGAAACAGAAAGACATTTTTAAGCAAGAAGAGATGGAATGGTACAATCTTAAAAAAGAGTGCGAGTGAAAACAAGGTTGACCTGCTTTCCTAATTTTAGATTGTAACTACCTAAAAAGACATATAGAGCACCTCCCTGCTGCTGTGCAGGTTCTGAGGTTTTGCTTGATAAAAAAAAATACAGGAAACCAGAAGTTGCCTTTAAGCTTTACGTTTTTATTCAGCTGAACAAAGACGGGCTCCTCTAAGAGAGAGGAGCCCCGAATGACAAGAAATCCTTGTATTTATTCTTTCTGATTACATAAGTAATCCACCCAGCAAAGCTGACACACATGATAAAGATTTCACCCAGCAAGTCTGGCATACTGTAGATAAGAAGGGAGAAAGCAGAAGTAGCTAAAAATGTTCCCTTTTGGGTGTTTCCCTAAAAACATCGTACGTTCCCAGGTGGGTTAGGACATTGGGTGTTTTCCTTGCTGTCCTTTCATGACCCTGCATCCACGACTCTGCAAGTGCCCAAAGACAGCAGGGCCATCTGCACATATTCACAATTGATACTTCCTATGCTGTCTCCTATTCCAGGTCAACACTTCATGGTCTGGAATAAACTCTCCCTGCCTGGTAGGTCAGAATAAGTCCCAAGTCTCCATAAATCTTCATTAGCATGGTTAGCAATACCCGTTGCCCCATTGAATGGGACATTCTAGCATTTGGAATTCCACCATGTCTGGTGAGTGCCAGGTGAGGACAGACTGGCCTGGAACAAAAACTCACCCATCCAAAAACCTACTTACAGATTCCTGGCCAACTTTAACTAGCCCATTCCCTGAAAGCAAGACTGAATTCAGTTACATTTATTCTGCACAGGATTATAGCTTTTATCTGAAGAAATTGAAAGAAAAACCGTGTGAAATACCAGAGCTATCACTGATATAACTCCACTTATATTATTACATTCACACTGAGATTTGAATAATCATTAGCAATCTTTCATTTGAGCCTAATTTCCTGCATGACTGGATTTATAGGTTGCATGCAGAGAACAAATATTTAGACTTCAGAAAGACCTTAATCAAACAACATTTTACACATACTGGAGGGATATTCTCTCTCAGATAAAATGGTTGGTATAGATCACGGGTGTCAAACCCGCGATGTCACGTGACGTGTCGCGACGTATTGTGACTTTTCCCCCATTGCTGGCAATGGGGTGGGCGCGGTTTTGGCATGACGCATCCGGCCCGCGGCCCGGCAGTTTGACACCCCTGGTATAGATTAATCAGATAGAGAGTAAAATCATTCTCTGTGGAACTGCTGTCATGAAATTTAGGAATTTGTATCTGACACCTGATAAGAGTGTAATGCAGGATAATATTTTAATATATGGGGTATAGCTACATCTACAAGTTGAGTCAAAACAGGCAAGATGGTGTGTGATTCAAGTTCCCCCCCCCTTTTTTATATGTGCATCAGTGTCACAAGCATGTACAAAGAGTCAGGGCTTCACTAAGAGTGCTCGGTCCACCCACCACAGATACCACTGATGTGGTGACCAAAATAAATAAATTTAAAAAAAATGTTACTTGATGTGACTGTTGATCAACACAAACAGTTATACTAGATAGCTCTGGAGTAGGGATTTGTCTTCCAAAAGCAGCATTGCAGATCATGACCATGTGAATTTTGGCCTGTTTCAAGCCCATCTGTTTATCCACCCACTGTAGACTTGAAATCTGCTCTAGACCTGAAGGCAGAATCCTAAATTGCCCTTTGAGATAATGCAGTCCTTGTAGGGGAAAAAAATTAGATATTCATAGATCTGCAGAGCTGCTTTTTCCTCTTGCTTATCTACTTGTTTTGAAAAGTTCCACCTCCATGTTAGACATATAAGAAGTATTACTGGTAAGTAAGCAAGGAATAATGGATATCTTACTCAGACAGAAATCTATAGATCATCCCCTCTGTAATCTCTACTTTCTCCTAAATAAGGTATAATGCTGCACAACACAATATGGGAAATTCCCACCTAAGCTGCAACTTTCAGTTCTGGCCTGATTTTCAATGACGCTGAATTCACATATTCCATTTTGAGGCCAATTCATTAATGGCTGATGTCCACTTGGTTTTCTTGCCAAGTCCTATGTTTAATCTTTCTGGCTTTGGGTAAAAATTCCTTCCAATTACTAAGCAGTGTCATAGCCCCAAGTCTGTGGTATTCGCATTAGATCATCTTTACTTCCTAAAGAAACCCTAGTCTCTTTGCTCTGAGCACTGCCTGGTGTCAAAGGAAGCTGAGATTTTAATTTGTTGCTGTCAAAAATAAAGGCTACACAGGTCCCGAACTGATGCCTTAAGAGATAAGTTGAGAAACAGCTCATAAGAAACTGCAAAGACTCGGCGGTCTTGTGAAGAAAACCTCCCTAGTGCCAATAGGGGAGACCTAACCAACTGGTTATTTCTTCCTGTCCTTGGAATTGCTTGTAGATCGGGGCTTTTTTCCCCTTTTTTCTTTGAATTGAGCATTTTCGACTGCCTCTACTTTGGTCGCAGAAGCTAAATGGATGGATTTTAGCAGGTAATAAAATTTATCCCCAAAGCCTATTCAGATCAAACTGTCCTTAAAAGCTTGAGAGCAGGCCAGACCGGTTTTTGGCAGTCTGAAGCAATTCACTCTGCTCTGTGTCAGATGTAGACATGCGCAGAGCAGCATTCACACAAAACACTTCAGCTAACTTGGTGACATACCTAGCACATTATCCAAATGCAGACTATGGGTCCAAGTGTGATTAAGGCAGAGTATCTTAATCATAGTGTACCTCTCAAGTTTCATTATTTCCTGTACCTTTGGCTCCTTACACATAATTAATATACTCCTCCCCCTTTTTCCTTCTGGTTTCTAGACACAGAGACTGGGCGCTAAAGCAATAAAGCAGAATGTTCTATCTGTGAAGATTCCTTTTTATTCTTGGGTTTTCTCTCATGCAGATAGTGCCAACCTACTGTATGTACCAATTGCCTCTCTATAATTATTTATTTATTGCACTATTGCAAGAACAAAACTGGACTTCTTCTACACCCAATATTTCAGATAAGGGAATGTGCATTTGTTCAGGGCACACAGAAAAACACTCCAGATCACTCCCCTCCCAATTATACTTCACTGTTGAGAACATTTAGAGTGGATGTTACAAAGCTAGCTAAAGATCTTTTCCCATTGCTGAATCAAAGTGTTATTTACTTCTCCTTAACCTGGAGGATAATCATACTGGCATTAGATTTGCTGCCTCTTGCCAATCCCTATCGTGTCTCAGTTACTTTTGTTGTGGTGTGGAATCTAGCCGATCCTTTAGATCTCAGACCACAGTAGAGAACGTACAGCATACCCAATCCCAAAGCCTTCTGGAACAGGCATATTGTGAGAGCATTTCTAAAAGCCAGCAGAGTTGGACCCAAGCAGTTCTCGGGAACAATGTTTTTCCAAAGAAGGAAGGCAATAATTGGATTTCCAGGGGAGGTATGGCAAACTAAAGAGCCAGTGACCATAGCTCAAACCTTCAAACATCTACTCCATGCAAGGAGAATCTGGACAGTGGTTTTCTGCAGGTTTTTGAGAGGGATGGCAGACCATCTTGTTCACATCTTTGGTGGAGTCCTTTAAAGGACATTAAGTTTTCCTGATGTTTCACCAGCAACCAGGACTGGCATCTTCAAAGGCAAGGTAGTCTGATGCACAGGTATTGTATTGCTTCTCTGGGGCCTTAGGAGAGGGGATTTTTATAGGGAGAGGAGAGTTTGGGGACCCCTTTAATCCATTATTGTATTATTTGAGGGGGTTTTATGTTAAAAAGGTACAGTCTAATACAGTGATGGCGAACCTTTTAGAGACCGAGTGCCCAAACTGCAACCCAAAACCCACTTATTTATCAAAAAGTGCCAGGGCTGCATTAGCATTGTGGTGCCCTCAGGGGGGGTGTGGCCCACTGGGTGGGCGTGGCTGCAGTGGTCATGGCAGACTGGGTGAGCATGGCGAGGGACTGGCCCCGGCATCCCTGGGGGGGCCAACGCCGCTTGCTTGCTCATTTCTTGCCCTGTCGCTTCCAAACGCCATGTGCTCCCTACTCTGGCAAACTCTGCTGGGGCAACGGCGCGCGTGCCCACAGAGAGGGCTCTGAGTGCCGCCTCTGGAACGCGTCTAATATATGTTTAATGAATATATTTTACTGTTTTATTTTATTATAATTTGGCAGTCTGTCACTGTATTCTAGAGGTTTCAGTCTGGGGAGTTCTGCAGGTTTATGGCCCAGTGCATTATGGGAAACCAACCTATTGCAGATTCTATAACAATAATTAAGCAAATTATAGCATAACATAAAGTATGCTAAGCCATATTTAATTCATCCATCTATACTTTTCTGGAACATTCTGTGGTTCAAAAGGATGAGGGGAAATAACATATTGACTGAGTTTCTTGAAGGCAGATATAAATGTAATTTTTTTTTTTTTAAAGAAAGTTGCATATTCATAGTTTTAAATCAGGGATCAGGTTAAAGACTATACTAGCCAACTACAAGTAGTATGGCTACTTTCATACCACCGAATCCCTAGGAAACAGTTCATCTGGGGAAAAAAGATGGAACAAAATATATAGATTTGCTTAAAATGTGCACATGTAGGAAATGCGTAATCGGATCTATGTATCTGTAGGTACTGAAAAAGAAGGATGCAAATTTAGAAAGAAGCACTGTGATTTAAAGAGAAAGCATTTTTTATAATAGAGAGGAAGGCGGGAACCTGCTACTGGTATCCTAATGCAAATTATTGAGGAGCTATCTCAAAGAGGTTATCTCTTGCAGGGATTCTTCAGCTTTCAACCAGACTTGGATCAAAGGGCCCTGGAATAGAAGACACCTTCAAATAGAAGATTCTCCTTTATACTGTAGAACAGAGGGCAGCCCTCATAGATTTTGCTGCCCGTGGAAATGTAATCGTCTGTGTGAAATCTATTCTATACCACAAATCTACTTTTGCTGGAAAGTTTGCTTTACCGTTACTTAATTCTTAAGATTCCATCCAGAACTTTCCTCTCCCCATACCTCCACCACCAAACACAGAATAACATAGAATAAGAGGGTTGGAAGGGGCCTTGGAGATCTTCTAGTCCAATCCCCTGCTCAAGCAGGAGACCTTATACCATTCCAGACAAATAGTTGCCCGGAACATACACTTTCAATCCCACCTTGTAGCTTAAAGAGATATTAAACAACAATCCTCTCCTCTCCTGCCTCCAAAGCTGAGATATTTCTAGGATGTTGAATTTTGCACACATTGGCAATCCCAATTTTTTTTTCTGGAACCTTTCCCTGAGAAGAGACCCAGCTGTCAATAACAGGAGTTTATAGAATTTGTTCATTGTCAGAAATGGTGGAACATTGCCAAAGAAATAATATCGGGAAGAAAAGCTGCTAACATAGGATTAACTTGCTGGAATGGGGCACGCGCAGGAGTCCCGGCCTGTCAGCACGTGGCTTATAATTGCAGGCTTCACTCTTATTTTGACATCAGCTCTTTTATTAGCATAACTTTTCAGACTCCTCTGCTAACCTGTTGTGTACAATATCAAGCATGCCCCGACTGACAGACTGTGGGTAAGGCAGCTTTGGATACAAAAGGTGTCAGATTTTTGATTGCTGGCATGATGATCATAAATAAATACAATTGTATGAAGGAAGTCAAATAATTCTCTTTGTCTTGGTGTTCTGTTGGATCTATGGGTCTGGGAAGTTATGAAAACAAGTAAAATCTTTATGCCCGTTTTCCAACTCTTTGCAAATATGTTAAGGGACAAACTAGGCACAAGAATAATTGTCATTCTCTTTATATTACTTTTTTCCTTTTTACTATCATCCTGACAAAATTAGCTTCTTCGAGGCTATAGTCCTCTCTGAGAGATTTCCTCCAAGCCAGATAGAAGTTCCAGGAGAGTAAAGGATTTTTAATTTTTCTTCTTCCCTGCCTATTATTTTAATCATTACTGTATATCAGGGGTGTCAAACTGCCGGCCCGCAGGCCGGAGGCGTCACGCGGAAGCCGCGCCCACCCCATTGCCGGCAATGGCAAAACTGTCCCGATACGTCGCGCGACGTCACGTGACGTTGCGAGTTTGACATGTCTGCTGTATATCTATAGCAGTGATTTGTACTTCACTTTATTCATTCTGTAGTTCTCCCTGCATCTCTTTTACCCTCCCACAAACCATGAGAAGGTGAAGCTGAGAGATAGTTACAGCTTGTCTTGCATTAAGACATGATAAATTATTTTAAATGGCAATGGACATACACTGATGGAATAAATGATGTCTTCACTGATTGACTGATATTGTCATGGTTCCGACAGATGAAACTCTTTAAAAGAACTTCGAGATATTGTTTACCTTAAAGGATCTTTTATTCGAGAAACAAAGTATCGGCACTACATAGTTAAAGCCAAAAGCTGAATTCCCCTCCCCTGGGCACAAAGTAGCAAAGCACAATTCCCTCCTCCAATTAACAGTCATAAATCACATTCCCCAATTACCTTGAAGCTCGGGCTTTCTCCCCAGCTCTCCAGCCCGCCAAATCTTTATCAGCTCTGGGCGCAATAACCTTGATTCCCACAGCTGAGTTATTGTTGTTATGACTAACTGGACTCTCATCCACATCCCCCCTCCCAGCATCATTTAACTCTAAAAGCGAAAGAGAAAAGATGGCTACATTTCCATCTGTTGTCAAAGCAAGAACATCCGATGTTAGCAGCGTTGACAGATATGGTTTTAGGGACCATCTACAAATGCTAAACAAACATTTATTATTTGCATTGCCCGGAAATAGTGTTTCCAGTATTCTCACTTGCAACAAGAAGGATTTTGAATAGCTATTGCAGTGAGTTAAATCCCCTGTCATTAATAAAGGTAACAATATAAGGCAGTTTCTCTGTGCTGTTATGCAAAATGCATTATCACTGTAATTATTTTCAGTTTTACAGGCCACAATTTACAACAAGGCACAATAAAATCTCTACAGTAAAGTAATAAAAGCTTCTAAAATACACTCAAATAAAACACCCAAAGCTTCTAAAATACACCCAAGTAAAACACCAAACGCAGAGCACAAATTACAAATGTCCTCAGTCAGTGCACGTGTACAATATACCAATATTGATAAATTGGTATCATCTCAGTTCCTCAGATCCTGGGTCTGGGTCTTAAATGGCTTAATGGTTTTGAGATAGACCATTGACATGACATGGATGCAGTCATGAAAGGACAATAGCAGAATGCCTCAACCACCATCTTGCAGCACTGGAAGGATTTTCCTATTTATTTACTTACTAGATTCATATCCCTATTTTGTTTTGTGCAACCTAAGGCAGTGTATATAATGCTTCCTTCTCTTATTTTCTTCACAAACTTTGGGAAGTGGGCTGGACTGAATGAGAACGAACTCACCCAAAGTCACCCAGTTGGCTTTGCTGCGTAGGGAACGACCAGAATTAGTCTCCCAGATATTTATTAATAAATATTAATAAAATGTTTTATTCACATTTATTCAACTCTTTTTAGGGATGCGCAAAAATGTACTTCTTTAGAAACGAAAAGTTTCATTGTTCCAGGATTCTGTTTTCTTTTGGAACATATCAATCTAGTCATTCCAGGAATGGTTTGGTAGTTGTACAGAAATAAATATTCTGGAACAGAAAACTCTCGTCCCAGAGTGGTGAGTTTTAAACACAACTATATTTAATTATGTCAACAAGGAAATTCCTAAGACTTTACCTCTGTATATACAAATGTCTTTTGATGGAAGTATTGAAAATGAATGTTTTAAATTTCATGTTTCTCCTTAACATTATAAATGTATTTATATATATTACCAAAATATGCAGGGTTTTAAAAAAATACTTACACTTTCTAATTTCTGATGGGGGTTTTCTCATATTTATTTCAATGCCTAACTGAAAACTACCTGCTTAATAATTAAAAAATAATTTTGTAAGATGAGTAAGAAATGTTACCATCACATCTATTTGTGTATAGTATTTGTTTGTCTCATGCTATAGAGCATAAATTTAAAATAATTTACCAAAGACATTTATTTTGAATGGTAAGATACCCAGAGGTACTGACTGGAGATGAGCAGCTATAGAAACTTAATAAATAAATAAACAAACAAACAAACAAACAAACAAACAAACAAACAAACAAACAAATAAATAAAACAATAAAACAAGGTACATAATTAAAAAAATACAACCAAGTATAATAACTAGGCCATTCAAACCCCATTATGTTTCAGATACAACTTTCCATCTTTATTAGTATTTGATAAATGATAAAGTTAGAGCCAGTTTGGTCTAGTGCAGGAGTAGGCAACCTTGGCTTTTTTATGACTCGTGGCTGGCTCAGGAATTCTGGGAGTTGAAGTCCACGAGTCATAAAAGAGCCAAGGTTGCCTACCCCTGGTCTAGTGGTTAAGGCAGGGATAGGCAACCTTGGCTCTTTTATGACTCGTGGACTTCAACTCCCAGAATTCCTGAGCCAGCCACGCTGAGGGGAAAGGGAGAGGTTTCCAAGCTGAGCCATGCTGGCTCAGGAATTCTGGGAGTTAAAGTCCACGAGTCATAAAAGAGCCAAGGTTGCCTACCCCTGGGTTAAGGCATCAGGTGAAAAACCAGGAGGCAGTGAGTTCTAGTCCCACCTGAGGGACTTTGAGCCTGTCACTCTCTCTCAGCTGAGGAAGGAAGCAAGGGCAAACTATTTCTGAAAATTTTGCCAAGGAAACTGCAGGGACTTTTCTAGGCAGTTTCCAGGAGTCAAAACTGTAAAAAATCTGGCTACCAATAAGACCTTGTTTAATATTTGGATGAGCAAATCATCAGGGAGTTCCAAGGCTGTAGGCCAAATTGGTAAATAAAATAATAATAACGTCTGCAATTTGCCTACAAGCAAGAACTGGTGGGACCACATAATAGGCAAAGTAATAGAAACTGAAGAAGCTAAAGTGCTCTGGGACTTTAAAATGCAAACAGACAAGCACCTATCACATAATACCCCATATGCATTAATTGTTGATAAGAAAGACAAAAAAAGTCTGTACAGTGGATGTTGCAGCACCTGAAGACAGCAGAAGAGAAAGAACTGGAAAAAAAAATCACAACATACAAAGACCTGCAACTAGAACAACTGTCGTAAAAGAAAGCAAAGATAATACCAATAGCAATAGGCATCTTGAGTGCAATCCCAAAACATCTGGAGCACCACTTGAACATCATTTGGCATTGACAAAATCGCCATCAGTCAATTGCAAAAAGCAGCTTTATTTGGAACAGTTTACAGCAGGGGTGTCAAAGAAGCAACGGATGGAAACTAACCAAGGAGAGAAGCAATCTAGAACTAAGGAGAAACTTCCTGACAGTTAGAACAATTAATCAGTGGAACAACCTGCCTCCAGAGGTTTTGAATGCTTCAACACTGGAAGTTTTTAAGAAGAGACTGGACAGCCATTTGTCTGAAATGGTATAGGGTTTCCTGCCTGAGCAGGGGGTTGGACTAGATGAGGGGGTCCTCAACCTTGGCAACTTTAAGACTTGTGGACTTCATCTCCCAGAATTCCCCAGCCAGCAAAGCAAAGCTGGCTGAGGAATTCTGGGAGTTGAAGTCCACAAGTCTTAAAGTTGCCAAGGTTGAGGACCCCTGGACTAGATGACTATTATTATTAAACTCGCAATGTCACATGACATGTCACAACGTATCGTGACTTTTTCCCATTGCCGGCAATGGGGTGGGCGCGGTTTCGGCATGATGCATCCGGCCCGTGGGCCGGCAGTTTGACACCCCTGGTTTACATCCTGCAACAATACCTTTAACACTATCAAACAACAATATCTGCCTATCTCAGATTATTAAGAAGGACTTAATAGGTGGATAAAAATGCCAAATCCAGCCTAAACATCTGGCTTACTGTGTGACCATAATAATCATAGAAGGTGGCAAACTATTTGTATATTATAAATAGCATTATTAGCTACTATTCAGTAAATAAATGAATAGTTGCCAAGAAAATGTATGTATATCTTTATAGAGGTGAGTGCCATTTAAAGTTCATTATTTGTTTTCTATTTCCTGAACAAGTCTGCTTTTTAGATCCTGTCCAGGATTCTTAAAAAGAACTGAAATGCTCATCTATTATTAAAGTGGCTGGAACAGTCAGTGAACAGACTCTGCCCTCCCAATATCCTCTAATTATAGCAGCTGAAATCACAATGACATGATGTCATAGTTTCATTGCACAATTAACACAGTCGACAGCAATTGGACACAATACATCAATTTTGCCATCTGAACATGTCATGACTCCCATCTGCTTCTTTCCATATCAGTTTTTCTTTCCTAGATCCCAACTTAGGATCCAGCCTTCTACTTCTTTGCATTTCAGCCCTCTGGACTCCCCCTTCCTGATCCCCAACCCTTCTTTCTCATCCCTCCCTCCCAGCTTCCTTCTTATCTCTTATTGTTGTTTTTGATACTACACAGGATGGGAAGGAGAGTAGATGTGTGATGAGGAATATGTATCAACATGTGGGTATAACACGTGTATGTTGGGTTTTGACCAACTAAACAAGTGAGCTCATTTAGTGAATTTGGGCTGACCACAATTTTTCACTTCATCCTATCTCACTGGGTTGTTATAGTGCAAGGAAAATCTTCATGTAACTGACTTGAATTCTCAGAAAAAAGTAGAATATAAATGCAAATATAAATACATTTCCTACGCTGTATTAGGTTAAAGCAACTATCCTTGACAACAAGCTTTGTTTTTTTTAGAAAGTACAAATATATTAGCTTTAAAACATCCGGCAGAATGGACTATAATTACTGTATGGGCTTTTCATGCCTTATAATGGTGTTATGGGGAAGGGGCTTTCCCTTCTAGCCCTTATAATTTTGAAGCTGTATGAAGTCAATGAGTTTGATAGCAGAAGACATTTACAAACAGTACATCAACAGATATTCTATTCAGACCCAGTTTGAGCATTTGGATAATATTAGAGATCAGTTTTGATAAGCCTGTGGTGCTAATGGAACTAAGCTTGTTATTACAGACACAATCCCAGATTTTGGAAAGAAAATCTGCCCATGAATTTAAAACATTTCAGGCACATTTTATGTGCACTACTGCCCTCTAGAGGAAACTATTATTCAGTGAATTCAACAGCATAGAGAAGCAAGTTTAAACAGTTATGAAAAATAAAACTCTGGAGACTGCATAAAACTGCAGGTGTACTTATGAGCAAGTGATGAGGATACAAATTATTTTTTATAGGTTGGTTTCCTTTGTGAATGAATATTTGTTGAATAGTTTTATATATTTACATATGTGTCGGAGGGAGGAAATGGTGCCTGCACTACAGACAGATGTGCAAAAGCTAGCAGGGAATGGAGGGCTAGCAACATGAGACATGGCCAGGTCAGTCTTATGTTATGACTCAATTAAAAAAAAAAAAAAAAAGGAATTTCAAGGCAGGAAGAATGAGGGTAGTTTTGAATTCACACAGAAGTGCCAAGAAAAAGTGCAGCAAATTCCATGTCCATTTGTTATGCTTTTGTCCAATATTGTGCCTCTTGCATAAATGCTGTATTTGCATTTGTGCTGAGTTCTGGAAAAGAAGAATGGAAATTATTTCAAAAATTGTGAACACGCAGATTTGTTGTTGTTGTTGTTGTTTTACTCAGGGACAGCATGCTCAGCTCTTGATAACCACACATGTTCCTATCAATGGCATTTAGCATCTGATGAATTGTCACCAATATATAAAGATGCTTCAAATGTATGTTGGAAATGTAAAGATAAAGAAGGAACTTTTTCTCATCTTATGACAGAGCAAAGAAATATTGGGGCAAGTTTCATATTTTAATAGAGAAAATTCTCGAAATGAATATAGAAATGAAATCAGAAACTTTTCTTTTCGATTTAATGGACAAAGAAGTTGAAAAAAAATCCAGAACTTTGTTGTTATACACGTTGACAGCAGCGAGAAGGCTCTATGCACAAAAATGGAAAGATACATTAATTCCCACAATGGAAGAATGGCTGGAAAAACTGATGGAATTAGCATAGATGACCAAATTAAGTGCTTTAATCAAAGAAAAGAACACATCCAACTTTGTTTCTACTTGGAAACGGCTTCTGAATTTTTTTGCTCGAGACAGAAAAATAAAATAAAACAAAACTTTGACTCTGGGCTTTGCTGATTAGGTAAATTTGTTGCTATAGAGATGGCTAGTACATATTAAATATACAAAGTAAAAAACTGAGCCTGGAATGTTATTATTTGTATTCTACTGCACTGAAAAGAATCAGACGTTAATGCTTTTCTTTCTTTTCCCCCTTTATCCTATATTATCCCCTTTTTCTTCTGTCCTCGTTTTCCCACTATTTTCATTTGTACTTTATATTTTGTTAAGTTCAGTAAAATTATATTTTTCAAAAAACACATGTTCCAAGACTGAGCATTAAATTGAATTAAATCTTACATTATATTGTACTTGAATAAGTGAAATATCTGCACCTCCCCCTTAAATACTATCTACTCTATTGATTTCCTCCATACTCACTTAGTCAAAGTTTCTTTGCCTCCTTCACTTATTTTGTGCTTTGTGAAAATCACAGTTGCTAAAATGGGAAAGGAGAAGGAGAAAGCCACTGCAACATCATTCTAGAATGAGGAATGGTAATATGTCTGCATGATTCCCATGTGGCTGACTCTCTGCAGGGAGAAGAAAAGGCTGAGGAATTAGGATTTTGGCTTTGCCCCCAGTCTCTGTGGAATTTCTGTTTTTCAGCTGGAAAACCAGACTTGCAGAACAACACAGCAGGATCACAAGGATGCAGAGCTAATGCAAATACTGCATGTTGAGGAATCTATACTGTACTTAAAAAAAATATAGATCTGATAATAATAGTTGAGAATGCCGGGTTTGTAAATCTGATCCCTCTAGAAAACATAAAATCAGACTAGACAATACGAGGAGGATAGAAGGTGTACACCTGGACTAATATAAAGTAACTTTTTTTTGCTCCCTATGCATTTAAAATAGTTTTATCCTTCTCTTTATAACTCTTTGCTTGCTCATACAATGGTGCAAAGAATAGAACTAGGTACATGTGATTGTCATATGTGGAGCCTCTATGCTAGTCTTTTACAAAAAAAATAAAAGTCAACATCCCTCCCCAGCCCCCAGCAGAAGTAGCAGCAGCAGCAGCAGCAGCAGCATAGAATCCCTGAGTAGCAAATTGAAACACTGGGACCCTTTAACCCTTTAAGACAGCATCCTTTCCCTCCCATCTCCCTCTGCTTATGGCATTAGTTGTGCAGTGGAGCCCTGGCTTTGATGAGGTCTTGCAACCACAGCTCAATCACTGCCACATGACATGGGGGGGGGGCTCTGCGCCAGCACAGCCTCCCCTTACCCTGATGTCGCTTCTCATGTGGCTTGCAGCAGCCTGGCCTAGCCTCCTCTCCCTGGAGCCTGCAATTAGGGAACCCTTCTCAGCATGCGGTCACAGCCGGGATGGGGCTAAAGGAGTGTGGTTTGGAAGCATTGGGGTGGGATGGGGGGAACAGAGATAGTCCCAGACTTTACATGATCTCACTTCACTTCTGCTCCCCTGTGCAGCATTCACACATTCTGCAGGCTGAGTAAAGTCATGTTTCCTTCCCAAGTTTGATACATGCAGACGGGAGTCATTGCAACTAACTTCATCTTCAAAGGCTAGCTAATCTTGGATATTAAATCAGAAATAAGAGTGACACTTCTACCTTTCTAAACAAGGGGTTCTCAGGGTGAATCTGCACCTGTGGTCAGCCATATGCAATCTATGCAGTCTATCTTAGTTCTCTGAGGGCCACCTGTTGCTCTGACAGCAGCTAATTCATACTCAGATATGTTGACACACAGCCAAAACACTACTTCCTCCGGATGCCCTTTTCAAAAGGTATGCTGCAGAACATTCAGGACATAAAATACTATACAACGATGTAGCATAAAGCTTTTAAAAGAGAAAATATTGCTTTTTATTAGCTATGTTCTCTCTGTCTGTCCATCCATCCATCCATCCATCCATCCGATTGTATTGCATTACATTTTTGGAAACTTGGTTAATTTAAAGAACACCAAGAATTAAATTTTCTTGACAGACCACTGAAGCAAGATCTAGCGCTATATTACTTTAATGTTATAATTATCAGACTCTTGTCTTCCCCAAAATTAATTATCTAGTGTGGAGGGATTAATAGGAGAACCATAGTACACGGGGAGTTTCCTAGGTGCAGCCTTAGTAAAAATGGCCCCCTCTACACAATAACAAGCAAGAAGAGCAGCCCCCCTTTAAGTGACTGTGGGAAAGGTTGGGTGGTGGTGGTTTTGTTTTTGTTTGCTTTTGTTTTTACTGAATGTCCATTTTGTTTATTAGATTTTTATCCTGCCTTTATTATTTCATAAGTAACTCAAGGTGACAAATATAACTAGTACTCCTTCCTCCTCCTATTTCCCATAATAACCCTGTGAGGTGGGCTGGGCTGAGACAGAGCGAGTGACTGGCCTAAAATCACCCAGCTGATTTTCATGCCTGAGGCAGCACTAGAATTCAGAATCCAGGTTTCTAGGACAGCACCTTCACCACTACATCAAACTGGCACTTTCTGGTCAATGACCAAAAAATCTGACCATTGCTAGATTCACCAAAATCATTCCTCGAAATGGAGATTTTTCATGGCTCCTCCCTGTACTCTAAAAGTTTTGCCACAACTCCTCTTGCGATTGTTATTTATTTTTTAAAATCTGCAATGAAATACTAATTAAATGGTTCGTGTTACATTAGTCCCTGAAAAAGAAATTAGGGAAAGGATGTAAGGGTTTGTATGTAACAATATGGCTTCCTATAGGCAAAGAGAGCATTAGTTTTCCCTCCATTTGATTACTGTACACTTTGTATCTGGAAAATCACTCCATGATGCAAAATCTCTCTCTGTGAAAGGAGATCTGTGATGATCTGAGAACACCCTCCCAGTTAGGTGAATCCTAAGTGTACAACAGTAACAGGAACTATTCAGGATCCAACCAAAGCTCTATGGAATATTTCTAATTTTGTAGTATTCCGTCAGATGACTCTAGGACAATGTTTCCCAGCTTTGGCAACTCTAAAGATGTGTGGACTTCAACTCCCAGAATTCCCTAGCCAGCATGCGGGCTGGGGGATGCTGGGAGTTGAAGTCCACACACCTTCAAGTTGCCAAGGCTGAGAAACACTGTTTTAGGAGGCCGTAAGCAAGATGTGAAAGTATTGGCTTCCATTCTGAAATATTTGGAGGCTTAAAATAGAGGGAGGATAATGGTGGGGGTTCTAATCTGAGGCAAATTCAAAATTGATTACAATTATTCTTCAACTGAGTAGATATGCCCCCTCACTTTTATGTCACCAACCCCCAAGCTTATATTTCTCCAGTCTGCTTATGTGTTTGCTGAGGTAAATATTTGACCATTTTTTCTGCCCTATCTTTTCCATGCTCCCTGAAGGCCTAAAAAGTGGGACAGGCCCTATGAAGAGCTCCTGTTTCTTCTCTGAGGGAAAAGAATCTGGTCCCATAGCAGCTTTCCTAAGCAGCCAAGCATCTTCTCCTGAACCTCCACCTCTCCCCTGCCTTGATGTCCCATAAATCTCCCCAAGTTTTATTTAAATAACTGGAAAGTGAGGCCCTTTGTTCAGAAAATAGCTGTGTGGAGCAGCCCGGGTGCAGATAATGAGCCAGAGAGCTATATTGGTCAGTAACATTCGCCGAACTTTCCATATTTATATTCCAAAGCTAATTATGGTTTGCGTGTTCACTCAAAATGATGATTCATCTAAACCAAGCCTGGGCCACAGAAAGATGGAAGGCCCCGACACAGAAAAGGGACTGCCTGGCTGTTCCTCCAAAAAAGAAACATGCCCCCTGCTTCTCTCTTCCCCCCCCCCACCGGCCATCCTGCACAATAAACACACCCACCCCACTTCAACACATCCTGCTTGCCACACAGCTTCCTTGCACTAAAAGTGACTTGTTGACAGTGCCCAGTTAGGAAAGGCCGAGGCATTAGAGAAATATGCTTGATAGCAGGAAGATCTTGGAACACAATTTATAACAATAGCAATGTTTGCAGAGTGTGTGTGTGTGTGTGTTTTCCTATAACACATCGCATACATTACTTCAATACCCCATGCATGCAATAATCCAGGTAAGTCAGCATTTATTAAAAAACAACAACAACCCAAACGGTAGATCTGGAATTGAGGGTGTTTTTAGATTACCAGCATTTCCAACATGCAAGATCTCAGATTGCATTCCTGATAAATATTTGAAGCCTGAAATGTCAAAACTCTCATCAAAGGTTCTAATTGTGGACAGCAGACGTGATGGAACAAAAAAAAAGTGTGGAAGAGTGGACAAATCATAATACTTATCAACTCCCGGTGGCACCCTCTTGTTGCTATTGGAGGTCCGCACTAGAGCTAAATGCAATCTTGATTTGATCTAAAATGTCAACCTTAGCTCAACAAGGGAATTTAACTGGAATCAAATCTCACTGATCTCAATGGTATTTCCTTATGAGTATATCTCAGACTTTGGCTACTGGTTCATATTCAAAGGTTCAAGGTTAAGAAGTAGGAGAATGGGTGGAGAAATACTTTTTTCATTGTGGACACTGGGAGATTTTCCTCTGGTTTGCAGTGCATAAGATAACCCATTGTTTTCCTGAGTTGCACTGTGAGAAAATTACCTGTTCAAGAAAAAAGAATTACTGCTCCTGGCTTCTGTAGAATCAGTTATGGAGGAGTGAAACCTGAATTCATCTCTAAATGGAATAGTTGAGTCCATTGTTACCAGAGTGGGGCAGTATATTTCCATTGCCTGCACTAAGGAAACTTCTCTCATTTTTCTTCCCTACAAATGGATTTACATGATTTCCCAAATCTCTTTAAATGTGGAAAATAAAGTTCCTTCTTTGTGTGAGTACTGAATATCAAGAGCTTTCAAAAAGAAAGATGAGGCAGATGACTAAATTTATTTATATTTTATAGCTAGAAACAAAGAAATAGCTTTGTTCCCATCAGCACTTCCCAGATGTCTCTGTGACTTCTGAGCCTCTTTAAATGTGCTTTCTGAACTCTAGGCTAGACCCCCCCCCTCAAATAATCCATATGAAAGGACAGGAAAAAGAAAAACAATCAGTGCAGAAGGACAGAAATAGTTTCAGCAGTGCAGCCTGGTGGGCAGTGTTTGCAATCTGCCAGGTTGGCATGGGAAGGTCTCACCCATTCCTCGTGGTGACCACACAGCCTGCAAAACAAGCCTGCCCAGCCCTGCACTGACAAGGTATTTTTAGCCCAAGGCCCTGGTGCTAATTAGATAGTAGGTCAGAGGAAACCAGGGAAGGGGAGCAAGCCACTAACTGTGAAGCCCAGTTTCCAGAACTTCAGAAACTTTGTCCAAGCTACTTCTGGACAAATATGCCAACCCATGAGTACCCCCTCATCTGTTAATGGCTGCAGCTGAATTACTGTGATAGCTAATGGTATATGCTAAGGCCAATGTTGGCTGTTGGTTTGTCTAGTGCGCATGGTTTGAGCCTGTACAAAAGAATTGCTCCTGCATGGTTTCTGACTCTGGCACATGGATGAGATGTTGCAGCTGAGTTACACACAAAGCATTAGGTTGGTTACCCAAAATGAAAGTATCAGAAGTCCTCTAGCATCTATCTTCTAAGCAGGGATGAGTTCTGGTGCCTGTCTCACGTGGGGACTGTAGAATGGTGGCCTCTAGAAAAGAAGCTATTCAGCGCGTATCAACTCCCATGATTCTACTTTAATTTTCAGGCATTATACGGGAAAATAAAGGCTATACAAAAAGGTAATGCTTTTTAAAAAGCTACAGTGTTCTGTCTGTTAATTAAAGAGGGAGTTGAGCCAGAGGTTTTGGAGAAAGATCTGAGCCATCTCTGGCCAAACCTTCTGTGGATAAGCCACGGGAGAAGCAAAAAAGGGATCCAGTACAAAACAAGCAATGTGGTCTAGTGGCTAGCTCCTGGTCCTGGCTCCAGAAGCTGGATGTGTACTTTTACCCCTGTCCTTCTAGCTGATTTGGAGGCTACCTGTTCTGTCCTCTGTCCTCCAAGGTAAGGTAAACATGTGGCTCCTGTACCACGTGCATCCCTATTGCATGATCTTAATAAGATCTCTGCTCTTAGTAGATAAAACGATTGCAGCGCAGCATAATGAACAGCGTAAATTCAAACCATGCTGTATGTCTTTTGTGAGTATGCATGTTCTCAGAAGCAGATGGGTCAATGGCAGGGCCAATAAGAAGTGTGGAAGGGATGAGTGCAAGAACGAGAACATTTCTTCAGAGATTTAACTGCTGGGGGTCCTTTCTTGCAACTCTAGGAATAAGGCAATGGCGGACCACTTTAGAAAATGTTGCCAAGAAAACTCATGACATTGACTCATCCATGCAGTCACCAGGAGTCACAACTAATTCAAAAGCACACGCTTACCTTTTGGCCTTTCTATTATTCTTGTCCATGCATCAAAATAATGGATAAATGGAAGGACCCATGAGCTAGACATCTCAGTCAGAGGACTACTGTTTAAACAATGGTCCAAGGACATGGGTGAAGTTCCTTAAGCTTCTCCCCAAACCCTTTAACGTGTGTGCAGTTGTAGGAAGCCTTCTATGAATCAGTGTTATTCTTCCCTTTCTCCCTGGCTTTCTATCCCACTCCCCCCTGCCCCCCCCCTGCTGTCCGAGTATTTCTGTCCTTGGTCCAGCAGGAAAGCGATGGAAGGAAGGTTCCACATGCTTGTGGCCTCCCCGATCCTCCTTGCTGCTGAGCTGTCTGGAGCCCAGTGGCAGCTGGCAAAAAAGAGTTGGGCTTCGGGTGGAGTGAGTGGCAGCCACAGCCCACACACCCATTAGAGAAGCTTATTTCAGGGCCTCTGACCACAAAGGAAACATCCGGGGCTGAGGGAGGCTTTCTGCATGATGAGGATTGCTCTTTTTTCAGGGAGAGAAAGAGCACAAGGGGTAAGGACAAACTGTGAGCCAAGCAAAAGGCAAAAAATAGATGAAACAAGATGGAGGTAGTTTTCATCTTACACAGCTCAAGCACTTAGAACTGATTCATGCCGTTACGTCTCTTTACTCTTAGGGCCAAGTGAGAAGGATGTTAATTGCAGCTCTGTTGTTAATGTACCAGTTAAAAATGCACCAACTTAAAAGAGGGAAAGACTCTTAATTAAGGGGATCAGAGAAGAAAAAAGCAAGGTAACTCATATCTCCCCTGCTTTTTTTTGATGAGGAATATATTCCTCTAAAAGCAGTTTTTGTACTGGGAGGATATTTTGCCCTTTAAGACACAAAAAGAGCTCGATGCCCTATGTTAGAATAATATCTCAGTGGCAGTGACTGAGGAAGTGATTCAGAATATTCTGCATTTCACTACTGTATTAGTTGTTAAATTAATGGGCACATTTCAGAAGTTGTGCTATTTGCCCAATTAAATAATAGCTGCCGGTGTTAAGTACTGTTATAGAAAAGGTTCCTTCTTGTCAAGCTTGACTCCTTGTGGCTTCATGGATGTGTTGATGTGAAGGTTTTTTTTTGTTGCAACAATAGGGCAGTAATTCAAGAATAAGGCTAACACCAAGTGGAGAAAAGGGTCTGTTGTCCTTATTCAGGAAAGAAGATATAGTTGGGATATCAATCAAAGCAAGAGGCACTCCTATCTATAGAGATTATGTGGGCCTCTAATGATGGTGATGAATCTCGGAGTACTCGGAAATTATGGACATGTATTTCTTAAGGAATGCAACCCCACTGAGAACATACTAACTGACCAATTCTTTAACTCAGAAACCACTCATTCGCATTGTATCCTGACAAAATATACACCATGATAGCCCACATCCAGATGCAAGTTCAGAACAATTATTTACATGTTATGGAAAAGTAGAGCTCAGTGTCATGAGCATATTAATGACACCTAGTCTTCAACACCCTTAACTCTTTCATATAAATTTTAAATAGCACTGGAAACTATTGTACCTTATTGAATGCCATAAGACCCAGAGGCACAGCCACTTAATGCTTTCTGTGAAAATCCCAGCAAAATAGGACTGGAATTACTGTAACATAGTAGCCCCCAATTCTTGAAGATGTTCCAGCAGGTTAACACCATAGTGTAAAAAGTCATCAGATGACCAAGCAAGACCAATAGGGTCACAGTTGCTCTGATTCTGTCTTTTAGGTCATCTAACAATTTTAATATAAACAAACAAACAAATAAACAAACAAACAAACCTAAAGGGGACATCATGACTAATTCTGTCCTACAACCATTTAATATTGAGTTAACTGGTGCCCTTTAAGACTGTATGTAGCTCCATAGACATTCCTTTCTCAAGCGCTTTGTGAAAGAAAGAAAGAAAGAAAGAAAGAAAGAAAGAAAGAAAGAAAGAAAGAAAGAAAGAAAGAAAGAAAGAAAGAAAGAAAGAAAGAAAGAAAGAAAGAAAGAGAGGGAGTTATATTTGTGATTCAGTTGTAGTTGGTAAAATTCTCTTGATTCAGGGAGGGATTCTTCAGGACCCCTGTTTCCTTTACAGGTGGTGATACCATTCAATAATGTAAAGACACATTCACCACTCCCTGTATTCACCCAGTCATCCTCTCTCAACCCACAGAATGAGCAGAGGTTAAGAGAGGGTGTAGGCTGGACAGCTACAACTTGTCCATGTCTGTAAACCTCATAAACTGAAAGCAAACCCATGCAATTAGAGTAGACAACACACAGGACACGTCAGCATCATCTGTATCAAAAGCAGCGTTCAAGTCAGCACAAAGACAAGTGATGTTATCCTCAAATGTCTCGCAGAGGTTGTCTTCTGAGATAATGAAAGAAGTGTGAAATATTGTATAACTTTAAATGAGTAACCACTCATTGTAGGAAAGCCGTTTTTAAACATTTTCTTTCCCATTTTATGTAAGCACAGACAACTTTTTAAAATGATTGATTAACCCCATAATGGTGTTTTTCTTTACTGATAGGTCCTAAAATGCGGCATTCTAGTCCTGCCTTAGGAATGAAAGCTGGCTGAGTGACCTTGGGCCAATCACTCTCTCTCAGCCCAACCCACCTCACAACATTGTTGTTGCCGAGGAAGGAGTATTAGGTATGTTCGCTCTCTTTGAGTTATTTATAAAAAAATAATAATGGTGGGATAAAAATCTAATATAAATAAAGTGAAAATACCAATTCAGATGTTAAAGATAAGGTAGATAATACAGACAATATTAAAGATGATTGGAGTGGTAGCCCCAAACCACTAGAAACTACTAGAAAATATCAAATATCAATATCAAATATCTACACTTCTGAGTTAAAGAATCTGTAGTATAAGAAGAAAAGATATGCCAATAAAATATATTGCCAGAAAAGGTAGTTGTAATTGCACTGCACATGCTAAAACCATACATGTAAAAAGAGAATGCTGGCCTTTTGTAAAAAGACCTTGAAGACCTGAATATGTTCCAAAACTATGGGATCAGGAGGTTAGATGGCCCATACAGAAGTTTTGTTGATGTCTGGGTTTACCCTCAGTGACCACTATAGTTTTTTTATTTTTTTTAATATTGTTTTTTTTTACAGCATTGTTGTTTTCATGTCCATTTGCCAATGCATGGCCATATAAATTGATATAATAATAATAATAATAATAATAACAACAACAACAACAATAATAATAATAATAAACAAGAGAATGCAGAGATGTTGCCAAGTTTCCTTAAGTCTTCTGTCTTTTGAAACATATCATAGTATTATACATAAAAATGAAGGAGCTTCCAAATGGAACGTGCCTAATGCTATCAGTCAAAAAATCTTGTGGAATTAATGTCATTTTTTTCTCTCCCTAATATATATACAGACATATATGCTCATGTGCACGCACACACACATACAGCTACCTCAGCACATGGAACTCATTCCACAGTTTATTTTGATTCCCCTTTGAAGGAAATATATATATATATTAGGGTGGATAGAAAAACATGAGAAGATTGGAAATAGAAAATGATAACACCCTATGCAATTTTGTGAATGAAGGAAAGGGATTACATAATAAAAATTTTGACTGGAAATAAGCCTGGCTGTTCCCGAAAAAAACTGGGGAAATAAAGACTCTTACAGTACTTAGCTTCCTGCCCTTTTCCCCAGTACAGTGTACATTTATTGTGCAACAATGCTATTAAAACCATTCCGGCAAATGTGCCATGAGTCAAATCCAAAGAATAAGATTTGCAGAAGTTCCAAAAAATAAATGTTTTATTTGCCCCATTTAATTTCTGGTTTGACTTAGAATACTTGGATCGTGTATACTTTGGGATATTATATATTTAGCTAGTTTAATATATTACTGACTACCACTCCCTGAGTGGTTTACAGTACCAAATGAAATGTATTCACCATTTACAGCTCCCAATAAAATGTGTGTCTATTTATTTTCCTACTTGCTACGGCAGTTACCTGGAAAAACAAGTTAATTACAAATTTGAAACAGACTGCATAAATTTACATGTTGTCTTTTAATTGAATTATTAATTACTTCAGTGCAACAGTAGATTTTTATTTAAAAAACCCATTTGTTTCAAAAATAAATATAGTCTACTTGCAAACACAATCTCAGGTAAGACTGTGTTTGGCCCTTGTCTTGTTTTGTCCTGTTAATTTTCATGATTTGATTTGATTTTGTAACTTGATTTGTAAATACCATACAAATAAAATGCAATTTTACTACCATTGCGGAAAACTTTGCACTCCATTCTAGTGAACACCATTCTGGTGTGTATCACAGAATACCTGCCAACTATACCTTGTTTTCTTGTTGTGCACATAGTGGCTTTCATGCTTTTTTCTACCCATGCAAGGGTTTTTTCCTATCTCCCCATCCGTTCTGTTTTCTGCTTGCACAGAGACACAGACATATATGCTCATGTGCACGCACACACACACACACATACAGCTATCTCAGCACATGGAACTCATTCCACAGTTTATTTTGATTCCCCTTTGAAGGAAAAGTGCCTGTTCTGTCTAGGAATTCTTTCAGATCTCCAGCTCCTGGGGGTAAACTGATTGGAAGTAGCCTCTCTACACACAGAGACGAGCACAGACGCACAGACGCACACACACACACACACACACACACACAGAGAGAGAGAGAGAGAGAGAGAGAGAGAGAGAGAGAGAGAGAGAGAGAGAGAGAGAGAGAGAAGAAAAAGTCAGGAAGAAGGAACCCTCATCATACTGTCTCTCAAGTCTGGTTCCTGAACTTTCTTTGAGTGTATAAGTTTAGAGACATGTTTTTAAAAGATATAGGGAGGAGATATTTTTAAAAAAAATAATTGTGGCATCTTAACAATAGATACATTGATTACGGTATAAACCTTTCTTGAAGAATATGTAGAGTAATGTCTTAAGATAGACTCATTGGCACTCAGGCATAGAGAAAGACAAAATATTAAGCAGTGAATTCAGAAGGGAATGAATTACAGAAAATGCCAGTGCTGTCAATTACCTTTTTAAAAGTGGCCATTCATAAAACTGACATTAGGAGTGGCAAAAACACTCTTGCATTGGTGGGATGATTAACTTATGAAGCCCTGTGAGATATGCGGTATACCCTGCATTTGCAATAGGATGTGTCCAGATACTCCTGCATCGCTGCCTAGAGACTAGTGGTGCAATACAAGAAATAAAATAAAAAATCTGGCTAGATTGCAATCATCAGTGATGAATTTTTCCTCTTGCATGTCTCTGTCTTGAGCAATGTGGAAAGGTATGCATGTGCTCAGTTAATACTCTTTCTGACTATCTGAAAAAGCTTTCTTCTGCTTCAGGACAACAGCAGTTGGAATAAGAGCTCAAATAGTCAAACTGTCCTGGTGGTAGATGAATAGCAAAATTCATAGTCTTCCACATTTCTTAATCAGAACTCATATGAAGAAACTCAATGTGTATTAAGATTTAATCAAAACTGGATTGATAAATATGTGGGACCTAAATCCTTAGGACAAAAAAATAATTGTTAGTTAAGGATGAACAAAGGAAAGAGAGCCATCTTATATAGCCCCAAATACTCCCTTCTCTCATATATTCTTCTGTGGTGTCTGTCAAAAATTGGCAGTGTAATTTGCCACTTTTTGCAATATTTTTGCTCTCCCTTCGCAACACTTTAATACATGTAATGTCTTGAAAGTATCACATTTCTATTTATTTGAGAAGCTGACAAGCTTTAGAATTGGAAACTACTAGAATCTTGCTCGCGATTATAGATTTTCTAGAAAAAGGGGCTTTCTTCTAAAGATATTATTTTTGCTAAATGTTTTGCACATTCCAACTCTAGAAAAAAGATTTAAACCCCATACTTATATAACTGAGTGGGGAGTGGTTTGTCAGAGTTGGAAGATAGAAAAAAAATCTTATTAATTAAAGCATTGGACAAATGGCTATTTGATGTCTGAAGATCTCCAATGGCCTCCTAGCACTTCATGAGATGACTTATTCCACTCTCAGGAAACTTCTCTTAATATGTAGCCTACATCTCTGTCCCTGTAACTTGTATCTTCTGATTCCAGGGTGACAATGAACCAAATCCACTCCCACTTTTATTCAGGTTGCCTAGATTTTTGCAAATCATTTTTATCTCTTCTAAAGTGTTAATCATTCCAACAACAACAACAACAACAACAACAATAATAATAATAAAAGTTGGAAAGGATCTTGGAGGTCATCTAGTCCAACCCCCTGCTCAGGCAGGAAACCCTATACCATTTCAGACAAATGGCTGTTCAGTCTCTTTTAAAAACTTCCAGTGTTGGAGCATTCACCGCTTCTGGAGGCAGGTTGTTCCACTGGTTAATTGTTCTAACTGTCAGGAAGTTTCTCCTTAGTTCTAGGTTGCTTCTCTCCTTGGTTAGTTTCCATCCGTTGCTTCTTGTCCTGCCTTCAGGTGCTTTGGAGAATAGTTTGACCCCCTCTTCTTTGTGGCAGCCCCTGAGATATTGGAACACTGCTGTCATATCACTTAATTTAGTGTTATCTGAAACTCTGATAATTATCCCCTCAATTCTTTCACCCAATGATGTTGATTGATCAATGTTATTATTAAAGATGTTGAACAGCACAGGGACCATATGAACTCTAGCACTCCATTCAATACTTACTTCCAAATTGACATGGAGCTATTAGTTAAACAGCTGTTACATAATTTGTGACTGGATAAATGACTGTACTCAGAGAGTATTCAAAGAGTATCTAGCCCAGAGGTCCCCAATCTTTTGGGCACCAGTATTGCAGGCTAACTCACTGCTCACTGTCAGGAGTTTGATCCTGACCGGCTCATGGTTGACTCGAGGTCGGTAAAATGAGGACCCAGATTGCTGGGGGCAATATGCTGACTCTGTAAACCGCTTAGAGAGGGCTGTAAAGCACTGTGAAGTGGTATATAAGTCTAAGTGCTGTTGCTAAGTGGCAGCTGTGGCCGTGGGAGGCCTTCACAAAATGTCATCTGCTGTGCCAGTTGCACCATTTCTTAGATCAAAAGGCCCTTCTGATGGCTACGACCTATAAAGCTTTACATGGTATAAAGCCTGGTCACTTGAGGTATCTTCCATGGTATCAGTCTGGCCGATTCAATCTAGTTGGTATGTTCCAGGTTCCTTTGATCAAGAAGTGCCATCTATTGGAAGTTATGCCTTGTCTATAGTGGTCCCTGCCCTCTGGAATGAGGCTCCCCCTGAGATCCAGAAGGCTTCCACTCTGATGGCATTCCAGAGGGCCTTAAAGATCTGCCATTCCTCCAGGCATTGGGCTAGGGTAGCTGAAGCTCCTCGTGTGTGTATGACACGTTTGTCTTGTTGAATATTTTTGGCATATGATTATTGCTACTGTTGCATGCTTTTTGTACGTTTGTTTGCTGTTGTTGTGAACCACCCTGACGGGGTCCAAGGTGAATTCATCAACTAAATAATTAACAGGAGAGGCAGGTCATTAACATTCACTAATGTAGTCCAGTATTTATTTAGATTGGCAACTTCTGCCCATGCCACCTAGCAAATTTTTTTCCCCATGACCTGTTACCTGGTCTCTTTAATTCCAGTTGAGGAGAATCACAATTGCCATCTATGTGTGCTAGCTTTTTCTCTGGGCTTGTAAACAGGATATCCTGTGAACATTACCATATTCGTGTGGAGCCTGAGCAGGTGGAAACGATTTTTGGTGGAAGTGATTATCGGCAGTAGCTATGTGGTTGAGATAACATTTGGATTTCCCCTCAGCTGCTTTTAATTTCATGCACACATATAAAAAGGTTCCTAGTGATCTACTACTGTGTGTGTCTTTACTCATTATAGCACAGCCCCCAGAGAGGGTATGCAAGCCTCTAACACCTTAGTTTGCTCTGCTTGTATATAACAGCATACAAAGCAGTACCTTAAATAATCACTTCTGTCTCCTGCAATGAGGCATGCGACTTTCAGATGCACAGAATACTGCTCCAGCTGACTATGGAGAAGTTACCTTGGCAGTGTAAAAATACATAAGAGAGGATTCAAGGACTCACGTTTTAAAGAAACGTTGCCTCTATTTGAACTTGATTTATGGTGACTTCATGGACACACTCATGTATAATTTTTTTTTAGCAACAATCCAGCGGTGATTTACCACCGCCTTCTCCCAGGATGTGTTTTTCAACTTCCCAGCCTACTCTCCAGCTTTGGGATTTCCTGGTGATCTCTCAGTCAAGTACAAGAAGTCCTCTACTTAGGACTGTAATGGAACCCGCCCGTTATGGTCATAAATCATGACGGCCCTAAAGTGGGCTACCCACATTATCAATTTGATTTTACAGTCTTTTTTGCAGTGGTTGCTAAATGAACCAATTGTTTACTATGGGCTGGGTTTTGCGGAAAACCCAGAGTAAATGCTGGTTTTGGGCAAAAATGGAAAAGCACGTTCACGTGACCATGAGATACTGCAAACAGGTTAAGAGAGTTGAATGGGGGTATTAGGAAAAGGAAGTAATTTGTTTTTTCAATTTATTGCAAGTAATCCTTGTTTAGGGACTGTCTCGTGCAATGATTTTTTTGGTATGCATTTACATTGGTAATGAAAAAAAAGAACATCGTGACCAGTCCTAACGTATATGACTTTTGCAGGGCTGTAAAGCAAAGGAAAGCTGAAATACGATCTTAAGCTCAGTTGTGGTTTCATTTAGTGGCCATTTTGCTTAATGACTGAATTACCAGTCCCAACTGTGGTTGCTAAACAAGGACTACCTGTATTTGATGTTTTACATCTAAAGAATCGGATTTTCTTCCTTAGGTGTCAAAGTTGTTTGAATGTTGAGAGGAAAACGATGCATCTTGACGGGTTGCGTTAGAGGGATAATAGCATATGAGAAAAGGGCACTGTGCAAGTGCCCCCGGTCAAGAGTCTGGAAACTTTATTCCATTCTCCCCTTCAAAGTTTAACAGTAATTCTCAGCTGTGAAACATACTTGTTCCTCTGCCTGCTGCTAATCTTTCTTAATATGTGTGAATAATAGTGCTGCTTCAGCTATTCAAAGACTAGGACGCAGGCTCTTAAGTTAAATATAAAATGGGCTGAAATGAAGTGAACTAAATATGGATCTGGGCATTAAAGGAAAAAAAAAACATTATGGAGATTTGAAACAGGAGAGAAGGAGGCTATGGAGGATGATATGAAGAGGAATTACAGTTCATCATTTTCCAAGGGGGCTATTCTAGGTGAGATTGAAAGCAGGCGCAAGATAGGGAAAAGGGATATCAAGAATTCTACATATGTCTGGGTTTAATAATACTTTACATAGCTGGTAAACTGTGTTTGGCTTGGAGGGTCAAAAGTTATACAGAAATGTTTTAGGCGTACTACAGAATACTTTTTTAGTGGCAGATCAAGTTGCTAAAAATCCACTGGGATTATCCTGGAGACGCCAAGGATTAACAATTTATTTCCAAGCCCAATTCAACAAGAAACACAGAATTAAAACCAGAGGGAATTATCAAAATGAGTGCTGAATGGAGAATTGGAATGATTTTTTGTTATCAGCTCTTCTCACTGACTTTTTATACAATTCTGGAGGTGTAACCAGACTAGTGATTATACTATATAATCTGATACATGAACTGGTCCACCCTTTTCCACTGTGGGCAAAAATCTGGTTGCTCCACAGCAAATTAGTTTCAGAATAGCTCAGCCCTTAAAGACATTTCTTCATGATATGAAACCTCCAGGAATGCATCCAGTAATAACATTACCAAGAACCCAATGGCAAGGCTGGGGATAAAACACAGAAATCTTCCAAATTCCTCTCTCCTATTCTAAGTATCTAAACCTCACTTCCTTTTCAGGGCTTTACACCATTCTACTCCAATGCATTAGCTCAGAGCTGGAAATATAACCCAGAAATCTCCAACCACCAACTTCCACTGCAATGATATTCCAGTTTTGAAAATATTAGATGGAAGTTTCATTGATTTCATACAACTTTCTTCCAAGTAAATGCTCTTTGGATGGTAAATCTATTTCTAGTAATAAGGGTTTTTTTAGTTCTAATGTTTACACTTGGGATTTTGCATAACTTGTTTTCATTTGATATATCCCCTAGTCGGTCCTGCTACATTAATTTTCAATAAAGCACTCTAAACAATTTGCTCTTGAAAATTGGAATGTTTACCAAATTCTGTGACAACTCGATCAGCAGCTGTGGAGAATGGTAACTGAATTTTTAGAACATCCACAAGCGTCTACATTTGGTAGGATCTCTATAATTTAGGGAGAGAGGACATTTTTATATACCAAAGGTACAGTTAAAAGGGATTTAAAAAAACCTAAAGACCACACTTTTCTTGAGGTCTTTGTGGAGTGTGGAGGTCAAAGTAAACAGAGTAGAGTACACACAGCTTCCTACTCTTTCCTTTGTACATTGTGTAACACCTTTGAGCAACAATAAGAAAAATATTTTAAATCTTTGTAATTTGGTTCAATATTGTTGCAGGTGAAATTATGATTTTTCAGATGGGAGTGATGTGAAATTATTACTACATTTGAGATTTAAATCAATTAAATGAATCAGCTGACCATTTTGAGTGGATAAACTGGTCTGAAAAATGATGAGGACTTTCCTAGTCTGAGTTTGGAAAAAAAGAATCCTGGGGAATTTTAGTTTAAAGGATGAAATTGAGATGAAATCACAGAAATTTCCAAATGAGAATGTGTTGCTATCAGTGTCAAGTGTGAATTTATCTATCCCTTCTTACTGACTGATCTCATTAAGTCAAAGAGGTAAAATGTTAAGAAATTTTCAATTACTGTATTCTTGTACAGTTAAGAATAGAATTGACCAAAGATCAGGGAAAACTGAATTTATGGCTCCCAACCTCCCAATGTGACTGTTTTTGAATTGTCTGGAAACTGGATTTACCATGCCATCAAATTTAATTTATCCATAAGTGGAAAATAGCCAAAGGGGGGGGGGAAGTCCACTATAATCACATATGGCTTTACAAGGACAAACTGCAAAAATGACAACCAAAAAAGAAGATCAAAGAAGATCAAATCTCTCAAAAAAGCCTGGGATTAAACCACAATTAATAGAAGCTCAGCTAGAATGGAACTTCACAATAAGTGGACTTCAGCAGATTGGGAAAGATACTACCATATCCAGGAGGTTACTTGCATGATTAATCAGCAATATTAAGAGATGCATTAAAGAAAAAAAAATCTTCTTTCAGAAAAAGAAGTTTTGCATAAGCAAGGAGAATGAAAAGGTACAAAATTAAAACAAATGATTAGGGATGCCATGGGGTGGGGGCAGAGACTTTGAGAAGCACATTGCTAATTATATTAAAATCAACTTTAAAAAAAAAATAGTAGGAACAGAAAAACAGGTATGGAGATAGTGATACTTGTGTATAATAAAGGAATAAAGGAAATCCTTGAGTGAAATAAAAAGATCATTGAAAAGCTGGTTGAAATTTTGTAGAAGTGATGAAGCAGATATCAATGCCTGAGCTATTATTTCATTCCAACTGATATTCTTATGAAGGGAGTTGGTAAAAATAGTAGCAGGAAGAAATGAAATTCTCTAGAGTTTAGGGATAAATTGAAAACAAAACATTTGAGCTTAGAGGGCATCTCTTTATTGCATCATAACTTATGAATCAAAATAAAACAGGCCCACTGTTTCATCAATGAATGAAGAAAACATTAAAATATCAGCTTTTCACTATTCTACTAGTGAAATTGTAAAAAAATGGGGGGAGGGAGCAGGAACCATTGACTAGAGGGGAAAGGGTCAATGCTATGACATCATATAGTAACCCATTGGAATGGAGATGTCTGCGTACAAAGCAGTGACTTGAAGCAGATGAACTGGACTATGCTGCTTGAACTGGCACAAGACATAAAACACAAATTTGTTGATGTGGAACAGAAAAAGCTATATAGAGGTTGCCTTCCCTGAAGCCTAGAGATAGATAAAGAATGACATCATACATTCCTGCTCTTTAGAAATAGTGACCTGTACTAGCTCTGGGCAGGCTACACATGTGGGTGAACTCTAAATATAGAGAGATATGAGGGATCCAGGAGCCACAATTTCTGGACCTCAAGAAGTATGAAATCTCTCACCAAAGATTTTTACAGCTAATTCAACTGTAACCGGATAAGTAAAGAACGCCTTAGGAATTGATAACTGTCCAGAGTTTAAAGATATTTGCCTAAACCCTTACCAGTATCTAATAATGACGCTGCAGCGTGAATTGCTTCATAGCTGTGCAATCCAGTCTCCTCGCCTTGAGCAATGGAAGATTACATTTACAGCAGAGGGAACTGAAATGGCTTCACATCTAAACAGGACTCAGTGTCCCTTCCCCAGATCAACAAATGACCTACCAAGGCCATTGCTAAATCAAACCCATCCTCCCTGCAAACTGAGCTGGCTGGCAGTTCCCACAGAATGAACATTAGAAGGTGAAGATAATCAAGTTAGTAGCTGTCAACCCGGCGCTGTCTGCTCCAAATTGGATTCCAGTAGAAATCTAATTTACAAAGTCTACCCCAAACAGCACACTCCCTTCAATTATATTCTCTTCCCCCCCCACCCCACCAGGCCTTCTGCCACCCAAAGATGTACCCTCCACAGCTCCTACCTCCCCTGGAGAGACCGGAAGTGGCCAAAGGAGGAGGGGGCAATGTCCATTCATGCTTGAAACTGGAAAGTAGCATTTTAAAAATGAACACACTGAAGAGAGATCAGATATGTATAAATCCTTTACTGGAGAGATCAAATGTTGGAAAATATGGAATTTACTCAAGGGATGCAGACATCTGAAATAAGAGAGACATTTTATGCAATAATGCATATATGATACAATCAACCAACCAGGGATTTCTCTTACAATAGCTGACTAACTGCAGAAGCTTTCAGAATTTTCTCTGAAACTTAAGTGGAAGAGAAATAGCATTTTTAGATCACTTTGATATGGTCTTAGTAAAACAAGTCCTGATTTGGCCTGTCATAATGTATCCCTCGTTCCTTTTCTGTACAAATGTAAGGTTTTCATTAAAGCACTGAGACAGTAATTCACTGCTGTATATGTATACTTTTTTCTGACTATTATGGGCTCTGATCAAGCTGGTTTCCTAGATTTTTGGCATGCTTCAGTCTGAACCTGGAAATACCACTTTTCTATTCATGAAAGGAGACGGTCATACTGCGGATGTATATACAAGCTATCATTTTCTTTTGATCACATGTGTTATTGGAACAAAATCCCACTTGCCATAGCAGTTGTGACATTTCTTGAAGCATTTAAAGTTTTGTTCTGATCTTGAGAACAAACGGGTCACTTATTAATCACCAAAAAAAAGAAAAGATGGGCAATATGTGCAGGAACTGAAATAGAATTGTGATACCTTTTCCCTAATCATCATTTATTCAATTTATATGCCGCCTGATTCCCAGTTACTCTAAGTGGTTTACAAATTGTTAAAAAAAAGCATTAGAACAAGAAAAAAAAAACAGAAAACAAAAAAGAATGAAGATGGCAGAGATAACAAATCCAGATGGGAACAAAGAAAAAGAAGAAAAAGGAGCTTCAATCACCTTTGCCAAAGGCCAGGGCTTTAGGACCCTTTGAAGTATCAGTAGGGTGGGGGTCATTTGAATTTGAGAGGGGGCAACCTCACTCCAGAGGGCTGGCAGAGAAGGCACACTTCAGAGGTCCCTATAGATGGCATTGTTTAATTGAAGGAAGCCAGAGCACACATACCTCTGCCAGTTCAGATCAGCTGGAGAGATACTAGGGGAGATAGGCAGTCCCTCAAATAACCAGGCCCTAATGCCATAATGGGGTAGACTGTCACTATACAACCTTTGAGTTACTAATAACCATTTCAAGGCTGCCCCTACTGTGTTTGACCTAAGGCACTTCCAATCAGCCATTGGACTTACCCCTCTTATTCCCTGAAGCAGCTTTGTGCTGCTTGGCCAGCGGCCTTAATCCTGTTCCCTCATGTTGTGGAGGATGAAATGGGACAACAGAGACAAACTCTCCTGGGCCAACGGGAAGTAGAAAAAAAATGGAGCTCCGGCCACTGCCCAGTACCTGGCTGTGTTTCCTCAATATATTTACGGCGTGGGAAATTAAAAATAGTGCTTGTGAAGCAGAGGGCAAGGCTCTTTTTAAAGCTCCTAAACAGTGGGAGGATGATGGCCAACTTGTTTTTGAAGAAGCTGAGAGATGGCACAAGGTGGGAATTCCTGAGAATGAACTGCCTGCCCTGCAGCACAAAAAGAATTGTAACTTGTTCCTTAGTCGTGTTTCCTCTTGAACCAGTAGCATTTGTAGCATATCATGATGATGCTAAAATAGGGTCATGGGATAATCATGTAACTGTCACATTTGCTTAACTAATGCAAGTGTGTGAGTGGCAGCATTTGTGCGATTATATCATCCTGCGTATTGTCCCCCTCCTCTTCTTGTTTGGGCAGCATCTGATCTGGAAATTAATAATCTCGGCGTACATATTACATAGAGTTCCACTTTGGAACCCCCATAAAGTTATAAAATCCTAGGGGCGCAGATTGGTACTGCCTTATATAGGAAAGAAGACTTTCTCCCCCCAAAATATTTTGTAATTCTTTGGGTGCACTGCTCATAAAACAGATCTCCCTTCCACCCCAATTGAACTTCTTTATCAAAATGGAAATTAGAAGGAATAGGAATGGGGATAGGATAGGATAGGATAGGATAGGATATGATATTCTTTATTGGCCAAGTGTTCTTGGACACACAAGGAATTTGTCTCCGGTGCATAAACTCTCGGTGTACATACAAGCAAGAAAGTGATAAATCATAAATCATAAGACACAATCATAAATCATAAGATACAATCAACAAAGTGGTAGTCATAAGATACCCATAAGAGCAGGTAACAGGAAAGATGAGAAGGATAATAGTGATACAGTCCTACTACATGGGTAGATATCCTTAGGCATAAGACAGTGCTGTGGTAATTAGGTCTTCAGCAGAATGATGGCACAACGGCAAAAAATTGTCTTTTTTGTCTAGCTGTTTTGGCATGCAGTGCCAAAATTCTCCCGAGCGGAGAATTTGAAACAGTTTATGTTCAGGATGTGAGGGGGGTCTCTAGATATTTTCTCAGTCCTCTTTCTGGCTTGCGCAGTATATAGCAATGCTTTCATGTTCTATTTCTAACATTGAGTTACCACCTGTAAATTAATAAACCATATTGGAGAAATGAATGAGAAATGTGCCCGGACATATCATAGACTGGGCAGAATGGATAGGAAAAAGCTGCTAGGCCAGTATGGTGTTGTTGGTGGCGAATTATATCAAACTTTGTACTTCTACAAGTTTCAAGTCCACCCTTCCCCCCATAAGCATATAGGTCCCACTCGCTGACAAGAAATAAGAAAACCTTGATAACAGAGACTGGCTTCACTTGTGGCCCTGAGAGTCAGGTCACCCAAAACACAAGCTGCTAAAATAAGAGAGCAAGTTTCCTGCACAGCCAGACTGCGGCTCTGCCCTGTAATCAGCAAAAGGACCTAAATGTTGTGTTTATTTATAACCCTTTCATTTCTTCCAAGCTCACTCCCTTTGGTTGGGCGACCACAAAACTTTGAATGGACCAAAGGATCCCATGGGCCAGCATAGCTCTTGCAATCACTGCTTCCATCTTGGTTAAAGATGGAGATATAAGAAGTAATAAGATGCTGATGGAATTTTATGTTGATTGTTCCAGGAGTTTGTCAGTCCTTTGGACTGTGCGGAATAAAACTGGAATTAAATGTTTGGCAAAAATATGGAATACTAAACTCCATGCTTGAAACTGACTTGCAGAGCAGTATGGAGCATTTGGGGAAAAGGGAGAGAGAAGTAGAAGGGATTCTTAACTTTTCCTCTGTCTGCGGCTAACTTTTGCTGAGATGATATTCCTGCAGCCACTAATTCCCTCTAACAAAAACTCCTCTCCTCCAGCCATTTGGAGTTAAAGAGTATTGGGAATCCATTTTTGCTGTTGAACAAGTACCTTCGTGTCTATTTTTTATCATCACAGCCATATGAAGTACAATGAGTTGCAAAGAAGAGAAGGAAGTAATTTTACTTGTGCCTTGGCATACTGAAAATTGAGTAAGAGAAGCCATAGCCAATGTCGCAAGTATAATGGTTATAGCAACAGTCATGTTTTCAACTAGAGCACTAGATTTTTGTCCCCTGATATGGGCAGAGAACAACTCTTGAAACCAGCAGGCAAATTTGCTCTTCTTTCAGAATTAGAGATAAAGTCTAGGGCAATGTATGGTTTCAATCATGCTACAAATACTTAATGTGAACTTTCAAAAGAGATTTTGGTAGCTGCTGTGGAATCCTGAGAATTCAAGCTTTGAGATTTAATATTTTTTGACAGAGTAAAATTTCAGGCCCTGATTGCTGCAGGGTGGTAGAGAGAAAGCTTGAAACCATGTGTGCAGGGTTTTTGTTTGTTTGTTTTCTTTTGGCTAAACATTAATAATGGAGGATTGGTTTGGGGCTTCTTGTGAATCTGTAGGAATGTCAGTCATCACATGTAAGTTTCACTTTCTCCCCAAATTCCCTATCCAATATGAAGTTGTCTCTTGATATTTTGGATTCCCAGTGGATCTTTCTCAGCCTGCTACATTTGTATGCAAGTGAACATTGTTTATTTATTTAATCAATTTGTTGGCTCCCTCAATTGCTGAAGCAACCTTGACAGTCCTATCAGCAGATAAACTAAAATAACTTCAGTAATATAAGAACACACTTGGGCCAGCATAAAGAAGAACCTAGTTACACCCAGATCCCCTTGTTAGACTAATTCTAGCATGCACAGTTTGGGGTTTTCTGGAAGTCTTCATCAATTAATGAAATAAAAGAAAGAAAAAGAAAAAAAAAAGTAGAGGAAGTATTTACTGATTTTTAAATCCTGGAATTTACGTTTAGTCTTAAAGCTGAATGTATGAAGGCTGAAGTTTTAAATTAGTTACTATCTGGTACTGAGAGCCTTCAAGCTGCATCTAGAAATATCAGGAAATACTATGGTGACAAAATAGATTTCACCCATTTTTGAAAAATAAAATAAAATCCAATTGCTACTCATAATCACTCCCGTGTTGCTAGATAAAGACACATGAGCTCTTTGGTTACATCTCACCTGTTGAAGATTTTCTGTATACCGTATGTTTGTATAACTAGGAGATGAACAATCAACCACCTCCAGTACATCCACTGAAGCCAGGAGGATGTTTGTGTTGGGGATTTGTCCCCTCTTTCTCCCTCCTTGTGGGAGTATATAACATATGCAGTAAAGTTTTGCAGAAGATGACAAGGGCACATTCAAAAAAGAAATTAAGAGAACTACCTGAGGGGGTGGGCTGTTCAGGTGTTTTACTAGTAAAAGGTTTAGTGCAGGGGTAGGCAACCTTGGCTCTTTTATGACTCGTGGACTTCAACTCCCAGAATTCCTGAGCCAGCCATGCTGAGGGGAAAGGGAGAGGTTTCCAAGCTGAGCCATGCTGGCTCAGGAATTCTGGGAGTTGAAGTCCACGAGTCATAAAAGAGCCAAGGTTGCCTACCCCTGGTTTAGTGCATTAATTTTGACCCTCAACCTCCCCTCCCAAAATTGCAAGAGAGAAAAAGAGAGAATGAGAGAGTAAGTGTAAGACAAGATAGCTACTGATGATGTCCACTGCCCAGAATCACCTATTGAGAGGGACAACTATAGAAATCAAATAAACAAGCAAACAAAAGAGTTAAATAAAGAGCACCTAACCTGAGTTAAATTGTTCTGAGCCTTAAAACCAGAATACTAATTGAAATGTATTTTCCTGAGAGAGGCAATCATATTTTGGGAACAGATAGGATATAGGGAAGTCAGAATATGGATCATTGGCATCCTCTGCAAATGTGCCCAAGTACCCTTGGGCCATTCAGGGAACACCCTTTATTTGTGCTTATGTCCCATAGCCTCTGAGCCTTCCTTTTATTAAGCAGGAATGTGGGGTTTGTTTTTCCCCCATGCATCTTTCCCCATGGCCTCTTTCACCTCTGGAGTCTTTGTCTCCTGCCTCCAAAAATAGCAATCTGCTCCAAGATTTTCTCATTCAGGACCTTGTTGCCATGGTGTTGGCATAATGAAACAGGACCTGAGGAGAGAAAGCATTCAAGCAGAATGGTTCCATAACAAGCAATCCTACAAGGTGCCTCTCTAATGCAAATGAGGATTATAGCAAGGGATACCTGGCTTCTGTCTCTGGTAGGACACCTGAAGGGTTACAATCCCAAGCCATGTGTATGACATGTACAATTATGACTTCATTTGCCTAGATTCGTCATGGTGAAAAGTTGATTTTTCTGAAAGGTTCATGCAACAACAAAAATTAAAGTTACCGTGAAGATTTTGATGATCAAGTAGATTTAAAAGTCATCTTCTTTTAACCACAACCATTTAGCATAACTTCCTATCATTTTGGGTGAGACTTTTAAAATACTGTTAGTCTAACATTGTGGTTTAACTAAATTATTATATTTATTAAGTCTAAAGCGGAGACAAGATAATCTTTCACTTCCTTCAAACTACACATAAAATATGAAAATGATAAAAGGACACCTGTGGAAAACCTAACCCCACCTCAGAGAATATTTACGGTGCCTCCAAAAATATAGATCCTACCTTTACCCGCCAAACAATACTGATTCTTTCACTCTTATGGATATTCTCTAGTAAATATCATTTGGAAGAAGCAGAAGAAGAAGATGAAAGCTGCAAATAGACAATATGGTTTATTTGTGGTCCTCCATAAATTTCTGTGGGGCTGCTATAAAAATCAATCCATAAGTGCCCTTAGAAACTGGACCATAATGAATCTGCTCGATCACTAATGAGAAGCAGTTTATGTCCCAAATGATAAGTACCACTTTGTAACGTTATACTAGTGCTATACACCTGGCTATAACTACTTGTTTTCACTGTATTTGCTCCATACAGTGGTTGCCTTTAACTAGCATTTCATGTAGCCCATTCCTACAAATGGTCTTTAATTCATAGCAGAATCTTATATTCATTATCTGTCTTTATGCTCTCAGCAAGAAAAGAAATCATATCCTTTCAAGCTGAATCAGTTTATAGTTTTTCTGTTAAAGTGCAAGGAGCTAATTGTACCCTTCAAGCAAATGGGTCATTCAAAGTGAACCAGGAACTGTCAGATTTATAAAATAATGCTTCTTCTTTGACTTTATTAAGCCTACGAGATACTATGGGACTGGGGACAGAGACTTATGAAAGCCTACCACTCACAGTTTTCCTGGCACTCTTTATTAAAAAAGAGGCCTAATCTTTGGGTTTGCCATTTTGACTTCCCACAATGCCCCATGATATGTAAGGGCATTGTGGAAATGAAAATGATGTTTTTGGCTCTACTGTTGTACCCACTATGCTTCTAGGGCCCATCGTCTGCATTTTCATTCTTAACAAATTTTATCCCTATCTCTTATTTCTGCAAACCATTGCTTGGATGATTACACTACATGGATGCTTGCTGAGATGGGGAAGGATTGAGGGGGAATTAAATAGTTTGAATTTGTCCCAGTACCACAGTAGTTGTTCTACGGTCAGATTGGTAGATGAAAAATAGATCCTCAGCCTGTTTTTTTTCTTACATATAAGAAAAATGTATATTAAATAAAATTCACTCAACGCAATTACGTAGGGAAAAGTAATAAAAGTAAAGTATATTATTCCACTTAACTGATACAAAATAGCTGCATATATTGCATTGTGGAAATTTTTATTATTTATATTCTCCAAATTCCAGTCTTTATAGAATATAATAATATGAGATCATGATTTTATTAAGCACAGAGCACATTTTCTGCCTGTTTAAAAAAATGTGCAAGCATGCTGTGAGTTTTGCTATTTCAGCAACTTCTAAAACCTTTTATATCTGTTGTTTAATACCAGGAGTTTTTGAGGGCACAAATTGTTTGAGATGCTATTAATAACTTCTAAATCTGCTGTAGTAACTCTTCTGAGTTTTTACTATTTCATGGCAAAGTCCTGGAGCAAAGATCCACAAATTGTAGCTTCAGGACTACATTCTAGAATAGGATCTATTTTTCCCCTTCTCTAACATACCTTTGGCTTTTTAGCTTTTCCTGCATTTTATATATAGGATGTCTTAAAGCTCTGCCAGAATCTCTTTCAAAGAATAATATAAATAATTATGAAAGAAAGATGGGGAAGGACAGCAGACTGACCAGGTACACAGGCTGCCTTGTCACTATTCTTCCTCATAAGGTATATCAGTTATTGCACATCAGTCAGTCAACAGATCTTTATTTAATGTAGTTCAAGACCAGTACAGTTATTGCATATTTTATGAAAATCAGTGCCTTCTATTTGATGATACATTTTCCTTGTTTGGTGATGCCTCAAGTGTTAGTTAAAATACATTCCCATACCCCACCATTCCTGACATAGCATGAAAAAAAAGACAATTAAAAGGAAAAAGGAGGGGAAAGAGCATTATAATTTTTAGATTATTGTTTGTTTTGGAAAAAAGGTTCTGTTAGATAAACTGATATGATTGCATTAATGAGATAAGTAATTTTTGGCATACTTAATACAGAAATTAGTACTGCACAATTTCAAGGCTAATTGTTAATTGAGCTTTATCATAGTAGGTCATTTTTCTTAATCATTCATTTCAGACTTTAAAAAAAATAATATATTAGCACATCAATTAAACATACTAAAACAGTGATGGCGAACCTTTTAGAGACCAAGTGCCCAAACTGCAACCCAAAACCCACTTATGCATCATCGGGTGCCGGGTGGGCGTGGCCCATTGGGTGGGCGTGGCCCATTGGGCGGGCGTGGCCCATTGGGCGGGCGTGGCTGCGGTGGTAACGGCAGACTGGGTGGGACTAGAAAGTTCAATCAATCAATTCCAACTTTGCAAGATCTTTTTTTTTCCGCGAGAAGTTGAAATTGATTGATTGATATTTGTTTTGCACATGGCAGCAGAGGCCTAAAGCGAAAAGGTTTTATAAAACCCAGCTGAAGGCCTAGGACTGGGGCGACGGTGTGCGTGCCCACAGAGAGGGCTCTGCGTGCTGCCTCTGGCACCCGTGCCATAGGTTCGCCACCACTGTACTAAAACAACTGAGTGGAAGAAATTGTATCATATCCTGAGCTGCTGCAACACATATAGTCAGACCTACATGAATAATACATGTTTATTTACTGACAGAAGATTATCAGAGAAAGATTTAAGCTCGTCTTCTTCAATATGAAGTTCTTGAGAATGGGAGCAGCCATTCCCAATGACAAGGAACCAATATATTAGCCTTGCAAGATAGACCGAATAAGAAAGACAGCTAGATGGCTAATTCTACTTTATTGCAATGTCACATAAACAAATCTGAAAGCATGTTCTGCCCCATGCCCTCTACAGCTCAAGAAACTAGGGAGAGTCCCTTCTAAGCTTCTTGCCCTGTTCACATTCCTGCTGCGGGCTAGGTTGCCTTTTATCTTACTATTGCCTTGGCTGCATCCCTTTGCTTTGTCTTCCAGGGTCATTTCCCCCCCCCTATGATTATACAATGTGTGATGGTTCAACTGGACAGAATCTCTGGCAGAATTCCCCAAATTAGAATTTTCAGAGGTCTTTTCCAGCCCTAGACTTAGAAACTGAGCACATCGGCATGAAAATGTGTTCCTCCATTGACGTGTGACTGTGAGTCTTCCGCACTAGGTGGAGAGCATAACCATCTTCAGAAAACTAATTGGTATATGTAACTGCAGAGACCATTTATTTTGAGGAACCGTGCACTACCTATAAATTCCTAAATAAAAATTAACCACACATTCATTTCTGGAACACCAATACCCTGCTGCTGTGTGCTCTTAAACTGTCGATAAAAGAGTGCAAAAATGTGTGGGCCCAGGACACACATGCCCTGTGGCCTTTTTTCTGATACTCAGAGGACTCTTCCAGTGGCAGGACTTAATATTTGACCTATTTTCCCCTTTTTACTGAAGGCTTGGCAGGATTCTAAGGGACAATAAGTATGCCTTAAGTCTTGCAAACAGGAACTGTGCACCCCGAAGCATCAATTACTCAAAAGTACCTTGCAGCCCATAAGTAGATCTGCATTGCAGAACAAAGTAATTAGAATCTAGAATTGAAATCATGGTCCTTTAATGTAAACAATATTATCAGCCCAGTTTAAAAAAGGAGCAATTTAAACTAGGAATAGCCTCTGTTCTTTACTCATCCCTCTTCATAACTGCTTTCAGGATTATTACTCTTCATGCTGCTTTCATGTATTATTAGATCGATGAGCAGATAGATCTGAAGAGGAACCAGTTTACCGGTTCTTCTTTCAGTGGAAAGAGGAGAGAGGGAAGGGAAAGGCATTCTTTCAGGTTGGGCTACGTAGCTAGCGACTTTTCTGTGCTCATCTGAATCTGTCCTTCCCAGCCGTTGACTTTAGTGCTTATGCTACATTCCAGAATTTCCCTTGTTGCCACTCCATATGGAAGCCCCTGCCCCAAGTTCAGTTCTACCACATGCCCTGCCCACTGGATTTATGCTGAAACAAATATCAGCAATGGTGAGATGCCCGGGAGCATCGTTAGATTTTTGTTTTGTTTTTTAAAGTTCCATTTGCCCTCTTTTAAGAGGTATAGTAATAATCTTGATGCTAATCTTGGAACAAGCCGCATGTTTATAAAAGCACTTCTATTATTATAGACTCTATGCTTTATGAGTGTAGTGATTTTTTAAAACTGAACAGAGGCTGGTTTGTTCCGTTGAGGAACAGACACGCTAATTCTCTTCTTCTCCAAGATCAGAGAGGCATCAAATCAAAACATTATTTCTCCAATCTTTCCAACTTCAATTTTGAATCCTCATTCCATTCTGGAAAATACATAAGTTCTTTGAACGGAGACAATTCTTTTATATTTAGTACGATACAGAAGTGAAGAATTTGGATTTGTTCAATGTTGGTCTGAATTTGAATCTCTGCTGAGCCATGAAACTCAACAGGGACTTGAGACCAGCTAGCATTGCTCAGCTGGACCTACCAAAGAGAATTGTTGTGAGGATAAAACCAGAAGAGATTGTGGAGGAATAACAGGATTAACTTACAATACCTAAAACAACCAAAATATGTGTTGCTGTCAATGGCTGAAGAGCCCAAACTCTTCCCCACCCAATCCTTTTCTATCCATATTATAGACTATCCTTTTATCAAAGCTTTCTGGAAAGTATTGAGTGGGCCCTACCTTCAGTTCCTGATCTCTAGTAGCAAAGGTGATATTAGTACTGACAGTAAAGATTAGAACTTAAAGAGAATATATCCCTTGTACATTAGCTCATTTTGTAAATGTATTCCCTGTGCTGGGAGTCCCCTTTTTTTGCCTTTCTGGCTTGTGTGAGTGTGTATGTGTGTGTGTTTTAAGGTCTTTAATGTCATGCTGGAAAATCAATTTGAGGTCAGGAGCACATGCCACTATGATCTTTGATTTTTTTTTCTTCCACCAATCACTGTTCTCTCTCCCACCCTCCCCCTTCAACTTCAGATGCACAAAAAACTAAACACTTCCAAATGTTAGTAAAGCGCAGACTCCAAATGACCACAAGAACTGCCGTATCTTTAATTAGTGGCTTTTTCTTTTCCTAACTAAGGAGAAAATCCAAGCAAAGGGAAGGCTCATTGGCTCCACAGCAAGGTCTCCTATGTCAGGCATAGAGGATGAGGGTGATCATAAAAATGAGAGGGAAGAAACTTTATATCGGTTGGTGATGCTGATATGCAGCAACTCTCATAGGCAGATTAATATGGCTCTTAGTTCACACTGAAATGGCAGAACTTACTCTGACTACATATTCTATGATTTTTTTCATAAAAATAATCAGCCCTAGACACATCTGGAAGATACTAATTATTTGGACTTATTTTAATTAGGTTTACAGCCAAGATACTATATTGAGCTTGTTTTACTTTGCCTTAGTAAATGATCTACACTGGAAACTGGTTAAGTAAAGTGCAGTCCTGCTAGTTCCAGACCTCTCCATGATACCACCTGAGACCTAAACAAGTTAGAAATACTGAAAGATCTGCCCTGGTTGCTAACTGGTTATCAGGAATAATTCTTAAGGTTGATATTGACCCTTGAAAATTATAGGCATAGAACCAGTTTGATGTAGATGAAGGTGCTGGCTTAGAAACCAGGAGACGGTGAATTCTAGTCCCACCTTAGGTAACTTTGGGCCAGTCACTTTCTCTCAGCCCAACTCACCTCACAAGGTTGATGTTGTGAGGAAAATAGGACAAGAGGGAGTATTGGGTTCACTCTCTTCGCTGCCTTGAGTTATTAATAAAAATAATAAAGGTGGGATATAACTAATTAACTAAGTATGTGAGTTTATTACTCCCCAATATGAACCTGTCCAAAAGAAAGATTTGACAGAGTAGCCCTTCTGAAAGATATTCCTTGTCTCACTCATACTATAGGAGACAATCCCTTGGATTCTTCCCAAATTATGGAATTCATAGTTGCATTGGCCTTCTCTCAACATTTAGAAATATGTGAAGACCCATAAATTTGTTTAGGCTTTTATCTGTGAATTGATGTTAAAATAATATATATTAGATTATAAGATTTTAATTTTGTTAACTGATTTGAATGCTCACCTGAGGATAAAGAAGAGAGCATAATTTAAATAAATAAAATAAGTAAATCTGTCCCCCAAAGTAATTACATTACAGTTTATAGTGATTATACCAAAACTTTGAGAACATGTGCAATGATAGGTGCCTTACTGTTGGACAAGATTCCAGTTTTAATCCTTGTTTACCATATATCTTTGTTGGGTTATGTGGATTCAGTCACTTTTCTTTAGCCTAGTCTACCTCAAGGGCTGTTGCAAAGGTTAAAGGGGATAATTGCATATCCTGGGATAAAGTTAATCCCCCAATTCCTACCCATTAGACACTAAACTCAATTCCAGTATATCAAATGAAGGTGGATTTCAGGCTTGCTTTGTGATATTTTTGTTTGATGTAACCAGTTTGGTGCAATGGTTAAGGCATTTAGACCAGAAACTGGGAAATTGTGAGTTTTAGTCTTGCTATAGGCATGAAGTCAGCTAGGTAACCTTGGGCCAATCCTACTCTCTCAGCCGTAGGAAGGAGGCAATGGCAAACGACTTCTGAAATCTCCCAAGACTGAGAGATTTGTCCAAACTGTCATCAGGACTTGAAGGCACAGACACACAGACACACAAACAAATCTCTAATATCCACTTAGTAGAGTCAGATGAAACATGGTATCTGAGGGACTGAGCCTAACTTTCTGCTGCATTCACACGTACAAGTGAACATCATGAGTCATTTTCTAATAGAGCAGAAATACACGTTTCATTGTTAGTCATTTGCAGTAGGAAAGAAACTGATCTAGCTATAAATCATCCACTATAAATGACTGACACATCCAGCAGAAGATCTACTATTCTACAACCTACCTAGAGGAAAGTGGTTTCTGGACTAAAATCTACTTTTTTCTAATTTGAATTTATTCCTCTAAAATATATTTTTCCCAAGATAGATATATTCAATGCTACATTATCAACACCACACACTGGCTTCTAGATAAAGATAATAGGTCTGGAAGCTGTTTTCCGAATCTTTCCTCCTAACTTCTAATGCTGAAGCAGTAGAAATGCCAAAGCTCTAGAGCACTACTATTGGCAACTTTTGAACTGAGTTGGCTTTCCACCATTTTAAACAGTTGTCTGACTAAAACAATTTGCACCATATGAATCTGTTTTATACTTTGGGTCAGCTTAGTTGAAAAGTAACTTAGGAGAAGTCCTCTGAAATCTCTGGGGAATTCTGCTACAAGATTTCTAATGAGAGATACCTGGAGTCTTTCAAATGAACTCAGATATTGCGCTATGACTCATAGGAAATTGTGACATTCTGTAGAGTCTTTGGTCCTTTGAACTGGACTGTTTTCTTGCAGATGTTTCATTACCTAACTAGGTAAGATCTTCAGTGCTAGAAGGGAGTGGGGCTTGCACCAGCAATGAACAGATAAGCTAAGAATAACAACAGATCAAGAATAAAGCAATAATAATACCCCAACGAAAGAACTACCAACTCAGACAAACCATCAAACAAACAGGAAACAATAGCCTAATCCAAGAACAACTAAGAAGAAAACAACACTCCCACAAACACTGACAGGGAAGCCACTGTATATAAACAGAGAGTAAACATCACTCTCTTCTATCTCTGAAGATGTTACTTAGTGGGGTAATGAAATGTCTGCAAGAAAACATCCAAGCTCAAAGAGCACCAAGGATCCACAGTTGAACCCTGAGCTACAAATATTCTCTTCTATTGGTTTTGTGAGATTCCTCAGAAATGGTGGAAGAAACTTCACTAGCAAAATTTCTCTGGGTCTTTTTACTAGCAAAATAACTACAATATGTGAGTAAGATGGCAGTCCCATAGATGAAAGTCTTGAAATGCATGGGAGGACAATGCTGTTCCTTTCCAGATTCTCCAATAGTGGCTTTCCCAATTTGCTCTTTTCTAGACATGTTCCTTCATTCCTCTAAACTATATTGGGGAATGCAATGTTCTCATTGAAAATAGTTGGCAGAATTTTATCCAAGATCTCTGAGGTCAGCATTCTGTGTCTTACTGCAATTTAAAGATGTTGAATAACAACTTTTCTTCATACTGCCTGGAGATAATGGGAATTGTGTAATCCAAAGCATCTGGAGGGGTGTCCGTTCACGTTTGCTATTGACTGTGGTATCTGCATAGATTTGTATGATGCCATTAACACTTATCAAATATTCTTTACAGGTAGTCCTCAGTTTATGACCACAATTGAGCCCAAAATGTATGTTGCTAAGTGAGACATTTGTTAAGTGAGCTTTGCCCCATTTTACGACCTTTCTTGTCCCAGTTGTTAAGTGCATCATTACAGTTGTTAAATTAATAACATGGCTGTTCAACAAATCTGGCTTCCCCATTGACTTTGCTTGTCAGAAGGTCGCAAAAGGTGATCACATGACCCCGGGACACTGCAACTGTCATAAATGTGAGTCAGTTGCCAAGCGTCCAAATTTTGATCACATGACCACGGGGATGCTGCAACAGTTGTCAGTGTGAAAAACAGTCATAAATTTTTCAGTGCCATTGTGACTTTGAACAGTCACTAAATGAACTGTTGTACGTCAAGGACTAACTGTAGCATGTAGTACAATCCATTATTCTTTGCCATATGTTTTGTCGTTGAATTTTATTTTGTTTGTATGTAGTCTAGTGAACAGCAATGATTAAACTGGATAATTACTGGGATAGAGCCTGCTATTTCAATTATCTGAAGTGTATAAGCATTTTTCAGCTTTGCAAAGTCCTGGTTCTGTAAATATCTCATTTGAAAGATTTGATTTTAGTTTAGAATAAAGGACTTAGAAAATTCAGCCTTAAGACAAACTTTGAAGAACTGCTGTCGTCCATTGTCTGTAAACAGGTTTGATGGTAGACCATCATTTTGTTTTGCTCAAAGATTAATCAGGTGGTTAAGAGACAGAGAAGATGTACTCAGGAGAAATGGAAGGATTTCTGACTTAAGCAGTATTTCTCGGATGTTTGAAATCTCAACGTTTCTCTCTTTTCTTAATTAAATTGGAAAACAGAGACCGGGAATGCTGGAGAGCCAGACAAATTACATTTATGTATGTATGTAGCTGTGTATGTTTCTTAACCTCTTTTTCAAATAATAAGTAAGTATCCGCACTGCAATTAAGGGGTAGCCCAGTTAACAGTGATATCCCCGTCCAAGTTTCCTAGGCAATGGATGTTGCTAGAATGTCCCTTGGACTATCAGCTATAAGCAGGTTATGTCAGGGATTGTCCATCCTTAATTCTTCCCTTGGAGAATTGCCATTGGCCACGAACAAAGGGATCAATGCTACGGGATGCTCAGAAATCCTACAAGAGAGAGGAAGTTAGGGATTTAGATCCTTAAGATGGATGAGGGAACAGAAGCAGCACTGTGAAAACTTGGAAGAGACGCTGATGGATTCTATATTTTATGAAACTTTGGTAAAATCTAAGCAAAAGAGCTAAAACAGTTTCTCAACATTGTCACTGACAGATAACACCCATGTAGTCTATTGCTACCGGAGGTTTATATCAATAGAAATAAAAAGCGTCCATTCAATATTTTGTTTAATCTTATGCATACGTACGTGGCAGTAAGCCTACTGAACACAGGGGATTTAGTTTTCTACACATCTGCACAGGATTATGTCATTGGTTTCATGGAAGATGCACCCAACAGTAGCATCTCTGAATTGTCATTTTCTTTTAAAGCAATTCCCAGAAGCTACACAGATATAGACACCATGAAAGGTGTAGCTTATCCTAGAGTAAATCTCAGAAGACCACTTTAACATTTCTTACAGGGTGAGCAACATGTAACCTTTCAGATAGGGTTGGACTACAACTCCCATCATCCCTCACCATGCTGGCTACTGCTGATTGGGCTTGGAGTTCAAGAACATCTGCTAAGACACATGTTATCCTTTCCTGCCATATCTTTTTAGTTTCTTTCCAGTAAGCCAGCCGAGGAGTTTCCAGCAAGCCTGCTTTGGTGCTGGACAAGAAAATCGAACCATGTTCTGTCCACGCATCTATGTTGCTCACTTTGGGCCAGCCCAGTCTACTTCAGCCAAGTATTTTTTTTGCTGGGGATAAAATTACGGCTTCCCTCACATATAATCCACCTTGAGCTTTCCGAGAACGACCGGGACATACGTTGCTGTATGTCTCTACTGCTTTCTGATCATTTATCATACTTGGATGGGGAGTTACAGTCCAAACACATGGAAGGCTCCAGATCAGAACTCACACTTGTTCCAAGAAGGGCATTGTGCTTGGCGCCCTGTGGATTTAAAGCTGCCTTACCCGACTTCCTACCACCCTTAGATCTTGAAACTTCCAGTGTACCAGCTGGCCACGGGACCAGCCTGTGAAGGTTTATGTATGTCTCTTGTGTGTGTGTCACAGAAATGTTGTTTTCTTTCCTTCCCTTCCAGGGAGTTCCTTCTTAAATTTCTATTCCTCCCCCCCCCCTTGGCTTCCTTTTTATTCCTTCCTGTGCTTTGTTTTTTCCTTTCTTCTTTTTAATCTCTTTCTATCCCTCTTCCCCTCCTCTTTTTTCACCCTCTAAAGTCTGAGAAGGGGGGGGGGACAGGAGAAGCCACTCATTCTTGAAGATGTTGACTGTTCCCCCCCCCCCCCATACCACCACCACCACCACTACCACAGTCCCTCCTCCTTTATTGGATACTAGCGGGTCCTCAAAGGCTCTCAGGCTGTAATTAGAGGGTGGATCCTGTAAAGCAGAGGAGCTCTCTCTCTCTCTCTCTCTCCCCCCCCCCAGTCTCTTCTAACTACAGACCAACCCGTTCTCTTCTCTCTTTTTTTTTTGCTTGTCTCTCTCCTTCCTCCTAAAAAAAAAAAAAAAAAAAAACCTGCAGCAAACCCCTCAGGCTGGGACAGAGATGGCAACGCCACTGCTCGAGGTAACCTTCCTGCTGTGTGCGATCAGGGGCCCTAGAGAGTCTTGACTTGAAGCAATCTGGAGCTTTCCTCAGACCAGGTGGGAAGTAAAGTCCAAACCTCAAGGACCTGGGAAAAGTAAGCAGCTATTACTTTATTTGCCTTCTTCTCTTTTCCTCCTATTCTCTGTTTTTTTTTTTTTAAATAAAAATGAAAGAACCACGGCAGGCAGGCAGGCAGGCTTTCCCATTTCAGAAGTAGGAAAGCTGCAATTTAAGGCTGGGGGGGGGGGACAACTTTGAAGAGGCTGTATCAAAAAGGTTAACAGACCGATCAAGGTTGTTTCGTCCCAACTTTTTAAAAAGTCCGTTTGATGTTTGGAAAGGTCTCCTTTCTGTGAGTTGCCCGAGTGTCATCTGTATTTAGTTTGTCATGAAGGCAGACTTTTCTTTTTCTTTTTAAAACGATGATTCAATTTCCTAATGTAATGGATGTGTACTATAACTCTCTTCCTCCCCCCCCCCCCCACCGTCCCATTGATTAGAGAAACTGCAAATGTTTCTCCAATCTGATTTTGAAAGAGAAATGTTGCATCCAGAAAAAATGTATTTCATTCTGAAATATCACCACACCCCTGCTTCTGGAGAGAGTAGTAAAAAACCTACTGGAGAAAACCGACTTCTCAACCACTGTATTCACAAATATTTAGGTTTCATCTGAGGACAAAAATCCTAGTTCAGGGCTATTTTCAGATTTTACTGGCTACAGATATTTTCTTCCTCTCGTTTAGCTGTTCTGTTTACAGCCTTGTTTTTAACTGTAAAAAAAAAAATACTAAAGGCTAAGAGCTGATGTAATGTAAAAGTGTAAAGTTTGAAGATTTGAAAGAGTTAAGTTGATAGTAATCTTTTAAAATTAAAAATGGGACTAAGAATTGACTGGAAAATAAAACCAGCATCAAGCACAGAGGTTTTTTTTAATGGCAATTTCTTTGAAGTTTTTTTTTTTTTTTTTTTTAAAGAATTGAGTAATATAGACTGGAAATAGGTGCAATAGTAAGGTTATGTTTCACATTTAAAAAAAAATCTAGATACAGACTTCCCTTCCTTCAAGGCTTAAATGTGTAATCTTGGAAAAATAAAAACTAGAGGCAAAATAGTGACATTTCTTAGGTGTTCCAAGGGAGAAAAAACTTTTATTTGCTTTGTTGAACAAAAAGATTATTAGAACTATTGGGACTTAGTCAATTGCTGAAATTTTTTTAAAATCAGCTAAATACATACAGGGAAACACACACACACATTTTAAAATAATGTGATTCTTGCTAGCTGCCACATAAAGTGTTCAGGAAGTTTTTTCAGTTATTAAATAGGATTATGTTAATTACAAGGGGACTGCATAGTTGATTCATTTGGCTAAAACACCTTCTTTCATAGCAGAAACTATTTTTGTCCATCTAAGGTAGCATTAAGTAACACCAGTTATATTAAGCTTATAATCTCTCTAATACAGTAGCTATATAGGTCCATTTTATTTTATCTCACATTGCAGAAATGGAAGTGAATCTGAAAGTCAATGGCTAGTGTAAACCAAAAGATTTCAGCCTATTGTTCTGGTTCAGCCTAGCTCTCAAAACAAATTAATTCTTGATTTTTCAGTTGACTGAAAAATGACGTTGGGCTTAATATTTGGTTGACCGAATGGTCTAAAATATATATAAACTGGTAATATCCTTACAACGTAATTGGCTGATGGTGATCCAGGGACCGTGGTACATAGTTGTTCTTTATTACAATCTGCCATACCAGATTATTGGGGGGGGGGGGATTGCAGTTGCTCCACTGATCTCAACTAACCATTGAGTCATCTTTAATCTATGAGGTTGTCATGGAGTTGCCTTGTAAAATCAGGCCATTGATCTCTCTAGTCCTGTGCTCTCTAATCACAGGATGGCTCTCAAATGCAACTGTCTTTGGGCACCTGGAAATGGAGTTGCTGGAGGACTGCACCTGAGAACTTCTATAAAGCAAATGCTCTTTAGCTTAGCCTTAACAGCTACGGTTGCCAAAACATTTCCTTGAATAGGAGATGAAAGACTGTGCTGTAGCTAAATACTTAAGATAGCATTAATGATTGTTATGGACAATGCTCAGTTTGATCCAAACAAGCTTTGCTGTGCTGGCATTTATAGCAGCAAATTTGTCACTGACTAATATAATGTTTGTTAGATTTGGCAATTATGAAATAAAAGCTTTAGTTAAAGTCTGTGTGAAATAGTTGTTCTCTCCTTTGCAGGATACTAGGTCACATTTTCAGTAGTTCGCAAACAAATCAAGAATGTTCTGAGTTCTGGCAGAACCCTCAGAAAGGTTGGCCAAGAATTCTGAGATTTGAAGTCCAACATGTAGGGAAACACTAGTTGGGGATACTGGCCTGTGTGTTGTAATTCACATTACTTTAGTCTTTCATTTTGGATTGTGGTTTTAAAAACAAGAAAAGTAGCAAAACAAGGATCGAAATGGAGCAAATCAAAGTATCTCACTAAAGGTTACTTTAATTTTTTTTTTGCTCCAAAGATGGTCTTCACCCAAATATCTAAAAGAGGAGCACACTTCCCTTTTGCAATATGAAGAAAATATTGATTGGTACGGCCATTATCAACTTTTCTGTGCGTAGGATAAAGTATCCATGGGAGGAAAGAGGATTGCAATATGTCTTAGAAGGAAAGAAAGAGGCAGGCCCATTTAAGCTCCTCAAAAATGCTCCTGTGAATTGTGCCTTTCGTTAACTAAGAGCAGCTGATTTCAGAAACTATGGCGTATCCACATAAAAACAGAGAAGCTTTTCAGGTATTTAAAGAGATATTGCCAGCAGCTGGCATTGCTTTGATCACTGGGATCATCTGCCTGGGAGTTCCTGTACTGGCATTTCCTTTGAGATACTAACTTTCCTTTGCTTAGCAATGTCTTGACATTTTTGAACAGATCTCTGTCTTGCTTTGGACACTTTGCACCTTTTTGGAAGGAAGAAGAAACAATCGGGAGAGGCACATTGGATTAGAAATGTACCCCACCCATTTTATGGGCCATTTCTTTCCTCCTAAGAAGGAAGAATCAGCTCAAGAGGATAAATAAGAAAAAACTAATCAGTATTTGTTCTTGGACAACAAATAAATATAGCAGATGAACTAAAAATGCATATAACCGATGACATGATTAAATTCACAAAAGCTCATGCTATAATACATTTATTAGTTTTTAATTTTCAGAAAGATAGCTGTATTACTGATTTGCAGCAGGCTTGCAACTGAAACAGTGTATGCATAATGCACCAAAGTGTATGTACTGTCTATTTGATAATAAATTTGTTAGTCTTTAAGGAACTGCAGGATTTTGTTGTTGTTAATCTTTTTAAGTTTGAGGGATGGAACTATTCTGTGTTGACTAAAATAAAATAAGCAGAACAATGGACAAATCCCTCCAGCACCACAGCCAACACCACCGGCTTTTCAGAATGTTTCAATCTCGGATAAAGGTTGTTTTTATATATTTCATTTTGGATTTTTGTTACCTGTCCAGGAAAATGTTTAAAGGGAAGAAAATGATTTAAATTAAAGAAAGACCGGATTACTGCCAGTGTTCAATTTCTTTTTAAGAGAAAGAAAAAGTTATTATTATATATATATATTTGTTGGCCTTTGTATGCAGGAATAGTTAAGATTTTGGATACAATATCAATCAGAATGAATATGGATCTAATAGACTCTGATTGTTCAACAGTGATACGGAATTAGAGATTACTGTAATATATAACCTGTTATCACTGTGCAGAACAGAAAAGAAAGATTCTTGGGTTCTTTGCCCTAAGTTTGGAAAAGGAATTGGGTTCAGAGGCAGAAAAACCAAGAGTCATTCATTTTCCATCCAGTTTTGGACTGAATGTATTAGGTTAGCCCAATCATTCCCAAACTATGCACTGAGACACAGATCAATGATGTAAGAGAACAGCCAATAGTATGCGGGCCAGCATTAATCATTAAAAGTTCCCACAAAGTCTAAAGCATCTCCCTACAGAGAAGCTGGGATTTGTTTTTTTGTAGTATCTGAACAATCCATTATCTTAATGCTTTCCAATCAATCTATATGGGGGGGAGGGGGAGGGACATCTCTATTATAGGCTGCCTATAGCATCCCTGAATGAATCACTGCCCTGGGATTCTTCCTTCTAATTAGATACCTTTTGGAGTGTAATCCACTTCTATTACCAAATGTCCAAGAAATGTGCTATTTTTCTTCCTGATGCTTTGCCAATGAGTGAGTCATTTGCTTCATCAGCACACTACAATGTTGATCATATAGATCCCATTTTACTAAGTTGCTGTTTGTCAAAATGAGGAGAGAACCAGAAGTAGAGTCATTCCTATTTCTGCACTCCAATGAGTGAACTTAACCAAGTCTTCATTAAACACAGGGGAACTTACTTGCAAATAAATATTATCCATTATTTATCGATTTGTTATTCCAACACAGTGTTTAATATAGTGCAAATTGTAAGCTTGACTGGAACCTGTCCAACAAAATCTTTATGTGTGTTCCTGTAGCCAAGCTTGAGGCTTTTTTAGAGCATTTATTGGATTTCCCAGAAGTTGTCGCCCCTGCTTATGGTGCTAAAGTGTGACTGTTTATCGACACTGGATCTATTAATCAATGTGGTTTGCTATACTGTGATTCTTGCACTCCTCAACAAAGCTATATACATTAGTTTGTACCGGGGATCACATCATAAATTTCTCTCCCCGTTTCATATGCTATTTTAAATCCACTACAAATCTCATTTATTTTTCCTCCTTCTCTTCTTGGCAACTTGTGTTTGACTGCTTGTACTGCCCAGCAGTTAAGAATATATCTTCTAGAAACAATCTTCTTCTTCTTCTTGTGCCATATCCGTTATTGGACGTTGGCGATCATGTTGGCGATCCTGTTTTTATCAGCAGCCGCACGAAAAAGTGCTGCTGAGTTTTGTCCAAACCAGTCCCTTAGATTTTGAAGCCATGATGTTCTTTTTCTGCCTGGACCTCGTTTGCCTTCAATCTTTCCCTGGAGGATTAAATGGAGTATGCCGTATTTTTCTGGGTGTCGCATCACATGTCCGAAATATTCTAGCTTTCATTTTTTAATTTGTTTTGATGATTTCCCTGGGCTTTCCCAGGCGGCTTAAAACCTCCTCATTTCTGATCTTGTCCACCCAGCTTATACGTAACAGCCGCCTGTAACTAGAAACAATACTTTTTAAAAACCTGTAGCCAGGCTAATTCTCTCCTTTTTAAGATAAAGAAACAAACTTCTGATTAGAACCAGTATTAGCCACTAACGTTATCAGCATTACCTAATGAAAAGAGGGTCTTTGTTTTGAAAGCCTAGGATCAACGGGAAGCAGGTAGAGAGAAACTATGGGTTGGTAGCTATCAGCACATTGACTGAAAGACCCAAGAGTGGAGGGCATTTTAAGCTTGGAGAGAGGAATATAAATGGTATGGGATAGGTGGAAAGGGAGAAATCTCTCCTTCTCTGAACTCTGTTTCACCCAATCACAGTGACTGACAGTAGCAGTAGCACAGTTAGGTCATGTTTAACTTTTTGTGTTCATGGGCTAATCAGGGGTGTCCTTTATCTTACTTAACATGTGGGAATTCCATCTACCTTCGTTTGTTAGCTTTGCTTACAGATCACTTATGGACACGCTTTTTGTACTGGTCTAAGACTACAATAAACTGCCTGGCTGATTGTTCTTATTCAGCCTGCTGAATGGGACCCTAGTCTGCTTTGCTACCCCTTAAGGGTGCCGTGATAAAGTAAATTCAAAGTTGATTAAGAAATTAAAAACATTGCAAGATCGGGATCAGGTGTAGGGACAGCAAATGTTTTGCTGTTAAAGAGTTTTTTTTTCCAGCTTAAGGGCCTATGAGTAGCATTTTAACTCAGTCATGAGGAACAATCCAAAGTGTAATCTGTGTGGGACAATGAACTTCTTGATCCTCACTGAACCCTCTCCAAACTGAATTGGGTGCATCATCTAATGAAAAAAGAGAGGCACATAGTAAAGTCTCATACTAATAGATTAATAAGGGTAGGGGGAGCTGGTATTTAGGAGTATACATTAATTTTGCAGTGCTTTATGTTATTTGCATGATGATGTCATCAAACAAACGAAGCATATTGTCTCATTTGTGTTTTGGGGTTTTTTGCATCATTTGTGTGATGACGTATGTGCAAAGATGTCAATTGAAACAAATGATGTAATTTGTGTCTGGGTACAAATGATGTAAATCCCAACAGAGATTGGCCCTTTGCATGAAAAGTCTATTGTACTGAAGTCTAACCATGAGCCTTCTTTCTGTTAGGTGCCTTTCCTTGTTACATAAGATTAATTCCAAATATTGGAGCCCGGTTTGAACATATCTACAATGTAATGAGCTTCCTGTGTTTTTTTATACGTTAGGATTGGTCATTCAGCAAAACAATTGTTGGTAAAATCCTGACATGGTGGTATTATTACTTCAGATAGTAGGCAAAGTATCGTTTAAAAATATCCTTCTGCATTTAAAAATAAGCACAGTTCTTTCTGGTTGAAAGAAAGTACTTCAGAAAAATTAGGTCAAGTCCAGCCTACTCTTGTGCATTGTCTACTTCTAAGTATTTAATAGTGTGCTGCCAAATTTGGTGACCTTTCTGAAGTGATACAGTCTGTCCCATCACTTCTGGAGAATCCTCCCACCTCTTTTTGCTGCAAGACTAGACTGGGACCCTATTATTATTGCTCTTGATATTGCATCTTGCCTTTTTATATACAACTCAAGGTGGGAAACATACCTAACACTTCTGCCTCCTTCACTTTGAAACTTTTCAAGAAAGGTTGGTAGCTATGTCTCTTTGGATGTTTTGTCTAGATAAAGGAGGTACAGTTAGGCTCTACATTATGTGATTACCCAGCTAGAAATTCTTTGGTCTAAAGACAGAAATTGAATATTGTAGCTCAAAGTAGCTAGAAGTACCCAACATTTCAGGGATTTAAACAGTAAATAAATTACAGGTCAATGGAACTCACCCATCTTCATTATCACGTGGCTTGAATGTTTAGCTCAGATGTGTCCAGCCCATGGCCCACAGGCAGCATGTGTCCCTGGACAGCTAGTAATGTGGCCCAACAATATAAAAAATATTTAACATTATTATGTGATTTATGTATGTTAACTATATTATGTATTTTATATGTGGCCCAAGAGCATTCCTCTTCACTCAGTGTGGCCCAGGCAAGGTAAAATGTTGGTCACCCATGGTTTACGACTGCTTCTACAAAACCAAAGCTGACACAGATTTTCCAGAATTAGCAGAAGTTACAACATGGACCTCACATATTATATTAAGGCAAGGGCAGGCAACTTGATACCTGTGGAAATTCATGTGCATCCACATACCTCCATTGCTCCACCTTTAAAATTAAGTTTCAAGGGTTTTTTTTTAAAAAACCCTTGAAACTTATTAAATACCTAAAGATAGCATGCTGCAAAACAAACGACTAGCCTTTAGGATTATTTTTATTTGAGGTCATGCTTTTCAGTCCCATTGAGGTGACAGGGAGAGACTCTTGTGCATCTGGTTTGCTTGTGCCTGGCTGTGCCAGTTGTAGCAGCCATTTTGGGGAAAGGCCATTCTCTTGTGCTAAAGCTTTGGCAAGCGTGTCTCAGAATCACATGTATGCCCCCAGCCCCAAAATATGATCATTTTCCTTATTAAGGTCCCCCCTGTTCACTTCTTCCAAATAAGTTGAACATTGAATATATAAGATGAGAGGAATAGTACATTATGTTCTCATATAGAAAGGTATTTCTCTGAACTAAAGAGTTTTATCAAGAAAAGATTTTGTCAGGCCCAAGTCCAAAGATGAGTCAAATTCTTTATTTCTGTTAACTCATGGACAAATCTGGCCAAACTAAAGCTATAACCTTTTAACCTAAACCTCTCCCCCCCCCTCCCCCAGGTCTGGACTGTGCAGTCTCTTAATCCAAGTGTCTTTCTGGGAAAGCTCTGAGTTGCCAAAATTCCTATCCACTAATGATCCAGGTGCACAATCCATCACAGATAAGTTGCATTTTAATTTAGGTGCTTCAATTACATTACCCAACATGGGTATCATTTTATCTTTTCTTCCCCCCCCCCCCCCGTTTTTCCTCCTCTCCTTCTGAATTGATATAAGTGGAAGGAAAACATGAAATCTAAACAAATGTGACATTCCAAACTCTCCAAATATTCCCTTTTAAAGTAATCGTAGCTTTGCAGTGTGGTGGACCAAATGGTTGCATCCTATCACACAAACATGTCTAAAACACAATCATTAAAAATTATACCATAAGAGCTGAAGTCCACAGCAGGTAAAGCAGGAAGACGGCCCAAATCAACAGTTCTTGAAACATTTTGATCTCAGGACCCTTTTGCATTCTTCGAAATGATAGACAGAGGATCCCTAGGAGCTTTGGTTCAAATGGGTTATATCTATTGATATGTACTGTGTTAGAAATTAAAACTTGAGAAATGTTGAAATATTTATTTGACGTCATGGACCCTCTCAAGAAATGTCTCAAACTTTTCCATGAAGTAATTGATGTAATACTTGTTTTATTTTTTTAATCCTGCCTTTATTCTTCTACAAATAACTCAAGGCGGTGAACATATCCAACATACCTTCCTCCTGCTATTTTCCCCAGAACAACAACCCTGTGAGGTGAGTAGGGCTGAGAGAGAGAGAGAGAGTGATTGGCCCAAAGTCACCCAGCTGGCTTTCATGTCTAAGGAGGGCTTGAACTTAACATTAAATAGAACAAAAACATGGCATTTTTCTTTCATAATATAATCAACTTTCCCAACATGGCACCCTTCAAATATTTCAGACTACCAATCTTAGTCTTTGACCATTCTGACTAGGTTTGATAGGAATTGTAATCAAACTTTTTGAAAGCAATACTCCTAGTTGTGGAAAATGGATATACATATGCTTTATAAAATATTCCCCCTTGCAGCCACTATTTAACTCTGTTTAGCATTCTGAGATCAGGTAGAATTACCTACTTGTCGCCACTTAGTTGGGTGTGTTATGAAAGGACCTGGTAACATACATTTACTATGCAGCTGCATTGAGTATCTGGGATTTTTTCTACTAAGGGCCCATATTACACGGAAATAACAATAGAAGCCACAGCAGACAACAGTGGAGCTACAACAAAAAGTAAGCAGAGGTTCCCAGGTCAAATGTATGAGATTGCAATTGGTGTCTGATTTACTTCTATACTTGCATAACGGAAACCGTTTTTTGGTATATAAAATAGGCTGTCAATTTATAATTAATATAACTGCTGGAGAAGCATTTCTAACTGATAGTTTCTGTTCTTCTGTAGTCCTCTTGTTTGAGTCTCTTGCAGAGAGTCTATGATTTCTTGCCAGTAATAAATTTGCTCTCAGTTTCTATATACTGTGGTCTAGATTCATAGATTACAGTAACAGAATTTCTGAGAGAGAGAGAGAGAGAGAGAGAGAGAGAGAGAGAGAGAGAGAGAGAAATGTTCCTCTAATTTGTTGAGAAGGCTTACTTAGCCATTATTTTTAATCTCTCATCCCTCATGGGATGTTGATCAGTGAAAGTTGAAATTCTTAACATGTTTACTAAGAAAGCAAAGACCACTGAATTTCCTAAGATTACTTCCCAAGGGAATACATTTGGCATGGAAAAGGAAACAAATTGGGTATTGGCAGAAAAAATGGTATTGGGATCCTGAGCTGCTGCTGCTTCGTTGCAAAGTGAGAGTGGGACAGACGGAAACATTTGGAGGAGAAAGTACATCTAGATGAGTAATAATTATTCATCTAGTATGAGTATTCATCTGTAATCATCAGCAGGTCTTCTAAGCAAAAGGGAAAGCCAATAGATAAAAACTGAAGGGGAAAGTGATAGAGGTGAAAGAATTATGCTTTGGGGAAAAAAGTGAAAGAGCAGTACTATGAAAGAAACCCTTTTATGTTTAGAGGTTATCTCCTCTTTGTGTTAATTTTGCCTTATACAATCTGATGAATTCTGAATTTATCATAGAACATATCAGGAGTATACAAACTTGAGGAAAGTAGGTTAATTTATTTTGGGTTTTCTCCCCTCTGTGCCCAAACTCCTTAAAACTCACAGCACAAGTGAAAGGTTCCTAGATCATCTCTTTTGTGCTCTTCCAAATGGCCAAATTAAAGTGTTTCCACCAATTCTTGGAATAATAGGAAAGCATGTCACCATAAAGTGTGCTGTTTCATTACCAATCCCTTTTCTGTCATAGTACCAAAGCTGACTAATAGTTTTATCTTTATTTATTTGTTATGGGCTGAAGAAAGAGTTTAGTGGAGTTTCTTGGCTATATTTTATCTCCCATGACCTACCATCTAATGGCAGGAAAACCAAGCAGTCACTTTGGTGAAGTGGTTAAGGCATGGGTCCCCAACCCCTAGGCTGCGGCCCACTACTGGGCCATGGCCTATTCACAACCAGGCCACGTGAGTGGTGGGTCGGCACACGCACGCAGCTCACCTCACACGAGTGCAGGCTGGCACACACATGCACGCACAGCTCAACTAGTCGAGCTGTGTGTGCATGCACGTGCGCACCAGCCTGCCATTTGCGCGAGTTTGAGCGGCATGCTGTCCTGCCGCTCACGTGACCCAGTTTCCCTCTCCTCTCTCCCAGCTGGGCTGCCAAGCCACAAAGGTTGGGGACCACTGAGTTAAGGCACCAGGCTAGAAACCAAGAGACTGTCAGTTCTAGTGCCACCTTAGGTACAAAGCTAGCTAGGTGACTTGGGGCCAGTCATTATCTCTTAGCCTTAGAAAGCAGGCAATGCCAAACTGTTTTTGAAAGGTTTCCAAGAAAACTGCAGGGTCTTGTCCAGTCATCCTCAGGAGTCAAGACTGACTTGAAGGCACCAAAAAACATAACAAAGACACCCCACTCGCTTTAAGATGAAATTGGGAGAAGTGGGCCAAGTTTAGACTGAAGCTTAGAGTGGCAGCTTTAGCTACCCTTTAAGTTGCCCAACTAATAAATGGCAGGCACTGGGGTTGGGGCTAAGAAATTGAGACAGGAAAAAGTTCTCCTGGGAGAAGAAAAAGTACCCCTGATGTTCCTCATAATCTCTCTTTTTTTCTAAGGAGTTAAGTGAACCTCCACACAGAGAAAGGACATCATGGATCTGGTCTTGTACACAGTGAAAGGACCTGTTGGCTTCTAAGGAACACTTGGGGAGTTTCTGAAAATCCAGGCTGATAACTGCATTGAATATCTGGTCATCTTCTACAATAAGATATCAGTGGTGTCTCTGGATGGGGTTGTTCCTGAGCAGCCTCACTCTAATTGTTGATCCATGGGAGCTCCTTAGCTTGTAGAAGTGGTCCAACAGATTAAGCTGTAGAAGAGATATGGTCCCACAAAAATTTGATAAAGTTCCTTGAGAGAGTAAAGGCAAACAAACAAACAAACAAACAAACAAATAAATAAAGCCAATTTTCTGTTTTTAAGAACCTTAAAATTCTAGAATGTTGCTGGAGTTGGACCCTGACTGGGTAAATGCACCTGAGATGCCAGGACCTTTGTCTTTTGGAATTATTTGTAACTGAGGAAGCTGTGCTATTAGCTCTGCCTAATCTATTAGCTCTGCCTAATCTAGCAATAAGATTTCTGCCCTACCTGGTTGGTGAAAGTGGCTAGGGAAGTGACAAGAAACTAAGTGTGGGTAGTGGAAAATGCATCCTTCAGTAATAAAGCAGTGTCTCTCATTTTAAAAGAGGTGTTAGTATATCACCTCTTCAAGAATCCTTCAGTCAATCCAGCGACTTTAGATAATTGTTGACTAGTATAAATCTTCCCTTTTAGGGAAGATGGTTATCAAGAGATCTGAATGAAATGGATTAACTAGACTCAAAATAATTTAAAATAAGTCAAGATTCAGGCCTGAGTTTATATCTGAAACCACATTAGTCACTGTTGTTGTGACTAGTGGGATGTATAGAGGGCTGTCTTGCTGGTCTTCCTGGTGGCTTTAACCCTGATATCCACTGGCTACAAGGCCTGGGAGTGGAGGCTATTGTTTTAGAGTGGTTCTCTTTTCAGTGACCAGTTCCAATGTGGGTATGAGCAATCACTTGGATTGGGGTTGGTCCACAGCTAACAACCAATGGAATTCATTTGGCAGTGGGGAGTGCTTGAATTGCCATCACAAAGCAATGCCATCACATGACATTATACGTTGTGACCACATAACTTAGCAACAGAAATTCCAGTCCCAGTTGTGGTCAAAAGTCAAGACTATGTGTACTTTAATTAATATCTCTACAAGTAACAATAACAACAATTATAGAGACAATTCAAGGCCACGCTTGTTGGTGGCTGACCATCCAACCTTGGGTAACATTGCCCAGGTTTGGATTGTTCATCTTGCCACTATCACTTCACCTTCAGGATATGGAGCTCTAGAGAAATCCCAAAAGATTAACTGACCCCAACTGACCTTTCATCATTTAGGGAACCACCTATTGACCCACAGATATTTACTTGACATCGGTTTTACCCCTAGTCATTTATCATCTCCTTGGATAATCCCATTGACCCTTAGGGGTCGACATTGACTGCTTTGGGGAACTCTGTCCTAGTTTCTGAAATGAAGAGATATTTCATGGAGAAGCATTTGTCATGAGATTATATATGTCTCTACAAATAGAAAATTGAAGTGTTCTACAGGACTTTTGCAGTGGGTAATTTGTTCTACCTAACTCAGTTAAACTTTATTGGCTGTTCATGAGTTCACTGCACAGGCACAGAGCCTATGACCCATCATCCTAACTATTGCCAATGCCAGCTAGGATTGATAGGAGGAGGAATTCAATAAAATCTGAAGGGCCACACGTTAAATAATCGTGTGCTGCATAAACCGTAGCCCTTTCCCCCCCTCTGTTTAAGGATCATCTTTTTAGGCATACTCTTTATGCTTTTGCTTTTCTGCACAAACCATAATCATTTCCTTCCATCTTTCATTATACAATGGCATTCTGACTTTTAATTTTTTTTTTTATGTATCTATCTAGTTGTGTTTTTGTTCAAGAGAATTCAGTAGATGGTCTTGACTTTGTCACCTGGAGCAGTGTGTCTAGAAGATGGGACAAAGGGTTGAAAAAAAAGTTAAGATAGTGTTGTGGCCATGTAATCAAAACCTCACCACTTTTTATGTGTGCCACCCACTCAATGTACATAAAAAGGGGGCTGGGTTTTGATGGCATAGATGTCATCTTGACTTTTTTGACACTTTCCCCCACTCCCATCCTGGATATTCCTATTTTTGATTCATTGTTCCAAAGTGATACATAACAGAATTCTAATGTTAAATTGGTCTATTCCCCCTAGGTGCCTTTTTTTTAAAAAAAATGTCTTAAAAGTATAAAAAAAAAATGAAAAAGAACTTACTATTTTTTGCTTTCTTAGAATGAAAGAACATAAAGGGCTGAAGTTCCCTCCCCCCAAAAAAAACCCAATATTTCTCTGCAGCTCACATTTTGAGTTCAAAATTACTTATGAAAGAGACCTTCAGCTATTCAAAGCAAGTGACTGTTGGGTATAATGAATGACTTCAGATGATGATTTCAGATCACTTAGATCTAACCTAGTAGTGTTGTTTCTAAGTAGCAGCATGTCTTCCAAATTTCAGGCATCAATTTTTCCAGGTCTTGGGAGAGATAGCAACAATTAAATCAAAGATCTTTTGGACTGCTTTTTATCAGGTCTGCTTTCTAGAAATTGTAATAAAGAGTTAGATAGAGCTCATAACTGTCTTTCTAATGTGATGGACTTGCTCATCCTACAAAATTAGAACAAGATAATTCAGCATAATTGACAACGTGGATCTTAAAAACATTTTTTTTTTAAAAAAGAAAACCTGTCCCCGTCACTGCTCCCACAACACATATTCAACAAATTTTTGAAAGAGGAGAATTTTCATAATCAGTTATGATATTCAAAGGTGCTAATAATATAAAACTTCCAGTAAGGAAGGTAGAGCGCAAGATCCTCATATTGTGAAGTACAAATGGTGTGGGTAATTCACCTGGTTTTTGTACATGGAACTACAACACAAATACATTGTGTTGATTTCAGTAATATTTCATGTTTTTCCTAAGGTGTTATGTGAATTTTGATCCATTCACATGTGACTTATTTAAAGAGTCGATATTCTAGTCAAATAATGATTGGAAACTAGCCTAATTCTGGGCCTGATCAGGGTAATAGTATTCCCAAGTTCTAATGAGCAGCAGTCACTAACGGTTCCCCACCCTTTTCTTTGGTGCATTTTCATATTTGCCTTTCTTTTGATTTCTTGAGGTAGAAAGCTCAAGGCTATTTAGAAGGTCAAAAGTCAAAATGCAGGTGTGATTCTATTGTGTTCATCCCGCACCCTCTTCTCTCTGTGCCTTCCTTTGATCTTTCTAGTGAATATCCCAGCTCAAAGATTCCAAGGAATTTCCCAAAGAGCAAAGATACTAACTGTTCCAAGCTGAATATGTGGCTTTCTTAGCTCAGGGTTACAGACCAAACATGAATCAACAGGATGTGAAACCAGATGACAACTATTGTATTTTGTTTTCAGCTCCTTGGGCTGTGAGAATTCAACACAATTTTCCATATAGTTCTTAATTTTTTTTAAAATCAACAATAATTGATGTAGATTGTAGAGCAATTTAATGGCTGTAGAATTAGAGTTGATGCAATAATACAAGTTTGAGTTACTGTCGATATATGCAGATTAAAACCGAAAAGCCACTAATGTTTTTGAAGGCCATTATTCTTTTAGCAAGACAGATATGAGAAATTTGTGGTCTGACTTTTCTGCCATTTTTTTCTGTCTCCCATACTGCAAAATGCTATTTCTCGCCAGAAATGTTTGATAATCATCTGAGAAGTGATGTCTTGTAGTCACTGGGAAGCAATTAAGGCCAGAGTGAAAAGAATGAAAGAAAGTTTTAGGTGAAAAGCAACAGAATCCTAGTTTGAGTAGACCAGCAGAAATGAATGAAACATCAATTAATTCTAACAAATGTATGATCTTTTTTTCAGTAAGCCTGGATTTTACCCACACTTTCCATTTTTCTTTTTGTACCAGCATGGGTTTCAGTATAATCAGAAACAGGGAGCACCTGGCAATCTGAATTAAGTATAGGCAGAGAATGGTTTTGTGGTAAATGTCTATCCATGGTTAATTTGCAGTTTGTTCAACCCAGTTTTTGAATTCACATAACACATTAGATGATGGATTCTCAAATTATGAGTCATGAAACTCCGGGGAAAGGGGCTTCACACAACTTCTGGTGCTTACAATTTTTTAAGTTGTATAGGCAAAGCAGGGCACTAGCAAAATGTGCTTCCATTGTTTGTGTAAAGTGAGCTCATAGGTAAAGTAGGGGGAAAAGTCTAAACTGAAGTTTGAGAAATGGCTAAACCCCTGGTTCTAGCCCTCTATCAAAAATCTCCACTCCCATCCCAGTTTCAATCATTACTTTTATTCAGAATTTTAGTAATTATTTAATTGTGTTTATGAAGGGAGTGTCACACAGATTTATTTATCACTTTAGAAAGTTGAAAGATCACAAACTTTGAGAAACCCAGCACTAGATTAAAATGGGGTTGGCTAATGTGTGATTCAGAGTGTTGAGTTAACACAGTGAGTATTGTCAAAAAGGGGCTGGCGATTTGGTTTTTGGAAGTAGATTTGAACTGAGTGGCTGAATCGAATGTAAAGTTTTTACAGAGTGTGATTAATTTGTGGGAAACTGTGAGTAGGCACTGCTTCTAGGTTTAACAACAATGTTCCGACAAATTTAAAGGATATCCTTGAGTTGCAAAATTTAGCCTGACTGATATGTTAAAATTCTGGAGATAAAACACAAATGATCAAATGTTTCAGCCTTGGTTTGATGCCTTACTCAACAGCAACCCTTTCTTAGGAAAATGGAGAACCACCACCAATATTCTCCCATCTCTGGGTAGTTTTTCATTAGCTATGAAGATTTTCAGTTTGTCCATGTGTGGTTGGATGGGAGATATCCATATGCAAGTTTCTTTCTCACCAGGTGGCTGAGGCAGAATTAGATGCAGGCTTTCACATTTTCAGATAATGTTGAATTACAACTCCTAGCAATATCCCGGGCAATGTGATGATTTATCAGTTATAACAGGGGTCCCCAACCTGCGGGCTGTGGCCTGGTAGTGGGCCGTGACCTACTGGCCACGGCCGTGGGACAGGCTGGCCAGTGTGCATGTGTCTGCACGCACACCCCCTCACTCGCGCTAGTGCCGCGGCCGCAGGGTGCAAAAACAGGATGCTGCGCCATGGGGCACAACAAAGGGCCTCCATTGTGTCTCGGGGTGCGGAAATGGGACACTGCCACACCACGTGAAAATGGGCTGCCGCCATGCCACAGGGTACGAAAACACCACCGCCACGCAAAGGCGCAAAAATGGATGCCACCGCGCCATGGGGTGTGGAAATGGGCAACCGCCATGTTGCGGGGCGCAAAAAATGAGGCGCTGCCACACCACAGGGCACAGGAATGGGGCAGGGCTAGTGAGTATCATGCGGGCGCTAGCCCCACCCCATTTGTGGTGCGTGTGTGCTCGTGGCCCCGTGCGCACACATGTGCATGCACACACACACATGTAAAATGCTTCCCCCTCCCTTTTCCTCCGGTCCACCAACAGACAAAGGTTGGTGACCTCTGAGTTATAGTTATCAATTGGAGAAGAAAGTGACAGTAATGAACAGAGAAGCACCTGGTTACCTATTTTGAAACAAATAGCCAGTCCTTCTCTGTTTCACACATAGCGTTTTTCTAGTACAAGGAAAAAAAAATTACATAGGTTGAAATAGCTAGTTTTCTCTATATTGAAAACATTTACTGACTGCTTACTTTAATGCTCTGCCCATTTCTTATAGCAATTGTGTTTCTTGTTATGATTCATATTACAGACAACAGCCAAAAGGAATACCTCCAGATGATGGAGCCTAATGGTGCCTGTTGAACAAAACTGAGTCCTATTTCATTTTTTCCTCCATAACAGTTTTTTTTTAATGTGAAGAAAAAGAAGTGGTAAGAACACATGGGAGGGAGAAAATGGAAGACAGCAGCAGGACTCTCCGTAACGTTCCTTGAATGAGATGGGGTGATTGCTGGATAAAAACCCCATCTGGAAGTACTCTGGATGCTTCCCATTCCAACATATATTTATTTATTTATCTATTTATTTATTTAATTTATTGGCTGCCCATCTTACCACAGGATAACTCTGGGTGGCTTGCAAAACCATCTAACCAATCAGGAGAGGGAAATGCATCTCCTGGTGTCAGAATTGCTCCTTCTAATCCCAGAGATCCATATAACTCAATGGCTGTCCTCTTAGTCTAGATTTGAGAAAATTTTAACTCTGAAGAGAATCCGGCCCGTTTTCCTTTTTTTGAGTTTTTCATCCAGGATACGTTACCACTTTGGTTACAGAATCAAAACAAATTTACCTGAAATTGTTGGAAAAGCTTTTGCATTATTTCCCTGAAGTGTAATACTTCATTACACAATCACAGATCTGAATGTCATTATGACATTTGTGTGGGATGGAAATTAAGATGTGTAAGCCAGTAAACAGGCACTCAGACCGGAAACTATACCTTTGGTTTTATTAATAGAATTCACTAGCAATATCAGGTTAATGTACTTGAAGTAGCAACATTGCCGCAATGAAAATTTATGTTCTACTGGTTGTAAGGCATTATTATCAGTGCGTGCCTATATCATTAAGCAGTATGACATGTCCTGTCTTGGATTTCAGTTTGCAGGGGCTATAATTAGCAGATCTGGATTTATTTTATAAACATTAACTTGTACATGGATTCTCATCACTAACTTCCATTATAGTTAGCAAAATTCTTAATTTTGCCCAAGATTGCTTGATTATTACAATTATTGGAAAGTCACCATATGGTTTCTGCCTTGGGCACTAAGCTTTCTTGGGCTGCCTTCCTCAAGTACAGATAGTCCTTGATTTACAACAGTTCATTTAATGACTATTCAAAATTACAACGGCACTGGAAAAAGTAACTTATAGTCGTTTTTCACACTTAGAATTGTTGCAGCATCCCCAAAATCTCGTGATCAAAATTCATATCCTTGGCAATTGGCTCATATTTATGATAGTTGCAAAGTCCCGGGGTCACGTGATCACCTTTTGCGACCTTCTGACAAGCAAAGTCAATGGAGAAGCCAGATTCGCTTAACAACCGTGTTACTAACGTAACAACTGCAGTTATTCACTTAAACAACTGTGGCAAGAAAGGTTGTAAAGTGGGGCAAAACTCGCATAACGACTTGCTTAGCAACAGAAATTTTTTGGGCTCAATTGTGGTCATAAGTTGAGAACTACCTGTATATTCTGCGGCCAGTCTGCCAGGTAAAATCAAGCTAAATCATTGAATTAAAAATTAGTGAAACAGTTGATACACATTCCAGAGCAAAATATGTCCTAATCTTAGTGGCTTTGGGAAATCTGGCATTACACAAACTGTCTACTATACACGGTAGTCAAGAAAAATATGAAGAGCAACAAAAACATACATTAATTTTTAATCACATGCAGATACAAATTACTGAATATCCGGTTTAGTGACTAGGTAGGACCTGGAGAATCTTTGACTAAGAATCATAATATATCTGGTGAAGAGGGACACATGGTGGGCTGCGTGTAACAACAAGAATATAATAATAACAGGATCTGTTGCATTAAATAAATGATCACTTGGGGATGGGAGCCTTATGGAATGCCTACGGATCACTGCCAGTGCACTGCTGAGGCAGCCAAAAGTGGGGTTTTAGGTTTTCTATTGAAAAAGTGGTGTTTTCACTCCTATCTGGCCACAAAATACCCTGTGTGAATTATCTGGGAAAGGAGCCTTGGGGTGACATGGATTGTATTCATGCCTTCAACTGGTCTAGCGGATCTTCTATGGGACCACTCCCTCGTGTTCATTTGCTGAATGCTGTACCCATTAGGTACTGTTGTTTTGCCTGCAAGAGAGATCGGAATACTGACTCTGGAGCCACAGCTGTATTTTGAATGGAAGGGGCAACTACTGATATACAGATGCACAACTACCCGTTTCTCAATCATTGGCTCGTCAATATTTTTATTTTTTTAATTCTATTTTTACTTTATTCAAAAAAAAGTTAAGATACAAAATACAAATACAAAACTTCGATTTTTTTCGTTCAAAAAAAAAAGGCAAAAATACAAAACAAGTACATTTAAAAAGTGCATTAAAAAAAACACTAACACATGTACACATATTATTTCCCCTGGTTGAATAACGATGAATATATTACAAAAATTTTAAAGCGGGAGCTGTAAGAGACAGTTGTAAAGTGAGTTTCCCCCATTTTACGACCTTTCTTGCCACAGTTGTTAAGTGAATCACTGCAGTTGTTAAGTTAGTAACACAGTTGTTAAGTGAATCCAGCTTCCCCATTGACTTTGTTGTCAGAAGGTCGCAGAAGGGGATCGCATGACCCTGGGACGCTGCAAATGTCATAAATATGAGCCAGTTGCCAAGCGTTTGAATTTTGATACTGTGACTATGGGGACGCTGCAACGGTTGTGTGAAAAACAGTCATAAGTCACCTTTTTCAGTGCCATTGTAACTTCGGTCACTAAGCAAACTATTGTAAGTTGAGGACTACCTGTACTAACTTTATTGATAAATAGGTCCTGTTTTAGTTTCTCTGATCAAGACCTGGAGTTAATTGTCTGTCTGTCTGTCTGTGGGTCCCATGCAGTGGGAAGATGATGAGGCCGAGTAGGGTATGCACTCATTGAATAGAGCAGCATTATACCCATGCTGTGTATATGCTTTCTTTGTATTTCACAGTGTGTAAGGTCTAAAATAATGGGAAATTGCCTTCTGGCAATTACAACAATGAGATTTGGTGACGTAGTCAAAGGGGGCTCCAAGGATTGCAAAAAAGGGAGTTTAGAAAGAAAACCCCTGTTTTCTTTGTTGGATCATGTGGTTAGGAGACAATATTCCTACTTACCGTTTTCCATTCTATATGACTACCTTGTGATCATTGGCATCTCCCATTAGATAATATTATAGGTTCTGTTTTAAAATACTGAGATCCTTTCCAGATAATATTTTCATAGCACTGTAAGAATAAATCTTCCAACTCTAGTATGATCTTGATACCTATCGCTGTGAACAAAATCCCGGAGTTTCTCTCTGTAATTTTTGTGTGATATTTTGGCCAAAACAGGCATCCTACTTTACACATACTGGTTTGATCCAGAGATACTGGGAGACTCCTTTGGTCTAAAAGAGGCAGAGAGTTTATATTTTTTAAACTAACCATAGTTCCTAGTGACATCTAAATTTCAAATGTTATGGCTTGTTTAAAACTCAGTTTCAAAAGAAGTCCGAATTTGAAACCATATCTGGCATTTAGTTAGTTTTCACCATCTTGTTTAAATTTCATATCTCATGGAAAAAATCTGGGCAACTAAAACCAAAAGCCAGAGCTTCCAATCCGTTCTTCATTGTTACAGAACGGCAAGAGAGATGGTTTAGGATAGTATGAACCTGATGTACAATTCGACTTACAACAGGAAATCATAATGCATTTTAGCTACTTATCATGCTTCCCTATCTGTGGTACTGTCCTAGAATATCAGTTAATATCATTATAGGTGATGTGTAAGTTGGGAAACCCAATTTAGACTGACAAAAATTGCAAACTCATCTTCTATGTCAGTACATTTCTTCTCCGAAGGATTGTTGCTGAACCAAGAAGTTGGGTGTATCTTTGATGCCCTCCAACTTCTTGGTTGGTAAGCAGGCTGTGAATTACTTGTGCCCACTCCAACTCTCATCTCCATAAAGTTCCTTTCCTAAAGGAGATAGTCGGGGTTCAACCATTTTATTTGTACAGATGCAGGCAAATATATTCTTGATTCTTTGAACTCCAGGTAGCAACAGAGGTGAAATTCATGCCCTTTGAGCGTAGCTGAACCTTCCCCCCCCCAAATACGCAAGGTTCTTGCAATGCCTTTCTTAATTTTTGCTTCTCCTTTTAGAAAGAAAGACAAAGAATAGCTCCCTTACTTGATACTTTGCCAGGAAGTCATGATAAACTAATCAACTTCTCCAAAGCCAGTTTCACTCCTTCTCCAGTTCCACAGTCTTGCCTATGATTTGAGTGCCTTGTGCTTATGTTGCAAAACCAATAAGAATCGCCAGTCTGCTTCAACAGGTCACATTTGACCAAAAAAGCCTCTGAGATTTTGGGACCATAGGAGAAGAATGTTTCTATAGAATCCTGAGCTGACAAGAGCATCTAACTCAGCAAATTAAGCTGCTGTGCCAAAATTGTGGCACAGAGCTTGTATGAGTAAGCCTAACACTAAACTGACAAAAAGTCATGTTCCAGGAGAGTCTGTAGTCAGGCCAGCTTTATTGATCTTGTCTGTGGTAAAAGCAAATGGACATTGTTCCATTCTCCTCTCCTACTGGAGTCCTGTCTCCTCTTGCTGGTGGTCTTGAGTCTGGGATGGGTTTCCTGTCTCCTCTTGCTGGTGGTCTTGAGTCTGGGATGGGTTTGCTGTCTCCTCTTTTCGTTGTCTCAGAGTCCAGGAATGTCTTTAGGACACGGCAGAACCCACAAGCTAAAACCAAATAATAAAAGTGAAAGTGACCTTGTTAGAAATTGAGCTAGCTTTAACACTGTAGGCTTTCAAAGAGCAGCATAAGATGGCTTTCCCAACTGATGCCTTCCAACGTAATATACCATATTTGCTACCATCTTCTGTTAGTCTGCTGGTTTCCTGAATGGAGAAGATGGGAGTTGCAGTCCAAGATGCCAGGAGGGCACCTTGATGATAAAAAGTGGAATGGAGCTCCCTTAAAAAAGGAGCAAATGTTGCTAGGTAGATTGTCATACATAAGAAGGTATACGTAAGGTTAAGAAATATGAAGAATAAACAAACAAACAAACAAGCATGCTTTATCTGACCTCTAAATGGTCAGTAATAAGGGGCACTTCTGCACAAGGATTCTGTGCATCAGTTCAAAAAAAGTTTTACACTTCTGTATTCCTATGGCATCAATGTTATTGAATAGCTGAGCTGGTTTATTTCCAGCTTTGGGTACATAATGAAAACTGCAGCAAAGCTATATTTGTTTGAATGTGCAAAACGAGACCAGAGGATAAGACAATGATTTTTGTTCTTTGCTCTCAATATTACAAGTTAGCAGAAGTGAAAGAAATCATGGCTATTCTTCAGACTGCTTCTGCAGATTAAGGGAAGGAAGAGAAACAACGCTGGTGTAGAAATGCCCAAACTAACATCTATGGAGATTCTCAGTCATCCAGGTCATGATTGTCCCAAAGGTGCTTTTTCAAAAGGCAACTGGACTTTCTTTCTTTGTTTTTTTCTCTTAAAGATATTTCGCTTGTCATCCAAGAAGCATCCTCAGCTTTGACTGAATGATGGGGAATGGACGATTTACAGTATATTCCTTGCAGTCGTCTGGTTGTTAGCACTTTGAAGGTTGGCCATTAGCTGTCTGAGAGTCCTTGAGGCCCCTTGTGGGTTTATGTGTGCCCTCAGGGTCACCTGAACCAGAGTGCAAATGGGTGTGGAACCTTGGTGGAACTGCTGGAAGAAGTTGTAAACAGGAGATAGGTGGTGTGCCCCTCCCCCTCTATTAAAAGAGGGCTGTTCAGTTTTACCATAGATGGCTTCTTTTATCCTTCTTTCAAACCAGCAGTCCCCTCTGTCCAGAATGTGGACTTTGAAGACAGAGGGGGAGGGACTCAACGGCTTTCAGAGAGCTAATGACTGACCTTCCATACCCCACCATTCAGTCAGAACTGAAGATGCTTCTTGGATGAGAAGCGAAACGTCTTCAAGAGAAAAAAACACAGAAAGTCCAGTTGCCTTTTGAAAAAAAAAAAAGCATCTTTGGGATGCCCAAACTAATGCATCATAGAATTTGGAAGGGACCCTGGAAGTCATCTGGAACTGAGATGAGGAAGCTTTCGCTCTCCAAATCTTGTGGAACTGTGTAGCTGTTAGAACTTTCACTGTGGGTCAGGGAAGCAGGGGCTTCTGGGAGCTGATTTTCAGCAACATTTGGAGGACTAGAGATTCCTCATCCCTGATCTTTGATCACTGTGTTCTTCCTGGTAACTCCAACATAAGTAATGTTTGCAATATCTAAAGGGACACAAAGTCTCCTGCCTTAAAAGAGATCCTTGCAGCTGTTCCACTGTCAAACAGTTGCTGTTGTTGGGAAGTTTCTTCTAATGTTTAGCCAGAATTTGCCTTCCAGCTATTTTTTACCCACTAGTTTTAGCTGTGTTACCTGAAACAACAGGGGACAACTCTTCTATATGACAATCGTCTTGCTATTTGAAAACCTTAATCTCCTCTTCCCAAGGTAACCGGTCATTTTAATTTGCATGTAGTGATTTTGGAACTGATTCTCATTTCTAAATTTCCATTCTATCGGCATTGTAGACCTAAAAAAAAAAAGATCAGTGCACTAAGCCGTATACCACATTTACATGGTTGAATTTATAATTGATTTTGTTTGCGTTTTGCATTGCTTCTCAAAATAGAAGCCACAGTGTAGTGTTTTGCATTGGTTCTCAGCTGTCAACAGTGATGTTATTGTTCAGGGTGGACTAAGGAAAGCCTTTGGGGTAAAGGTTAGATCTAAAATTAATTTGCCCTCAAAGTTTCATCAACACTGATTAATCAATGAGACTTCCTATGCAAATATAGGCATTGAAGGAATTGGCACGGGCCAACCTGTTTGCCATCTTTGGACGTAACTTCAGTACAAAAATGTCTCTTTAGGTATAGGCAGATTTTTATTAAGCAGCCCAAAAGATATAATAAGCCAGGAAGCAATAATTCAGTAGTTAATAAAAGGCAGTAGCATAATTTATTTCTATATGCATTTAGCTTGCAGTGTAATATCGGAATGGGACTACTTGGCACGGCCAGCTGGGGCATTGCAGGATAACTCAGTTATTCACTGCGGAGACAACTCTCTGTGGGTGCCCAGATGGAGAGCTGGGGGGCGAGTGGGTGAGTGAGTGGATGGGCAGAGTGCACAGCAGTGGCGGCGGCAGCCGGGGCAGATTCTGCCCGAGTTGAAGCAAGATCAGAGTTTTTAGCAATTTGGGAAGCCTGCAGCTGCTCGTAAGTATGCAGTGTTTGCAAAACCGAGCAGGAAGGAAGAGAAAAGGGAAAAAAACTCTCCTCTCCAGGAGCGAGCAATTAAAGATACGCCAAAACATCTGCAGCTGCTGCTGCTGTGAAATGGAACGCATTTAGTGTGTGTGTGTGTGTGTGTGTGTGTATAATCTTATATATTTACCTATCCCCAAACTTTTCCAATGGAGTTGTCTCCTCCTGCAAATGCTGATCTGTCCGTCTTTTCCATTCTCCTTTAGTGACACAGATTTGTGATATCATCTTATGTATCTGAAGCCTATGTTTGATGTCTAATAAATAATATTGCTTACTGAACTAAACCAAGGGATACGTATAATCACATACAGCCACTAAAATCAGAATGACTTTAAACAGTGTAATAATTTTGATTTGAACATTTCTAAAATGTACAGCTGATTTAACTTTGTTTGAAATCAATTTTGCTCCAAAACATTACCCATTATTTTTAATTTGATGCACCCTGGTCGAGGGAGGAGAATGAGTCTCCTTAGTGTTAGGGGTTGTCCGTCCACAAACCGCTAACTTCAAATAAAAACGTTAGGAAAATTTTTCAGCAGCATACACAGTCGATGTATTTCTTTGGTTCACTGTGAGTCCCACTGACTTGTTATATTTGGAAAGTACATCACATACTGTTGGAATGACTGGAATTCTCATAAAAACACTTCCAGTACACAGAAATAAAAACAGAGAAAGAAAGAGATGGTAACAACCACAAATAATGCGATATGAAACATATAAAAATGGAGCTTCCAAGAAAACAATCTCTCTTCAGATTTAGAGCCAGTTACACAACAAACAGGAACAGAACAGTTACACACTGCTGCTCCAGCTGGATAGGGATCTATTCTTGACCTCAAGACCAGTTGGATTTTGAAGTCCAATATAAACCTTAGGGCTCCTGCTAATGCTGCCAAGTTGTAGGTCATTTTTTCACTTCGGAACACCGAAGCAGTAAAAGAAGTCGCCACTACACTGCCCCTACCCTCTGTTTCCTTTCCAGACTCAGATAGTCATCATTCCTTCTCACCTGCTTTTGGTTGACCTCGGAATGGGACAACTCGCTGCGACCAACTCACTGTGGCCAATTCACGGCCAATTCGCCACAGGACAGCTCGCCGTGGCCAACATGCCGTGGAACAATTCAATAATTTAAATAATAATTTTAATTTTTGTCACTCGCATTTCATTTTGTCCCTCCTTTGGCATCCTTTATTTAATGACTATATTCCACCATTAGATGGTAGAGGACAGGAAGGCCTGGAGGAACGTTGTCCATGGGGTCGCGATGGGTCGGACACGACTTCGCAACTAACAACAACAACAACAATTCCACCATTTCTTCGATATTAGTGTAACTCTTGTTCCACGACAAATTGTCCCGCGGCAAGTTGGCCATGGGTTGTCCCGCGGTGAATTGGCTGTGGCGTGTTGGCCACGGTGAGTTGACCTAGCTCAGCACCAAATCCCATCTGTTTCCCTAGCTTTGCAGAGGGATGTTAACATTGTCAGATGGAAATGGGCCAAATGCATAGAATAAGAACATCCAAACATTACAAAAATAATTGAAAAAATATTTTTTTTAAAAAAATTATTACAAAAAATAAACTGTAACATTCCTGTAACTAACATTAACAACAACAACAACAACAATAACAATAATAATAATAATAATAATAATAATAATAATATTATAATAATAATAATAATAATAATAATAATAATAATAATAATAATAATAATAATAATAATAATAATAATAATAATAATAATAATAATAATAATAATAATAAAGTTGGAAGGGACCTTGGAGGTCATCAAGTTCAACCCTCTGCTCAGGCAGGTAGCCCTATACCATTTCAGACAAATGGCTGTCCAGTCTCTTCTTAAAAACTTCCAGTGTTGGAGCATTCACCGCTTCTGTAGGCAGGTTGTTCCACTGGTTAATTGTTCTAACTGTCAGGAAGTTTCTCCTTAGTTCTAGGTTGCTTCTCTCCTTGATTAGTTTCCATCCGTTGCTTCTTGTCCTGCCCTCAGGCGCTTTGGAAAATAGCTTGACTCCCTCTTCTTTGTGGCAGCCCCTGAGATATTGGAACACTGCTATCATGTCCCCCCTCATCCTTCTCTTCATTAAACTAGACATACCCAATTCCAGCAACCGTTTCTTATATGTTTTAGCCTCCAGTCCCCTAATCATCTTTGTTGCTCTTCTCTGTACTCTTTCTAGAGTCTCAACATCTTTTTTACATCGTGGTGACCAAAACTGGATGCAGTATTCCAAGTGTGGCCTTACCAAGGCATTGTAAAGTGTATTAATACTTCACGTGATCTTGATTCTATCCCTCTGTTAATGCAGCCTAGCACTGTGTTGGCTTTTTTGGCAGCTGCAGCACACTGCTGGCTCATATTGAAATGATTGTCCACTAGGACTCCGAGATCCCTCTCACAGTTACTACTATTGAGCAAGGTACCCCCTATACCAGGGCTTTTCAACCTTTTCACCGATTGTACCACTTTTAGGATATGGCAATATTCGAGTACCACCTAACAAGGTGTCAAAAACTTGATGACCAAAAAAAAAAAAAAAAACCCTGTTCAAAGTTGCAATTGCACTGAAATGACTTATGACCATTTTTCACACTTATGACCATTGCAGCATGCCCAGGGTCATGTGATTTATATTTGGATGCTTGGCAACTGATTCATATTTATGATGATCACAGTGTCCCAGGGTATGTGATCCCCTTTTGGAACCTTTTGACAAGCAAAGTCAATGGCAGGGCTGCTGGTGGCCAAGTGCTAAGGCGGGACTTCCCTCCCTCCCTGCCTCCCTCTTTCTCATGCCCACCTCCTTCTGAAGGAAGAATTTGAACCCCCCCCCCATATTTTCTCTCTTCCATATATTCATCAAACAAGAAAAAGCCTCCAGAGACAGAAAAGACAAACTGCTAGCTTAAAAAGGCACATTCCCCTTTAAGAATTAGCTACTGGCTAGAAAGGAAAGTTAAGGAGCGCAGCCGGCACTTAAGGAAGAAAAAAAAATGTAGTAAGTATTGGCTGCCGGCTAAGGCAGCCTCCCCAAATGGCTCCATTCATAAGTAAAGGAATGCTATAGGCAAAATCCATTCAGGAGAAAAATACTTCAAAATCCCTTGCAGCAAAACTTACAGCTAACAATAGCAGAGCAATAGAAGCTAACATGAGACATCAGCCAAATAGAAATTGCCAAACACTCCTTAAGAACACAAAGCCCACATTGCACAAATCCCAGAACTTCAAAGTCACAAAAGCACATAAGAATTTTTCCACTCTCCATCTCCCTCCCTCCCTCCTTCTCTCCTCCGTGCCTCTGCAGCTCCAGAGGACTCTCTCACAGTAAGTCCTTGCCTGTGCTGGCTCTTTCCCTCCCCCACTACACTTGGCTAGGCAGGGCTGTGTACCACCTGCCACTCGTTAATGTACCACAAGTGGTACGCGTACCACAGGTTGAAAAGCCCTGCCCTATACTATACCTGAACATTTGGTTTTTCTTGCCTAAATGTAGAACCTTACTTTTTTCACCATTGAATTTCATTTTGTTAGATAGCGCCCAGTGTTCAAGTCTGTCCAGATCCTCCTGTATCTTAAGCCTGTCTTCTGGAGTGTTGGCTATTCCTGCCAGCTTGGTGTCGTCTGCAAATTTGATGAGTTCCCCCTCGTCCAAATCGTTGATGAAGGACTTCCAGTCTATATCATTATGCAACCTATATATAACCTGCTTTGTGTGTGTTATAAGCTCAAGGGCACAGAAAGAGCTTCCGGAGAGAAGACCTATAGCGCTATGAGTCAAAAGCTGTAGTATATTGATTAAAATATAGAAGAAGTAGTGTGTGAACACATAAAGGTTCTAAATGAAAGTACATGCCTTGTAAATGTTTATGTCACAATGCAAAACCCTACAAATGAGTCAAGATGATGCCACAATGAAAGCTATACTTGGAAGAACCCTCAATCACAGGGGAGAACGATATGAACTCAACAGAAGATGTTTTCTTGAAAAGGACTGCGTAAAAAAGCACTTGTTGGATTAGTTCCATAATGGTAACTCTATAGACTAAAAATACTGTCAGCATACCACACCAAAGTATATCTTCCCTTATTCTTGTGGTAACCATTTGGAAGTCTGCTTTCAGCCACAGAAATATCCCAATGTAATGGAATGTGGGGATGACCTTGGGGAATGAGGGGAAGAAATGCTGCCAAAGAAACAATCAAACAAAAGAGTCGGGAGCCCCCAGCAGATTAATGGTCAGAAAAAAGAAACTTAGGAAGGACCCTTCCTAGTGGATCAAGCAGTTAAAAAGGCTCTATGGGATAGGGGTGTGTCATGTGAGTGCATGCAGCACGCTGAAGGAGAGGTCTTTATTCCCAAGCCTGGAAACAGTTGGCAGCTAGCCAGTTTTGGACAAAACTCCCCAAGCTTGGAATGGTGTGTGTGTGTGTGTGTAACAATGACTCCTGCTTAGCTCACCTTTCATATGCGGGGTGGGGGTGGGGGTGCTGGAAAGCAAGGCTAGGAAGCCTTCAGAGAAAGAGTGCGGGCTGGCGGGAACATTCGTCTCCCTTCAACCAGGCTGGCTTTGGAAACCAGAGTGGAAGGCCGAGGCTTACAGTGAGTTGCCTGGGACGAGTTATCCCCTCAACGAATTGCCCAGGGCGAGGTGTCCCACACCCAGGGGGTGGTGGCCAAGTGGCCGCGGTGAGTTGTCCCTTTCCGATTAAAAGTGCTGGTGGGATGTTTGTACTTGCAAACTTGCAAGAGTCTGTTAATACCCTTAGAGTAAAGAATTAATGCATCCAGATAGGTTTCCTATCTGTTTACCAGCTGACACTCAAATTCTAGGCCTTGAATCTTTGGTGTGATGCCCACATGCCTCCATCTATCTTCCTTGGGACCAGGCTCCCTGTTTTACCTGATTTCCTTTAAAATAAATATTTTCATAATAAAAACAATCATTTGGATTCTGACACACTGTAGCTCTAGCATTATTGTTTTTTCTAAGAATATTTTTGGATCCCATATGTCTTCTTAAAAGACATGTTTGGAAGTCTTCCTACTTGCAAATGCAAACTAGGAAGAGACAGGAATAGTTCTCATGTGTTTGCTTTTGGATATATTTAATCAGTGCCTTTTTTGCAAGAAAAAAGATGCCGGAACTCACATCTTATTCATCTTTTATTTACCTTTCACATATAGTCAATCACTGTACACCCACCCACACACGTCAGTTGTGTAACGAAACATAACGGTCGCTGCCCACAGTAAGCACTCAGCGTGCGACCACATGACCGATCACAAGCTGAGCAGCCAGATGAAGTACACATGCATCGGACTCAACACACAAGCAGCCCGCATGCACCATTTTAATAATTTTGCCGCCGACCTGCTACGCTCGACAGGGCGATTCAAGTCCATGTGGACCAAACATCAAATTTTCAAAAGTTACTTTTAAAACTTGGAAAATCTGTCAAAAAAAGGTGCCGGAGCTCTGTTCCGGTGAGTTCTATGATAAGAAAAGCACTGTATTTAATGGTGGGATTCAGCTGGTTTGCACTGGTTCGGCAGAACCAATATCTGACTTTTTCTTGAGTTCGGGGAACTGACTAGCGTGCATTCACGTGTCTCCAATCCTTGCTTGCTGCAATCTGGCTTTGCAGCAAGGAAGGGGGTTGGAGGCACGTGAATGCACGCTAGTCTGGCGTCTCAAAAAAACTGGTTTTTCCCCTCACTTCTGGATTTTTGCTGCCGGACTGTTTAACTTTCTTTAAAGTTTACTTGATGCAAAATGGGAAGGATCCGCATTCTGCATCAAGTAAACTTTAAAAAAGGTTAAACAGTCTGGCAGCAAAAGTCCTTCCCCTTACGTGAGACCGGGGTTTTTCCAGAATGCAGGGTCTTCCAGACCAGAGTCTATTTGCAGAATGAGGGTCCTTCTCATTCTGCATCAAGTAAACTTTAAAGAAAGTTAAACAGTCTGGCAGCAAAAATCCAGAAGCGGGAAACCCCCCCCCCCTTTTTTTTTTTTTTTTGAGATGCCAGACTAGCAAAGCCAGATTGCAGCAAGCAAAGGATTGGAGGCACGTGAATGCATGCTAGTCTGGCCATTTCAGAGTCGATCCAAAATTGAAGGGATCATTGCGGGGCTTCGTTTCCAAAGATCCTCTGCACAGGCTCCGGACAAACCGAGATCCGGGACTGAAAAAGCAGCAATGGGAGCAAAGGGCTGTTCAAAGGAGGAGGAGGAAGGAGAAAGTGGGAGAAGCCCAAGGGAGACCTCCTCTGTCACCCTGCAAGCACCGACTGAAGCTGACACCCTGTTCCATGCCCAAGGGAGACCTCCTCCATCACCCTGCAAGCGGAGGTGGGGGGGGGAGAAGACAGGTGATCTGGATGTGCTGAATGGCGGCAGCAAGCTGAACAGGCAGGAGAAGGCTTCCCCTCTGCCTCTGCTTGCTGCCGCCATGTAGGATGTCCATTCTGCATCAAGTAAACTTTGAAGAAAGTTAAACAGTATGGCAGTGAAAATCCAGCACGGTGAAAGAAAGCCCAGTTTTTTAAGATGCTAAACGAGCATGGATTCACATGCCTCCAATCCCCTTGCTTGCTGCAAAGCCAGATTGGAGTCTTCGGGCTGCTCCTTCCAGCCCATTTCGGAGCCGGTCCAAAAGTGAAGGGAATTGTTCCCACCCCACCTGATCACTGTGGGGCTTCGTTTCCAAAGACCCTCTACACAGGCTCTGGACAAACCGAGATGTCAGGGCAGGTGTCAGGGCGTGGTAGGCCTGGCTGCGGGGGCCCTTCGGCATGGTAAGCAGTTGCAGGGTGAATGGGGCAGATCCCCCCTCCCCCACTGCAGAGAACCAGACCCCTCGCTTCCCCCCCGCCTCCCCCGCTGCAGAGAACCAGTTGTTAAATTATTTGAATCTCACCACTGGATATATTGTTGTGTTATGACTTGTGCTATTCCCTTTAGCAGCCATTTTGTGAGAGCATTTATAACATGCTTTGAATTCTAGATGTGCTCATGGTTAAAAATAGTTGGAAATTTCTGTCCTGGGAAAATAAATCCTTTCCAAACTATTGAATGATAGACAGGGTAGCTGAAATCAAAGTAGATGTAACAGTAACAATACAACAGGATATTGTATACTGTACCTCTCACTCTGAAGAAATATTATACCCTGCATACAGAGGACAATGAATAGAAAGACTAGGAGAATAGCAGGTGGGGATGCAGCATTAACACTGTGTTACAAAAACTCTCATTGTATTTGTCTGTTTGTACCCTCAAGTTAACCCATAATGTGTATTGTACCACAATAGTTTTTGAATCAGGGTACCAAAAATTTGCTAAAGTAAAGAATGTCTTTAAAAAAAATCCAGGACCCTTTATTCCTATGGAATTGAAATTTTCACAATGTTCAGACCAGTTTTATTCACAAAGTTCTGGCCATTGTAGCATCCACACGGTCATGTGATCATGATTTCTGACACTCCCTGCCAACTTCCCACAAGCAAAGACAATGGGGAAGCCAGCAGGAAGTCAGAGGTTGCTCCCACTCCCACTGTTTTCTTGTTCGCCTGTCCTCATTCTGTTTATCTGTTTAGATGAGTAAATATGGACTTATTATTGACGTTCAGTTGCCACTAAAATGATTTTTCTATTTATGATACATTCTCTTCTTAGATGATCATGGGACCATCCAGCATTGGGATAAAAAAATATGGTCAGCCTAAAATTTAATGTCACATCAGACTACACTACCTTTATGCAACAAAGGATGACCCAATAGGTCTCAGACTTATCTAGTTAACCTTAGAGTTAAGTCAGTTTCTTTAGGCTGTGACCTGTCAGCCATACAAATAAAATCAATCAGTTTTCATTTGTAATAAATATGCTTCCTTTTCCCCCTTGCCATTTATCATTAGCTTCCAGGTAATAAAAATACAAGGGGTGTGTGTGTGTGGAAATATCACAAGATAGTCTTGAGAAGAATTTGGGTTGAATTAAGAGGCTGTTTAAGGATTATTCCATCATTTAAATGTTCTGATTTTTAGGAGACATCTCCTGTATTCAATACAGATTGGTTTTTATTACAGGTTTTGGAAGATATAAATCTGAGTTATGAGTCTGAGTGATTAGCTGGAACAGGATTCATTTGATGGTGAATATTGAATATATCTGTGTGCTTATGTCTGTGTGTATTTGTATGTGTGTGTGTTTTTGTGCGTGCATGCATTTAAGATAGCACTTCATGTCAGGATTGGCAAACCCAGTGCTGTTAAAGTACCAGATTAAAAACATAAAAGGAGCAAATGAAAAGGAAGTCATTCAGGGAAGGGAAAAGAGATGCCACAGTGTAATTCAATTAAAAGATCCATTAAAAAAAAATAATGAGATTGAAAACAGGAGTTGCTCAGAAGCTACAATTAGTTTCTGCTTATGGTTTGCCAGCCTTTATTAGATATGCAATTATGATAAATTGAAAAGCAAGCTTTGAATGGGGGTAAAGATTAAGCTGCAAAGATACATCCTCACACACACCCCACCCCCACCCCATTGCGTGCTAGCACAGAAATATGTCCATTAATAGAGAAAGTTTCCCTGGGACTTTTAATATTTTAAATTGATAAATTTCAATGAACCTGTTAAACTGATCCATTTGCTGCTTATATTTTATGAACGTATACTATATTATTTTGTGTTATACCATGAGGTAGTTTTCTTTTGTTTTTGTGCCCCCGAGTCATTATTGTCTGCTCATGGCTGCCTGGACCTTACCCCACGGTTTTCTTGACAAGGTTTTTTTTTCTGAAGTGATTTATTCTTGCCTCCTTCCTAGGGCTGAGAACGAGTGACTGGCCCAAGGTCACACAACTGGCTTTATGCCTAAAATGGGACTAGAACTGACAGTCTCCCAGTTTTAGCCTGATACCTTTAACCACTATAACAAACTGGCTCTCATACTGTAAGTTTGGGATCCTGGAAAGGTCTATTTTGAAGAATTTATTACGTTTCTATACAGCCTTTCTTTTGCAAACTCATGACAGCATTCTTATGTCCAGTTTCTTCCCATGATTGCCTGTGAGAGTATGCTTGACCACAAATCACGCAGTGAGCTTTTATGGCTAAGGGGGAACTTGGACTTGAACCTGGCCCAACAGGTTAAACTCTACAGTACCCCAAATTTGCTTTTGCCGTAAGAGAAAATAGCTGGCCCACCAACCCTCATGATCTTCCATGTTTGCGGGTGGATTATTAGAAGATGAGTTCCTGGCTCCCAGCCTAGCGTTTTAACGATTACACCACACAGGATGGCATTTAAATAAAAATAAAAACGGCATTAAGTGAAAAGATTAATTTATTTTATATGGAGAGCATCACACTGCTGATTTAAGCTGTTACTCCTCAGCACACTTCCAATTTTTGAAGAAAGAACAAAGCAATTTAAAGCCTTAGTTTGGGATGAATAAAAGGGGATGGGCAGCTTTCCCAGTGTAATCCTTTTGATATAAAAAGGTAACTCCCAACTACATTTTTTACACTGATAAATAAACATGACATTAGGAACTGGTAAGCTTTGTCAGTTGTAACCCACAACTTCTTTTGTGGCAGTATATTTGGTGAAGTTTTTGGTTTTTATGTGTTATGTCAACTCATAAAATGGCTAAGTTTAATAACCAAATTAAGTACCTTACTCTGAGTCGTCATGTGAATATCATAACTGATGTGGATTATAGCCAAATCCAACACTGGCCCCAATCTCTTGGTCCAAATCCAACACTCAATTATTACAACAATCCATGGTTAATTTGAAAGTAAATCCGTTTACTTTCTCCCAGATTAACGTCTTTAGATTTGCACCTAATTTCCCTTTTATAAAGCAGTTCAATTGCTAGGCTAATTTGCTAAAGCTTAGAAAGGAGCATTTTTAATTGGCAGTGATAAAGTTTAATTGGAACTACAATTTAGGGGTACATTAATTTATACCTTAAGTCTGTTTTGATTGCAATGAAGAAAATGCACCCTAAAATAAATAAAAATGGTAATAATTTGAACAACAAAGCAGCAGTGCTTTTTTAATGTTAACTTAGCATAATATTTTGTTCTTTTAAAAAGACACTGACATGAATGTTTGGGGTATATGTACATTCATTTCACTTTTATAAATCCATAATTTATAAAGCAGAGAGTTAAAAGATAGGGGATTAAAAAAAAGTTAATCTTAGGCATGCTAACTCAGAAGTAGCCTTTATACATAATTTAAAATAAAGTAAGTTTATGTCAAAATATGTATAAGTAGAATTTTGCAACCTTCAGCTGCTTTCATTATATGAGCCTTACAAACTAGATGACAGTTGAGGCAGCCAATTCTTTTATCCCCTAACTACAAACACTGGAAAAAGACTTTCTGCATTTACATATTACATGCAAGAGGAATGTGCAACTTCAGTAAGCATATGGAGAAGAGATAGTGCCAGCAGCTGCAAGCAGCACTGAACCCAGTTTCCTTTTATAGATAGTCCTCAACTTACGACTATAATTGAGACAGGGATTATGGTCATAAATCGTGCCAGTCCAATTTTGCAATGTTTTTTTTGCAGTGGTCACTAAACGAATCACCAGTGGTCGTTAAGCAAGCTCATTATCTGCAATAGGAGGTTTTTTTTGCCAGAAACAAAAAAAGGTATAAATCATGGTCGTAAAATGGTCGTAAAATGCAAACGGTCGTAAAAGTGAGCAGATTGCCAAGCACCCCAAATGCAATCATGTGACCAGGGAGATAGCAGAACTTCAAATCCTGGTCGTTAAGTACCTTTTGGGGAATTTGTTGTAACTTGTCATAAGTCAAGGACCACCCATATGTGCATATGGGCTCTTCCTGTTGGCACCTTCATTTCTTCCAGTGGCTCATCAAAATGAGCAGAGCTTCTTCCTTTCTTGGTCTCCTACCTGCACTGAGCTCTTACATTTTTTTTTGTTCATTCCCATTGTGCACTTTCAATTGCATTTTGTGGCAACTTTGCAAAACTTTGTTTTGAATCTACAAAATCTTATATCGCTTGTCCTCTAGGCATTAGCTGGACTGCTTACTCCATACAGAAGTGGTTTGCCTGCTCCTCCCAGCGCCCTCGTCAACATTTTTTAATGGTCCCCCAGGCCTGTAAGGTCAAAGGGGAGTGGGCTCATGGGCTATGTTTTTCAGTATGGCCCTCGAACTAAGGAATACCCTCTTTGGGGCACCCTCAGCATTGGCTTTCCAGAAACTACTAAAAGACTAAGCTGTTCTGAAAGGCTTTTGATGACTGAATGGTCACTATTGGGCTAACTCCATTGTTGTACTTTTAGCCAATTATTTTAGGGCTGTATCTTTTTGCTGCTCATGCTTTTATGATGTAAATCACTGGAAGTGTTATAAAATTATAAGGAATAAATTGCCCTCTTGTGGTGTGGCTCCTTCTACAATGTGGTTGAGGCCGAAAATATACGATGACATTAAAAAGTGAGTAGAACATCTGTAAAGCTCCGTTAATTATTTTGCACAACATCTGTCCAAGAGTTCCTAGATCACAAACACATTTCTGAAATGTAAAATTAAGTTCTTGAGGTGCTGAATTCAGTATTATATGCCAAACTCTGAACTTGAAACGATAGATGTGATCCTGCTAGATAATTCCCCCTTGTTGTTTAATATGTGTCTGCTATATTGCTATCTGAAAATAGCTTCCTTTTAGAATAACAGGTTTTAATGTTTTCAATCTGATAAACAGGGTCCGAGGTATATCTAGTAGTTTTAATTTGATACTGATGAAATTGGAGTTAGGAATACAGATCAACTCCCACATAAATCAACCAAAAGAAACTATCACAGTAGTAAACATGGTTGTTCGGTGTCGGGATGTATAGGTAGTCCTCAATTTATTACCAAATTAAACATAACTGTTGCTGAGACATTAGTTAAGTGCATTTTGCCCCATTTTACGACCTTTCTTGCCACATTTGTTAAGTGAATCACTTGAATTAGTAACACGGTTGTAAAATGAATCTGATTTCCCCATTGACTTTGCTTGTCAGAAAGTTACAAAAGATAATCACATGACCCCTCCCCCAGGATACAACAACGGTCATAAATATGAGTCACTTGCCAGATGTCTGAATTTTGATCGTGTGACCATGGAGATGCCATAACAATCATAAGTGTGAAAAAAAGATCATAAGCCACTTTTTTCAGTGCTGTTGTAACTTTGAACAGTCACTAAACAAGCTGTTGTAAGTTGAGGACTATCTGTACTAAGTTGCTGTTTCAACATTTTATGTCCTTTTGAAATCTCAGCGTTTTGAAGTAGAATATTTCACATTAGCCTCAGCTATAGTCTCTGGAACATCATTAAGCCAGTACAATGGCAGCTACAAGGCCAGCTGTAAGGTTTATAGCACAGGACAAATGAATGCAGGAATTAAAGCCATCAAAATATTCTAAGGATTACATAAAACATGATTAAGACATTAAGAGAGTAAATACATTTTTACTAGGTACCAAAAAAGAGTAAAAGGCTTACAGTATGTGATTTGCCATGAGAGAATATTTCATAAACAATCAGTATCACGAGAGGGGGTCCCCTCTCTAGTAGTTAGTCTGTTCCTCAGAGCTAGTAGAACCTCCAGGTTGAATTTAAAATGTGAAGAAGGGAGCAATTCTTCAGATATGATTCCAAAAAGACGGACACGGCTGCTTTAAAGAGTTGCAGGCAAGTGCTATATTCATGGTCTTATGCATACCGAAGCCTCTTTGGGACCCAGATCTGAAATGTATACTAGACTTTGAAATGTATACTATAAAATTAATGCGCTCAGTTAACCTGTAATAGATGTATGAATGTTCTTATTCTTTATCACAGCTATTAATGCTGAAGACAAACATATGATGCGGTGATAGTGAAAATAATGTATAGCTTGAAGAAACACTGTCTTTCCTCCATCAAAAAGGCCTTTGATATCTCCTTGATTTACAAAGGGACTGAATTTGTCTCTCTATTTATTCTCTGTTCCATTTGCAACCACCTCAGCTCCATCTCCATTCCTCTTCCCATGCCATGTAACAGGAACATTGCTGTGCACTTGTTACAGGTAGTGCTCAACTTACAACCATTTGTTTAGTGACTGTTGAAGTTACAGTGGCACCGGAAAAAGTGACCTACAACCGGTCTTTGTATTTATGACCGTCGTAGCATTCCCATGGTCATGTAATCAAAAAGCAAAATCAATGGGGAAGCCAAATTTGCTTAACCGTGTGATTCGCTTAACAACTGAACAACTTAACAACCCTGACAAAAAGACTGAAAAATTGGGTATGACTCACTTAACAATTGTCTTGCTTAGTAACAGAAATTCTGGTCCCAATTGTGATCATAAGTGATAGTTTAGTTTGTACATAGTTTAGGCCAGTGTAATTTGTGTGTGATAGATTGTCTTATTGGAGTTGTATGAATGAAATGATCATTGTCAGTAAATTGCAAATCTGCAATTAAGCATTTCTGAAAAACTAGACTCATGTATAGGCTCTAACTCTTACCCTTCTTTTCAGAATTTGTTCTTATGTTGTTCCTATATAGTCACCATGATTGTAATTTTCCTTGCTTGTAGAAGACATTTTTGAATTTCACCTCTGGCTGTGATACCACAAGGTGAGATTTGTGAAACGGCTAGAGTGAAATGCAAAGCTACTTGAATTTCAAGTTTTTTCACATTTTTGTTCCTGGCTTTTGAAACAGGAACCTTTTCCATAGTTTAAGACATGAATTTTTCCAGTAAAAGACCCAGCTTTTTGTATCTCAGTTATGTAGCATGGTGCAGTTTACCAAAGAATACAGATTTTAAATTAACTACTTAACAGAATAACAGAGTTGGAAGGACCTTGGAGGTCTTCTAGTCCAACCCCCTGCACAAGCAGGAGACCCTATACCATTCTGGATAAATGAATGTCCAATCTCTTCTTCAAAACCTCCAGTGATGGAGCCCCCACAACCTCTGAAGGCAAGCTGTTCCACTGGTTCCACTTATCTGAAACTGATAAGGATAAATGTTAAATTGAGAACAGGTTTGATGTGGTGTGCAATCATTAATTATATGAATGGGAATTATCTAATAAGAATATATAACATTTAAGATTCACTTCGTGAATGTCGTTACACTACGTTGTGATCCTTATGCCATAGGAAGAAAAAGATCCCTAGGCAAATAAGGCTGACAGCTCACCTCAGACAGGGAGAGGAGATGCAGGTGATAAAGGACAACTATCAGCCAGTGCCCAAACTCTGTAGCTAATTTAACCCAAGAAAACATTTTAAAAATGTCTGGACAGGCAGAAGAATACAGACATTTATTCTTTGAAATCCAATCCCAGGGTCTTTTTTTACTCTAATGCAGAGGTCTCCAACCTTTCTCAGTTGGTGGACCGGAGGGAAAGGGAGGGAGAAGCATTTTACGCGTGCACACACACAAACGGGGCCGCGAGCACGCACGATGCAAATGGGGCGTTGCTAGCACCTGCGTGACACTCGCTAGTACCACCCCGTTTTTGCCGTGAGGATGCTAGCACTGCCCCGCTTTTGCCCCGCAGCATCCCATTTGCGTAGTGGCGGTGGCGCTAGCGTGAGTGGGGGTGAGTGCGCGCAAACATGGCCAGCCTGTTCCGCAGCCCAATGGCCAGCAGGCCATGGCCCAGTAGTGGGCCACGGCCCACAGGTTGGGGACCCCTGCTCTAATGGGTATATATATCCCCTGGAATGTTCCTGCTTAAGATATCTGCAGCTTCTCCCCTTAAGATTGTTAAAAATGTGTTTTTCCCCTTTTACAATGGCAGGACTTTAGGTGCTTTACATGAAACCTTGATGATTCCAAGATGCATTCACACATCCTACCCGTGAATTTCTTAGTAGTAGGGAACCAGAATAGATGAAGATCCGGTCCAATCTGTCAAGGTTTTCCCTATAGGTTTAACCATATAGGTAGTCCTTAACTTATGACCACCCTTGGAACCTGAATTTCCATTGCTAAACAAGGCAATTGTTAAGTGAATCACACCCAATTTTATGACCATTTTGCCATGGTTGTTAAGTAAATCACTGCAGTGCACTGTTAAGTAAATCACTGTTGTTCAGTGAATCATGTTGTTAAGCAAATCCACCTTCCCCCATTGAATTTGCTTGTTGGGAGCTAGCTGGGAAGGTGGGAACTAGTGGGATCACATTACCCGGGATCAGTGGTGGGATTCAAATAGGTGAACAACCAGTTCTCTGTGTGGATGCCGCTTCCGGAAGTCCATTCTAGGCCTAGGCGACAAAAAATTAGCTACCGGTTCTGCCGAAGTGGTGCGAACTGGCTGAATCCCACCACTGCCCGGGATACTGCAACCATAAATACATGTTGGTTGTCAAGTGCCCAAATTTTGATGACGTGACCATGGGAATGTTGTGATGGTTGTGTGAAGACTGATCATAAGTCACTTTTTCAGTGTTGTAACTTTGAACTAAACAAATGATTGTGAGAACTGCCTGTACACATGCCATAACAGTGCTGAGAACGTAATAGGACAAGTGGTAATGGCTGTAGATATAACCAACCTTTTTACAAGTTGTCTGCCCCTTAGTTCAGGGGTAGGCAACCTTGGCTCTTTTAATGACTCGTGGACTTCAACTCCCAGAATTCCTGAGCCAGCATGGCTCAGCTTGGAAACTCTTCCTTTCCCCTCAGCATGGCTGGCTCAGGAATTCTGGGAGTTGAAGTCCACGAGTCATAAAAGAGCCAAGGTTGCCTACCCCTGCCTTAGTTGAAAAAGGCATTGATCTGCAAGCTATGCTCTTCAGTGTTTAGCTTCAATTCATAGTCCCTAGTTTATGGTTAATTCAGTGCAGGCAAGTGATACTTCTTGTAACAACATAGGCACTTCCATGTTGCTTTTTGTTTTTCATTAAATGGACTGTCCATAATTATTTGTTTTCATAGATTGAATTTCATTGGATGTATCCTATATTTTTGACAAACCATCTTTGTCCCCCTATTGGTTGAAATGTATACTTAGGGATATAAGGTATAGATAAGTGAAGCAACAAAGAGATGGAATAAAAAGTAGGACCTATCATATTTGAACACAATTTGGAACTTCTATAGAAATAGATGTAAGTTGTACATTTTATTCTTGCGCAGCTCCCATGCCTTGCATTTTGCCCAGAACCGTATGCCCAAAGACTCTTGCAATGCCCCATTGGAACTAGATTATGGCAATGTCCCCAAATTCAAAATGGACTCTCTGGTTGCTGTCATTTTGTGACTGTAATAAGAAGATAAAGTGTCTCTGCAACTCATCTTTTCAGACCGGTTTCTTTGGACAACTTTTGATTCGGCTATTTGAAAAAGTCACCATCTGAAGAAGCAGAAAACATATACATAATGTGATCATGAAAATAGGAAGGTCTAATTCTTTTCTAAAGTGGCCATTTCCTTGAGCAGTGAGCTAGTGTATCTCATTAAAGCAGATTTGTCATTTGAAGCTATATCAGAACAACAGAACAACAGAGTTGGAAGGGATCTTGGAGGTCTTCTAGTCCAACTCCCTGCTCAAGCAGGAGACCCTATCCAGGGGTAGGCAACCTTGGCTCTTTTATGACTCGTGGACTTCAACTCCCAGAATTCCTGAGCCAGCATGGCTCAGCTTGGACACCTCTCCCTTTCCCCTCAGCATGGCTGGCTCAGGAATTCTGGGAGTTGAAGTCCACGAGTCATAAAAGAGCCAAGGTTGCCTACCCCTGCCCTATACCATTCCACACAAGTGGCTGTTCAGTCTCTTCTTAAAAGCCTCCAGTGATGGAGCACCCTCAACTTCTATGTTGTACATACAGTGTTGTAATTTCTGTGTTGTACATCAGTGTTGTGACTTTTTCATACGTGCAGTTTATAATTCATATTATAATATAATATACCATGCCAATAACTAAAGAATTGTCTCAGTGGCAAATTTCAGAACTGTGTTGCCTTCACATTTTTGTTGCATTAAAACCAATCTCCGTTGAAAAATGTTTAAATTCTGGTTTTCTTGTTCTGAGGGCAAAGGGCAAACATTCAGAGTTGTCCAATGATTAGGAGGCTCCATGTTCTCTTATAACAGTATCTCATTATGGGAATAAGGAAGGGTTGGGGTTTTTTTTACTTTTAATGGGGAAATACTTGTTCTTGGGAAAATGGTCCACTGCTTCCATAAATATGATACTGTTTATAATCCTGCCTGTATTTCCTCTGCCCCAATTTACAAGCCTTCCTAAATTTCCTTTTGCCTTTTTTGCTTTTTCTCTCCTTCCCCACCCCTAGGAAGAAGTGCAATATGGCCGCAGTCCCCTGGCTATGTTGATGGACACTTGCGATAAATTTGGAAATTCCAATCCAGTTCAAGAATCAACCTCTCCGAGAAGAACTGAGAACACTTTGGAAAGAAAACCTTACCTTTGGGGAGTAGAGTCTTTTGCTCCAAAACTCTGGAGCACTGAAGGCATGGGAGATTCCTATGCAGCCACTTTCCCCAATGGGAATGGATTGATGTCTCCTTCGGCAAGCCCACAAGCTTCCACCACTTACAGCAATGATTACAGTCCGTTTCCCCACTCCTTCCCAGCCTCACCCACAACTCAAGATCCTTCTTCGTTGCTGATGCCTAAGGGGCATCCATCTCCTGATTGTCTTCCCAGTGTCTATACCTCCTTGGACATGGCACACCCTTATGGCTCCTGGTACAAAGCTGGCATCCACCCAGGTATCTCCACCAGCGCTAGTAACCCTACGGCTTCTTGGTGGGATATGCATTCCAACAGCAACTGGCTGAGTTCTCAGCCACAATCAGATGGACTTCAGGGCTCCTTACAGTCCATGCCAAGCCAGGCGCCCATCAGTCCCCAGCTACCCAGTTACACTTCCGAGTTCACAACTTTGAATCCTGCTCCTTACCCTGCAGTAGGCATTACTTCTTCGTCACACCTTCTCCCTTCAGGACAACATGTGCTGCCCCAAGAAATGTATAAGCCCAAGCCAGTGGCCAATAACTCCCTGATGGAAAGTGGGATTGCCTTGAAGTCTGGAAGAGGGGGCTCCTTTGGCAGCACAACCGGCAGGTCCACTTGCGACTGCCCTAATTGCCAAGAACTAGAGCGGCTTGGGGCCTCGGCAGCCAGCCTGCGGAAGAAGCCTATCCACAGCTGCCATATCCCAGGCTGCGGGAAGGTCTATGGGAAAGCCTCACATCTCAAAGCCCACCTGCGCTGGCACACTGGGGAGCGTCCTTTTGTCTGCAACTGGCTTTTCTGCGGCAAGCGTTTTACGCGCTCAGATGAGCTGGAGCGCCACGTTCGCACCCATACCCGAGAGAAGAAATTTACTTGTTTACTCTGTAACAAGCGCTTCACTCGTAGCGACCACCTCAGCAAGCATCAGAAGACCCATAATGAAATGGGAGTAGGCAAACCCCCCGAAGGTGAAGCGGAACGAGAAGAAGTTGCTACAGTGGCTAGTTCTCCCAACACTGCAGCCCTTCAAGATGGCCTGGCTGGAGAGGAAAAAGATGCCACCAGCCCTGAGCAAAGCAGTCTCCTGGAAATCTAATGGGTACTGTGTGTGTGATCCAGCTTGCTTACTTCATACCATCTCCACCATTCTTCTTTGAATGCTTCCTGCTAAATAATTTATTTGTGGATGAAACACAACCGCTGTTGCTGTTAGCCGTCCCTCTAGCTACGATTGTACCTTATGTAAAGCTTCCCTAACCCCAGTCCAGAAGCAAATTCAGCTGGGACCTCAGAAGGTCTATGACTTTGTGGCTAAAGACTCAGAGGCAAATTCTGAAGCTGCATTCTCTGTTGTTCCTTAAGCTGTTAAAACCAAAATAGCTACCTGCTGAGGTCTCTATATGATCACTTGGATAATGGCCAAATTGTCGAACTCATAATATCATGTGTAGGACTAGCCAAGTAGCAGGCTGGGCAGGACTGAAGTAAATTTTTCTCAGGGTATGTATAGGAATCATTTTCCATCTCATGTAAACCCACTGAGCATATGATTCTGAGCACCTCTCCTCACTTCTGGCACCTGTAGGTGATGGGGAAAAAACAAGGCAAGTGGCTTGGGCCTTCTTTGAGATTAGAACACTCTTATCTGCACCATTGAACAGGCCCTTGTTCCCAGACTCTTAAGGAAGCAGTGCAATCTCTTACTCAGAAGATAATAGTCAAATAGTCATCTTGCAGTGAGATGGGCGGCAAACAAATTTAAGAAGTATATAAATTAATAAGTTCGTTACTTTCAGATGCTGAAAGAGTGCTTATTATTATACCTTTAAGAGCTGCAAAAAAAAGCAAGTTTTACAAGGAATGGCTCTTCAGGTGACTGATAGCATTGATCAGAAAAGCCATAGCTGGTAAAATTCTGCCTATTTGTGAAGCTCTTCAAGATGTGTAAGCCTTGGCAGGAAACCAGATAAGGCATTTTATTACTAAGCCTCCACCCTTTCTTTAAATAAACTTGGAAGCTACTGGTTAGAAATTGTTGCTTCAATACATATAAAAGGAACTTTGCTATTAAAATCCCATCCTATTTTAAATTAAACATCTTGGTCCTTAGGTAGGAGGTCTTAGGTAATAATTCAGAAGGACAAATTAGCAACCCATTAGAGAGCCATTACTCTACCATCAGTATAAATAGGGATTCTATTCTCCCTTGATCTCTGTCCATATTTTTTTTTGATGCAAGGTCGGCAAGGATTGTGCAGTTGATTGGGTCATGCAGTGATCACTACAAAGAAGATTTTGGCATTTTGCAGGTCGAATTTCTGCCTGTTGCCCTGGTTTTGTATGAATGTCACATGCTACGCCAAGAGCTCATTTGGGCCATATTTGGAATATTAGGGCTGTGACCTTATACAGTATAAATGGACTGTTCCACTGAAGTGCAGAAATAGAGAAATTCTAGTGTTCTTTACTGAGGTAAAGGAGCTTGAGGAAAACCAATAATTTTGTAGGAAAAATGAGAAGAATAGCTCAAAGGATATCCCATATAGGTGCTACAAGGCTGTTTTGGAACTTTCTCTTCCCCTATATTTAATCTAGAAATATATTTATCCTTAAATTATGATGAAAAATAAATGGAGGTGAGAGGAGGTGGCTGGGTTCTCCAAAACGCCTCTAACAAAAGGCATCTATTTTCTGATCAGAATTGTCTCTCTGTTAATTGGGGGAGGGCTTTCCTTGTGCGAAACAGTGCCATCTGCAACTCGCTCTGTTCTTTTTAGTTGTAGCTTCATATTTTTGGGGGGGGAATGGAATATTTATCATCTAAAATGCTTTTTAAGTTCTGTTCATTTTTGATAAAAGATCCAGGTGGATTTGGAATCGCTCATTAACATTAGAAATTTTGAGAAGCAGATTCTCAAATTTTGAGTGTTCTCATTTTTGGTTTAGCAATCCAACTATCGGGCACTTAACCCTCTATTGTTTTGGGGCATTGCTCCTATTCAAAAGTCTAATTTCTATGGACCTATGTGGTTAAATGCTTCCCAGGTTGCTCTGATCTGCTTGCTTTTGGGCTCAGGTCAAGGCCATTGGATAGGAGGATGGTTAATACCCAACAAGAAGTCATTGCTAAATATATACAGTATATATATTCTGTAGAGTTCTCACCTTCCACTTTGCAGTATTTAGGCACACTATTTCTACCGAGTTTCTGTGTGCTGCCCCTGCTTCCAACATCATTAATTGGCTGTCAAAGGGAACCTCAAATGTGATGAATTCACAACATGGAGAAACTCTAAAGGTTTTGAGAGAGGGGAGCTACTATTAACTAGTTAATACAAAATGTAGTCCAGCACGTTGCTTCAGAAGTGCAAATCATCACTTTCTCTGTTGTTTGCCTGCTCAGGCAACTCACATGGAAACTCATTTTTGCTTTGGATTTTTGCTTACTTTTAATTTAAAAAAAAATAACATAAAAATATAAGCTATGTTGGGGTGGGGGTGGGGAAAGAACGCCAAAAGAAACTGGATCCTTGTGTATGGAAGTACAATCCAATCTGGTGCTACTGTACCACATTTCTAATAAAGTGGCACTTTTACGGCCTGCAAAGTTACTGCTTTTCTGGAGCCTTTGTAGCTGCTCACAAGCATGCGAGCTGGGGGAACCTGGGCTCTATATCACACACACACACACATCCCCACACACGCACACACATACAATTTTCAAACACAGCCACAGATTTCCTTTCTGCAATTCGCAAGAATTGCGGGAGTCAAGAAGTGTCTAAGAGTAAACAGTGAAATACATCCTTCTTCTTCTTCTTCTTCTGCAAGTCCATCCCTCTAGAGCAGGGTTTCTCAAACTTCACAACTTTTAAACCTTCCACTCCCAGAATTCTCCACCCAGGACTTTAAAGTTCTCAAGGTTGAGAAATGCTGATTTAGAGTGTGCCTTCCTAGCTGAGGAAGGCAAATCTGGACGAACCTTTTAAAGAATGAGCCGACTGAACTGTGGGGTGGGGCACTGACCTCCCTCCCTCCCTTAATAAAGGGCCTGAGTTTGGTTTTGTCTTCGCAGTAGTAGCATCTTTGCCCTGGGAGTCAGTTATCTTAGAATTGGCTAGGGAGGCAGGCATTGCCTCTAGGGGTCACCGAGAGGCTGAGTGGGAGTCCCCCGCTTTTAGTTCCCATGGCTAGGGAGGAATTGCACCCCCAGGACAATTGCCACATGCTGTCCTTCGGGAAATGGTGACTACTAGAGCTCCCAGCCTCCCTCCCAGATCACCCCTTTGGAACAAAGACCTTCTGTCAGCAGAGCTTTCACAAGAGCACAATAGACTTTTGTGAGGAGACAAACTCTCATCAAAAGGAAGGGCAATTACAGCCAACACCAGCCAGGCTGGACTTCAATTCCTTGAGGTTCACTATATTGCCATAGTTCATATCTGAGAGTGAGATGCCCCTTGGAGGCTTTCTTCCTGTCTAGGCTGACTCATAACCTTAATACCAGTCTAAGGCAGGTCACAAAATGGCCCTTCCGCCCACTTTAAAGAAATCCCAGTCACTGTGTCGATAACACCTGTTCCACTGTCTGAGGTAGGCTGCTTCGACTTACTGCAAGGCTGGGGCAGGCCCTTGTTATTTGCTGTGGTAGTAAGCCTCTCTTGTTTCTTGAATACAGGAAGAGCAGGGATTGATTAAAAAGCTGGCAATACTAGACATAGCTACATAGCTGCAATCTTGGGTGGCTGACCAAGGGCTGTTTTAATAATAATAATAATAATAATAATCAGGGAGGCAATGACCACAAAGTGACAAGGCCACATCATACATGTGGATGAGACAAGGTTTCAGAGGGAGAAATTTAGGTTTTCTGCTTTTTAACTGTGTAATGCCTATGTTAGAAATTATACTAAAGTTTTCGTGATCTTTCCACCTTAGAATGGCAGAAGATGTGCCTTGTTTACCACAATCAGGGCCAAAGGACTTCAAAGGCCTCAAAAATAAAAAAAGGCAGAGGTATGTTTTGGGTCCAATGATTAACCCACCCCAGCTGAGTATAACCAAAACATAGGAAAAGGATACCCTCCTTCCAGACATCTTATTTTTCTGCTTTTCCTTCTTCTTTTTGCTTTTTAATTGGACATAAGATAAAAATAAATAAATAATAGAATACAGAGTTGGTTGGGGTAAAAAAATAAAAATCAAAGAAAAATGCAAAAAGAAAAAAAATCCCTTGGGGGCTTACATACAGTGTACAATATGGATACATGCTGCAGGTAAGGAAATTTTCTATTCAGAACAATATTATAGAACCATTGTTAATGTGATATAATGATATTCATATCTAAATCATTGCACCCCTAATTTGTATGGTTTCCCATTTTTTTTGTTAATTTTTTTTTGAGCCAGAGCAACTTCCCACACTTTAAAATACCACTCATCCAATGAAAGAAGTATAATTCAGTGTTTAATTTTCCATTGCTTTGCAAATAAGATACATAACAGGTAGCAACCGGAATCATAGTATCTTTACCGTATTATTTTTTTTTATAAATAACTCTTGCTAGGGAACATACATATTACTACTTTCTTCTCCTATTTTCTTACAACAGTCTCCTATGCTGTATCAGTTTATGTTTTAGTAAATATGGATAGTTGGCCAGTAGCAAGTTTTATTATGTTGAGAGGATCTTTCAAATTTCTTCAAAGACTTTTGACTCAAGGGAATAACAAGCTGCAATGTTACTCTGTGAATTAGTAAAAGATGTTAATGTGTACTAATTAGCTTAATACATGTTGCACCCCTACTTTCAAACCATTATTCAGTGATACTCAGCTACGTCTGATCTGCTGCCAAAGAATGGAGAGCGGGGATGACGAACCTTTCGGGCTTAACATGTCAAATTCGGAAACCGCCTAATTTGACTCTGCTGCTGGTATGTCATGTGCACCCCTACAAAACAAAAGAGAAACACATCTGTATCTCCCCTTCTAGGCCATCCTTAACACTGGCCCTTGGCAGCAGCACTGAGGCTGTGCCTGAAATAGAGAACCAGGCCTTGAGTTCACCCTGGCCCCATCACTGCGATCAAAAAGGCCGCCGCACGCCATTTCCCAAGGTGTGCAAGCCTGGGGAACAGCATGATTGTCCCCCCAGCCCAGCACTCTCCAGGATCTGCCACGCACTGCTGACCTTCAGGCAGTGTTATCTTTCTGTTGACAGGCCCCTGAGGCTTACCAGGCTACTCCAGGTCGCATGAGGCCTTCTGACAGGTATGGGAAGCCAAAAACGACCCAAATAAGAGCAAAAAGCAGTTTCTTTATTGCATGTTCGTCCACAGACAAAATCTTGCCAGACTAGCAGTGACATGATAGCAGTGTTCCAGTATCTAAGGGGCTGCCACAAAGAAGAGGGGGGAGGGTCAACCTATTCTCCAAAGCACCTGAAGGCAGGACAACAAGCAACGGATGGAAACTAATCAAGGAGAGAAGCAACCTAGAACTAAGGAGAAATTTCCGGACAGTTAGAACAACTAATCACTGGAACAACTTGTCTCCAGAAGTTGTGGGTGCTCCAACACTGGATATTTTAAAGAAGAGACTGGACAACCATTTGTCTGAAATGATATAGGGTTTTCTGCTTGAGCAGGAGGTTGGACTAGAAGACCTCCAAGGTCCCTTCCAACTCTGTTATTGTGTTAAAGCATAGTCTGCGTAAGTATCTGAAAATGCAAGAAGAAATTAGAGAAATTCCCTTCCGCTTCTTGCATAGCATCGATTCAAGGCTGACGTTTCTCTTTACTCCTCCCTCTTGTAACTCAGTGTCAGACTCAGCTACACCTTTGTTCTTGAAGCAGCTTCAGACAATGCTCTTCAGTGGCCTCCACAGCCTTCAAAAATTGTGCAAGAACAGGTCGTACTTTCAAAAATAGTTGTTGTCAGATGTTGGTGAATGCTGGTGTGTCGCCCAAAACATGTGCCTTAGATTTCTCATCACTGATTTAGAGCTTTGTCATGCATCATTTATTGAAAAAACACTTGCCCCTTGTCTACTTGAGTTTAACAAAGTTTAGTTTAGATTAGAAGAGGGCAACTTTTAGTTGACAAAGGGTCAGAGCTGCAGGCTTTAACATTAACGGAGCACACATATCACACACATTGTTGGAGCTGTTTAAGTCTCTTTGCATTTTTCTACTATGATCAGGGTTACCATCTTTCCAGGTCTGTCCAAGAGATTCTGGTTTGTAGCCTGTTGATCCAGGCTGAACCACAGAACCTCATCCTCTACAGTATGATGAAGCACAAGTCTTCCCATCATAGCATGCAACCTTCCCCCCTCCACACATATACCTATCAGCTGAGAATCACAGAGGTGTTGTGCAGGGAGGGAAACTTCTGTGTATGGCTCAACTCCTTATGCGAGTTAGATTGTATGATGCAGTGGGGAAGAGACTTCCAGTGTGCCATATGCTTTCCCCCATACACACACCACTGCAACTCACAACAGCACACTTCCTCCTTTCCTCATGAGGTTGTGTTGCAAGCAGAAGGGAGACTCCCTCTGCACTGCAGAGAAATTGTTTTGAACACTAAAACAGTGTTTAAAAATAGTCTTCCTAGAAACTGATGGGATGGAGGGATTGCGTGGTCTCCCATCTGTACCATATAGACCCCCTTTGCACAGATCAGTTTTTAAAAAGCCTATCTTTAAATAGAACTTTAAATGTTCTCATGTCTCCAATCAAATGCAGGAGAGATCTTAACTGGGATATGCCCACAGAAAGTTTACCCTACAGTTTTCCATCTCAAAATAGTAAAGCACCATGCTGTCCATTTTCAGCAATCGTGGACAGAAGCGGCTCCAGGAACTGTTAAAATAGATTCTGTCAAGATTTCAAAATTAAAAATAGAAACATAACTCCAATAGTACAATGCATTTTTTTGCTCCTACTACTCACCCCGGGAAATACTCTGTCTTTCAGGTCCAGAACACCCTAGCTATAGATTCAACAAAAGACAATAAAAACGATAACTCTGTCGAAGTGCTTTCTTGCACCCCATGTTTTGGCAGAGAGTTATACCACCATAAACTGCACTGCCCTTACTGCCGATCCCTATTAGCAGCAGGCTGATTTTCACGTAGGACAAGTTAATGGTTGGTTGGTTGATTTTCACCAATTGCTTCCTGAAAATATGATGGGGTGGGTTGGCGATAGATGAATGCAGTTGAGTGCTTAGAATGTCTGAGTTAGACGTTTGTCAAGGCAAAGGTGTGGAGTGCTTTTTCTGACTAGAGTGCTTCTGAAAGACCATTAAACCTGTGTCCAAAAACAGCCTGGCTAACAGATCATAGTTATGGAGGAGGAGTGCTACATCTGCAACTAGACTGGGAAAGGAATGCCATGCTGGCAACTCAGTGCCACCTCACTACCTTGCCCTTAAAGTAATAAAAACAGTGAAGCCTCATCAGCCGAAACCATGGAAAACCTATAATATAGGTGACCCAACTAGCTAAATACAGCTGATAGAGCCCTGCTCAAATTGGCTTTCTATGCATCACCTCTGCACTGATGTTTTTTAAAGCCAGGTCTGGAACACGTTTAAAAGAGGGGGGGGTGCTGGTAACAGCCTAAAAATGAGCAATAGAAGCTGAACACTTCAGCAACCACATCACAAGGGACGTTTGCTACATCATTCATCCTATATCAGGATAAGAAGGAAAATACTACCTTAAAGCTGGATCAGCTAAAGATAGCTTTAGGTAACATCAAGAGAACTTACTTAAAAGATAATTATCAGGATATGTTCAGTTGTGGTTCATACATAGAGGAGCCCATTATGTTTAGTTGATGGTGAGGATTCCAGAAGAAAAGGACCCTCATCTATCAGATTTTTCCAAAACCACCTCTATAACTTGTTTAGTACAAAACCACTAACAAATACTATAATCTATGCTATCGAACACTTGGGTAAAAGGTTACTTATAGAACACATCTGATCAAATGCATGCAAGAGAGTTCAATGATGCTTTCCTCCAAAGAAATATATAGAAGGATTGCAGCCTTAAATGAAATAACTGAAGCAGACAGCACACATTCTGCTTGCAAATTGGCATCAGTTTAGGGAAAAAATGAATTCACCACTTCACCCACCTTCTAACCACTGGCGTATAATAATGTCTTTAGATATTATCAGGAAAATATATTCGTAATTTCTTCCTTGGGATTACATAAAGAACTAGAGCAAAGTTAGCTAAGTTTGGTCCAGTGAATCACACTGATGCCGAAGATTTTACACACATGCAGTGACATCATCACACAAATGCCATTATTATATTCTTGCTTCCTGACATATGATGCAAGTAGATAAGCTGCGGCATTTGTAGGATGGTGTTGTCACACATGTTTTGTTATTTGCCTCTCAAGGGATGCCCATTGCTTTCCTTCTAAGTATTGCTCAAGAAATAATAAACCCCTCAGTTTCTGGATATACAAGAAAAACATAACCTAAACTGAACAAAGGAGAGAATTGAACTTTCCTATTTTTATTATTAACAGGATCATTTACTCTTTGCTCGTAAATGCAAAAAGTGAATGCTTCCAGAATTGGAGCAAACTAAATTTTCTGTTGATAAAATTGACATAAAGTGAACATGTCCAGAAGAAGCTCCCTACAGGGAAAAAAAATAAAACCAGAGCCTGGAGAAACAGCTGTTTAAATTCATTAATTTCAGAGGATCCTGGATTTTTCTCTAGGGTGGAGTCTGCTGTGAGACTGCACTGTGAAAAATTGCGAGTTCTGAGAAATTCACAGCAATTGATAGGTTTGGGATTTTAAAGCTATAGTCAGCGCTTCTGCCACCACTTGCCACTTATGCTTTAAGGCCATCCTGTGCTTTCAAAGGGAGAAGGATTTTTTTTAAAAAAAAAAAAGGTGAAAGTGTAGCCAGAGTAGATTGGGTGCTCTTCATGGTATTTGTGGATGTTTCAGTGGTTCCTTGGACAAGGCAGATTAAAGAAACTGCAAAAGTATGTAGAAGAAAATATTTTTAAAAATGATCTTCTGTCTCATTATAAATGTGGCTTTGGTCAAGATTTACCTAGGCCCAGAGCCTGGAGCTGCCTCCAGCCGTCAAGAGCAATGCTCAAGCCAGATCTCAGTCTGGAATCTTAAAGGAGAAGTAATTAGTCTCACAGGTTGAAAGCCCTGAGAGATACCAATTTCTTGCTTTTGGTAGGTTCACCTCAACCATCATGAAGAATGACTCCTTGCCATTAATAACTGAGGAGAAAGTAAACTCTGGTGCTCACAGTTTAAGAGCCTTTAAACAGTAATGGAACAAACCAAACACATTTAAAAGCTGATGGATTTCATACAGCAGGGGTCTTCAAACTTGGCCCTTTTATGACTTGTGGACTTCAACTCCCAGAATTCCTCAGCCAGCGTGCCTGGCTGAGAAATTATGGGAGTTGAAGTCCACAAGTCATAAAAGGGCCAAGTTTGAAGACCCCTGTCCTACAGTATCAAAAAGTAAGAGAAGCTGCAGCTGAACAGTTTTGGATGAGGGCAAATCAAGGACAGAGTCCTGGCCAGTCATGACACTACTATGATTTGACTCAAAATATATCATCTACCTCGGATGCAAAGGTTGGAGCACTGCTAAAAGATATGCTCAAAGGCTCAAATACTCAGACAGCACGCTACTCTGCAAAAAACAATAACAACCGGATGCTAAAGACGTTTACTTACTTACTTAGTTAGCCTTCAATACATATCTTTCAGTAGCTTTCAACTATGGAATATTCTGCACATTATGTTTCAAATGTCTCTCCTTTTGTTTATTTTTTTAAAAAATAAGATTGGGATGTGAAACAGGATCTGGACACAGCATGTAGAGAGTTGTTTTTCTGGGTTGTTTTTTTTAAAAAACTCACCTCCATATGCCATGTTCCCAACAAAAATATCACATACTATGCTCAAAGCTGTTTTTGGCGTCAGCCGTGGCTTTTTGGAACAAATGCCAGCTTCCGAGATGGGGGCAATGACCGTTTTCATTTAGATGAGGGAATGGGGGAATATTTAAAAACACTTTCCACAAATCCAACCATGATTTAAAGAAAGACACACACGTCAAACAAAATTCCAAATTTAATAAAAGTGGAAGGCTGGGTCCATTGCTGTGTTAGGATCATCTACCCTGTTAGGATGTTTACTGATGTGACTTGAGAGAAGGGTTCTAAAAGTCTTGGTTGCTGACATTTGGGGGGGGGAGCGTTTCTATTGCCTTTCTTTTAAAAATATGTAGTGCAGATTTGGCATGTGGTATTTTTTCTGGCATGGAGAACTCAAGTTAAATTCTTTGTTCATCAGCTTTTAAATGCACAAGAGCCTTGTGTGAACAAAAGGTGACATGAAGGACCATAATAAAATGCAAACTTAGAACAGTCAAATGTTTATAATATATTGTACAACAATGCAGGAGGCTTCCCCACAGGAACTCATTCAGCTAATTCTGCTTTGTGTAAAATCTTGTGTCTTTCCCGCATTTATTAGCACCCATCTTAAAAAGATGATATTGCATTCATGTTGTAGATATTCAAAGCTGTTTGCTATTTGGAGATATCATATGGACATTTTATTACCTTCTTCTCTACACTTAACAACACAGAGAAACAAAACTTATGAATGGCTTTTTACAAAGGAGCAAGATTAAGGACTGACAAATTTAACAGTGTCATCCCCTGCATTAGGAACAGATAGCTACTTTTTTTAACCATGATACTTAACAATTTAACAGCATTTCCATGGTCTAAGACTGCATGCGCCCCCATGTGTTAAATTCAAGAATAATAACATCCCTTTCAGTCATTTTGGAGATACTAGAAAAATCCCTAGGCATTAAACTAAGTAAAATTTACCCTAGCTAGGTAATTAGAGGATGCAACTTAATTATTTCTTTTACATAATGTTTGTTTTAATCCGTTAGCCTTCAACTAAACAGGTATTAACTTAATTTGAATTGTGCATGCACTCTTTCATTAGGGCAACCCTGTCTGGTTGAACACCTAATTCAGACACCAATAGATGATAGAAAAGAGATACAGAAAAAAAATATGTGATGTTACCTAAAGGTTTTTAGGATTTTGGTAATCCAAATGTGGAAACCTGAACTGCACATCTTTTGAAGAAAGTAACAGGGAGAGAGAGAGAGAGAGAGAGAGAGAGAGAGAGAGAGAGAGAGAATGGACCGGCAAACAGACAGTGGGTTGCAACAACTGAACCCATGGAGCTCATTGACTATTAGCCTTGATGGCAAGTGTGACTGCTTCTAAGACCATCTGCTGGGACGGTGGTGGGCTTCATTGTGCAGTTGATTGACCACTGTGAGAATAAACAGCTGGACTAGACGGGTCCAGTCCTGCTTGTGGTCTTATGTTCTTCATGCAGGAGAGAGAGAAAAAGAAGAATTAGTCAACTTTCCCCAATCTAATATTCTTCCTGTATAAGAGCACTTATAAGCACTCCCAGTGTAGTCAGGTGGTTGGACAATTGCCACAATCCCCATTTGCTATTGGTGGGGATGGGCCATGGGCGATCTGTTGCAATCCAGCACAACTGAAAGGTAAGCCAATCCAGAGAGAAACAGTAGGGATACAAATAAAATGTAGGTCCTGTATATGGAAATTATGAATTTCATTCCTTCAGACTCCACACACTGTTATGCATTTTCTCTGTCCTGATTGTCCTTCTCTTTCTAGCCTGTCCTGTATATTTACATATTCACTTGAGCAGGAAATACCATTTTTGTTCAAATTAGTTCTTAAGATAAAATGAAAAATGTAGCTCACCTATTCAACAGCTTAGCCCACATTGCATACTATCCTTTCTTCCTGTGCTTTTGAGACAGCTTAAGTAAAGTTTTACATTTGTACACTGATCTGTGGAAACCTAATTCTTTAAAATCATTATCTCCATGCCAGAAATATTTTCCCAGTTCAGTTTCTGCAGAAGAAGCTGCACTGCACTTAGTTCAAGGCATATAAAAGTAAAGTATCACTGACATACATTAAAGGATGGAGGTAGGTAAAGTAGCTAACTTAAATGAAGCTAGTGGGGGAAAAAAACTATTTATGCAGGAATAGTAAAGGGTTGCCCAAAGAGAAAAGAATTAATAACAATAATAGTAATAAACAAAACACTTTTGTTCTGAAAGTTATGAGTTGTAAAACTTTGATATCCTTAAAAATAGGCTTTCAGTTTAAGGCAGGAACAGGCAAATTTACCAATATGTTCCTAGGTAATTGCAGACAAATGATAAGCATGTTGATTTCCAGAAGTTTATCATTAGCTGTGACAAATACAATGTCAATGCACATAAAATTATACTGCAGAAATAAAGAAAAAATTGGGTAAACAGAAAAGGCTTGTGGTATGAAAAAAATGTGAGCAATTTTTTCTTCTGGAACTCAGGGAGGATAATTTTTTCATTCTAAGGATATAACTTTTATAACCAGGTCAGGCTTATCTCAGGTTTCTGGAGAAAAACAAATCCCCCTAACTCAAAGTAGCTGTCGCAAGTTTGAAATCTGTCCATTTCTGGTTTAATGCATTGCTACTTGCAAACTCCAGGGGGCCCCCACATCCCCCTCTGGAGGATGTCTCCCACAGCGGTTCCAGCAGCAGCCTTCAAAGCGCTCACCAGAACGACCTCTGTGGACCACACACCGTCAGCATACAGTAGCCAGGCACAGCTGGGAGCACATCTGTTCTCCCTTTGCCTTATGCAAACACACATGGCCGTGTGCAGTCTGTGCCTCTAAGCCCCCTGGAGCCTTAAGCTGGGAGGAAATCAGCGCACCATGGCACAATCCAACCCACGGCCTTAAGACAGGATATCCTCTATCTTGCTACGCATTCCAGACGTTTGCTTATCCAATTCTTCTCTCTCACACACACACACAAGCACAAAAGGAAAGAAAGGCCCGGGTAACTCTTCTAAGCATCGTCTGAAATCTGAAATGTGTCGGCTTCGGATAGATTCTTTAAATGTCTCTCTGCCGTATCATTTTTAGGCAGAATGAAAAGGAAGCCCTAATTCCTGCCTTACTTCTTCTTTTCTTTTAATGGTTCAAGAAACCTTGAGCTTCCCTTCCATGCAGAGATATGAGGGACTCTTATTTCGGAAGCCTGGGGAGGTACTGGCAACATCAAGCTAGAAGGAGAAATCATCTGATTTGGCATTAAGCAGCTGCCTAATTTCAGGGAAAGATTTTATCTTTTGTGGTGAACCTCTTTTTTTTTTTTTTTTGCTAGGCCACGACTCAAGGATCGTGTGTGAAGGATCTTCACAGGTTCCCCCCTTGACCCTTAGTGATTCACCAGGTATAGATAGTCCTCGCTAGATAGTCCTTAACCTTCTGGGACCAGAATTTCTGCTGCTAAGTAAGGCGGTTGTTAAATGAATCACGCCCAATTTTATAACCTGTTTTGCCAAGGTTAAACAAACAATTGGGTTGTTAAGTGAATCATGTAGTCGCTAAGTAGATCTGACTTTCCCCCACTGACTTTGCTTGTCGGAAGCTGTCTGGGGAAGTGATTACATGAAACACACACACATCCCCGGAACTGCAAATGTTATAAATACATGCCAGTTGTCAAGGGGCCAAATTTTGATCCCGTAACTCTGGGATGCTACAAGGATCGTAAGTTTGAGGACTGGTTGTAAATCACTTCTTTCAGTGCCATTGTAATTTCAAACTGTCACTAAATGAATGGAGGTAAGCAAAAGAATGGAGGTAAGCAAAAGACACTCATTGGGCACTTATTGGAATGCCCTCCTGGCACCTTCAAATTTCATTATAAAAATAGTGCTGTCTGATGGTTTTTAATTCTTTAGACTAGATTAATAGGGATATCACTCTTATTTATTCTTTATTTTTCAGACAGATTTGCGAGATGTAGCACGGTTTCTTCTTTTTCCAGTCCTTTATATGCTACCTCAGTCCCACTGATTTCAGTGAGATGTACATAGCAGGGTGATGCACATTTTGGAAACAATTTAGATGTCCTTCTAACCTCCTAGAAGCACAGTGTTTCTCTGTTATTCATTAAAGCAGCCTGACCGTTTTTCCCACCCCCCACAATCACACAATGGCTGATTGTGTTATTTTCCGTGTTTTAAACCTGATTGTCTTACATGTAGTTACGATCTAACCAGATTCATTATATGAAAAGGAGTGGGTTACAGAATAAATAATAAACAAAGAAACATTTTGGAAAAACAACCACTACTCCACCCTGGTTTTGGGATTCTGCATGAAATAGAAAGCCAATTTTGTTTTGAATCTGAAAAATGATTGCACACTGGAAGTTCTGCCAAACTGTTTCCGATCATCTGGGGTTGAGCAGAAACAAAATCCGTCCCACCATATGGTTGGATTGTTCTGGGGCTGATTTAACAGACTGAATAGGCCTGGACAAGGAAGCAGTGCCCCCTCCTCCTCTGCATGGCCTTTATGCCAGCTTGCTCACTCTCCAATCTTCCCAGGGCCTTCCCTTCATCCTCTTCCCATAGCTTTTGATGTCAATGCATGCTCCTACTGGGTGCTGCTCTTGTTTTTTATTTTTATTTTTATTACCTGCCTTTATTACTGTCACAGATAACTCAAGGTGGCGAACATATCCAACAGACCTTCCTCCCCCTGTTTTCCCCATGGCCACAAAGGTCTGAAAGAGAGAGAGTGACTGGCCCAAGGTCACCCAGCTGGCTTTCATTGCTAAGATGGGACTTGAACTCACAGTTTCCCGCTTTCTTGGATGGTGCCTTAACTACTAGACCAAACTGACTCTCTGCTGTTGCTGCAGCTGCCATCTCACCCCAGTACCACCAGTTCTTCCCAGAAACAAAGATGTTTGGTCCCTGTTAGTATTTACACAGGGAATGGTTCATGTGAACCGTACAGAATATTTTGTACATCTTATTCAACCTCTCCTGATAAAAATTGATGGCCTGGTCACTGATACACGTGCAAATGCTGATGCATCAGGAAGAGACCTTCAGAATGAGATTCCACAAAGAGATTGTTCAGAATTAGCATGGGGGGGGGGCAGCAGTGAGGGAATGGGGTGAGAGAAAGAGAAAGGGAGAGTTGAAAAAAGGAGTTAAAAACACAACTGTAAGTAGTTCTAGTTCTGCACAGATGTCTCACTTTTCCATGTCTTATGAATATATAATTGAACTATAGTCCCAAAGATGCTTTTTCACAAGGCAACTGGACTTTTTTGTTTTTCTTTGAAGACGTTTCGCTTCTCATCCAAGAAGCTTCTTCAGCTCTGACTGGATGGTGGGGAATGGAAGGATTTATACTCCTTGAAGATAGATGATGTCATATCCCTCCCCCTCTGTTGAACAGCCCTCTCTCAACAGAGAGGGAGGGACACGACATCATCTATCTCCAGTCTACTGTACAACACAGTCCTTTCAACAGTTCCAAGAAGGCTCCACACCCATTTGCACTACTCAGGTGCCCCTGATGACATAGATAAACCTCCAGGTGGCCTCAATGACTCTCTAAAACAGGGGTCCCCAACCCCCGGTCCATGGACCGCCACCGGTCTGCAGCATGTCAGAAACAGGGTGGCGCAAACAAGCGAAGCCCCATCCACGGGATGCAGGCAGTATACAAAACCACGGCCCCTCTGGTCCATGGAAAAACCTCTCTTCGTGGAACTGGTCCCTGTTGCCCAAAAGGCTGGGGGCTGCTGCTCTAAAAGAATGCAAATGACCAGCCATCTGCAAGGAGTATAAATCCTTCCATTCCCACCATCCAGTCAGAGCTGAAGAAGCTTCTTGGATGAGAAGCGAAACTTCTTCAAAGAAAAACAAAGAAGTCCAGTTGCCTCTTGAAAAAGCATCTTTGGAATAACCATGACCTGGATGACTGAGAATCTCCATAGATAATTAAACTATAGAATTCATTCACTAAGGATTGCAAGAGTTCTGCCCTGTAGCTGATAGCTTTAATGAAATATGTGATAAATCATACAAAATAATCCCACCATCTATTACACATTTTTAGTGGTGATAAAATCATCAGTATCAGCCCTTGGGGAAAAAAAACACTATTGTTAGTGGCTCTAATCTTCATGCCCATCCTATGAATTTCTTAGTACTTCCACACCTCTCCCCAAAATACTAGGAAAAAATCAACTGTTGGATAATCTTGCAAGATAATTCTCATGTTCTCTCTTATTGTCCCATTAGGCAAAAAATAGAAACAGGAACATTAATAAACAAATAAATATGCATGATGCCTTGAGTTGTACTACTTATTTAATTCACCAACTAGTTTCTTCTCCATCCTCTGAAATACAAAGTTTTGTTTCAAGCCGATGAAAGGTCACCCCCATATCTGTTGATACCAATGTTGATAGATACCCAAACATCAAACAGCCAAAATCAGACTGGCTGTGTTAAAATCGGTCTGGCAGAGACACAAATAATTTCATGGAGTGGACTATACTGGGCCATCTTGTTCCAAAAGGGTTGATAAAGTTTTTGGAGTGAATGTTTGATACTTTTATTTGAGCAACTGCCAAAGAAGTTCCCATTTTAAATCATTCTGTTCCCACCTGTACTGCTGAATGGGCTGTGTTAGGTAGCTTTCAGTAAATCATTACGTTTGATTCTCATTGTCCCATCTCTCACACAATGATATTTTACATCTATTTTGCAGGATTATTGTCACTTTATCATCTTTCTTCTATGACAGGCCGTATTGTACAGATGTAATCTGTGGTAGCTATTCCAAATTTATGGTAGGCCAGGCTGAAGCCAAACACAGATATGGCATCCAATCTCTTTCAAAGAAACATACCTCTCCTTTTTTTTTTTTTTTAATGAAACTAATGGCAGATTAGTTTAGTCAAAATTGCTTGCTTATAAGCAATTTTAGAAATTAGACAGATGGGTTGTAAGGAAGATCACAAGCAGAATGAATCTACACCACTTGTAGCATCTTCAGGTGCTATATTGGAGGCTAAAACATATAAGGAACGGTTGCTGGAATCGGGTATATCTAGTTTAATGAAGAGAAGGACGAGGGGTGACATAGCAGTGTTCCAATATCTCGGGCTGCCACAAAGAAGAGGGACTCAAGCTATTCTCCAAAGCACCTGGAGGCAAGACAAGAAGCAATGGATGGAAACTAACCAAAGAGAGAAGCAACCTAGAACTAAGAAGAAATTACCTGTTAGAACAATTAATCAGTGGAACAACCTGCCTCCAGAAGCTGTGAATGCTCCAACACTGGAAGTTTTTAAGAAGACACTGGACAGCCATTTGTTTGAAATGGTATAGGGTTTCCTGCCTGAGCAGGGGGTTGGACTAGATGACCTCTAAGGTCCCTTCCAACTTCTTCTTCTTCTTCTTCTTCTTCTTCTTCTTCTTCTTCTTCTTCTTCTTCTTCTTCTTCTTCTTTCTTCTTCTTCTTCTTCTCTTCTTCTTCTTCTTCTTCCTTCTCCCTCTCCTCCTCCTCCTCCTCCTCCTCCTCCTCCTCCTCCTCCTCCTCCTCCTCCTCCTCCTTCTCAGGGCACACGTGGAATTCTGTATCCAGTTCTGGTTTGTATACATGAAGGAATCTAAAGAACTGGAAAATAAGCAGTGAGAACCATGAACACAATGGGGAGGGGCTTCATACATTTTATAAGCAACAGTTAAAGAAAGTAGGTATGTAACTTTAGCCTAAACAAGGCAAGGCTAAATGGAAAAGGATAGCAGTTTCTAAGTCTCTGCAGGATTTCATAGGGAAGAGATTACAGATCTATTCTCCACTGAGCCCCAAAATGGAATAAGAACTAGTAGGTGGAAGCTTTACAGAGCGTGATCCAAACGTGACATCAGGATTAATTTCCTAATTACGATGTGCAAGTTGTGCACTGAATCAGAATAGAGCTGGAAGGGGCCTTGGAGGTCTTCTAGTCCAACCCCCTGCTCAAGCAGGAGACCTTATACCATTTCAGACAGGTGGCTGTTGGTGGACCCTGCCTCCTTGGAGTCATGGGCTCTTCATCACTGGATGTTTTCAAGCAAAGTTTGGACGGACGTTGGCATGAGATGGCATGGAAATTCCTGTCTTGGGCAGGGGGGTTAAACTAGAAGATCTCCCAGCTTCCTTGCAACCCTATAATTCTGTAATCTATGATAAGATGCTAGACTCTAACTCACACCTGGCAGCTGGGTGCAGCCATCTCCTAGTGACTTGCCCTCCCCTTCCTCTTCCTTGGCTGAGGTTTTAGAGGCCTCCTCCAAAGTCGAGCTTGTGGTGGTGGGTGGCTCCACGGAGGGCTGAACTGTGCCAAGTGTAACTTGCCACAGGCCGACTCTTCACAACGCCTTGGGCTCCAGCCAGCCCTTTGATCTCCTGCAGTTTCAGTTTGGGGCTTTTTTGGTTTCTGGAAGTTGTTTTTTTTCTTCTTCTTCTTTTCTTTTAACAAGAGGCCTTCAATTCAACTGTATCTTTCTGCCAGTGCAAACACAGAAGAGGAGGGGTGGAAGAGGAGCAATTGTAACCCTGGCTAGGCTGCAAGGGGACACGTGCAAACACTGTTTATGAAAAGATTCCTAGCAATAGGATTCTCTAAGGAAATGCCCTGTTACTCATGACGGCATCCGTTCCTTCTTTACTAGGCCACGGCATCGCAAAGCAATATGCTGAGCCAGCTCTGTCAATGGCGGCTAATAACGCGAGGAAGGGGACACTGCAGGGATACTACAATGAACCAGCCTTTGTCCAGCTTTGAGTCGTCTTTGGGATGAGAGAGGAAGCTTGCTTTCTGCTTTATGTTGCTTGCAGAAATGTAATGGCCGGCCACGAGCAGTTCTCAGATGACGAGTGTTACTGATCTTGTCAAAGCTACTCCCCCAACCCAAACAGCAACAGTAATTAGGCTTAATGAAACAACCCCAACTTTGGAAATGTTCCATTCTTGTGCTTAAGCAAATTGTCACTGTACAGAGGAAGAAAAAAAAAGTAGATTAAAGATAATGCAGATGGTGCAGCCAAAGGATAATAATGTCAACTGGATTTCCTGTGAAATTACTATAATCAACTGTGCACATTCTGTATTAAAAGTCTCTCAGGAAACATCTTAAGATATATATATATATATATACACACACACACATAAAATTGTGTGTGTGTATGTGTGCGTATGTATATGTAGGTATGTGTATATACACACACTCACACACACACGCACACGATTTCATTGTGTGTCTGTGTATGAGAAATTTATCATTTAAATATGAATGTTTAAATATATTTCCCTAAACAAGTTTCAATAGGCTGGGACTGTGCAATATTTAGATTTTTGTAATCTAGTGGATAGCCATCAGCAATTTCATGCAGATCTTCATGCCATTTGAAATCATCTGCTAATGTTCCCAACATATCATCAGTACTTGGGAGCTGATTTTTGTTTGTTTGTTTATTTGTCTGTTTCACTTTGGTTTATTTGAAACTGTGGGAAGTCAGCCCCCCAGAGAAGGAAATATTAAAAGGGCACGAAAATATATTTCCTCCAAGGATCTTAAAGAAGCAGGAAAGCATGCCCAGTTTTCTTAATAGCCCCAGTCTCCCTTCCCCAAGCAGAAACCAGTTCTATAGAGATGCAGATGTAAATCCAGGGAGCTAGGAGATTAAGAAGACAAAGACCTAAAATCTACATACCCTACCCAAACTCTAAGAGTCATCAGCCCCAGGGAAGCAGGATATGACCTTTGGACATAATAAGATTGACCCATCACCATCAGAATACCAGAAAGGCATACTCAGACTCAGGTCAAAGTTCATGCCACAGGAACAACTCCAAACAAAAGGCTCCAGAGGGTATAAAAACCTACTTCCTACATGTGCTCAGCCCTTTTTTTCACTTCTCTTTTCTGCCAGCCATCTTCCTGTCTGGTTCTCCACTCCAATAAACTACAACCTTCTTCCCAAAGCAGTTGCCATGTTTATTCCCAGCTTGGATGAACCACAATGAAGACCTTTCTTTCAACAAAACCAAAGCAGAACTGCTATTTCTTCAGAATTCCAATTCTTTGCCGAGCTTGGGTGCAATTTGTGTTCTTGTTGGCAAGATATTTTGCTTCACTTTCCCTCCTGACTTTTGAACTTCTGTGTTCAATTCTTGATGTAGGCATGGTTCAGAAAGTATCTCCCTTTTCCCCCCATTCCAGTATTTACACAACCCCAGCTAAAAGTAGCAGGAAAGCTCCAGTTGTCCTCATTTCATTGTCAGAGCTTATCAGATGCTTTTCAGAGCTGGTGGCATAACAGCTTTGCAGCTGGAAAGTTTTTCCTCATGGAAGGCACTCAGAATGGTTTGCAAATCACAAAAGAGATAACGTGTGTGTGTGTGTGTGTGTGTGTGTGTGTGTGTGTGTGTGAAAGGATCCTTCATCCTCTGTAATCTGGAATAGCTCAAGGGGCTAGACACTGGTTGCATGCCAATTTTTGCATTCTCCTGCTGGTAATATCATATGACTGGCGGAGTTCTCCTCCAAACTGCTTTTAAGGGACTGGTGAATAGAAGTGGTGAGGTGTGGAAATATCCTACATTATGACCTAAGCACTAGTCCTAGGTGGGTTAAATGAAATTGATTGTATCAAGTTATACAATAATTAAATTTCCCCAAAGTGGAGGAAGTTTGAGTTAAAAAAAAAAAGTGGGTGCAAGATTGGAATTTGAGGGGAAATCTATGTGTGTGTGTGCATATGTGGCCTCTTTCTATCTTCCAGAAGACTGATATTTATTTTATTTTATTTTATTTTATTTTTTCTTTTCTTTTTCTCTTTTCTTTCTTTGCAAAAACGGATCCCATCTTACTCACATCACACTTGTGTTGGAAGCCCCGAAACGCTTCCGGGTTGAAAGGATTAGCCGGTGACCATTGCCTGGGGGGGATGCCCAGTTGGGGGCTCCTTTCATGTCCCCATTAATGTGCTTATCAAAGTGGTACCTATCTATTTACTTGAGAATGCATGGTTTTGAAGTTAGATCGGCAGGAGCTGGAGCGAATGACGGCAGCTTACCCTGTCCCAAAGCAGAGTCAGGTCTCCAACGCAGGTTTGCTGCTCGTCGACCCAGTGTCCTAACCATGTAAACTACCATGCTCCTTACCCTATCTTACTGATCAGTGGCCATATTTCCTACTAGCTTCACTATTTATTGGTGGGGAACCCAACATTATGGTTACCTGCATCTTCTACACTTCCTTTCCCATGTGGGATGTAGAACAGAAGATGCAAAAGTAATTCTGAAGGAGGTGAAGTTTGGGACTAAATTTTAGAATGATTGCTCTAAAAGAAACCCACTAATTTACTCATGAGTAAGCTTAACGTAGGTATGGAGACCTCTGAATAAACACACATGGGATCAAGGCAATTATGAAATGAGAACTGTATGCCACTGGAAGTCCTCAACTTACAGCCGCAGTTGGGACCAGAATTTCCATCGCTAAGCAAGGTGATCGTTAAGTGTGTCACACGCACTTTACAATCCTTTTTTCATGGTTATTAAGTTGTTAAGTGAATCATCTGGTCATTAAGAGCTGTGGTGGTGCAGGCTGACTCTGCTCACTGCCAGCAGTTCAATCCTGACCGGCTCAAGGTTGACTCAGCCTTCCATCCTTCCAAGATGGGTAAAATGAGGACCCAGATTGTTGGGGGGCAATAGGCTGACTCTGTAAACTGCTTAGAGAGGGCAGTAAAAGCACTGTGAAGTGGTATGTAAGTCTAAGTCTGATTGCTATTGCTATTAAGCAAATCCAGTTTCTCCCATTGACTTTGCTTGTTCGTAGCTGGCTAGGAAGGTCACAAATGGCAATCACATATACCTGGGATATTGCAAACCATGGTAAATACATGCTGGTTGCCGAGCAGCTGAATTTTGATCATGTGATTGAGAGGATGCAGCAACTGTTGGTAAGTGTGAGGACCGGTTGTAAGTCACATTTTTCAGTGCCATTGTAACGTCAAGTGGTTGCGAAACAAGTGTTTGTAAGTCAAGGACTACCTGTAAGTGTGCCGTGACAATAATAAAGATTACATAGATTAATGGTTTTTAAAGCTTTGGTAGACTCCTCCAAATTGTAAATTTCTCACATAAAGAAAGAAGTAGGAGTAATTCTGAATATGGAAAAAAAGGACAAGGAGGAAAGGGTTAGGGTTAGGGTTAAGCAGGTATAAGCAGTGGGAGTCCTAGTTTTGTTTTTTGATACTGGATTATCAACCTCCTAGGGAATCAATATCCTATCCTATCCTATCCTATCCTATCCTATCCTATCCTATTCTATTCTATTCTATTCTATTCTATTCTATTCTATTCTATTCTATTCTATTCTATTCTATTCTATTCTATTCTATTCTATTCTTCCATTCCTTATTCTATTCTATTCTATTCTATTCTATTCTATTCTATTCTATTCTATTCTATTCTATTCTATTCTATTCTATTCTATTCTATTCTTCCATTCCTTATTCTATTCTATTCTATTCTATTCCATTCCATTCCATTCCATTCTATATTCTATTCTATTCTATTCTTCCATTCCTTATTCTATTCTATTCTATTCTATTCTATTCTATTCTATTCTATTCTATTCTGTTCTGTTCTGTTCTATTCTATTCTATTCTATTCTATTCTATTCTATTCTATTCCTATTCCTATTCCTATTCCTATTCTATTCTATTCTATTCTATTCTATTCTATTCTATTCTATTCTATTCTATTCTATTCTATTCTATTCTATTCTATTCCATTCCATTCCATTCCATTCCATTCCATTCTATATTCTATTCTATTCTATTCTTCCATTCCTTATTCTATTCTATTCTATTCTATTCTATTCTATTCTATTCTATTCTATTCTATTCTATTCTATTCTATTCTATCCTATCCTATCCTATCCTATCCTATCCTATCCTATCCTATTCTATTCTATTCTATTCTATTCTATTCTATTCTATTCTATTCTATTCTATTCTATTCTATTCTTCCATTCCTTATTCTATTCTATTCTATTCTATTCTATTCTATTCTATTCTATTCTATTCTATTCTATTCTATTCTATTCTATTCTATTCTATTCTATTCTATTCTTCCATTCCTTATTCTATTCTATTCTATTCTATTCTATTCTATTCTATTCTATTCTATTCTATTCTATTCTATTCTATTCTATTCTATTCTATCCCACCCCACCCCACCCCAACCTACCCTACCCTACCCTACCCTACCTTACCCTATCCTATCCTATCATCCTGAATCCAAACAAATCAACAAAATATGCTGGTTGACTGGCTGGGGTAGCATAACAGGGGCTGGGGGTGAAGCATGGGGGAGTGTCCACAATCCCCAATGACAATCTGTCACACATTCCAGAAAAATATTTCTCAACCTTGGCAACTTTAAGATATGTGGACTTCAACTCCCAGAATTCCCTCAGCCGTGTTGAGAAACACTGTTCTGGTGGGTGATCGGGGGTAGTTCTTGCAGGTAGCAGATGATGCAGGCTGAGAGAGGAAAACCTGAAACAATCACCATTAAATCTGAAAAGGCAGCACCCACTCCTTAACCTTGTTTGCTGAGACCAGAAAACCTCAGATGTAGAAGCAACTCTAATTGTGTGGGTATGTTTTTCTGCTGACTTACACACAGGAGGAACTCAGATCAATCTGGGAGTTTGCAGGGGAGTTCAAAAAGTTAAGAGAGTAGAGACAACCACATGATCAAAGTCCCACTCCTTTTATTGTGTGGCACAACACATGTAAAGAAAGGAGGGGAAAGCTTCAATCATATGGTTATGGCCGGTATCTTGACCTCCTCTCTGCAGACATCTCTGAGATTCATACAACTATGAAAAGAAGCAACCCTTTCATTCGTCTGTCCAATGCACTCCTCCTCTGTCTTCTCATTTAAAAAAAAAAGGGGGGGGAGTTGTAACTCCAACTATTTTAAGAAATGGGTTTGAAGACTAGAAAACCGCTTTGAAAGTTTTCATTCAAAAGCAGGATGGTAAGTTAATTAATGGTCTCAGCAAATGCAACTGAGCCATGAAGCCGTTTAAACAAACAAAACCGGGATGTCTTCTGCCTAAAAACGACATTCTCGATTTTCTAACTCGCATGTTAAGCAATTTGGAGAATACATTTTTCATGAAATAAATATCCTTAAAAGTCCTTAACGTTCTTGTGTTGTGCCATGTTGCTTTGTAACGCTTACAGCAAAATTAATTGGCACATTTGAGGCGTCCGCAAAGTGTGGCAGTCGTGACACTGTGATCAAAGCTTGGCCCATTTGTTATGTGTGTCACGAATGCACATAAATCGCATACCTGGTGGCACTGGACCGTTGCACCATTGTGGCCACCATCTTGTAATGGTACTCGGCAGACGCTGCCTATGGAATGGTCAGGTAAGAGAAGGCATCGCCTGCAGCTGCATAATGGGCAAAGAATGAGGCTCAAAAGGGACACCCCCCCCTTAAGTTCTCAGGCTGCATAGGAGACGGCGGGAGATTTGTTCTTTCAGACTTGCAAAGTTCTGTTAATGTAGCCTTTACAATAAACTATATTTAGCTCACCTACTCATGTTTCCTCTCTGGCCTACCTGGGAAGGCTGACACATCTTGACTCTGCCCCCCCCCTCCCCAAGGACACAGCCACAGTATGCACACAGAAATACTCAGTCCTTAACTCGGCTTCAAACAGTTAGAAGTTAGGTTGAATGTGATGCCAAAAGCAATTTCGAGAGCAAATATTAGTAACCATTCTTAGCTGGAAAGGAAAGAGAAAGAAAAATGAAGTTTAATTCAAAAGGAGGGACAGGCAGAACATTAACCCTTTTCTGGAAGTCTACAAGGGGCAATATTTCATTTTAAGGGAGGTTGGAGCCAGATGTGACAGGGTAGGACAGCATCAGGCACGATTTGATGGGATTCTGTTCTTTTTTTAAAAAAAGAGATTTATTCTTTGTAACTGTGCTAATTCTGTTTTAGAGCACACATTACATTTTTTTATGCGTGTGCATTTTACATAGGAATAGCTTTGGTGAAGAGGCCAAATTCAATTTGTGACTCTTAACTTTTAGAAAAATCATCCATATATGTTCTGTTTCCGAAGAAAAGACATCGAGGCGAGGCAGGAGTAACAAACACAACTTCTTTATTGAGATCACGAACAGAACAGCACACAAAATGGCGCCAAGGCCTTTTATACTCCCTTGCAAGGGACAGCGTTAGCCAATCAATGCAAGGCGCATGCGCACAAAGCTGGAGACAGCCTGTCTGGTCCCGGGCAACCACATGGTTTGCCTGGGCCTTCTGCAGCCTCCTGAGCCTGCTGAGTCATTCAGCAGTCCCAGGACATAACAATATCCATGACTGCTGATGAAAATGGAATCCTGCACCTACTTCTTCCCTCTATTTCCGTAATATGCTTTCTGCTTTGAATAATGGGGTGCTGCTGGTAGCCAATCTAGAGAACGGAGGGACGTTATGATCTCAAATACGTAGGCACCCCTTTTGGAGTACAGGGAGAGGCAGCTTCTGCTTTGAGAGGAACCATGTGAATCCAATGGGCCTTCCCATTTGTTCATACAGGTAGTTCTCAACTTACAACATTTGTTTAGCGACAGTTTGAAATGACAGTGGCACTGAAAAAAATGACTTACAACTGGTCTTCCCATTTACAACCATCACAGCGTCCCCACAGTCATGTGTTCTACTTCTAAGAATTTCATTTTATATGGGAGAGTGCCTGTCTGCACCACTTCCTGTGTCCTTGCCCTAGTCTTGGATGCAGCTCTGCCCCTTCTTCCCATTGAATATGCTTGGCCTCTCTCCCATTCTTTTCTGACATAGCTTTCAACCCCCTGGAGATGGAGGACATTGCAGCCATGATGTGTTCAGTATCCAGTACAGAGCTAACGCTGAACAATTAGAACAGCGTAATGCTGCTGTTCTCCTGGCTATATTATCCAACTAGAAAAGAATGAGAAATCTATGTGTCCTCCCCACCAGCACCTCCATCCAAGTCAGCACTCAGCAGGGCATAAGCAGTGTGTGCTCTTTAACTCACTCACCCCTCCCCCAAATGGCCTACCCAGCTTCTGCCTGTGTTTGTGTCCAGGCACCAGAGAACGTATGCCAGGCCTGTGGTGTTTCTAATGTCTTTGAGGCAACGGCGCCATCGAAATCATGTTGGTTCCTTCTCTTTTCTCTCTCTCTGTCTCGCTCTCTGATGGATCAGGAATGCAGGTTTGCAGACCCCCTCCCCCTGGCCACAGCATTTATATAATATCCTGAAAAAAAATTAAAATAACTTCTGTGGCCTCTAGGAAAAACAAGATAAATATAATAAAAATGAGACAAAAATATAATTCCAAAGAAGGACTGGAAGCTTTCCTAACCAGCAGTTAGCATCAAGGAGGGGCATGAATGAGAACACATGAGAACACACATATACACATGGGTGGGAGACACAAATAAGAAGTTGCCTAGTTAGATGCAAAATGTGGTCTGTGACACGGATACCCACGAGTATGAATGCACAAGCATTATCTTTCATAGATCCACACTCTCTACCACTTTCAAATAAAGAGATGTGTGTATGCACACACAGCCACATATATGGAAGAAATACACCTCCAAGTTGTAACCTCTGGAATCACATAGCTAGGATACTCCTAAGCAAACAGAATGATGTCCCTTCCACACCAATCACCATTCTTACACATTGCAAGCCATTCCCAAACACAGAGGATATCACAAGAGCCAGCCAGTTTTCCCTACAACTGACCAATTATAGGATGTAAACTCTGCATACAGTCAGTGTATTGCCCCATGCAGGTTCTCAGTTCATGATATATTGGGCGATTCGTGTTGCCAAATTTCATTCCCTCAGGAGTTATGGGTCCCGGTATTCCGTACTTAAGCCCATTTGAGGTATTTTTGCTCACAAAGTTTTGAACTGTGATGCATCATCATCATCATCATCATCATCATCATCATCATCATCATCATCATTATTATTATTATTATTATTATTATTATTATTATTATTATTATTATTATTATTATTATTATTATTATTATTATTAATCGCACAGTCAGCCAGATGTTCAGACTGGATTTGGCATTTTTGTCTACCTATGGAGTCCTTACCAAGGACGTGGTTGTGGGGTTTGTGTACTCTGAGGAAGATAAGAGCTATGCCAGAGGTTCAACCATACTGGACAGGTCTCATCAGAGGAGTCAGACAAAGAGTGTCTCTCCCATAAAAAATATGGTGAGATATAAATTTCAGAAAGCTATACTGGCTTGGATATCTGGTGAAAAATGGGCTTAAGGACTCAGGACTGTTGGCTGAGCAACCAGGGCCAGCAGCTGCAGAACTACTGGAAGAAAAGGTGGTTATTATTATTATTATTATTATTATTATTATTATTATTATTATTATTATTATTATTATTATTATTATTATTATTATTATTATTATTATTATTATTATTATTATTATTATTATTATTATTATATTATCATCATCATCATCATCATCATCATTTCATATGGTGTAGCAAAATGCAGCATATATAAATGATGCACCATTTTGCCCAGCTAAAGGTTACAGACATGCATGTTTTAGCAGTAAATCGATGGATGCATGTGTTTTGTACCTGTTATTAAAAGAAAAAACCCTAACCCAGCTCAAGCAAATAAACCCAGATTCATTTCGGTCAACCTTGAAACCCAGAGAGCTTGCACAGAACACCATAAACCAACCACTTTGCCTTCTAATTAATTAACAGAAGACAACAACAGTAGCAGTTGGTTCACTGCCTTTGAGGTGCCACAGCTCCTGATACAAACATTCTTGTACCCTCATTCCACACAAAAAGGAAATCAAATAATTTGATAATATTCTTTGTTTTTTCAGTACATGTGCTATGCATGTTTGATGTCATCCCAATAAGGTAGATCAGACTAAAAAAACAATGCCCAATAGATCAGAACTACTTTTATTGTAATAGCTGCAGTAACAGAATCTTACAAGTCTGAATGTGCTTCCCCCTCACTTATATGAGCTAGAACGATGTTTACTCAAACCAATTTCTTGGCCAGGTCCCAGGACCCTTCTATCTGACTATTGCTTTGGTAGCAGCTGTTCCTCCTGTGCTTTAAGGCCATTCCCTCCAACCTCTACTATACATTTGTTTGAAAAGAAATATCTAAGCAATTGCAGCAAGAGGAATCTTCCCAGAAGCAAAGGCACCATTCTTTCCATTTCTGTTTAAAAGCCACCAGAGACTGTAAAGCTGAGATGATACCATTAGGTATTTTTGGAGCTAGGGGCTTTATTTAACAACCTTATGGTTGCAGGGGTAGTAGAAAAGGGAAAATGCTGCTGAGATTTATGCAAGCTGTTTTGACTTCTTGTCACTCTGCCCGTTGCATAATATAACAGAATAGCAGAGTTGGAAGGGACCTTGGAGGTCTTCCAGTCCAACCCTTTGCTCAAGCAGGAGACCCTATACCATTTCAGACAAATGGTTGTCTAGTCTCTCCTTAAAAACCTCCAGTGATGGAGCATCCACAACTTCTGGAGGCAAGCTGTTCCACTGGTTAATTGTCTTCACTGTGAGGAAGTTTCTCCTTAATTCCAGGTTGCTTCTCTCTTTGATCAGTTTCCATCCATTGCTTCTTGCCCTGCCTTCAGATGCTTTGGAGAATAGGTTGACGCCCTCTTCTTTGTGGCAGCCCCTCAAATTGTCTCAAATTACCTTGTCTTAGAGCAAGGCAGCAATGCTGAAGGAATATTTTCTGAGTTTTGCTTCTCTTGTCACAGGGGACCCACCATCTTGAAAAGTGCCAAAATGTTGCACGATTTTTGTTTTGTTCTTTATCTGCCACAACTGCCCTGAAATAAACATAGGTAGTCTTTGACTTACAACTATTTGTTTAGTAACAATTCAAAGTTACAACAGCACTGAAAAAAAGGGGCTGACGATCAGTCTTTACACTTGCAACTGTCACAGCATCCGCACGGTCACATGATCAAAATTCGGGGTGCTTGGCAACTAGCATGCATTTATGACGGTTGCAGGGTCCCCGGGTTACATGATCGCCATTTGCAACCTTCCCCACAGGCTTCCAAGAAGCAAAGTCAATGGGGGAAGCAGGATTTGCTTAACAACTGCGTAATTCACTTAATTGAAACGAGTTGCTTAAGAACATGGCAAAAAAGTTCGTAAAATGAGTTGTGACTCACTTAACAACTGCCCTGCTTGTCAAAAGAAATCCTGGTTCGAACTGTAAGTCGAGGACTATCTGTACTCCAGAAATAATTCAAAACTGAATCTCTGTGGGAGCGAGACAAGAATGACTGTTTTAAGTTCGAGAGCTAGAAGTCAAAACAAGAGTTTGGTCCATGATGAAACTGAACTGACACAAAATCAGCATTTTTGAGTGTTGCAAAAGAAGGCAGCATTTCATTCAGCTGGAAAGAAACTGATAGGAGGGCAACACAGGGGTCTGGAGCTGTTTTTGAAGTAGTGCCGAGTTCACCCATTGCAGCAGATCCAAATTTATCCAATAAATCCTCATAGTTGAGGGCAGACTAGGGAACTCATCAAATTTGCAGATGACACTAAACTGGCAGGAATAGCCAACACCCCAGAAGACAAGCTCAGGATCCAAATACACACTAAGCCTTTAAAACACAACACAGAGTAATAGGCATGTAGAACCCTATGCTAGTTAAACAGGGTTGGAACGACCGATTGGAATAAACCAGGGGTCTTCAAACTTGGCCCTTTTATGACTTGTGGACTTCAACTGCCAGAATTCCTCAGTCAGCGTGCCTGGCTGAGGAATTCTGGGAGTTGAAGTCCACAAGTCATAAAAGGGCCAAGTTTGAAGACCCCTGGAATAAACTCTCGGGCCCTTTAAGACATAAAGCGTCGGCCCGGTCCGGCTGGGAACTCCTGTTACACGCCCAATCCGCTAGGAGGCGAATCCATCTCTAAACCGTGCCAGCTCGAGGTCCACAGCCAACGCAAGGCGTTCGCTTTCACTCTTTTGGCCCCGTGCGGCGCCGGTCGTCGTCGCTGCCTGAACGGTACCCGCGAAAAGCCGAAGTTGGGCTAGAGCGCCTTCGCTCTCTCTCGGCCTTCCTTCGCTCCCAACAAAAGCCGGTTTGGGCGAGAGATTTCCGCCAGAGATTCGCGGTCGCGTAAGTGAGACGGGCTCGGCCAGGCCTGGTCCCGCTACTGGCGGAGGGGGGAAAGAGGGGCTCGGCAGGCCTTTGCTTTTTCCCTGTCTCGGCGGAGCGCTCCAGATCGAGACCCGCGCGGGGAAAGCAGGGCTTGGCAGCCCGCCTCGGCTGGTTTCGGGGAAACGTTGATTTCCCCCATTTTCCCTCTGCCTCCCGGGCCAGCAGCACGTGTTCCACTCCCACGAGGACGCTCTCGAAGGGAGACCCCAGGATTTATAATCATCCCGATTAGGGTTGTTTCATTCTAAGGAGGAACTCTGGAAGGCAGCCCGCTAGATTTATAATCATCCCTATACAGTATTATAATAGTTATTGTTTTATCTCAAGGGGATAAAGGGAGCCCACTGGATTTATAACAATTCCTGTTACAGGTAGTCCTCGACTTAAGACCACAGTTGAGCCCAATATTTCAGCTGTTCCGTGAGACATTTGCTAAATGAGTTTTGCCCCGTGTTACGATCTTTCTCACCACCGTTATTAAGGGAATGACTGCAGTCGTTAAGTAAGTAACACGGCTGTTAAGTGAATCTGATTTCTCCATTGGCTTTGCTTGTCAGAAGGTTGCAAAAGGGGATCACATGATCCCAGGATGCTGTGACCGTCATAAATATGAGTCAGTTGCTAAGTGGCTGATTTTGATCACAGGACCATGCAGTGGTCGGTTTTAAGTGTGAAAACGGTCATAAGTCACTTTTTCCAATGCCATTGTAACTTCATTAAATGAACTGTTGTAAGCCGAGGATTACCTGTACAGCGATATTATATTATTATAGCTGTCAGAGTGTATTAGTGTTTTATCAGGAGGGAGAGTGGGATTGCTGGATTTATAATCATTGCTGTTGTTGTTATTGCTATTATTACCTCCTTCAGATTATCTGAGATGCTGGTAATGGCCTGAAAGTACAACAGTGGTAAACACAGGAATCTGTATGCTCAAGGCCACGTTTCAGAAAATCCCTGCATTGGAACAAAAGTCCATCTAATCCAGCGCTCTGTATCTTGCAACCGTCAGCCAGATGCCTTCTGGAGGCTCACCAGCAGGACATGAGACCCATCCATCTGTCCCTCTGTCGCCAACCCCCAGCAACAGGTATTGAATGGCATGCTTTGGGCAATGAGCAATTAGCTTCCTCCTCCACTAACCTGTTAGATAGTTCTTTAGAAGTATCTTGTGCCTAATTCTGTGAATATTTACATGGAAATAAACTGACTTTAGGGGACCAACTTAAGAGTCACCATTATGTTACAACTTGCTGCTGGCCTCTCTGGAGAAGTCAGTAGCGCTGTGTCTAGCAGTGTGCAATTACTTTGCATGAAACCTCCAGCGTGGTGTGCTTTATAAAGAGTCTCCTTTCCTCCTTTTTGCTTTTTCCTCAATGACCAGAAAGATGTGTTCCCTAGCACTCTTTCCACCTCCACCTCCTCCAGGAGACATCACCCTTTATGAATTCAACAATGCCCTGGTTTTTGGCCGTAGCTACGAGAAGCTTCCACTTACTTTCCAAAGTCAGGTAAGTCATAGTTTCCGACCATAGAAAGAAATCAGCTACCATCCTGTCTTAATAATAGGAAGCCTTCCAAAAATGTAATGGTCAGATGGATACTTAACTTGATTCTTTAGGATGAGTACAATAAAATGAGGGAAACAATCTGAACTTTTCTTTCATCTGCCTGAAAGGATTAGTTTATCACTAATTCTTTCAGGCAGATGAAATCCACTAGAGTCTGCCATTAGGGGATCAATACTTCAGCTCCTTGTTGGATTGACTTAAATATTTCTAGTAGGGCTATCAGACCTGAATTGCAAAAATCCAGACATCCACTAAATGGCAGTAGTGTAATGGAGAAAGGTTTGAGTCTTTGTTGCCTTTTAAGGGGTTGCCTGGATTCTTGCTGCTCACCTCCTCCGGTAGCCTTTTATCTACAGTGATTTGAGAAAAATAACGTGGTAGGAATTAGCCTCAAAATATAAATGCAAATTAGGAAGGGCAGAAGAATTGCTTAAAAGCAGTACAGGTAGTCCTCGACTTAACAACCATTCATTTAGTGACTGTTCAAAGTTACAACAGGACTGAAAAAAGTGACATGATTGGTTTTTACATTTACAGCCTTTGCAGCGTCCCTATGGTCACGTGATCAAAATTCAGGAACTTGGCAACTGGCAAGTTGTATTTATGACAGCTGCACTATCCTGGGATCATATGATTGCCATTTGTTATCTTCCCAACAGGCTTCTGACAAGTAAAATCAATGGGGGGGGGGAAGCCAGATCCATTTAATGACCACATGATTCACTTAACAATTGTAGTGATTCGCTTAACATCTGTGGCAAAAAGATCAAAAAATGAGACACAACTGGCTTGACAACTGCCTTACTTAGCAAAGGAAATCTTGGGCGCAGTTGCGGTTGTAAGTTGTGAACTACCTGTGTGTGATTTTTGAAGGGGAATTGGCTAACCTCCATCAGAAGGTCTTCAGAAATACTGATTGAGCAAGTCTAGTGTGAACTTGAAAAGGAGTGTTCAAGTACAGGAAAGGAGACAAAATAACAAGGCAATGGGCTAGGTTTGTTTACATTTGACCAACAAAAACAAATTCTTTTCCAAGAAAATCTTTCATTCTGTGACTTATTTTACATAACGTTTAAGTAATGTTTCTGCTAGTTTCAGGAAAAGACCACACATAAAGCTCTATGTGCCTTTAACCAGAAGCTTTATTTCTAGTTTTTTGAATCTCTGTATGTACTGGCTGGACTATTTGAGGTGTGGAGGGAAGGAAGAAACACTTTTCTGTATTCTGAATTCTGATCAGTACCTGATCAGCTAATAAAAAAATTCAGAAAAATCAGAATACTCTCGCGCTGCCTATCAACTGAAGTGAAACTGGAACCTTGGTTGTCCTGCTATCCAACTTTTTTTTTTTTTTTTTGTACAAATAATTCTGGTCAGGGAATTTTACTTCCTTTTTAATTATCTGGATAATTGTGCAGATGGAAAGTCTTCCCACCCCCACCCTTCCCAAAGAAAATCTGAAAGCTTTCAGTCGCCTGGAACACAGCACCAAGCCGGCCTTCATTCATCACCGGGAGTCACTCTGGAAGAGGTGCATCAGAGCCTGGTAAGTTGGGATTGGGTTAGGCCAGGGGTAGGCAACCTTGGCTCTTTAATGACTCGTGGACTTCAACTCCCAGAATTCCTGAGCCAGCATGGCTCAGCTTGGAAACCTCTCCCTTTCCCCTCAGCATGGCTGGCTCAGGAATTCTGGGAGTTGAAGTCCACGAGTCATAAAAGAGCCAAGGTTGCCTACCCCTGGGTAAGGATGATCGTGCCCGAGCTACGTGTTTCCGCACAGATTGTCCTCAATTTTAAGACAAGTGCTGGCTCCCAGTTCTCAGTTGAAGAACTATAAGAGGAACGCCAGGTCTTTTCCCTCCAGGGATTTCTCTCTCTGCTGTTTTCTTGTTTTTTCATGAATTTCTCACTTTCGGTATCTAAATCAGAAGAGAAAAGAAAAGCATTGGTGGAGAAAAGAGGGACAGGTTAAATAGATTAAAAGTGGCAGCAAATTCTTAGGTAACCAGTCTGATCTAGTGGCCAGATCAGATTTGTTATTTAAACCTACAAGTCTTCTGCCTTCATGTTTCTATGTCCTCGTCCAACTTACATGGTTGTTGTTCTCAGTTTTAAATAGAGTCGTTTAATGTTCATAACTTTAATGAACATAACTTTCCACATATACCCGTGTACGTTGGAACCCGCATCCATCAGCTACTTTCAGTTCCTCTTTTCCCACGATTACAATACTCATGTTCCACATATATATATATATGGAACTACCTACTTTGCAATATATATTGCACAAAGCTCAGCAGATTACAAATAATACGTCCGTATTGTGAAAACAACATAAAGTTCAAGTTAAAGCTTTGTTTTAAATCACTACTGTGGGGCCTATCTCAGGCTTGCTCCAGCCTCATCTCATTATATGAGGAAGGAACTATATTTTTATCTCCCACAGCATCAACCTGGTATCTTCAGTCAAACTTATGCCTAAGAAGCAGTTAGAGAATGGCCTGCTAAGCTATAGTTCTTTGCTTGATGGCTGTTACGGTAGTGACAAGAAAATCCAGAATTAGTCTGTGGGAATTGCTGTGTTCTTCCCTCTCTCTTAGCATTAAGGACACATAGACATTACACAGAGAGAATGCCTGCATTCCCCAGCATTTCATAGGTGGAGAACCAGGATAACATTATGGCAGCTGTGCTTGATCTTCTCGCAGTTCTTGGTATGTTTTCCCAGGCCCAGGCTGGTGATGACAAACTAGCACAGCTTTCCCCTGCTATTCTTACAGAAGAGTAAGTGGGGAAATTACCTGGCTGAGTTGAGCAACCTGAAGAAGGCTTGGTTTCCAAATGTAGATTTTTTTTTTACAAGAGACCTGGCTTTGGTGACTGAGGAGAATTCTACTTGGGTGATCAGTGAATCTGGAGGATAGGGAATAAGGATAGGGATTGGGAGTTCTAAGATGGCGGCGCCTGGATCGGCGGCAGCTGCATTGACTCTCGAAGGTGAAAAGTTTTGGGAGGGATATTAAGGGATATAGGCCACATGATCAGGAAGGTATTAATGTGTTTGAGCAACGTGGTGGAACTAAGGTAACATACGACATACGACTGACAATCTTTGCTGGCATGGCGAGTTTCTAGCTGTTTCGGAACTATTGGTGAGACTGTTAAAAGTTGTTGGCGCTATTTGAAATTGTTCTGCCGGCAGCAAGATGTGACTGCTGGCCCAGCGACGGATTCTATTGCAAATCAGGACTGTTTCCGAAGGAGGCAGAGGAGGAGAGGTCCCGGGGCTTATGGAGCAAAGGAACTGGATGAGGCTGTTGGCAGGCCCAGAGGAAGAGAGAGAGGCTTTTGGAGGAGTTGGTGGCGGTGTTCCAGGGGTGAAAAGGAGTGAGGCCCCTTTAAGGAAAAGGTGGAAGAGACAGGATCAGAAAAAGGAAAGGAGGCGAGGTCATGCAGGGAATACAAGCTAATTTGAGGGCTAATCCACATGGAGCTCCATTTCCATCTGTCCTGTTTGCCATCGTTCGCTTCCTAGAGACTAAAATGGACGATCTGTAACCTGAGCTGGCCACGAATAAGGAGTGTATATCGGAGGTGGTGACCCTTTGAGAGCTGTATGCAACGAAATTTCATTTTGATGTATGCTGATTGGTGTACATTCAAAGTGACAATAAAGTTGTTATTATTATTATTATTAAAAAAAACCATGAGGCTGGGTCACAGAAGAACACTGAAGCTACTCATTAGAGAAGCTGAAATGGAAAAGCTATGATCGCAAAAATCCGAAGTTGCTTTGATGCACATCAAATTACTTTTCCAATGGCACATGGAACATAATCCTGCTCCCTTATAGCAGCTTTCACACGTTATATTTTATTTAGGCGTGATATTGGAGTGGCTGGTGTGCTTGAAGAACTTGCAAACGCAGAAGAGGAAGAGGAAGAGGACCAGGGAACGAATCAGCAGTCTTGGGTGGAATCCTCAAAGGAGCTAGGTAGTGTATTAAGAATTGTACAGTACAGCTTGGCCAGTTGAGTGAATAGGAAAATATTTTCTTAGCTCTCTCTCAAAATCACGTTTTTCTAGAAATTTAGGAGATGGTGATTGGTGCAATAATAAGACCAAACAAGGATGTAGGAGTGATGTAGCTGTGATATCCACTGGCCCCATTCATCCTCGGGATTGATTTGATTAAATTGGCTCGCTAGAAGGATATTATTTCCTGATAGATTTCTCATGGGCGCCCCTCCCAAAGCTTACTGGAAGAATGACATGCCATCTCCCAGATAAGAGGAGACATTTTTTTCTTCTGGCAAGGGTATAACATTCTCAAATGTTACTCTTACTGAAAAGAAAGATAGGTTTTTTTGAAGATAAGATAGAAGCATGAGAAAAGAAAATTGATCCAGCCTATTAAGTTCATTTTTTAAAAAAATATGCACATTTTTAGTGTTGGCACACTTTGTGTCTTCTGTACAGGTAGTTCTTGACTTACGACATCAATTGGGACCGGAATTCCAGTCATAAATCATCGTGGTCGCAAGTCGAGAAACCACATCACCAGGCCCAATTTTTCCAACCATCTTTTTATAGCAGTTGTTAAGCAATCTTGCGGTCATGAATCTAAATCCACTCTTCTCAAATGGGCATTTTTTGCCATTAAGCAACTGGTTATAGGTTGAGGACAATCTGTATTATCTTTCAGTTCTGCAATGGATGAAATCCGGATCTCGATGTGCATTAGCACTCTGCTGTTGGATATCCTCCCTCCATGGCTCCTTCTTTCCCCATTTGTCGGTGAGGTTTGTAGAACGCAACTCGAGTAGAACAGAAGGGCCGGGGCAATTAGGGACTGGGAACCATGCCAGTCCATACTGGGATCACATGGCGTTGCAATTGGTGGATATGCCAATTGCTATGATACATAGCTATGCTAGCTATGTATTCTTTCAGTTTCATGGAGGGAACCTTTCCTTCTCCATTTATACAGTTTTCTCCTGTGCATTCAAATATGGCCACTCTTACGTGGCTTCCAGGGAAGTATTAACATTGCTGTTTCTTCTTTCTCAAAGCTGCCAAGTGAAGATATAATAGCAAAATTCTCCCAGGCTGTGGATTGGTGAGTCCTGGGTGGTTTGCATGTGTCCAGCAACCAAATAGCAGTTGTTGTCTGAACCATCTCCCCTATCGGAGGGGGGGATCCAGTTGATCTGCTTTAAACCTGAAATTGACGTGTTTTGTCAACATGATACATATTCTTTACTGTGTATCGAAGTCTGATTTACTAGATAATCTGCAGAGTCCTTAATCGTGTTTCTGAAGGCATATCAGTTTGGGTAAAACTCATATTTTTACAGTATCAGTTAACCCTAGAATAGCAGGCATTAGTTCCGTGGCTAATCATAAATGCAAAGTAAAATGTTTCCTTCATATACAAATGTTTTCTGAAGTAATTGCCTTGTTGGTTAGCCTTTCTGACATGTCTCTTCAGAATCACCTAGTTTTCATTTACATTGACATTTTCTGTGGCATGCAACCAACCAGCCCCAACTGTGTAGCTTCTAACTTTTAAATCCCACTTGACTTTTAGATGGAAACAAGCCCAATGATATTTTTTTGATGCCCCTTGTCTTGCTTACACAGGGCAGGCTGCTCAATCCGCGCTTTTGCATGGCATCCTCATACCAACAAATTTGCAGTGGCCCTTCTGGACGACTCCATCCATGTTTACAATACCAACAGGTAAGGGACCTAACTGGCCTAGGGTAGAGCCTTACTCTGAACAGACTGAGGCCAGTGGCGATGAACATGGCATATGACAGACATTTAGAAAGCTTGAACTCTCCAGGGTGGTATAGAAAGTTCTATTCAAGAGTTTGCTTAAGAGTTGATGAGCACAGGCCAAGGAAAAGAAATACAGTGGTACCTTGGTACTCAACTGCTTTGAAACTTATCAAATTTGGTACTCAACACGTTTTGATGTGAAATTTTTGTGCCAGTACTCATTGTTTGTTTGGTACTCAATGCACAAGCTAGAACTTGTCGATGTTGGCTGCCTTGGGTCTCACAACATTATTCCTTACGGGGAAAATTTGCTTGGAACTTTTGTTTTTGATCCTCATTGCTCCTCCTGGAACCAACTAAGGATGAGTACTGAGGTACCACTATAGTTGGATTATTGGATCTTGAGATGAGAAATAGTAATGGGAGCTGTGTATAAGAACAAACTAGGTTTGCTTGAAAACAAGCTGGTCCCCCCCCACCAAAATTTATGGGCAGAGGGGGAGAAGGAGATCATAGACGAAAGGTCGGCCACCCTGTACATGTATTCTTTGCCCACTTTTGTGCCCGTTTCAAGTGGTTTTGCGTATTCTTGTCAAGAAGTGAAGATGTTCTCATATGGACCTGCCCAGTTAATAAAATATACAGGGAGGATCTGGTTGAGAGTACAGGTAATCCCCGAGTTACGAGCATTCACTTAACGCTCCTTCAAAGTTACGTGATGAGCACCCCCTAGTGCTTATGAGCAAGGCCCGAAGTTACAAATATTGCAGCACCATAGTAGTCGTTCGCCCTTACGAGCGACTGCAAAGGCTCTGCAACATTCACCCTGGTTTTTCCCTCCCTCCCCACCCCGGCCCCGGGTAGGCAACTTTGGCTCTTTTATGACTCGTGGACCTCAACTCCCAGAATGGCTGGCTCAGGAATTCTGGGAGTTGAAGTCCACGAGTCATAAAAGAGCCAAGGTTGCCTACTCCTGCCCTAGGCACTAGGCCTTCAATACTCACCCTGCGAAGATGGAGATCCTTCGCTTTCTTAGCTTCTCCAGGCCTTCAGTGCGTTCTCAGAGAATGGAGGCCTAAAGTAACGCAAGATCATGCGAGATCAGTGGGGCGAGATCTCATGCTACTGATCTCGCGGGATCTCATGGTACTTTAGGCCTCTGTTCTCTGCAACAGAGAGCGGAACCAAAGCTGGGGGACGCTTCCATGTGCCTCCGGAGGCTGGATCAGGACTCCGGAGGCCTTTTCCAGGCTGCTGCAGCCCGGATCTGAGGCCGGGGGACGTTTCTGCACGTCCCCCCCCCCATGCCCCGATCCGGGTTCCAGAGGCCTTTTCCAGGCCGCTGCCTCCCGGCTCTAAGACCAGGGAATACTTTCACAGCCCCCCCCCCCCCCCCGTGGCCCGATCGGGCCTGGAAGACCCCTCCGGAGCCCGGATTGGGCCATGTGGGGGGCACACAGAAGTGTTCCCCGGCCTTAGATCCGGGTGGCAGCAGCCTGGAAAAGGCCTCCGGAGCCTGGATCGGGCCACGGGGAGGGTGCGGAAGTGTCCCCCAGCCTCCGATCCGGGCAGCAGCGAGGACACAGATCTTTTCCAGGTGAGTCCGACGCGGCAGGAAGGGAGGAGGAAGCATGCCGTATCTTAGTGGGTCGGGGAGACCTTGGGGGCCTGTTCCCTCACTAGGCCCTCCATGGCCTTCCCCACCCTGAGATACCTCATGTTTGCTTAACGAGCCGCATGCGTTTTAACGAGCAAGGGAGTGATTCGTTCGAGGTACGAGATTCATTCTACGAGTTTTTGAGCTACGAGTGGAATGGGCAGGCTCCATTTCACTCGTAACTCGAGGACTACCTGTATTCTTCTCTGTGGAAGTTTGCAAGAGAAGAAGATTTTTTTCCCTGGGCCCTCAAACTGTAGCATGCAACCCTTCCTTCCAAGGGTATAACTAGTCCCCTGCCCTCCCAAGTCGCTCATTAATTTTTGAAGTTATTGAGACTCTTCTTTCTTACTTGGCTTTTAAAGATATTTTTTAGTATTTGATCATTATTATACTTGCACTGTAATGTTTTTCTTTAGGAAAGCTGTTGGCTTTATGCCCAACCAGCAGGTAGCCAATATTAAAATATTAATGTTCTGTAATAAATAAGGCCAAACCAAAGTCTATCTTGTGAGGGATCTCAGCAACCTTCTGGTGATCATCCAATAGAAATGGCTCAAAACCTGCGGAAAACCAATTGTCAAACCACTTGCCTAGTTGTCCTGTATGGAAGTCTACATAAATAAAAGTCAATTGTTTTATTCTTGGGCTTGTATGTAGAAATATAACTTCTGATCTACTGATCGGAATCTTAGGAACTGAAAGAGCCATTAATCCAGCCCTTTGCTTAGTAAAAAAATATTCCTGTAGCGTCGTCTTCAGCACATTCAGGAAGGGGAGCCTGCCTTGCTTTCTGCTAGGACAGGGATAGGCAACCTTGGCTCTTTTATGACTCCTGGACTTCAACTCCCAGAATTCCTGAGCCAGCCATGCTGAGGGGAAAGGGAGAGGTTTCCAATCTGAGCCATGCTGGCTCAGGAATTCTGGGAGTTGAAGTCCACGAGTCATAAAAGAGCCAAGGTTGCCTACCCCTGTGCTAGGATGTTTCTTCTAACATGCAACTGAAATTTACCTTTCTATAACTGAAAACTTTCTTTGTCTTTCACTTTGGAGCAACAAAGGACAAACCCTGATTTGTTTTCTGTGTCATGTTATTTTAAGGGTGTTTGAGCACACAGGGTAGCCTACATCAATTCCTTAGGCTCATTTCACTGATATCTGCTTTATATCTCTGTTTGGGTTTTCTTCTCCAGTACTATAGTCCCAATCCTGAAGCATCGTTTGCAAAGAAATGTGGCTTTGATGGCCTGGAAGCCACTGTGTGCATCCATTCTTGCGGTGGGGTGCCATAGCTGTGTGTTGATCTGGCACCTGGATCCCACTTCCCTTTCTACCAGGTAACCAGTCAGATCTTGTGGATAAATCAGCGATGGCAGCCCACGTTAGCCAGCAAGTCACAATTGCTATTTCATTGCTGCTGTTTGAAGGAAAGGATTATTAGATTTCAGATGCTCGAGACTGAAAAGACCTTCACGCAGCCCAGCTCTTTTTCTTTTTAGTATATTCTAAATCTCTTCCCTGTTACAGCTTTCTCCCATTCCTCCATGTACCTTTTCCCATTTCCAAACTGCGTACCGTATATCACGTGTCCCTTCTCCCAAGTATATGATCTAAATAAAAGAGTGCAAGAAAAATGAAGGTCCCTGTACTCATTCAACCTCTGCTAATTGGAGACAAAGAAAGGGAAAGCTACCATTCTCCCCCCCCCACACACACACACACACCGGTCCCCTCCAAGAAGTCTTAGCAAGTTCTGGGTCTCCTCTCAAGGACATAGACAGCCTTCCAGCAGATAGTGGCAGTGCACGAATATCTTTGTGGCTTTCAGCTACCTTATTTTAATACCCTTATTTTCTTCGGTGTGTCATCTATTTTCTGTTGCCTCTCGGTATTGCAAGCTTCTGAACAGAGACGATGCCTTTTTATTGATCTGGGAGTTATTTTTGTTGAAGGCTGGGATCCAAATATTTCAGGCCGCTAAGTGCCCGCCTCCATCCCAGATATTAACAGTGCTGCTCCAGCTCTCTGATGTTTGGCTGTGCGGCTACTTAACTGCACACATTGCTCATTTCTGACAATGGGGATGTGGTGAATTCTGCAGCACCGGATGATAGATGTACTGATGTACCCTGGGCGGCACAGGGAACATTTGCAGAAGGGCTGTTCGGGGCTTCGGACTCAAAGGGAAAAAGGTGCTTTGGAGCCTACAAGGTTGGCACCTCTCTGCAGTCCCTTAAAGCAGCCATGTTTTTTCCCCCAGCATCGCACACTTGTCATCCACAGTGGCAATGCAACCGTAGAAAAAGACACATTTGGGTTAAGGAGAGCTGAGTGGTGCTATGTAGCTCTTAAGCCCCTTCTGACCTTCAGATTCACACTGCTGTTCAGCCTTAGTACCCAGTATTACTTTGTTAGAGTACATGCTCATATCTGGAGAAGCAACTGGGTGGGCTCACACAACACACTGACTTCTGGCTTAATTGTGGCTCGCTGCGTGGGTTTTCCTAAGACGAGAATGAAAACCGAAAGAAATGACATGATGGGCTTCCTTTGATGTGTGTCTCCGTTTCCTGTAGGCCTTCCTCTGGCTGTGCTCAAGTGCTCAGCCATCCTGGCCACAGTCCCATCACCAGCCTGGCCTGGGCTCCCAGCGGAGGATTGCTTCTGTCAGCCTCACCTGTTGATACAGCCATGCTTGTGAGTATGTTGTGCTGTTACTGCTATTATGGCATAGAAGAGAGGTGGGGAACGATGGCCGCTTTGCAGCTTGTGGACTTTTAACACCCAGAATTCCTGAGCATGGCTGGCTCAGGAATTCTGGGAGTTGAAGTCCACAAGTCACAAAAGGGCCACCGTTCCCCACTCCTGGTTTTAGAACAACAAGAGGCAGCATAAAAGCTGTGGCGAGTAGAACCACTACAGACATTGCTCTGTAGTGAGTGCCTTTTTGCAAGTATGGAGGTCCTGGAATGGTCAAAGTGTTTGGGGGCCATTGTTTTTGGCAGTCTTCTCAGAAGGTCTCCAGGGTAGCACGATGTTAATTTTTCTCCCATCAGACTCTTTATCAGTGGTGGTGTTTTAGTTTGAAGTGAGGGCTACTAGAAGATTCCGGTTGGAAGAAACACAGTGCTTTCCTTCCACAGTAAACTCTCTTCTTTTGACCTTGTGCCGCCAGGTGTGGGACGTTTCCACCGAAAACTGTATCCAGTTGCAGTGGTTTGGAGGAGGCGGGGTCACGTACCTGGCCTGGTCACCTGATGGCAGCAAGGTGCTAGCAGCGACACCTTCAGCAGTCTTCAGGTGAGCAGATGTCTTGAAACCAGCCATCTAAGACCAGCCCTCTTTCTTTAGTGGAGTAGTGGACGGTGGGCAAGAACAGTGAACACCGTTGCTCTCTTCAATCTGAAAGGTGCTCTCCAAAGCAGCTTCATTTCTTTTTACCGACTTGTCCATCTTGTTGCAGAGTGTGGGAGGTCCAGATGTGGACTTACGAGAAATGGCCAACTATCAAAGGTCCTTGTCGGGTACGTTGGGAAAACGAGATGGTGAAGGCTTCTTATTTATTTACAAAAAAATGCGGGACTGCCCGGTTCATATTATTCAGGGTGGTTTACGAAGGGAAAGACAAAAATAATCGCTCAAAAATAATAACGGAATGCAGCTCAGCAATAACACACAGTCAAAGACATAGCTGCCTGGTCACTGTAAAATCTTGGGGAAAAACAGACCAAAATCAGTTATCAAAACCCAATTTAATTGCGTAGTCTTTCCATTCAGGAACTGAATTTCTATTCGGAATTTGCTTGTGACCGTAATGAACCAATCGTTTATTCATCCATTTATTCCTACTCTTTCCTGCTATAAATAGGTTGCTAGATGTACCTCCAGGGACGGGATTCTTAGCATCCCCTTACATAGGTCTGGCAGATTCTACTGGAGGGAGATTATTCCTAAGATGGTCCTGGAGCCAAGCTCTCTAAAGCAGGGGTCCCCAACCTTGGCCACTTTAAGACTTGTGGACTTCAACTCCCAGAATTCCTCAGCCAGCTTTGCTGATTTGACCAATAAAGTCCTTTAGAGCAGGGGTCCCCAACCTTGGCCACTTTAAGACTTGTGGACTTCAACTCCCAGAATTCCTCAGCCAGCAAAGCTGGCTGAGGAATTCTGGGAGTTGAAGTCCACAAGTCTTAAAGTGGCCAAGGTTGGGGACCCCTGCTCTAAAGGACTTTATTGGTCAAATCAGCAAAGCTGGCTGAGGAATTCTGGGAGTTGAAGTCCACAAGTCTTAAAGTGGCCAAGGTTGGGGACCCCTGCTCTAAAGGACTTTATTGGTCAAATCAGCAAAGCTGGCTGAGGAATTCTGGGAGTTGAAGTCCACAAGTCTTAAAGTGGCCAAGGTTGGGGACCCCTGCTCTAAAGGACTTTATTGGTCAAATCAGCAAAGCTGGCTGAGGAATTCTGGGAGTTGAAGTCCACAAGTCTTAAAGTGGCCAAGGTTGGGGACCCCTGCTCTAAAGGACTTTATTGGTCAAATCAGCATTTTGAATTGGATGCAGACAACCAGCCTAGCCAACAGAGCGACCAGATGGTGGGTGTTTTATGATAGGGGCAGTTTTTGTAAAAACTGGTCTCTGAATAGCTTTCAAGCACACCTTCCTGTAGAATAGAGTTACAATAGCTTAACCGCTCCAAAACCAAAGAATATATGTGTCTTAAGGTTGAACTGTTGGATTCTTGGTGTTCACCAAACTTGTTTTTTTTTTTAAGATGTTTTTATTAGCACGCCAAGTAACCAGATCAACATGAGGGAAAGTGGAGTTTGCTGACTTGGACTGCCAATCTTGGTTGGGATGTGTATTTTTCCTTGACGGTTCCTTGATTAGGGTATTGTTTCTTCTTTTGACTGTTTATCAGGGAGTTAACAAGTGATATATAAACAGCTAGCAAACTCCACCCACCCATGGATTGATCATGTTACCTAGCCTGGTAAAATGCTGTCGCAGGAATACGAGGAAACACAGCGAAATCTCGACAATCGAATCTCTGTTTAGCAAAGAATTCTGGTCCCTTTGTTTTCTCTGCATCAAAATTGGATTTGTTTTCCATTTTCTCTGTCTGACCGCAGACTGCTTGCTGGAGTCCAGATGGCAGTCGTTTGCTGTTCACTGTCCAGGGAGAATCTGTGATCTATTCCTTATCTTTCTTGGAATATAGTGGTGAGTGTGCAGTTGTGACACTAATAATGGCTTCTCAGTTTTTGCAGCATGAAAAAAATAGTTTTAGGCAGCACGCTTGCATCTTGGTCTCTTTAATGAAGTGGAGGTTGAGGTTGTTCGGTGGGTGATGTTCTTTGGCGATTCTTGCATATCCAGTGCATTGGAGCAGAGAAGAAATCCTATTGAATAAATTTTTGACTGGTCCATGGAGTTGGCTTTAGTGTCTTTGTCAGAGCATGTACAGTCTTATTGCGCTGAGATAACCCAAGAGTAAACACAGTAAACAGTGGTCTATATTTAATGGTGGTTTATCTTACACTATCTATAATATCATACACCAGGAACAATATACATACACGTGTTAATACAGCAGTCTCCAACACACAGCAGTTACAGCAGGAAAACGAAAGAGAGTAAACACATCTCTTTTATACAGAGCTCTTAAAGAGACACAGACCCAGCTGGCTCTTAAAGGGACGTAGACCCTGCTGAGTCATACCCATCATTACATCGTACATCTCACATTATACAAGCTGGTTAGCTGTTAAATTATTACCTTGACAAGTCTTGCATAACGCGACTTCGTATTTGTTTAATGCGCAGATTTGATTATTCTGCATGATACTTGGTTATTCAATGAATACAGATAACAAGCAAAGTAGAATCTGGAAGAACTGCTGGAAGAAAGTAATCAATGACAGGAGAAACAAACAGGGAATCTGATTTGGGTGTAAAGCTACTTTCTACCTGCATCTTCCTATTGATTGGTTTCTCTCGCAACTTCCGATATTTCAGGAGAGCAGCAAAGGCAGGTCGGTGGGTCTAAAACAGCTTCCATTGTGGCAGATCTTTCAGAGACCACGTTTGAGACTCTCTACGGGGAGGAGAGGTGAGAGAAAGGGAACACCACGTCTATGTGGAATTGAACGTTTCTAGCCTTCAACACTGTTGTGATTGCTCTGGAGCACTGATACGTTGGTTGCTGGAAGCGTAGAGAACTGGGCTTGGGTGGGAGTCAAAAGATTTTTCTGAATAGGGTTTCCAGCAATTAGAAACCCTGGAGCCAGACTGTATAGCTCAGAAGTTCCTTAAACCTTGAGATGGGCTGCAGATAAATTTAATACAGTAATAATAATTTGATGATAATATATGTTTGTAGAATGAACTAAGATATATTTTTTTAAGGCAGTTTTCCCCCTATTAACATGCCATTAATAAAAACCCTTAGTAAGCAGGGTTTTAAAGCAGCTGGCCTTCCTGCTGTTGACCTTTTAACGGTCAAGAAATTCATCCTCTCCACCCTATTCTGGACTCCCAACTCTTTCTCTTCCTGTTGCAGCAAAGTTGGAATGTTCGTCGTTGACCGTTAACATTTTAAGCGTTTTTGTTTCTGCTTCACGTCCTCTGTCCCTGTGTTCCAGGATTGGAGGGGAAGTGCAGTCCATGGTTTGGGATCCAAGCGGGGAGAGGCTTGCGGTGGTCATTCAAGGTGAAGCCTGCTTCTTTGAAACCATGGGGGGGGGGAGGCTGGGGAAAATGGAGGGCAAGGGTGGACGCGCTTATCAAACATGCCCATGCCCAATTCTGACAGCTTCTCTGGATGCAGCATTTTGTAAAAACCATTGGGGTGTTGTTTCCAGAAAGGTTTGTCTTTCGTCCCTGAAAGTGAATGCAGGCGATTTGTACAACCAGCCATAACAGCCTCCTTCTGCCCCTCCTGGATACAGTCAAGCAGAAAGCACATTGCTTCAAAAACCCACGAGTTATAACATAACGGTGTGCTTGGTGTGCATTTTAAAGGACAATGTATATTGTTACATCTCCAGGCGAAAAGAAGGATATTACCAAACCCCAAAAAGAAAAGGGGAAAAAAAATGCCTTAAAATTATTCGAAACAAAGATGAATTTTAGTGATCTTCTTAGGCTGATGGCATTCTTGTACTCCTCAGATAAAACCCTCAAAATATGTTAAGCATGTTGCTATGTGGATAACTCAGAAAGTTATGACACTTTCGGTACGTTATGTGGGCTTTTGCTGCTTTATTCCTCCTGCATTTTACATTCCGCCTTCCCTCCAGAGAGCTTCAAATGGAACGTGCGATCTTTTTCCCTTCCCACAGTTTAGCCGCAGTTCTATAAAGGCTGAGGCATTTGCCCAAACTGACCCCGTCAGTTTCAAGATTATATATTTGGAAAAAAGGACACGGATGAAAGAATTCCCACTTCCTGCTTTATAAAAGAACATGCATATGTTAAGTCTGTTGTATATGGGAATGGCACGTCCTGCTTGAAGACTGAAATGACCCTCAGCCCTCTATTTCACCCCCTTTTTTGTGGAAATGAGGGGAAGGGTATTGTAAGTATGAAGTAGCTACCTTGCTGTGCCTCAGAAACAAAATCTGTTTTAAAAAGATGCTAGCATTCTCTCTTAAAGCTGAGGGCTGCCTCTTTCTTCACGATTTTTTAAACACTCTGCCAAATAAGACAACTCTTGTGTAAGCTCTGAGGAATCTAGGAGAGCATGAGCAGTAGCTATTTTATATATTGGGCATGCTTTAATGTTATGGTTCTTTTGGTTTATTGTTCGTATTTTTGTTGAACATCACCCAGAGCCACAGTGAGTTGGGCGGCCCTATAAATCTAATAACAGTTGGGAAATGGTATAGGACAGGGATAGGCAACCTTGGCTCTTTTATGACTCGTGGACTTCAACTCCCAGAATTCCTCAGCCAGCCATGCTGAGGGGAAAGGGAGAGGTTTCCAAGCTGAGCCATGCTGGCTCAGGAATTCTGGGAGTTGAAGTCCACGAGTCATAAAAGAGCCAAGGTTGCCTACCTCTGCTATAGGAGAAACGTCTTGACTGAGAAAGAACTAAAAACAGTTGCTTCTGCATCTTGAGTAAACTCTATGTTCTGCTTTCTCACATGCGCGTTGAAGTTGCTTTCTGTTTTTTCAGATACGGAAAGATTTGGCAAGGCAGGCCCAAGGGTATTTATTGCAAGGAGTCCCAGTTGGTTTATTGGGAGTTATTCCCCTGACAGTGTGCACAGGATTGTGCTGTCAAAGACCAACAACCACACTGATTGCATATGACTGTCAACCAGTTAGATAATTCCTCCCAGCTCGGGCCTTTTTATGCAGTAACCAAGAGCAAAGGCTCTTGTATGCTAGTTTGTACTGTTCTAAAAGCTGGGCGTAAATGGTCCTTTAAAACTGCATTTTCCTTCAAATATATTTCCATCAGATGAGAGGAGCAATATTTAAACATGCCATCAAGTTAATGTCAACTTACAGCAACCATGTAGATTTTTCTCCATGATGATTTGTCCCTAATCTGGTCCTTCAGATGTCTGTGGAGATTCTCGGTCGTCTCAAAGGTGCTTTTTTCAAGAGGCAACTGGACTTTCTTGTTTTTCTTTGAAGACATTTCACTTCTCATCCAAGAAGAGCTGAGGAAGCTTCTTGGATGAGAAGCTAAACATCTTCAAAGAAAAACTAAGTCCAGTTGCCTCTTGAAAAAGCATCTTTGGGACGGTCCTTCAGATGCTCCACTATAACTGAGTCCATCCCCCTTGCTGCTGGTCTTGCTTGTCTCTTTCTTTCCATCTTTTCCTGCATTAGAGACTTCTACAGAGAGCTAATTCTTCTGATATAATACGTCCAGAGTAGGATAACTTAAGCCTGGTCATTTGAGCCTCAAGGGAGAATTCTGGATCGATTGGTTTGGTGATCGATTGATTTGTTTTCCTGGCTGTCGATTGTATTCCCAGGAGCTTTCTCCAACCCAAATGTTAAAAGTGTCAGTATAGGTAGTCTCGATCTGCAACCATTTGTCAGCAACGATGGTGCTGAACAAAGAGCGTGTCATGGTTCCGACAGATAAAACTCTTCAAAGAACTTCGAGGCATTGTTTACCTTAAAGAATCTTTATTTGAGTAGCATAGCATCGGCACTTGCATAGTCAAAGCCAAAAACTGAGTTCCCCTCCCCTGAGCACATAGTATCAAAGCACAATTCCCTCCTCCAATTAACGGTCATAAATCACATTCTCCAGTTAGTTTGAAATGCAGGCTTCCCCTCCAATTCTCCAGCCCGCCAATTCTTATCATCTCTTATTTCAGTAACCTTGGTTCTCACACTAGGTACAGTATTGTTATGTCTAGCTAGACTCTCATGCACATTCCTCCCCCCAGCATCATCTAACTAACTTAAGAGTAAAACATAAGAAGAAAACGGTTGCATCTCCATCTGTTGTCAAAGCAAAAACATCTGATGTTAGCAGCGTTGACAAGAGTGGTTATGACTGGCCCTCAAAAGTTCCAGCCATCCCAGCCCCTTGCAGTCACGTGACCAAAATCTGCAACCTGTTTGCACTTACGAACGGTTGCCCAGTGCACCGCGCTCATGTGAAAGTCAACGGGGAAGCCAAGGGAAGTTCGTAGGTTGCTGAGCTAAGTCTCCCTCTTTTATAGATGACGCCCAAAATCTCATGTACATGGTTGGAAAGCCATGGCAGGAAGATCTAGGAATATAAGCACAAGGTCCATCCCACCTTCAGCTGTTTTAGGCGATGCCGTCGGTTTGGAAAACATGTCTTGCTGTCACATTTGGCCCACAGTTTACATACATGAAGTGCTTTGCAATGTTCCCTCCTTCTTATGTTTTTTTTTTCCCCTGCAGGGAATTTGGATGCCTCCAAGACTATCGTTGCAGTGTTTCGGACTCGCAATAACCCTGTGTTTGAACTTCTGCCCTGGTTTGTATTGTCCTGTCCCTCTTTATCTGGAAATGGATTCCATCAGCCATTTCTTATCTATAAACGGAATCTAGATTGTTTGTTTTTTCTTTATATAGTTTTAAAGGGGAGGGTCCTCTTCAAACTATTGTGGTTATGGAAGGGAGGCAGATGAGGGAGGTTCTTTTTGTTTTCCTGTCAATCTTTGGAAGTTTTGGCTTAAATTCCAGGTCATGTTCCTCTTAATAAATACAGATGGTTCTCGACTCACGACCACAACGGAGCCCAAATTTTCCATTGCTAAGTAAGGCAGTTAAGTGAATTTTGCCCCATTTTACGACCTTTCTTGCCACAGTTGTTAAGCTATTAATCACCGCAGTTGTTAAGTTACACGGTTGTTAAGTGAATCTGGCTTCCCCATCAACTTTGCTTGTCAGAAGGTCACAAAAGGTGATCACGTGACCCTGGGACACAGCAACCGTCACAAATACGAGTCAGTTGCCAAGCGTCTGGATTTTGATCCTGTGACCATGGGGATGCTGCAATGGCCGCAAGTGAAAAGCGGTCGTAAGTTGTGTTTTTTCAGTGCCGTCGTAACTTTGAATCGTCCCTAAAAATGGTTGTAAGTTGAGGGCTACTGTATGATAGATAAGGCTTGGATTGAGGAACACACGAGTCTATAGACTAAGAGGTGAGGTCTCTTTGGCCCTTCAGATGTTGCTGAACTACAATTTCCTGTAACTCCAGACAGCCTGAACACTGGGAAATATTGCCAGGAGATGTCCACTAGGCCAGAGGTCTCCAACCTTTCTCGGTTGGCGGACCGGAGAGAAAGGGAGGGGGAATCATTTTACGCGTGCACACATACAAACGGTGCTGCGAGCACACGCGTGACACTGGCTAGCTCCGCCCTTTTTTTTGCCGTGCGGGCACTTGCACCACCCTGTTTTTGTCCGCAGAGTCCCGTTTGCATAGCGGCGGTGGCGCAAGCGTGAGTGGGGGTGAGTGTGAGCAAACACAGCCGGCCTATTCCGCGGCCCAGTGGCCAGTAGGTCACGGCTCACAGATTGGGGACCCCTGCACTAGGCAACAAGTTGCTCACTCTATATTTAAGCCAAAGAAGCAGGAGAGGTAGCACCCTTGGGATATTAGATAGGGAGTATTAGGCATCGCTAGGCCAGAGAATTAAGTATTTTAGAATAGAATAGAATAGAATAGAATAGAATAGAATAGAATAGAATAGAATAGAATAGAATAGAATAGAATAGAATAGAATAGAATAGAATAGAATAGAATAGAATAGAATATAGAATCAAATCGAATCTTGGAGGTCTTCTAGTCCAACCCCCTGCTTAAGCGGGAGAACCTATACCAACTCAGACAAGTGACTGTCTAGCCTCTTCTTAAAAATCTCCAGTGATGGAGCGCCCACAATTTCTGGAGGCAAGCTGTTCCACTGGTTAATTGTCCTCACTGTCAGGAAATTTCTCCTTAATTCTAGGTTGCTTCTCTCTTTGATCAGTTTCCAACCATTGTTTCTTGTCCTGCCCTCTGGTGCTTTGGTGAATAATGTGACCCCCCTCGTCTTTGTGGAAGCCCCTCAAATACTGGAATACTGTTATCATGTCTTCCCCTATTTCTTCTTTTCTTTAGACTAGCCAAACCCAAGTCCTGCAGCCGTTCTTCGTATGTTTTAGTCTCCAGGACTTGGATCATCTTAGTTGCTCTTCTCTGAATTTTTTCCAAACTCTCAACATCTTTTTTGTGATATGGTGACCAAAATTGGCTGCAGTATTCCAGGTGTGGTCTTACTAGGGTTTTATAAAGCAGTATTAATACCTCGCATGATCTTGATTCTATGTCTCTGTTTATACAACCGAGGATTGTATTGGCTTTTTTGGTTGCTGCTGCACACTGCTGGCTCATGGTTAAGTGATCGTCCACTAGGACTCCAAGGTCCCCCTCACAGTTACTGTTTTTAAGCCAGGTCTCGCCCAATCTGTACTTGTACCTTTGATTTTTCCTGCCTAAATGTAAAACTTTGCTTTTCTCCACATTGAAACTCATTTTGTTGGATAGGGCCCATTGTTCAAGTTTGCCAAGATTGATGTGTGCTGTGGGTCCCCGACTGCAAGCCTCCAAGTACTAGATAAAGATAAATAACCTTTATTGTCATTTTTATATTGTGGGCACAATGGCACACATAAAAAATGAAATTTAGTTGCCCGCTCTCAAAGTGAAACATATACATGACACACACCTAAACATACTATGTACAACATATATATAGACCCACATCCCTACATATACATAGCAAATAAATATTAAATACTGTCCATCTTGAATATATAACGCAAGGAGGAAGTTTGAGAGTTCGCAAGGTTAATGCTGTATGGAATGAAACTATGGCTGAATCTGGATGTTCTGCTACGGATACCACGAAGCCTCCTCCCAGAAGGTAACAAGGAAAACAGGTCGTGAAGAGGATGTGTAGTGTCCCAGAAAATCTTGCACTATCTAAACAACCTTTGGGTGTCCCTGTTATAATATGCAATATCTTTCTTCTACCACTTCTAGTGGTTTCTTACAGGGTGAAGATAAGGTTCAGCCACAGCTGCTCACTTTTCATCCTTGCTTTAAGAAGGGAGCCCTTCTGACAGTGGTAAGTTCAACCTCCATGTACTGAGATTTGTGAAGAATGCCTGAGCCAGCTGGCAAGAACTGGAGCTGCCTTTGCAGTTGCTGGTGCTACTTGAATCTGTGCTTTCTAAGTGCCGTAAGAGGGCTAAGCTGACCAAGGAGAGGGACGGTCACCAGATATCCTAAAACCCATAAAATACAATGTTGGCTTATTTGCTGACTTATCCACATTTCACATAGTATTAACAACAGTCTCTCTGGATGGCTATTACAATTACTCTGGAGTAATTGTAAGGTTTCTCTTGTCTATTCTAGAATATCCTAGGTGAAAATTTAAAAGGATATATATATATATATATTTTACTCAACAGCAAAGCTCCTTCCCAGTCAATATAGTAAGGATTAGTGTAAAATTACCTCCAGATCCAAATGGGGTGGATTGCTTTGTAGCCTCATGTAATTTGGCTTAGATATTACTCTGATGCTCAACGATTGTTTTGTTTTTCTGAATTGCATAGATTGATATATTTGGAATCTGGCTTAGGGATTTGTTTGGATTTTGTGCGCGTTGCATGATTCTGTCCTGGGCTACATACACAATTAGAAACTTAAAAGAGTCCCAAGATTATTAATTTTTAAAAGCAAGTTTTGAAGCCCTTAAGGTATTGTTTCCAGACTTCTGAAAGCTGAAATGAAATATGAGGCATAATTGACTCCTGTGCCAAAGTTCTATATTTATTTTATGTAAGAAAGTATATTACTCTGACTAAAAGGAGATCAGTCCCTATTTCAACATAAATCATTTATTTAGACATATTGCCACTTTGGAAAGAGGTCATTTATTTATTTAGTGTGCTTTTAAACTCAGTTCTCTACTGCCTGGCCTGAAACTACAGGGTAACACCAACTTCAGCTATAGCCCCCAGATATCTTCAAAAGCTACTACAAAATTGAAAATTTTAAGGAGAAGAAGGAGAAAATTGCAACAACTAATGCAGACATGCAAAATTACCCATGCTGGAATGATCTGGCTGTGGAACCCAATCAACATGTATGATCATTGAGTATTAGACCTGTCAATCAAAATATAGCGGCATCAGCAATTCCTTCCAGATTATATTCTGGAGAGAGATGGGAACTGCGGAGGTGGGGATTTGGACAGATGAAGGAAACTTAAAAGTCCTAGCCTTGGGGAAACCTTTATCTGTCGCAGTCACAGGGGTATGAATGTGCATTTAGTGCTGGGGAAGAACAGGATTGATAGGCTGTATTCACAATGTAATATTAAGAGAACCTGTTTCCAATCCATTTTAAGTTGCGTGGTTGTGCTTTTTTGGGTCTTCTCCACATTCCACCTGATATTTTTATTTATTAAATTTATATGCTGCCCATCTCACTTGTCAAGATATGGATAAGAAAATAGAGGCGAAAATCAGATGTCAGGAAAGGAAAGGGCTTCATAATGGTTACAAAACCAATAGAAAGAAAGGATATATGCAATCAGGCCAGAGAATCAACTTCCAGCTTCTTTAGCCACATTCCACAAGCAAGTCTGTTCATTGATTTAAAATACATAAGTACACTAAAAATATAGCTGCCCATCTTAAACCAAACTCTGGACAGCTTACAGCCAAGAATAAAACATATACATAATAAAACCAAAAGCAATAAAGCCAATAAGCAAAAGCCAGTTGGGCCTAACAGAAGAGTCCAACATCATGCACAGCACACCCTCTCACTCATCTTTCCAATGTTGTCTTGCCGAACGCATTTCTGCTTTAGACAAGGAGTGATGCTCCATGACCTGGGATCTTTCCCAGCAAGAAGAGAGAAACCATCTGTGATTGCCCAGGACCTCTTGAGCAAACAGGAATGCTTTGCTTCTTGCCTTTGGTTTGATGCTTGTGTCTTTTCTTTCACAGTGCTGGTCAAACGGAAGTATAAGCCATGTGCCTTTCTTCTTTGTGACTGCTCAGTTTCCTTCATTTAGTTCTGGGCAAAGTCCTCTCGTGCCCTTGGGCAGCTGGAGCAACACCCGGGAGCAGCCACTGTTTTCAGAACTCTGAAGGGTCAACTCTGCTAGGACTTGGCTCTGCAGGGCTCCCAACGTCTGTCTCCATCAGCCTGGGGAGATCTGGGACTGAGATTTGATTTTGTATGTGTTTCCTCCATGAGCTGGGCGTGGATTACATGGTCTGCGGTAGAAACTGGACCTGAGGAACGCCTGCCTGCTTTCCTGAAATGGACGGTGTCGTAGTTGTATTTAGGGCAAAAAATTAAACACATCAGTTCAAGATCCTGTTTTGGCCCACTGTTCTTTCCCCTGAAAGTCAAATAATCCTCTCTACAAGCTTATTTTGTCTAATTGAGAGATTAACTGTAATTTTGCTGAGCATGTTTTTCACTTGCTGCCCAACCGAGGGCTTTCCCCAATATGTTGTGTTGCTCTGGGGATTAGTGAACTTCATTTCCTGGAGGTGAGAAGAAAAAAGACAATTTGTTGTTCCTTGAAATATTTTGAACTATGACTCTGACAGATTTTGCCATTCGTCATGGATTGAAGTGGTCGTTAAAATTGGGTAGATGCCAAGTTGTCCCACCACTGTTTGGCTAAAGAATTCATTGCAGTAAGTTGTGTGTTTATTCAGTTTTGGCTTGGCCACATGCACGAACCCATGCACTGTGGTGTGTAAACCATAGTTTATGACTTGGTATCATGTGTCTTCCTGTGGATTAACACAAGATGTAAACCAGATGAGTAAAATTAGCTATTGGCCTTAGGGCAATGCGCAAATAGGCATTTTAATGAATCAAAACAGAGTAAGATAACTCATCACCAAACTTGAACTTGCTCAGTCTCATCGAAATGTTACAGGAGAGTGTATTGTGGGGTGAGGGTGCTTGAGTAACTTCATGAATATTTTAACATGTATTTGCAAATGAAATTGGAATGTGTAAATGAATGTGTATAAGATATTTGTATGTGCATGAGCGATTTTAATTTTCCTGACAAAGCAAGTATTTGTGAAAATAAGGGGAGGTTTGATCCTCTTATTATACTTGGGCTTTTGGTTCCATCTTTCATTTTTTTTAAAAAAGTTTCTAAGAAGAATGGATTAGGTTGGAAGTTTGCTGGTGACTTACTCTGAGCTGTTAAAATGAGCAAATTCCTGCACAACGACATGTTTCTTGATAGTGAAGATTACCTGGGAGCGAGTGTTAGTGAGGAAAGTTAATGTTAAGTACCAAAAAACACATCTCCGAACCATTGTTTTATATGGGCATTAGGATGCAAATGGGATAAATTCTTAAGGTCACTTCTCTCCCTTTTATTTTGTTATTTTTTTAAAAAAAATCATTGTCCAAAAGGATGAATGAATACTGGTGAATATTGGTAAGGTATTTTTGTCTTGAGCTTTTTGGGGGGGGGGGTTGCTGCAAAGAGTTTCCACTAGGGATAGTTGTAAGCTGATCTTCAGAAAGAGAAGTGTGTTCAAAATGAGCAACAGCAACAACATTTGGCTGTCTTCTTTGGCTCCCTGCCACCACACTGCCATCTCTGTCACTTTGATCCTTTTGTATTTGGACTCTGGGGTACAACGTCCCATATCTGGACTGAGCAACTGGTAAGCTTCCTAAAGAGAGGTTGTATGCTGCTGTGGAGGGAGAATCAGAGATTGTGTTTCCCTGTTGCACAGTGTAGGACGAGTCTCCAGCCCACTATATTGTACACACCTTGGTGTGCCTGTGAGCTGAACAGCTTTTACTCTGAACTGCTGACAGATCATTGGAAGAAGAAGAAGAAGAGGAAAGTCTCACAGAACTCTGCAATTCTTTCAGATTGCTAAGCCCATTTTCAAAAAAAAAGACCACCTAAGAGTTGGACCGTGTAGGAGCTCTGTCGCTTCCCCACTCGCTGTTAGGCCAATTCCTGACCTGTCTGGTTGTCCCCCTGTTTGTGATACATTTAGAAGTAATCTTGAGGTTTGTATTTCTGTGATATTGTATGAGGGACAGCGGAAATGCACCAAATACTTATCAAGAATTCATAAGGGACTCTTCCTTTCAATAGGAAATCATTTTTGCAGCTCCGATCCAGTAGGTTGGTACTCTCACATGAACACCACCTTTTGTATCAGGAGACAATTTTCCTATAAACATTGCCTGTTCAAGAGATTTGCAAGGCAGAGAAAAACCATCAAGGCCATATTTTTTTAGTGATACAGAAAAGCCTGTTAGATCAGGGGTCCCCAACCCCTGAGCCGTGGCATGCCAGCAACCGGTCCGCACAAACAAGCAAAGCCCCATCTGTGGGATGCAGGCAGCACATAAACCCACGTACTCTCCGGTCCACGGAAAAACCTTTCTCCACGGAACCGGTCCCTGGTGCCCAAAAGGTTGGGGACCTCTGTGTTAGATGACTTGATTAAGTAAAGCAGCTGGAATGAGAATGCCTGTGTCTACACCAAAAAACGATGCAATTGACTCCTGCTTGCCTGATCTCCAAAGATTTTTAAAGAGCACATTCTTATAAAACAGTGGTGGCAAACCTATGGCACGTGTGCCAGAGGCGGCACTCGGAGCCCTCTCTGGGCACACATGCCATCGCCCCAGCCCTGCCTCCCCCTGCGGCCCTCCTCACCAGCAGCCCCCCCCCGAGGAGAGTCACCCCCGCGCAGAGCAGCACAGCCAAGCACATGGCAGCCAGGCAGTGGGGACAAGACTTCGCCCTCGTGCCATCGCGTGGTTGATGCTGCAGGGCACGGGTGGAGGGCGTGGCCACCACGGCACTGCTGGGCCACCTGGACGATCTGCAGCAGGTCGTGGAGGCATGAGAGGCCCTGTGGACGGGACGGGTGGGAGCGGGCTGGGGTGGAGCAGGCAGAGCGGGGGTGGGCAGGGAGCTGGTTTTTGGGCACTCTAAAAGGTTCGCCCTCACTGTTAAAAGCTTTTATAAGAGAACGCTGAGTAAAATGGCCAATAATGAAAACAAACTCGCCCGTCTTTTATTGATTCTTGAATTGCTGTGAGGGTTTGCTCTCCTTTGGGTTTGGCTGCCTGGGTTGCAACCCGTGAGGTAGCTAATGGAGCCATAGATCTGGAAGGAGAGGCTCACGAAGGGGACGGGGCAAGGCAAACTGCCTTTGCTACACGTTTTAAGATTGCTAATTACAGGTAGTCCTCGGCTTATGACCACAATTGAGCCCAAACTATCGATTGCTAAGTGAGATGTTTGTTAAGTGAATTTTGCCCCATTATTTATGATTTTTCTTGCCACAGCTGATAAGTGAATCACTGCAGTGGTTAAGTTAGTGACACGGTTGTTAAGTGAATCTGGCTTCCCCCATTGACTTTGCTCGTCAGAAGGTCGCAAAAAAATGATCACATGGCTCCCCTGGGACACTGCAGCCATCATAAATGTGAGTCAATTGCCAAGCATCCGAATTTTGAACACATCATGGGGATGCTGCAACAGTCTTAAGTGTGAAAAATGGTCCTAAGCCACTTTTTTCAGTGCCGTTACAACTTTTGTCACTGAATGAATTGCTGTAAGTTGAGGCCTACCTAGAATGGGTTGATTAATAAGATTGTGCTTTCCGCAGCAGTAATAATTGATGGAAAATAAGCAGACCAAAGAAATATTTATACAAGAGTAGGGGGGGTTCCTTTTAGGGGGTATCCCAGGTACCCATCTAGTCACCAGGAATCAAACTTCATTCATGGTGGATTGTACTTTGAAAGGAGGTAACAATTGGCATTACCTTTCATGAATTAGACTGTCTATTATTTCATCAAGCATGAGTAGCTGATGAAATAATTGAATAGACCGTCCTCTTAAAAACAGATGTGTCTTAAGGCTACAAAGCAAAAGTGTTCCCATCTTAATTTCATTATCGTCTAATCCTAAGGATCAAAATAGACCAACCTACTCATATATGACAAAACATATTTAAGTGGGTTGATATGTGGATTTGGAAAGATCAGAAGGGTATCTCCTACTTGTAATGCAAATTTAAACCTTTTTCTTGGCCTTGAATTGGAATCTTAATAGCAACAAAGAAAAATTTAGGGACCTTACCGCTCTTGTTAGTCTAAAACATAAAATAAGGACCAGAGAAATGTGAGTGTGGAAGTAGATGTACTTTTATTTATGCAGGCACAGACACACAGTACTTTTGATTACAAATATGCATTTCATGTCAATGATGGGAAGCAACCTGGAATTAAGGAGAAACTTCCTGACAGTGAGGACAATTAATCAGTGGAACAGCTTGCCTCCAGAAATCGTGGGCGCTCCATCACTGGAGGTTTTCAAGAGGAGACTAGACATTCACCTGTCTGAGACGGTATAGGTTCTCCTGCTTGAGCAGGGGGCTGGACTAGAAGACCTCCAAGGTCCCTTTCAGATTCTATTCTGTTCTGTTCTGTTTTTCGCCCCAAAATAGCATTTCCTTGGAGCAGTGGGTGAAGTGAAGGTCAGTTGTAGCTAGAGCCAAAAATCATCCTATTTCTTTCACCATCACCCTTGTTTCTTTTTTTCATTAATCTCATTCCTTTTAAAAATTGCTTTACTTGTGGAGATGTTACCAAGAAAAGGAGAACTAGCTGTTACCAAGAGTCTTCTTCAATTGAATTATTGCTTCTTTGGAAATTAGATTGAAGATGTCAGCTGACCACTTCTGATGTAATACGCTGAGAGTGTTTAAGAGGATAGTCAAAGCAGTTGGGGGGGGGATGGCAATAGCTGAGCCGATTAGAAGGAAACATCTCTGTAAAACACCAGGGATTAAGAAGCAGGGATTTGTTATTGATTTCATGCTTTGCTCCCTAGTATTGAACTATGATATATCTAGAAAGAGGGATCCAACTTTATCTAGTGTAATTATAAGAAACAGTGTACACAATAGAAAGGGGATCTAGCTTTTAAACAACTGTTTTGGATTATATAGCACGGTGGCCTGTGGGGGAGACAAAAGGCAGAAATAATGCTGCAAGTGCAGTTTTCAGGGGCATAATTCCAACAAGGATTACAAAGATAATTACATCTGAAATTTGGTTTTATTTTTGCCTTTTGTTCTACTGTTAAAGGCACAGGGGATGTTTGCCAGGAAAGATGGAGATGCCAACCATTATCCATATTACTCATGCTTCAAAATGTTTACAGAAAGTGGCCACTGGGAGAAAAGAAAATCTGCAAACATTACCGGTGGGAGGGAAAGCAGAAACGAAGAACCCGCCGGTACAAACTGTCTCCTGGAAGTGGATTTCAGCAGCCCAAGGGAGAAGGTGAGGCTTGCAGTTTAAGCAGACATGTTCCTGCTTTTCTAAGAGGGCTGTGAACTATCCACCTAGTTCAGGGGTAGGCAACCTTGGCTCTTTTATGACTCGTGGACTTCAACTCCCAGAATTCCTGAGCCAGCATGGCTCAGCTTGGAAACCTCTCCCTTTCCCCTCAGCATGGCTGGCTCAGGAATTCTGACAGTTGAAGTCCACGAGTCATAAAAGAGCCAAGGTTCCCTACCCCCGACCTAGTTGGTGAAAGTTGGAAATGTAATTTTTGGGAGGATGATTTTAAAGCCAGCCTTTGATCCAACGATCTTAAGGGCATCCACAGTTGGGGAAGGGAATTCTTGCCTTTCAGGCTGCTGCTAATTTAACCAATCCGCAGATTTAACCAATCAGATATTTGTTGGAGAAGCCAGGAGAAAAAGAATCTTGTCAGTGAGATTGGTGCACATTGAAGAGTGGAAGCTAGTGGGTTAAAATGTGAGTTTACTATCTTTAGAGCAAAGATTCCTAGTTTATTCCAAAAAATAGCAAGTAACACATGAGCAAACTACCAAATAAACACCCAAAATATCTGATGGGTTGCAGCCTTAGCCAAACCCAGTTTAGCCCAATGTTTAACCCAGAAACATTCCAGCCTATCAGGAGAGAAGGACCTAAATCAAGTAAAATCATACTGGCTAGATTAGGTCAATGTAGCCTTACAATGAAACCAGCTTGCTGTTGTGATTAAGGCATCATGCTAGAAACCCGGAGACCGTGAGTTCTAGTCCTATCTGAGGTACAAAGCCAGCTGGGTGACCTTGGGCCAGCCACTCTCTCTTAAGTCCGAGAAAGTGGACAATGGTAAGCCTGTTCTGAAAAACCTTGCCAGGAAAACTGCTGGGACTTGTCCAGGCAGCCTATGAGAATCAGACAAAATTGAACGGAAGGGGGGAAAAAGACTTGCAAATAAAGTAGAATTAGTTCATCTGGTTGAGTTTCCTGTCTGGTCTCCCTGGTAAGGCTGACATCAATCTTGTGAATCTGAAAATACAATTCTCCACTGTCTCCTTTACGTCCTGAGAAATTAGGGGTAGATCCCTTCAGAGCCTCTTGCACCCCCCCACTTATCCATCTGCGGGCTATGCTGACTCTTAATGTGACTGGTCCCTAGGCAGCATCTCAGGGCCCACACTCCCAAGGTCTTTCCCGTATACCATTACAGTTGGATGGCAACATTGGTTCTTTGTCTTAGGCAGGAATTCTTTTTTTTTGTTGGTTCCCTAGATTTAAAGCTAGGTTTCTTTAGAGGGACAAACTCTTTAGCAGATTAAATCTGCTTCCAAAGCAGTTCTGTTGTGTCCCCCCCCCCCCAGCACGCATGCGAGTCTACTCCGTCAGAGGATCGTGCTGAGTGTATTTTCTTCATCCACCTCCTTCTCCTCATGTTGGAATGAGCTGCTGGGAACCGGCAGGGATTTGAGGTATTCCAAGTGACGCCGGGATTCGGCTTGGTTGCGCCGGATATAATAGATGACGTAAGCGATAACGACAGCAAACCAGACAAACATCGTGAGCAGCATTGCGAAATCAGTGTTCCTCTGCTGAGTGACACAGAAATTGACGCCAGTACTGACCAGATGGGCCAAAGTCTTCCCAACATACTCCTTCCAGGTTGCGGTGGTGCACACGATGTCCTCCGCCTTCCCCGGTCCTAAGGAAAGAGCCTTCATCAGCTCCTGCAGGGAGCAATCACAATGCCAGGGATTGTTGTAGAGTTCCAGCTTTACCCAGGTCAGCATGATGAAGGGAGCAGCGTCTATTTTTCGTAGCTTGTTCCCTGAAAGGTCCAGGAGCCTCAGTGCATTCCCTAAGCCATGGAAGGCTCCTGGAGAAATGCTCTCGATTAGATTGTCTGCAAGGTGAAGTTCATGGAGGAGTTTCAGGCCATGGAAGGCCCCAGTGGATATGTGGACAATCCAGTTAGAGTCTAGGTACAATACTTGAGTGTCGTGAGGAATGTCAAAAGGGATAACCATCAGATTTCTCCAGCTGCACCATACCACACCATTTCCTGGTGGGCAGTCACACCTTCGAGGACATGACTGATGGCCATGCAAGCCATGGATCAGGAACAAGAAGACAGACAACACCGACATCTCTGCTGAGTTCTTCACAAACAACAACGGGATCCTGGTTTGCACTTGAGAAGCAAAGGGATGGGATAGAAAGTAAATGAGGGTGATAAAGGTCCTTTCAGTATATTTAATGGGTTTATTTTGATAGTGGCTGGGATCATATGACCTTAAGCCATAAAGCTTCATTAATAAATGGGCACATACTATTTTTGTCTGTTATGAGTTATATTTAACCAATGCTATTTAACCTAGCATTTCCTCTCCATCAGGAGTAGCTCCTGTTTTGGCCGGGTGCAAATTGTTATAGCTTACCAAAATTATTTTTCTTAAACCAAAAATAATCAATGTTTTGGAGATGGAAGATAAGAAACCCCCAAATTTGATGTGAGGGCTATAAAATGGTGACATAGATATATACTAATTAATTAATCTCTTGGTTTATCCTGTATGAATACAAGCAGGTTGGAAATTTTTCATACATTTTTCAGCAAAGAGGTAGACAAAATGTAGGTCTGATTTTAGTGGAATCTTGGTGATTCCTATTAATATCTACCCAAAAGTAAGCCTCATTTGTTCCAAAGTGTTCATTTCCAGGTAAGTGAATGAGATTATCAATCAAAAGAAATATTTTTCAAAATTCTCTTTCCTTTTTTTTTTATAACTTGGGTATATTGGTTGAGGTACTTGCTTTAGAGATCTCCAGCTATTCCCCCCCCCCTCAAATTCAGCAGTGTAAAAAGAAAGATGCATATTTGGCATTGGCTATGTTGGTTTTGTATATAATCATAATTTAAACCTGAATTGCCAGTGAAAGTTATAACTCAGTGATTAGAGGAGAGGAAGTCAGATGAGAGCATAAAAGACAGGACTTATAAAAAATTAATAACAATCGCAGCTGAAATATCAGATTAGTAATGAATGCAGGTAAGAAAGATTAAAAATGGAAGTCTTAGACTCTAATTAGGAAACTGGTTATTTGTCCTGGTCAATTTGCTTCTGATGTTGATTATTTTCTGTCAGATTACAAAAAGAAGCCCATAAATTTACAGTGCAACATTTACTGGTACCTTTTGATGTTTCTTTCCTAGCCATGCTTACAGTATATGCTTGCCAGATTCCAGTACCTGCTCCTGTGCCTTTAATAGCACTATGGGCTACATATCACTTTCTCCCTGCCATGAAACGCTTCCCTTCTGAGCTGTTACACTCAAAATTTGCACACCCAAATTTGATAAGTCCCTTGTCTCTTGGTCTTCCCTTTGCTTATTTAAAAAATCACAATACCTATTAAGCGAATACCAATGCTTTGCTTTGCCTTTGCTTGGAACAGATATCACTGATGCATTTCTAGCTCCGAGTGATTATATGATCAATCTACACCCAACAGAGAAATGCGATAGTGTGATTTGGTTAGCCAAAATTGATCAGACCGACGCCACAGCTATTGCTCAGCGATGTTTGTCTTTCAGCTATTTTACTGAAATAAATGAAGGTTGAAGCAGCACAGTAGTTGGAAAACCTTGGAGGACAGTAAATTGAAGAGATTTCATTTAGATTTCCATAACATTCCTTGAATGAGGCAGAACCAAATAAAACTTTTCTTAAGAGACATCATTTAGGTGTCAGGTATATCACCTCTGGCTAACTCCTATGTCCAATGAGTTGGTGAGAAACCTTGAAGAGGGAGGTCCCCCCCCCCGCCCCCCACCTTCCAAATCTACAGTATGTGTTGTGCTTTTAAGCTATGCTTGTGTCCTGTTCACCCAATTTTGACACTGTTAGATGTGCACAACTAGTAATGGACAAGAAGTTTAGGAATATAGCATGTGCATGCACAATCGTGGCCATTTATATGACCAGCAACAGGAAGATGCTGGTTAAACTCAAACACCTAATCCAGGACCATACAATATTACAACTGTCTGGAATTCATCTGGCCTCCATGTTTCTAACTACTAGGGTGTGTAAACATTAGTGTGGGGCTTTTGTTGCTTTATTATCTGTCCACTGTAACATTCCTCCCAACTTTCACCCCCTGTAAATTTTAATTCTGATGAATCGTGAAGAAAAAGCAGCATTGGCTAATCCAGTTCTTGAGAGGATGCAGAAGAGATCCATCTGCTGCTTGTCTGCATCAAGCCTAGATTAAAGGCTCTTGGGTGAAGTAGCCCAAATGATTAGTCGATACTTCCGTCACCTAAACCACCATGCTGCACTAACTTGCATGAACCAGGTGCTTGGCTCAGTCTTTCTGTCCCCCAACTAATGGAGCTTGAAGACAAAGGCGTCTCCCAGACTTACCTGCAGCTTCTGCTTGGCTTCGAGGGATGCAGGAACTACACAGATCAACTTCTCCCAGAGTGTCCTCTCTCTTATCTACTGTAGTTCCCTGCCTGCTGTCCATCAGCTAAAGAGCTTGAGACACATGACTTTGTGAGAGGAGAGAGAGAGAGAGTGCCCCTACTAGACCGCAGGAGGTGTGGCAGGGAGAACTGTCCGTTTGTGTTTGTTATACATGAACATAAAAGCTGGCAAGCAGTGGCCTCCTCCCATCTCTCCCCAGAATTGGACATCATAACTTTTAGGTTTTATTTTTAAAAAAAAAGGATTATTGGCAGCCCACGTCACGTTTTGTAGGAAGAGCCAGCATTTTCTGCTGTTTTTTTTTTTTAGGTAGATTTCTTTTGGTAGGCTTCCTTTGCTGAATAAATTAGGTTCAACCTGTTTTTACAGAGAGCCAGTTTGATATAGTGGTTAAGGCACAAGGCTGAACACCAGGAGACTCTTGAGTTCTGGTCCTGTGCTAGCTATCAAAAACCATTTCTGAAAAACCTTCCCAAGAAAACTGCAGGGTCCTGTCCAGGCAGATGCCAGTCCACACTGAGTCAAAGGCACCAAAATAAATAAAATCTGTTTTAGTGTTTAGAAACTCTTCTTTTTGTTAAAGCAAAGTTAAAGCGAAAAAAGTTAAAGGAAAAATTTTTGGGACAAAAATGCATACTTGGTTAGAAAAAATGTTAGGGAAAATGTTAGACTTTAAACCTGAACTTTTTTTAAATTAGGTATAATTCCAGAAAAAATTGATAAACTAAGCGTATATTTAACATTACATGTATTAACAGCAGCGAGGACTGTATTTGCTCAGCACTGGAAAAATGAAGAAACCACTGGATAAAAAGATAATTAAAAAAAACACTGGACTGTGCTGAAATGGATAGACTTACATTGAGGATCAAAGAAAAAAGAGGACACAGAATATTTTCAAACATGGAACTTATTTTATCAATGGCTGGAAAAGCAGGATAGAGAGTAAGAACTGAACTTGTATGACTAAGCAAAACAAATCAACACATATAAAACATGTTCATTAAGCACTAATGAATTATAATAACAGAAAATTAATAAAATATTATAAAAAAAACCTACTTTTTTTGTCCACATCCCACTTTGTTAAGTTAGGAGAACATGCCAGCCATTAGGCTGGTGTGATGGATGAGGCCCTTTTAGAAGGACTGTCAGCAGAAATGCCATTTCCATCCAGGAAAGAGGAAAGATATTTTAATGGTACTCAAATCTATACATCTTCCACAAACAATTTAGCACTCACTGCTTGTCGCATGAACATTTTTAATTACAGTACTTTTTAAATTTGTTTTTTTGAAACAAACAAAAATAAAAAAGATGGCTGCTTATGTTGGTCATTTGAATTCTTTTCTGTATTACCTGAAATCTATTTCAAGTTTAGAATTTTATAAAATAAGTGCCCAAGAACAAGCACATGGAGAATGTTAGAGATCACCTGGCAAAGAATAGTAAATGGGGTTCCTTCCCCCACTCCAGTAACTACCTCGATTTAAAATGATTTAAGATAATTCTGATGTAGCAAATGCCTTTTAAAACCAGCCTTGGTGCAGCTTAACCATCTCATCAAACGGGCTGTCTGTAAACCATTATTTTTCTGTTCCAAAATATTTGAAAGCAAATCCCATTTAAAATGCCACCTGCTTATGAAAATTCCTGATAGCCCAGAAATAAGGTAGGATGAAATCTAAAAGGAAACTTGGTGCCAATGAATCCAAAGTAAATGATTGAAACCAAAGGTCCAGAGTGGCTGTCTTCTCCAGTCTGGCACTTGGCAGATGTATGGAAAACTACAACCCCCATAATTCCTAGCTACATTGCTCTAGAGCAGAGCGTACCAAAATCATGGTCCACTATCACGCCTTCTGTGGCCTCCTGAAATGCCTAAGTGGGCATGGCCTAATTTTTTGCTTTTGTTTTGAGGGAAGGATTTCAAATGACAAAAGGTAGGCCTTAAACTTAAAGGCCTAAAAGGCATCCATTTCAGCTCTTAAAAGCCCCATGTCTCTCCCAAATTATGACTTTGTATTCCACCTTGCTCACTTTGGGGACATGACCCCTAAGTATGTTTATAAAGTCAGTGCAGCCCTCCAGTTAATGGATGGCGAACATCCTCTTCCAAACAAACTCAAAATGTGCTTGTCATAGAAAAAGCTGGCCCATACAAATGTGATTCAGCTAATTTGCCTCCATTTCTACAAAGGGAAGATGGAAAATCCTGGATGGAAATGTTAAGGAATTTTGTTATTGGTATTGTTCTCGTAATTTCAGCATCGTTTCTTGTTGGGGGCTATAATCTTCAAGCCTCGAAAAAGTTGCTGATTCTTGATACAAATCACCCCTACTAAAATCTACAGAAAGAAATGACTGTGGAAAGCACCAAATGAAAAAATGCAACATAATCGATGCAATTTTTCCAATGTATTTCAGAACCTTATTTTATTCATAAAACATACACATGAAGCCACATAGTCCACATTCTTCATATAGCCTTTTCAATTTAATCTGAATAAGCCACATGCCCAACCTCTCTTCATTCCCCCCCCACACACACACACACACTCTGTCAGTTTTTTCTTTGGGTGCATTTTCCTTCAAACTCAAGACGTCCGCCCACCCAGATCCAAAGTCCCCCTCCCCCACTACAAGGAAATCCCAGGACAGCAGATCAACTCTTATCTTGACCACCCCTGAAGATGATTTCAACGGAGCACCTTGAAGATTTCCCTCTAATGCAACATTTTCTCTCCAACAATTGCTAAATCAAATCTCCAAAAAATGAGTGGTTTTGATTGGCTGGTTTTGATTTCGTTTCAAAAGCAAAAGCTTACGGCAACCCTACAAAATAAGCAACTTCCCAGGAATACAAATGGGTGGCATCTGATCCCTCAGTTGGCTTCCACCTGTTGAGCCAACGTCTTTCGAGCCATTTCCAGTGCACCTTCCTTAGTCCTGTTTCCTCCAATGAAGCCACTGGAATGTACAAAGATACAGTCTGGGATCCCGCTGACCTTGCAGAGTTCTTCTTCACGTAAACCCCTCCATTCCTCTGACAATGACAATCTGTGGGGGCGGGGGGAAGCAAAATCAGAAGGTAAGCAGGGTGTCAACGATGCTAACATCGGATGTTCTTGCTTTGACAACATATGGAGATGCAGTCATTTTCCTTTATGTTTTACTCTTAAGAGTTAGAATTAGATGATACTGGGGGGGGGGGGAGGAGGAATGTGCATGGGAGTTTAGTTAGACATAACAATACTGTATAAGGGTGAGAACCAAGGTTTTTTGAAATGAGAGATGATAAGAATTGGCGGGTTGAAGAACTGGAGGGAAAGCCGGCATTTCAAACTAATTGGAGAATGTGATTTATGACAGTTAATTAGAGGAGGGAATTGTTCTTTGATACTATGTGCTCAGGGGAGGGGAATCCAGATTTTGGCTTGGCCTATGTACCTGCCGATGCTATGCTACTCGAATAAAGATTCTTTAAGGAAAACAATGCCTCAAAGTTCTTTGAAGAGTTTCATCTGTCGGAACCATGACACAGAGAGATACACATGGAATGCCCGGATAACCTTGAGGAAAGGGAAGAGGAGATGCTGCCCAGAAACCCATCAGGCACGAGAGGCAGGAGCCCGCAATTGTTCTGGCAGTCAAAGAAAGATACTTAGGAAGGACCTGGCAAGTGGGAAATCTGTGCTCTTTAGACCTGCAAGGTTCTGTTAATGTTGCCTTACAATAAAGCAGGTGTAACTCATCTACTCATGTTTCCTAGCTGGTTTACCTGGGAAGCTGACAAACCCTGAGGGATGGTCCACAATGGGTTCCTTCAAATTTTTTGGAGTTCACTTTCCAGAGAACCAGCCTGCCTAACTGAAAGCAAGGGACTGTTGGGCACCTAAAGATCTTGAGGAAAAGGCTACAGAGAATATGGGATGAGGCCTCTGCGAAGATACAATGGGGTGTCAAGAAATCTTTATCTTGGAAACACTTAACATACATTTATTTTATTCAATATCCAGAACAAGTCATTATTATTCCTATTTTTGGGGGGGCGTGTATACCTTCCACTCAGTTTTAACAGATTTTACCCTTAATTCTGAATAATTGGATTTAATTTAGTTTAAGCAGAGGGAGGCAATAACCTAAGATCTGAAGCTCCCCAAGAGTGTGGAATTATACTTGCTGCTACTGTACTACATTTCTCTAAAAGGAAGATGCTGAACTTCAAGATGATACCCATGGTTTGTTAATGGGAAGAACAGATAAAAATGGACGTGTACCATCTGCTACATACTCAATGAACCTGAGGCAACTTTTCTATGGTATTGGGGAAAAAATATTAATCTTTCTTTCAAGGTAAGTCAAAAGATGTTGAGGAGCCCCGCTCACCGGTTCTGAAAGGTTCGCAACCCTACAGGAACACATTGTACCCGCCACTGGCCACTCAGATCTGTATATAAGACGAATTTCAGTGGCTTCTTCACATCCATCGTTTGTTCCAGCTGTAAAAGATGCTCTTTCCATGGACAGCCTCCTTGTGCCAGGACCAGAATTTCACCACTAGGATCCACCTGCCATAGAAAGAGAGGCACACCATTCAGAAGTACTAGTTTTACCAGCCCAATGATTGAGAGTACAAAGTGCTATTAATACGACTAGAGGCATTTATTGCTACATTAGTGCAAGTCATAAGGTGTCTTATTGTAGATTCTAGTCCAAAAGTGAATTTAGCATAATCAGACTAACATTTCATTTCAGTTCATTTCCCCCAAGATTCTAGTCCTCATAATGACATACAGGGAATCATGGAGATGCATACTGTGTTCTAATTGGTTCTAGAACTGGAATGGGAAGAAGCAGAAAGTGGCTGTCATGCAACTCTGAATGTATCACCTCTATCCTTCCAACTGTGAAGATACCGCAACACTTGTGCATCACCAGAAAGCTTCTTTTCCAGCTTTGGAAAAATGAATGCTTAGCCCCCCCCCAAAAAAAAAGGTATCTGACAGGTGTGTTTGTAAAGTTGTCTCCCTCTTAGGAATTTGTGAACATCAGCGGTACCTCAAAGCGCTGTTGAATGGCATCCTCCACGAGGCTGCGTGCAGGGAGCCAACTGCGGTAGTAGTACTCAAGCCGGTCTAAGAATTCATGGCCCACCAGCACCATGGCCTTCTGGAATCCAGCCTGGAAAAGAAGGGTGGATTTGGCAATTACATTCTCAATCCAAGGGCATTTTTAATCATTGCCCCGAGTTGGTTATAGGTTGGGAAAAACTGCCATGCAAGTCCCAGTCCTGGAAGCTCCAGAACTGGCACAAGGATCTTCTTTGCTGTGACCCTCCATGGGTAGACCACTGCCCCACAAAGAAATGAAAAAAGATTTAAGACCAGCTTTGGGGGGGGGGGAGAGATAGCAATATAAGCACCAGGCTCTCTCTCTTCTTTTTTTTAAATATGCTTTCACCACAGGAAGAGAGCTGGGTTAGTCTACACCAGCCAAAGACAAGCAGGAGCCTGGTAGCACTTTTTCAGCCTAACAAGTTTTATTAAAAGGCATATGCTTTGTGAAATCAACCATCATTCATGAGAGTTTATGTTTTTCAATATAAATTTGTTAGTCTGAAAAAGTGCTATCAGGCTCCTCCTGATGTTGCTTTGTGCTGCTTTGATTTTTATTTTTTTAGATCCACAACAACTTTCCTTTGTATCTGATTTTATTGTTATCCAAGCTGGCTCAAGGTTTGCCAAGCAAATCTCTGCCTTCTGAATCCTACCTCTGTGTCTTGGTCCTTGTCGTTCCAGCGAGGATTCAGGTGCCCCACCCTGGAGCTCACATTGGTGGTCATGGCATAGCGGGGCTCCTCATCCCACTGGGAGATGCCATTGTCAATTGCATCTATCTCCTCTACAAAGTTCTCATACAACTAAAAGGGAGGAATATGGGAATGAGAATAGGGTCAGTTCAGTGAAAAGACCCCGAGGAATAATTTTGGGAGCATGCAAATAAAAAAAGACCATCATCAGCACTCTTTACATTCTCCCTGTAAATTATATATTGACTCCACTAACAAAAGTTGCTTTGAGCGTGCCTGGCTGAGGAATTCTGGGAATTGAAGTCCACAAGTCATAAAAGGGCCATGTTTGAAGACCCCTGCTTTAAGTAAAGTAAGTAAAACTTGATGGCTTTACAGGGCCTTCAGATACTGCTGAACTACAATTCCCACAATACTTCCCCACTGGACAAGCTGTCCACATCTAGAAGTTACTAAGTTGGAGAAAGCTGCTTCGGCTGCTGAAAAGGTCTCAATTATTTCTCTTACTCATGCAGACATTTTCTTTCACATATCCCCATCCCAAATAAGGATCTAGATACCTTGTCATAAAGCAAACACACAACAGGATCTTCCTCTTTTAGGCCCAACTTCTTGGCTAAAATCTGGGAGCCAAAGTGGACGTACACCAGCCCTGCACTGCTCAGCTTGGTCTGCCACGGTTTATCAGGTTTCAGGCTGTGCATTGACTCGTTAAATGACCTGTGGGAACAAGGCGGGGTCAGAAGAGACTGGGAAGGCAGCAACACAGACAAAATCACACCCCCTTGAAAAAGAGCTCGGCTTTCCAAATTTCTCTTCTTCATAGACTCACTGGTAGAACTGACATCTAAAAATATAATTCAAAGCTCTACCTACAACAAGGAAGCCTTGCCCAGAATGTGCATTCCACTTTCTTAATGCTTTCCCTCCTTTCCCTTCTGTCATTTTTTTAGATTGTAATGCCAAAAGCAAGGACTACATGAACAGTATTATACCTGAGTCGAAAGACGCTTTGAAAAGCACTTTAAATTGTTGTTTAAAATACTAAAAATAAAGATGAATAATGGAAGGGCATCTGGAACAAGTTCTTTACCTCAGTAAGATAAAGGATGAAAGAAAAAACAGGTTACATGTAATTTTTCACTTCTTCAAACAAAAAAAAAAAGTTCTCCTAAGGACACTCCTCAATGGCCACAGCTGGCTAGCAATGGTGGAAACTAATCCAAGATATCTGGAGGCTGTTAAATCTGGGGTGATTATCTTTCAAACTCCTCTTGACTTCCTCACCTACTGGATGGTGAGATGTAATGACCATGTCAAGGTGGCAGCATAGAGAGGAAAAATTTAAGGAATTCCTTGGTACCTCTGGTGATGATCATAGCGATGCTTCTGAGGATCATATTCACCCCCAACATCCACCACAACATCACATGAGGACAGCAGCTGGGGATCCCGAGTCCGGATAATCTCTGCATCCTAAAGCCACAACAGTGTGACAACAACACAAGCGGTGAAATAAATGCATTACTATCAATCTGTAGTTTCTTACCATATTCCATTCTAGCTTCTGCAACAAGTAAGAGGACAGTTTTTATTTAACTCCAGGTTCCTTTTAGTTAGAAAGTTTTTCCTTCACCAGGTAGTACATGATGAAGAATTCTCCGCAATGCCGGAGAGGTTGCAGGTTCGAGTGCTGACAAAAAAATATTATAAATTAAGATCTATTTTTCCTGTTTTATGCTTTAGAAATTCCAGAAGGAGCAGGCTGGGATTAAAGTGTTTTGTTATCTTGTTAAACTGAGGAGACATAAAGGTTACTGGAATATGCAGAACCCATTATTAGATGAGATCGCCCAAAAGTCCCAGTAATACTTTCCCTCAGATTATCTTTCATTGTGGGTATGAAAGATACTGAAATATTATGTACATGTTGAGGCACGTGTTACACCCTCTCAGACTCTAACATAAAAATTGATATTAGAGAAAGAAATCAGCAACAGTAAAAACTTGCCTTTTTAAAAATCATACCAGCTTCTGTTTCTTATAACTATAAAAGCAGTGTTGAAAACATGTGGATATTTAATGAAATCTCAGAAATCTAGGGCAACTGGGTCATAGTTGTAACTACAGATACAGGACTAAGAGTAGAGTAAAAATGCCAATGATTTATAATGTAGCAAGTCTGCAAACATTTGCAGCTGAATTTGCAGCTTCTGAAAAGTAATGTGTTTTCTGTTTGTAACTCCCAAGAGGCAGGGATTCCACTCATACCAGGATCCAGGAGGAGGGAGAGTAACTTTAACCCATGGCTGTCCAATCTTGGCAACTTGTGTGGACTTTAACTCCCAGAATTCCCCAGCCAGCCATGCTGAAGTTGAAGTCCACAAGATCTAACTACTTTTACACCTACAGCCATGCAATTACTGAAAATAACCGGAAAGATGCTATGTGTGTACGTGAAGCCTCTCCAAAAGACAAGAAAGCCAGCAAGTTGTGCTTGCCTGATGGGATCTGAAAAAGCACAATCTCTGCACCCCCCTCCCAAAGGAAAAGAAAAGATTTAATTTAATCTCACATCATGTCAGAGGAAGATGGCGCATGCCCTCAGTATGTTTGGACTACAATTCCCACAATGCTTATTGGCCACGCCGGCTGATTCCCCCATCGGAGTCCAAAAATGCATGCAAAGTATCGGCTCCCCTCAAGCCCTAAATGCCGACGGGGCACCCAACACATCGGGGAGGACGCAGAAAAGAGAGGCTGTTCTGGAGAGGTAATCCGATTGCACCGGCTTGCTGGGGCTGCTTTGTACCTATGCAGCGGGACTGCCTACCTGGTAAGAGGGAAGCAGCCTCAAGAGGAAGCACGCGAGCGCCTCGTCGCAGTGAAAGGTGCCCCCGTGGGTGCCGATGCGGGTCGGGCGCGCGCGCTTGGGGCCCGGCATGAGGCTCCGAGTCACACGAGGAGCCCAAGCGAAGAGACGGAGCATGCGCATAACAATAGTTGTCCGGCCCCCGGAGCCTGATTTCCGCCGCCAGAGTGACTGCGGCTCTTCTACCGTATTCCTGTGTGTTGGGGCGCGTGGTTTTTCTTCTCCACCAAACACTTTCCTCGTGAGACGATATATCCTTTCATGGGAAAGAAGAAATCCTGCTGACGTTCCGTATAAAAAGTTGCGCAATCCCTACAGGCCTCCGGCAATCTCTTCTAATTTCTTGTAAACGAAAATGAGACTATTTAGGACCCAATTTGCGATTTCGCGCGTTAAGCCGGACTGGGTACGCACCTACGGTAGGAGGGAGCAGGGCGGCAAAAGTCGTTTCTTGGGTGAAAAACTGCGGCATAAAAGTACACAATATATAAGTTGTTCCTTTAAAAAAAAAAAAACTACTTTTCAAGAGAAAAGTCTGTATAACGTATTGTTGGAGATAGACAGCCCAATTTATTTCATAGGGATGTTTTGAGGGAGTACTCTCCTGGTTGCCCTGAGCAAGTGAATAAAAAATTAAAAAAATGTTTTTAAAAAGTCATCGAAGCCAGTGAAAATATTTAAAAAGTGAATGAGTCTTTAACGCCCCCACATCCCTCATTTGATGCCCCTTTTGGGAGAGCCCCTTGCACCCCAGACCAGGGGTAGACAATCTTGGCTCTTTTATGACTCGTGGACTTCAACTCCCAGAATTCCTGAGCCAGCTGTGCTGGCTCAGGAATTCTGGGAATTGAAGTCCACGAGTCATAAAAGAGCCAAGGTTGCCTACCCCTGCCCCAGACCATTAGCTTTCAAGGAGCAGAACCATTGCAGTCAAGGTGTGATTGATAAGGTTAAGCCTATCAATAGGGTGAACATTAATGCATATTAATATATTTAATAATGGTATTTAAATTAGATCATACTTCCTCTGCATATTTTCCTTATGAGTGATGTTCCCCAACACAGTAATAATCTAAACAAAAGGGGGCTCAGAATTGTATAACCAAATTGTTATTTTTACAAAACCATCATCCAAAGAACCTTGGTTCCCAGTGCTTAATAATGCTTCTCAAGTGCTTATTGTGAACTGGCTAGCTGAGTTTCTGTGCTAAATGCTTTCACTTGTTACCACTTTTAGCCAAGGTTATGAATGAGGGTGAAGGTTCATTCTCCGAGCTTGTGGGTTGGTTTCCCAATGTTTTGTTACCAGGCTAGGTAACATCTTCAGCAGAGTTTAGGGGGATCCTTGCAAGGTTATGAATTCCACCTGCTGGACTGCTTTGGGCGGAATTTCTAATATTGCTTAGAGGAAAATACGTGCATATTGGGATTTATAGCTAACCTGCACAAGTTTACCCACACCAAGCTAAAAGGGTCACAGTGAGCATTGGCCAGCATTCGAGGAGGAGGAGGAGGAGGAGATGTCTGAAGGAGTTGGGCATATTCAAGCCTTTGACTGTCATCAATTCACTATCCATGAGGCATTGTAAATTCTGTAGGCAGCAAGACAAGGAATCCTTGAAAAACTGGAACAGCCGAAAGACGAATTTAAGCTGCCTCTGGCAAAAGATGAAGTAAACGCAGTATCTTGTGGAAATATTCTTTAAAAATTATTAGTGGAGCACCTTCATGGTATGGGCAGCAGGATGTGAGGATAAAGCCATCGATGCTTCACACAGCTCTCCAAATTACTTCCTACAGTGTTTCATGAAGGGAGTGAAGTGGCAGCGAGAGGCATGGAGTCTCGACATCTAGTTCTGGAGAGCTGGGCCCATTAACTTCAAGGTGCCATCTTATGCCTCATGCTAGTTAACATTTAGAATCAGTTTATTCTGCACCATTAAATCTTTAAAGCAACTGCATCAGTAGTTACGCACATATTTATTTTAGGAAGTTTTTATGGTCCCAACTGATATAATTTTCAGTCCTCCAATCCTTAGATTTTCCTCTTCGAGAGACAGGCTGATATCAGTGTTAACCGGGAATAAATCCCAGGGCACTTAAATGATATGTTTCTGAGGAAACGTATCAATCACTCAAAAGGTTTTCTCCATTTTTTCTTAATAAGATAACCCAAGTATCACATTTAAAACTGCAAAACAGTATTCAATCATTCTTTATTATTAAAGGTCTGGAATAGTATATTTAAATATTAGATCTTTGTTAGAAAAAAAGCCAAAAGATGTACAGAGGAATAAAAAGATAGCAAGTTTGCATCATTCATCATCATCACCACCACCACCTTCATCACTGTAATTAAAATATATATTTATCTCTTTAAATCATTATATTGATTTTTATAAAGTGCATGACAATTTATAACATAAGGCAACAAAATGGAGAGGTTTTGTGTTTCTCATCTAGTAAGCTACCCTTCTCTTCTCTAACTGTACAGGTTTGGCTTTTACATGCAGAGGTGGGAAAAGAGGCCTGATGTCTTTCAGAACAGAGCAGCTTTGATTCAAATGTCATTGTTATTAAAGCCTCCAAAACGAATTCACATGAAATATTTTCAGCCTACACTAAATAGCCTGTCTCATCATAGTAACTTGACTGGCTTGTAACGGGCACGATGTTCAAACATGGCTGTATTCAGTTGAGCGCACCGAATTTGAGAGGCTGATTAGTTCCACTCCTCTCCTAGGCAGAAAAGCTTTAACTATTCTTCTCTTCCTCCTCCTCCCCTCCCCTCCCCTCCTCGGCATGGAGATTATTTCCTGATATGGGATGGATCCCAAATCTTATACCCATGACTGCAACACCTGTAGGATCTTGTTATTGACCTAACCATGAAAAAAATGACAGAAATGTCTAAGATACAGACACAAACACCCCCTTATAGCGAATTAGCATGCTTATGTTCTAGCAGCATTTGAAATGGCAGACAAATTAGCAATGTGCATATTGTGCATTCCATTTTGAGTACCTGAATTTTCTTCTAAAAGTCTCTTTCGATACTTGATACCACCAACGAGCTTACATTTGCCCTAACTCCCTTCTGTGACTCTACTAGGTATTTGCTGAGGTGAGTTTGACTTTTAAAAGTGTTCTTGACTCAAGCATATGGTGGAAACACGAACTCATCCTATCTTTAAAATTGTTTATCAGCTTAGATGCTGAGATGGAGTACAAATATTGATTAAAAAGCTCATTCAAATGATCAAAGCTAAGAAGGGTTCATTGAAGTGATGATGCATTTCTGCAGTTGAAGGAGCAAGGTTTTAAAATGGAGATGGCTATATCTAAAATGGTTAGCTTGGATAATGAGAAATCCAATGTATTTTTGGGTTGCAAAGGTTCAAGCTTTCTGGATTGCAAAGGTTCTAGCTTTAATGTGTGTCCCTGCAAAAGGAGCTAGCTGAAGGAGGGGCAGCTACAGGCGTATGCTCACACACATCCAACCACAGGGACTTGTTGCATGTGGGTGGGCTGCCTTTGTGCCAACTCTCAGAGAAGTACAGAAGGAAGTTAAGGCTTTGATGGAATCTTCCAATCCCAGTAATTTAGGCTAATTTCAGAGTAAAACAATCTAATCATTCTAGAAAAAGATAAATTGCTTTGCAGCAAACTCAAGGCACTTTCACAAGAATTACAGCCTAGTCTATTACCCTACTGACACCTAGTGAGCAAAGGGCAGATTTCAATCCAAATGGGAAATGTCTAGCTCTATCTTCTTATATCATCTGTAAAATCTAACCAGCACAATCTTTTTTTTTTTTAAATGCTTATCTAATCTGTTCCTACCTGTGCAAAATAGTTATTTTACCTGATATATTAAAATATGTAGCGATGTATAGAGTGCAAACTGCTGTTATCACCAAGAATTAAAACCAAACAGAACTACACAATGATGAATGTTCCATATGTCTTTAAAGTAAGCAATATATTCTACTACCTAAGTTTCAGCAGGAGAACATCCATCTATAATCATGTTTTCTCTTTCAAACTGACAGTTAACTCATCTTTTAATGGTGGAGTCTTAATAAATCTCTCACCCAAATGTTTGTAGACTCCTTCGTCAAAAGAGAAATTGGTCCACATCTTATTTCATATTATTTGGGACCAATGCAACAAAAAGCTACCTAAACCACACATACTCTTGGCAAAGTCATTACTGATGACAAGATCTTTTCCTTGTCAAAAAATGGCTCATATGTACTTAACTTTTCTAGAAATCAAGTAGCCCAGAGGTTGTCAAACTTAGAGTAAACATTTTACCAGTATAAAAAATAAATTAGTTTCAGTCTCCTGAGGATGACTAAGAACTGACTCAAACATTATACCCCCCAAATGGAAACAACTGAAAATTGCTTATTCTCTATCAGATAATTAAGCTGTTTTGTACGCAATTTAATCTGATCATGGGAATCCTTTCTACAATCCATTAAGAAGTGATACTATACCATTTTTCTGAACAAACCAAGCATTCTTGGATAGACTAAAAGTCAGTATTATACTTCTGGATTATTCCTCATCAACTCTTAGTAATTAGTAGTGTCAGACACTGTTTAAGGCTGAAAGCGGCAAACGTGGTCAATGGTTTTTAATAGTGCAGAGATACTGGCAGGAAACTGGTTTTTAAGAACGTGTCTGTATTCCCCACCTAGGAGCCCATGATTAGAACCAAAGTCTTTCAGTTTCTATTATAGATTATTAAGGGCTAAAAAAGTGCTGCCGTATTTCTATGCATTTGACAAATTGCATTAAAAAAAAAAAAACCAAACCCGAGATGGTTATTTATTCTAACAAATCTTTTTTCATTTGGCTAATAAATAGATTTTTTTTTGCTGCCATTGAAGCATCTTATTTATTAACTAAATTTATTTATTAAATTTATATGCTGCCCCTCTCGCTGTTGACCTGTTGATATTTGGCAGGAAATTATAAGAAGTGCATTATATTCAATAAATACGAGCACTTTGATACCTCTGCGTATTACAGTTGTACAGGACTGAAAGCTTTTACTATCCTATAGAAAAGAGAATATTACCCAGCTTCCATTTTTCATTCCACTCATTCTCTGTGGGTGCTCTTGCACAACTGGTACCTTTCTAAGGCCAAGCTACAGAGGTTTCAACTGCTGGCTTGAAAAGCAATATTTCCTTTCATGACTGCAAAGCAGCAACAGAGAAACCATTTGGTTTTGGAGGGCAGGTGGAATAAGATGAATCAGTTACTCCTCAGCAAGAGACTGGAGACGTATATCACGAGATTGGCTCTTCAGGTAGCGTGGGGGGGGAGGGGAGAGAAGAAATCAATTTCTCACTGACAGAATATACACAACCTCACGTGGGGTAAAAAAAAACCTTTCAGTCTGTAGCCAGTGGAAAGCTGGGCTGACAGCCCCCCCCCCGACTCTTGATTTCCATGTGCTTTTTCCCCCTCAGTGGCGACTCAGGAGATTTCATTGCCAAAGACTTCAAGGACCAGCGGAGTGAGCTGCATGCTATGTTCGGGCAGGAAGGAGAGGCAGCGATATTGCTTGGAATGCTCCTCATTCAGGCTCCTCAAGTCTGTGAGCTTTTGGATCATCTTGGGATAGAGCAAGCGGTTGCCTGGAGGAGGGTGTCGGCAAAGAATATAGGTCTGCAGGATTTGTGAAAGACGGTCCTGGATGGACTCCACCAGAGCTGTGTCCTGAACACCAGGGCGGTCTAGGAGACAAAACACATCACACGTTTTTTAATGTGATCGAGGTAGGCAGGAGCACCAATGACATTTCACCCCCTCTCCTAATGGCATTTTTGTACGTTCCCTTAATTCCTCCCCTCCGACCCTAGGGTCACACAAGTTGAACTCCTTCAAAATCACTTAAAAATAAATAATTCCGGGTTTGCCCTTGTATCCACATATCCATTCTATGTCATGTGTCAAAATCAGAAAAGCATAAAAAAAAAAAGATTCAGTTATTGGAAAACCTTAAGACAAGGTATCAATGTGGCAGAGGTTAAACACGTTTTTTTTTTTAAAAAGAAAATAAAGTGGCAATGAAAACAGCAATTTGTTGGAAGAGAGGCAGAATTTTTCTTTCAATATTTCAACTACGAGACAGCTTGAACCTTTTAAAGATGTTTTTGCATTAAAAATAAAACGGAAGTTTTGCATAAATCACAGACCAGATCTATAAAGCTCATGTGGCTTGTGTAATCACAAACTGTTGTCATCTTGTTATCTCTATCTCTCTGCTACTTGTTGTTATGCTCAGAAAGAAAGACACAACTTTTTTTGGATAGAAGAATGTACTACTGTTGTGATTTTGCTCAATCGCTGGGATTTTCTACCAAAAGATCTCAAAGGGGATGCTGTTGAGATTACCTGAAGTTAATGACTGTTTTCTTGTGTCTGCTTGAAAGAAAACATCCACTTAATGGTTAAGGCGTTGCTTTAATTTCCTTAGCATTTTGGGTCAAGCAGAAATAGGCTTCCGTCAGAAATAGTTAACTCTTGTAACAGGTATGTATGCTGATCAGATATTAATCATAAAAACAAGCAAACTCAGAATGCAGTGCAGGTAAGGATGTTTTCAAACAAAGGAATTCTTTTGCAATTGCTCTGCATGGTATTCTACAGGTAGTTAATTTGTAACTTTCCCCCATTATTCTGGCCTTTTTTTCTGACCGCCTTCAATCCATTAAAGAGGACTGATGCCCATAGAGGAGAGTGGCACATGCTATCATTCTAAAAGTATTGCCAAGGGTGTTCCAGATGACAGCACAACCCTGGCATTCATACAAGGGGGAATTGTCTCTCTGTTGGTGACCTGTAATTTCGAGACAGGCCTGTGCCTGCTATTCTCCTAACACATCGTAAATCCTCCAGGCCAGTTTTCCCCATCTCTTCAATTGTAACCAGCAAATGCAAACAGATGCAAGAGGGACTAGAGCACAACAAACAGGACAAAACTTTCTTAAATAGCATATTTCCTCACTAATAAATTATAGCATCTTGTAAGCACACACACACACACACACACACACCCCACTACCCGTCCGCTATCCCAGGTAGGGCAGGGACAGTCAAAGGGACAGATGTGACCGCTCGCCATAAAATGTCTGTTGTAACATCATCCAACAAATATAGTTTCCGACAAATAAGTAGCTTCCTTCAGCATCATAATGAGTTTAATGTTTAATTCCCACATTGACACACAGCAAATATATTTAACACCTTTCTCTATTTAGCAAGCCAATTAGTCTCCTCTGCTTAAAATTCTCCACTAATAGTGCAAATAAGCTCACAAATCAAGTTTTCAGCAAATATTTTGTCCTTTTTTTTTTGGACCAATCGGCATTCTATATCCCTGAATCGTAATTTCAGAACCATTTGGCCATTAAATTGTCAACCAACACACTTCTGGAAAGCGGCACCTTGGATTTCCTCACTCTAGATTTCATTGGTCGGAAAGATGCTTGACACAAATTGAATGGCAAACATTCCTAACAATCCACATTGTGTAGGGAGTGAATTGAATTGCCAGAGTTTCGAAAAGTTTCTTTGTCAATGAATTCCTGCTCAATGTATTAAGCAATTCTGCAGACTCCCAGGCTTGGTCTCCAAAAGAGGCTGTGCATCTAACTTCTTTTTATATGATGCTTGCGGAGTGGTATTTTAACAGGTCTTCAGAGATATTTGTTAATACAGGAAAACTTCCTATAATCTTTGTCATTTGCCATCCTTAAGCCTACTTCATCCTTTCACTCTTATTCCGCCCTGCTTATCACAAGTAGGTCACCACAGCCTTTTCTTAAGTCACTCCAATTTAATATTTTTTTACTCATCCTGTGGCAGGTTGCTAGAAGAGTTAATCAGATTCTATTCAGAGACATCAGCTGAATCCCCAGACTGTATATTCAATTTAGTTGAAGTCTGTCTGGGCAAGGATGTAATCTGTCAGGGGGGGAAATGCACTCTTCCCTTTCTTATCTGGCAGCCATGTCATTCTATTTAAGATTCAATCAATTCCATCTCGACACCATAGGTTTAGCCTCTCAATCTATTCACCTGATGAAAAACAATGTTCAATTATAATCTGATTACTTTCATAAACATGCAGATTATTTGGAACCTTAAGAGTTACCTGGGCCCTTTTCATCTGATCTCTGATGAAATCACCCAACTGTTGCCATAAAAAGTGACCTGGTACTTTTTGCGTGGTTGTGCACTTGAGGGCTGCATTGACTCACTTTAGAGAAGCATTAACCACACTTTTCACTTTACTTCAGGTAGGCTTTAAGCAATTGCTCATATAATGTCTACCATAGCACGTACTGTCAGAAGTCACTGCCTAGGCAAGGGATTTCCTGATACTCACAGTCCTTGTCAGCTCACTCTGTTTAGTCATCTCTGCTTTAGGGAGAGAGAGAGAGGGAGAGAATTCCATGCTTGGCTGGTATTTAGAGAGTATTCTGATGTCAGAGCTCCTCACCTATTTAATCTGGGGAAAGTCTCCCACTGGCACAATGCCAGAAGGTCATAGGTTTTTCATTCCACAGCTGCTTCAATGCCATGCAAAAGAGCTACATTTATCCTGGATCTCTCTCTCTCTCTCTCTTTTTTCATCCTCTGACTTATATGTCAGGCTATTTGGAATCTGCCTCAAACAAAAGTAATTCTTCCAAGGAAGATTTGCTCAGTTTTTTTAAAACAAGATGTATTGACAAGACGGGATAGTGATATAATAATTTCAGCAAATAAACTATTCCCAGTTTAGAACCATTTCCTGCAAACTGATGAAGAGGTAATGCTTTTCACTGCTGTGAAATAGGTTGAAGGTGGCTCACTCCAAACATAGCCTGCCTCACAGGTAGAAAAGGGGCACAAGGTGAGGTGGGAGGCAGCTATCAGTAACCATGAATTCCATCAGTAACGAGTGTCACAGAGGGATGGGTGTGAATGGCTGTGGCTAGCAACACTCTGTAGTAATCTATGGAGTAGGCAAAAGGGCGTAGATAAAATCACCCCCTACAAATAATAAAATAAAAAGTATAGTCACCTAAAACTTCAACAAAAGCAGCAGAAATCTGTACTGCGCTTTGATGACAGAACTAGCAATGTACAGATGGTACAGCCTGCTCTCTTTTTTCATTAAAATTAAATTTCTGTTCACCACTGATCTAGTGGAGAAAAGGTTAGTCCTGTTTTTAAACACAGGCCTAGCATTCCTCCAAAATACTGGTTAATGTGTTTAAAAATAGGCCTAGTATTGTTTCAGAAGAGCTCTAAACCTGACAATATAGGAGGCTACATTAGACCTAAGAAGCATTTTGGAAAATGGTCATAAACATTATCTAGGCAGATGTTATCAGTGAAAGCCAGATTTCTAGTTTTTCCTGCAAGTTAAGTGGCCCCAGATGGCAATGCTTAGTGACCAGAATAGAGGGGGCACATCTGGAACAGCTGGACCAACAGGAGCTGGGCAAATCCTACCCTAACCATGTCAGGTACATCACCAATGAAGTGTGCTAGATAGTGTCCACAGCAAAATATGTGGGGAGAAAAGAGAAAACACTAGTTTAAGACCAGAATAGCTAAACGTAACTCTAAATTGTTTCAATTGTGGGCTGGGGATGAGACAAAGGAAACATCATGAAGATATGGCACATAAAAATGTTATTGGTACATATTCATGCAGTAGTTAGGTTGGAGATGAACACTTCTGCTTGGAAACAGCAAGTATTGATATAAACTATAAACTCAGAATAATATCCTGATGCTTGAATGTATCTGAAAACAATCAGAACAGTCTAATCTAGCCAAGGCCTATTATAAAGCAGATTCAAAAGGACTGGGATGGATTGGTCATCTAGAATTACTCCAAGACAGATCAAATTCCTTGAAAATCATCTCTTCACTTTACACTGTGGAAGGGATTGCAAAGATTAATGTTCTATAGATGGTCATTTGTTCAGTAGCTTATTTCTTACAACCGAGGGACATCCAGCACATTCATTTGGTCAAAAAGATGCTTATAGGTTTTTTAATATATATATATATATATATATATATATATATATGGTGGCGTACACACTGTGTGTTATTTCGTACCGAGACTTTAATACAGGGACATGTAAATATGATAACGTAGTTTACTGATAATATTTTAAGACAGCTGAAATGCAGCCTGTGACACTGAGGTTTTCCTCACCAGGAGAAAGGATGCAGATGGCCATGAGGAGCACGTGTTCTTCTTCATGCAGGTTCAGTTTCTTCAGACCAATTTGAAATTTAATGAGGGGCTCCAGTAAGTCTAGGCTGTGGCCAGCTGAAACAGAAACAAAGCAACTTTTCAGAGGCAAGGCACTAGATTACTAATTACCAGCTAGCTTAAAACAGGGGAAGAAACAAATGTAAGCATAAATCCTGGCCCTGGATTTTCCTTCCAATGCACCCAATCCTAAGTGCGTCATCCATTTGAGTCGTCATCCCTAACCTGAGCGGAATGCCCAAAGGAACCCAGCCACCAGAATAACAACATCCATGTTTCATTAAAACTGGGCCTTTGGCAAACTTAACTCGTACCGGATTCGCCCTTGAGGTGGTGCAATCGTGCAGTTTATGTGATTACTTTTTCAACTTCCTGTTCCTTCCCATCTTAGTCAGATGGTTGCCATCAAAACTGAATTCTCAAGTTTGCACACTTCACGAAACATCCGCCAGCTCAGCAATCTGGGCCCGTCGGACAATCCACCTCCTCATCCCGATTTAATTTTCATGGTGATAAAACAACATTTCCACTGGAAGAACGTGGAGAAACGTTTCCATGTGTAGCAGAGTGAACTTTATTTTATCTGGTCCACGGCCTTTCCTTCCTCTTAAGTTTGCTAGCCTTCCTTTTTTCCCCCTACTGGGTACCACCAGAGTCTCTGCGGTGCAGCAAAAAAAGGAGGAGGAGGAGTCTGGAAGCATCTCTCTTAACTGACACATGCTAATTAAAAGGCATCAACTTTTGTGAGCTACAGCTCATGCCATCAATTGTCTTTCTTCCCGATTTTTGGGTTTGGGCAAATAAGAAATCCCTTTTCCTCTCTGAACTTCAAACCCAATACACAAGGTTTCAGCCACCTCACCTGGGCCTCTTTTCACCTAGTCCAGACAGGTACTTTCCTGCTTGGCTGCAGCTAAGGAGGGTCACCAGCAGTGGCAAAGCTGGGAACTCTTGCCTTGCCCTGGGGCTCCTCAGCTTTCCCCTCCCCTCTTCCTTTTGTTGAGGGAAACACTACAAGCTTCCTTTGCGGCAGCTGTGTGGAGACCAGGACAAATTCCCTGGGAATACTGCATTTTGCACACACACACACCCCGTTGGCAAACTACAGGGAGCTCTTGTGACCGGTGTTTCGGGGCCTCCCGAAACACTTCCAAGGAAATTTGGGAGCTATTTCTAAGGGCATGCAATGTAAGAACGGTGATGGTGTAAGAAGGGCTTGTCAGTCACACCTGCTGCAATCACATGGTACTGCACAAAACCCTATGCCACACAGGGCAGATGGCAAATCAGGATTAACTGCCAAGGAGTAGGTCAGTATATTTTTCATTATTCATTATGCTGTAAATAGGCTGTAAATTGTTAAACAAATGGTAAACACAATTCTCATTCTCAGATACACCACTGTCATTAATTCATCCTAATATTACCAGCTGTAAAGTAATTCATAAAATACTGTGTGCCACTGTGATCTGCTTCAGCCTTATGTAAGTTTGGGACACATTTTCTATACATCTTAAGAGGTAAAGGAAAACAGAGCTCCATGAGGTGACTGCTCCAGGGCTATCTTCTGCTTTACCCTACAAGCCATACCTTGAGTGACATCGTTGATTTGGTATTTGAAGTCACTGCTGCCGCAAGTCCAGGACATATCCTCCAGGGAAAATGACTGATTGGAACGGAGCATTATCACTTCAATGGCACTGGATTTCAGGAGAGCAATCTGGTCCTCCGCTGTTAGACTTCTGTACTTGAAAAAGGGAGAATATGCAACTCAGATTTCAAGCGATCCATCATCATAACATTCTCCAAGATCAGAATTAGAAATGATTATCCTTTATTGCCCACCAAGTTACTACTTCTCTTAGTGTAAACTGATTTTACAGAACAGCTTGGAAGGCCACCCCCAGTCACAAGCTCAGTGAACCAATGACAAATTCTAAGTTGGTTGCAGACATTTTTGCTTACGGCTCCCTGTAGCCTCAAGTGGTAGCATATCTATATGAATGAGGGGCCCACAGGTCAGATGTTTCTGACAGAACTTTAATGTGTCACTTAACTTGAATATTTTAGCAACACAGTTCACACACTGAATTAAAAGCCAGTCACAACTGGGCTGTGCAATGGTGTGGACTTGATTAAAGAAAGTTTCTTTGGAGCGTGCAAGAGTGATGAGTGTTTGCTGGAATCCTGATACAAAACCTTGTGAGGCCGCAAAACAAAATGAATCACAAAAACCTCTAAAATAAACCCACTTAGGTTCTAGGCAGGACTTTTGCAGCAGGTAGAGCTCTGCAAAGCAGATTCAACTTTCTTGCCAACTGTGTTACTCATTCACAAAACGGCAAACCAAACCTCTGGCCCCAGAGTGGTTCTCTGCAGGCATGTATGCGCATACACACACACACGACACTCTTCCCCGTCTCTTTGCTCTTATTGAAGATGCCTTAAATCAGAGATGCCTTGTTCGAGGTCTCTACCAGCACTAAGGTGGCATGCTAGCCCTGGCCTCTACAGCAACAGGTTGAGAGAGAAGCCTCCTGTCACCTCTCAAGGAAACAGCTCTTAATGGACTGCAAGGCTTACAAAAGACAGAGCTGTTCTGAAGGCAGTAGGACTTCAGTTCGACTGAGGGATGATAGTATTTATTTATATGGCTTGTGTCAAGATTTTATTTGGTTTTTACGGTGACCCGTTTTATCTTGCTGTTCCTTTTGATGTGCCTTTGCAGATTTCTGAAGTCTTCTTGAGAGATCTGTGGTGTTGTGCATTGATATATATATTTATTTAAGCATGACAAATCAGACACAGATACACACCTCTAAGGAAAAAAGGAGACAAGGGTTTTGAAGCTACTTTTTAAATTTCCCTACCTGAACCCTGGAATCATTTTAGCAAATCCAATAACTTTCTGGATGCTGTAGCTGACAAGATCAGCAAGGTGAGGCAACATGGTGAGGTGGGAGAAGTCAATGGACATGGATGCGCTGTCGTCGTTCAACTCCAGGTTGGAAAGCATCATTGGCTCTGGTGAACAGGGAGAGGAAGACACAGATTAGACCCTTATATGTCAGACCAGCAGGCAAGGCACCACTCATTACAGCATGACAGCTTAAATGTTTTAGAATTTACACAGCATTAGTTGGGCCATTTACAATTCTTCTTCTTCTTGTGCCATATCCGTTATCGGACGTCGGCGATCCTGTTGGCGATCCTGTTTTTATCAGCAGCCGCACGAAAAAGTGCTGCTGAGTTTTGTCCAAACCAGTCCCTTAGATTTTGAAGCCATGATGTTCTTCTTCTGCCTGGACCTCGTTTGCCTTCAATCTTTCCCTGGAGGATTAAATGGAGTATGCCGTATTTTTCTGGGTGTCGCATCACATGTCCGAAATATTCTAACTTTCGTTTTTTAATTGTTTTGATGATTTCCCTTGGCTTTCCCAGGCGGCTTAAAACCTCCTCATTTCTGATCTTGTCCACCCAGCTTATACGTAACAGCCGCATTTACAATTACTGTTTATTATTTTCCGCTGTGTGTTGATTTGCACTGAGAGAGTCATGATGTGAAGGTGATATTGAGGAGCCATTGCAGTGGCCAGGACTCTGCTGTCCCTAGGCTGACTGGAGGCCACTGCTGGTAGTTCTCCAAGAGGCACAAGCAAAACCAAAGAATCCAAAAGGAGTAATTTCGTTGAGTGAGATCAAAATGTTAAGGCTGTAGGTTTCCTCAGAGTCCAAATCTTGGATCCTTTTGACGTGATTAAAAACACGCTCCAGTTGTTCACTTTAATCTACTGCTCTGTTCTTTCCTAACCACACTTAACAGCGGTTATTTTAGACAATACTCATTGCAGTGTAGCATAACACATTACACAAATGCATTACTAAAAGCGCAAAAACAAGCTCAAAGCCTGAACACAGAATCAAGGCATGTCCACATTGGGAGAGTTCTGGTGCTGTTCCTGCAGTGGTGCTCATGCCATTGTCCCCAATGTTCAAGCCAAGCTCACTTTTTTCTGCATCATCTTCCTAAATGTTCAAAATTATCTATTTATCTCCAGTGTTTACATCACATGCCAATCCTGACGGACTTTGGGTGGGTAACATTGAGATAAAACATTCTGTGCCAAACTCCCCAATACAATAAAGACACACCAGGTGCCTAGGAAGGGCCAAAAGTACATTCAAAGACAATGTTCGTTCTAAGATTTTAGCAGTGTCAACTTCCTAGGGTTGCGATGGATGAGTCTTGTTTTTTTCTACTGGCAGAAATCCCCACCAATCTTCGCTTCCCAGCTCCCAATGCCTCTTTCTCTCATTCAGGCATTGTAATGTGCCATATAGCCTTCACACAAGACTGTGGTGCTCTTCCAACCCGACCGGCTGCTTTCTTTTTCCCTCCTGCACTGTAAGCAAAAACAGCACAACATGGAAAATGCTCCTGACTGACTCTCAGTTGCCACACTTGTTTATTGTTCAGGTAGAAGGAGGACAGGCTAGATCTCCATTCATGCAAAAGCTGTGACTGGTCCAATTACAGGCTTTGCAGGAACAGCTCTGAAGGTTATGCAGATGGAACGCTGGCCACGTTGAAGTGTCCTCACAAGGCATTTTGGTATGAAGCCAGAGGCAGCATTTATCACGGGCCCCTTTGTTATAGAACACTTTCTGAGTTTCCCTACACTTTCTTTTATTTTTCCACAACACCAGTAAAAAATCGGAGTGGTTACACAGGGCAGTTTGGCATTAAGAACTCTCTGAATAGGAATACTCTAAATTTCATAGGACTAGGTTAGGTCTTCTGAGGGGGAGAGAGATTAATAACAGATTAATAAATTGCCCTTAAGCGCTTGCCAAACAAGACGCAGGCTGCTTAGCTGCAAGTTAAGATTTGTTGTAAACGTTTCACAAAAAAACTTCCATCGGTATAAAAAAGGCAACTGTAGAATTTGCCATTTAAAAGAAGCGTAGTTGTTAGAATTCTTGCAGTTTACCATGAATATAAATCTAACAAAATGAAATTCAATGGTGAAAAAAGTAAGGTTCTACATTTAGGCAAGAAAAACCAAATGTACAGGTATAGTATAGGGGGTACCTTGCTCAATAGCAGTAACTGTGAGAGGGACCTCGGAGTCTTAGTGGACAATCACTTAAATATAAGCCAGCAGTGTGCTGCAGCTGCCAAAAAAGCCAACACAATGCTAGGCTGCATTAACAGAGGGATAGAATCAAGATCACGTGAAGTGTTAATACCACTTTACAATGCCTTGGTAAGGCCACACTTGGAATACTGCATCCAGTTTTGGTCACCACGATGTAAAAAAGATGTTGAGACTCTAGAAAGAGTGCAGAGAAGAGCAACAAAGATGATTAGGGGACTGGAGGCTAAAGCATATCAGGAAACGTTTGCTGGAATTGGGTATGTCTAGTTTAATGAAAAGAAGGACTAGGGGTGACATGATAGCAGTATTCCAATATCTCAGGGGTTGCACAAAGAAGAGGGAGTCAAGCTATTCTCCAAGGCACCTGAGGGCAGGATAAGAAGTAATGGATGGAAACTAGTCAAGGAAAGAAGCAACCTGGAACTGAGGAGAAACTTCCTGACAGTTAGAACAATTAACCAGTGGAACAACCTGCCTCCAGAAGTGGTGAATGCTCCAACACTGGAAGTTTTTAAGAAGAGACTGGACAGCCATTTGTCCAAAATGGTATAGGGTTTCCTGCCTGAGCAGGGGGTTGGACTCGATGACCTCCAAGGTCCCTTCCAACTTTATTATTATTATTATTATTAAATATGATTAGCACTCTGCATGTTACCTGAAGAGAAGCTGGAAGTATCTGAAGAGTCATCTGAGAAGGAAAAACCTGGTGTCATGTTAGAAGAAGATGTACTTGTATGTTCTTGGTCTGAATTTTGTCTTACAGGAGGCTGAAATAGAAATGGAAAGGGTAACATTTGATAGGAGCCTACTGCTTGCTTCATACCTTCATCCTGATTCTAGTTACTAGAAAGTTAGTTCATTAACGGTGCCCTGAGGCTTTTACCCACTCTACCTCCGTTTATCCAGTCTACTGAATGTTTTCCAATGCCAGGGATCCATTCCTTAGAACAACCACCGAAGAGAAGACTCATCTGCTCTGATATCCTATGATTTTAGATTTTTTTAATCTCTCCTTTATTTTTATAAATAACTCAAGGCAGACAACATACCTAATACTCCTTCCTTCTCCTATGTTGCCCTAACATTTTTGATTACTTAATTATTTAAGAAAGCAGGATATTCTGAACCAAATAGTCCCTGCAACTGCTATGTCATTTGCATAATAACCTTGAAAAAAATGTATGTTCAGCCTCTTGGTTGAAGGTAAAATGCATTTGGCTGTATCTATTCAATCTTCAGGTTGAGAAAGCAGAAGGTATTAAGAGGCTAATCATCCTATATTGGAAATACTGGTTTTGCTCAGAAAATATAAACTAGTAAGAGAGAAGTAAGAGGGAGTCTGTTGGGAAATGTCACAAAAACAAGAGTAACTAACCCCAGGTTTTCAAAACTATGAGTCATCCGCAGCCAGTTCTCTTTCTTCTACTTCTTCCATCTATCTCAGCTGTTCTCCTGATGCCTCATGTGCATCACTCAACCTCAAAGCTGTTCTGCTCTTGTGACAGGGCAGGAAACACTTGTGGTTGCTACAGCCACAAGTACCTTCTTCTTCCTCTTCCCCCCTCCCCCAGAACTGATAAACCCCATTGTTCAAAGATTTGTGTGTGGCTGAGAAAGGCAGGTTGGACAGGTAGAACAATGGGGTCCATCAAGAGAGGTCTGCCACTTGGTTATTCACTCTGCTTAAGGGGACATCCCCTTGTTTTGTTCTCTCAAGTACATTTTTAATGACAGGTTGTGATGAAGCCATATGGGGCAGCGCACATAATACAGCTATCACCAACTGAAATACACTAGTCGCAAATACACTTAGTAATTTCTCCAAGCAGTATAGTGGTAAATCCAACTGTGGTCTATTTACAGATGTATTTCATGCTAACTTAAGTGTGAAAATAATTTTCAATTGGAGTAGTTCTAAATCTGGTGACTTGGCTAGAGGGATTCGATCTGGGACACAGATCCAAATTAAAAAACACACTGAACGGTTCTTTCCTAACAAAAACATAGAAAACCGATGGCAGGAAAAGACCTAGTGGTCCATCAAGGCTGTCCTTTGTGGTTTGTTTGTATTTATTTATAATCAACTGTAGATTTGTTGAATGATTTGAATCTGCAAGTAATGTTACTTTTGTTAAGTGGGCAGTGGGGCAAGAGTTTGAATCACTAATTCAGAAGTTACAAAGTCGAAAAATATCCATTTGTTCACCAGCAGATGTCCTACTACTCACAACAATAGTAAAGTACTGCAAAAAAGAAAAAAAAAGGGGGGGGGGAAACAAAAAAGCGAGCAGAACTTACCCGGAATTGAGTGAAATCTGAATAAGTAGGATCGTAAGTTTTGCGATGGGCTTCAAGAAGAGTTTCAATGACTCGTTGTTGTTCCTCCAGCAATTTGGGCTTTAGGCTTTCCTTAAGAGCTTCCTCCTCCTTCCTCTTTATTATCATCTCTCTTTTCCTCTGAACCTCTTCATCGGTCAGTATAACTGTAAAGGCAGAATAGTAAGCACATTAGAGTGCAGGTAAGAGTAAACTGCTAGGCTTAACTGAAGAATGAGAGAAGACGACAGCACGTGTTTCCCAAGGGTTATTGTTTATTGGGACCAGAGGGATTTAACAGCCAACAAATGTTTGAAGAAAGAGGAACACTTGACATGGCCAAGGCACTCCAGCTGGATTGCAGTCCAGCTGTTGGTCTTCAAAAACTTTAATTTTAAAGTTGCCTTTTAAAGAACCCTCTGGCTCCACAGTGACTTTCTTCAATCAAGAAGAACACGAAGCCAGATGTACACATTACTCATACACATTAATAATTCTTACTGCTGTTAAAAAAAGACACAGCCAACGCTTTTTCTTTTCATGGTTGTGCACCACAGTCATTTCGGGGACCGGGGGAACAGTACAACTCAACCATCATCAAAAACAACTTGCAGGCTATTTGGAATGCTGCCTATATGCACTTTGTGACATCAATCCTCCCCACGCTATCTGTGCAACATGTCAATACAGGAAAGGGTTGCTTTTGTGGACTTTCCCTACTTACAATTAATCATGGCACAAACAGCCTCCGGTAATATGCTCGCATGACATTCCCTACATTTAGTCCCCAGAGACAAGCTTATATTGCTCAATGTTTTCTTTCTTATTTTGGGACCATCCAAGGGAAGCCTCAAGGTATGTAGAGTCTCTTAGACCTTGGAGGGAACTTAGGTGAGGGGCTGTTATTGGGAATAGAGGCAATAGAGACTGGCAGTGAAGGCAAGAAATATCATCCTGGTGTGCAGTTTTCTGTGTCAACTGAAAGAACTGTGATGAGCAGAGCAATTTAGCAGTGGGTAAAAGCCTTCATTGCCTGCATATCTTGCTGAAAATCCAGAAATTACAGGCTGCGGGCAACTGAATATTTTGACAGGTTTTCAGCTCATTCTGGCAATGCCGTAGTAGACACACTGCTGGCAGAAACATTATCACTTTTATATAAGGTCACTGATGTATTGCACTGACAAGCTTCCAGGCCTGTGTGTTTGGCAAATAGAGACAAAAGCCAACTTCAGGAAATGAAAGACAGAAACCAGATTCCTCTAAATACAATTAACATAGGTAGAGAAACATGTTATCAGGTGTGAAGAATCAGAACCACACATTAAATTCCAGTTAAGCTGAATTAGTGCTCATGCCTATACACAAGGATCTGGTCAACTAATGGTCAGCCCCAAACTGGTGCTAGATAAGAGTTAATGGAATTCAAGGGTCTTGGAGCATTTGTGGACATCTAAGGATTCTAGGCTGAGTCCTCTCTTAAGTATATCTCCAGGCTCTGTCTACTTTTCTCTTACACATGTACTCCAATAGCATCCAACACTTTTACATTCCTTTTTTTTACAAAATTTCACAATTAAATCCCCAACATTGATTGATTCATTTATCAGTATTCATAACCCTCCCCAGTTCCAAAGACTCTGGGCAGCATACATCAAACAAAGCAAAATCATCACCATTATCATCCCAAATAGTCATCAAAAACAAAAGATAACAGGAAAAAAAACAAAAAAAAAAGCAAGGATAAAATCCAAAATAAATCCAAGATGGGCCACAACAGTCAGTTGAGACTGCAGTAAAATAGCTTTTAGAGAAATCTAGCAAGGTAAGACTTTAATGCATCAGGCTTCGGGATAATCTATTTTTCCATCCATCATCAGAATAGCACATGGACATTACTGTATCTTGTATACTAAATGATAGTGATGAGTTAGATTTCAAAGATGGATGGGGGAAAAATACAACATGGTAGCTTCATATGGGAAAGCTTAGCTGTGGAACGTTGGAAATTGGGGTGGGTGCGTTCTATTTCAACTTACCTATTGATAGCTTTGAGCAATTTCAATACCTGGATATTTTTATTTTTTTTAAAAAGACCCATGACACATAATGAGAAAGATTACAAAGCATCCTGAATGCTAAGAGCAGTATAAAGGTCACCCTGCAATTTAGGATGTATAGGCAGAGCTGAGCAAGCACAAGGCTGTAATACAAATCAGTCCCTTTTTATGCAATAGCTGCAAGCCTTATTTTGGCATTTAGAATGAGGTGTTGAGAAAGATCTCTACTATTCTGTGGAACAGGAGTCTGACTGCAACTTTACTCTTCCTATGAGGATCCTAATCCTGGAAGAATTCTTGCAACCAAGTCTCTAGTTTGCTTCTTTTAAGTATAAGGCATGCTATAAAGAATAGTTCTCATACATTTTGGTCTCAGGATCCTTTAGATTCTTAAAAAGGATTGATAACCCCAAAGAGCTTTGGTTTACGTGGGTTATATCTATCAATATGTACTATATTAGAAATAGAAACCAAGAGGTTTTAAAATATTTACTTATTTAATTTTGTAGACCCTCTGAAAAAATTCTGGGGGGAAACTTTGAGCCACTGCTATAAAGAATGGTGCAGTGTGGCAAATGACCAGGTATTATTTGTTTACTTGCTTAATTAACCTTTTATGGAGCCCCAATCCCAAATTTCTCAATGGCATAAAGGCCCAAGCAAACAATAAATAAATCCCAACATCTTGAGCTTTCATGGTTATACTGTCCAGTATCAGGGGGCAGTTTGATGGGATGTGAATTAGAGGGGGCAATTACTCTTGGGTTCTTTTTTGGTTGGCCCCTGTGGGAAAAGAACCTTTGGTTTGATCTAACTGAGCCCACGTGACATCCTTATTTCAGAACCTACCGCTATTGCTTCAGATTCATTTCAAAACGACAGCGGTATAGTTTAAACTAGCCTGAGCTTTTCCTTAGAACCTCTGTAACTGGATGTTTGAAATGTGGAAACGGAGGTGGTTAGTTGAAGGAGGCCCTTAAGATTCAGTCTGCGGAGGTCACCAGGCTACTCTTTATCCTGTCTGGTCTTCTCTCCTTCCCTGCTGTCCTCCAGAGTCAGCGCAGGCCCATAAAACAGCAGGATAGAGAAATTGCTGTGTTGGCGCTCTTGTGTAAAACCTATTTCAACGCCATCCTTCTCACATCTTATCTTCTCTTTTCCAGTTTATGGCACCATCAAAAGAAGTCCAGTAAGTTCTGGACCAGAGATCCACACTTCTTGTACTCTTAGGGTGGTAATGTGTATATAAGAGAAAGAGCACTGGGTGAAAGGGCATTAGTCTGGCTCCTTGATTTAGAATTTATTTCAGATCACAGGGAGCTAAAAGATCAACCCACTCTCTAGTCACCAGGCTGTGTACCAAGAAGCTTCTTAAGAGACGTTTTCTCTGAAACAGACAATATTATTTACAGGAAACTTGCACAATACTGTCGTGTGCATCCAACATTTCTAAAGGAAGTGAATGTGAAGCGTTAGGTGCCTGAGAAATCAACGCCACATCCGGATGGCTATTCCCTACTGTCACAATTTCTTCCCCTTAAACTAAAATGTTTTTCTGTACACCTACCTGTCAGATAGTCAAATCATTTTGGTCTTTTTTCTTTCTTTTTTTTTAAAATGGAATTGAAAACGTAAAAAAGAAAAAAGGAAAATCCACCCACTACGTATAAAGCCCTTCTTAACATTCCTTTGCCTTCTATGAAATACCTATTTTCTCTATAAGGTAAATTGTAGAACAAGCGCAGCAAGAAGTTTGAGTTTAAACAAATACAATCAGATCATGTGGAAGTGCTATATAAAGGGGGGGGGGGGAAGACAGCAAATGTTTACTTTTTCTGATTCACACTGATCCTATTTACTTATCTTTTTATTGCATTTCTATGTGCCCTTTGCAGAGGATATTGTCAAAAACAACATCGATTTGCCTTCTAGTCAATGAGGAGAAAATATTATTCTGGACACCTACACCCTCCCCACTCTCTTACCCGCATTTTGTTGGCATGGAGTTAGTTGCAAGGGGAGGCTGGTTTGGGATACTATGAATAAAATGCATCAGGTAGCCTCCACAGCTTTCTCTTCCTCTTAGCAGCAGTTCTGTGCTAAGCAGCAAATCCTGGGAAAGCAACGTTCCTGCAAGCCTTATGAACTACAGCATCCCAGCAAAAACTGGAGGAGTAGCAAGAGCACAACATTTCTTCTGCAGATGTTTTGGTGTCATGGAGTAGGGAAATGGCGCACACACAGTCCCCACCCTGGGAAAAACAGATAGAGCAGTGGTGGTGAACCTATGGCACGGGTGCCAGAGGCGGCACTCGGAGCCCTCTCTGTGGGCACATGTGCCATTGCCCCAGCCTCGCCTCCCCCCACGACCCCCTCTTCACCAGCAGCCCCCCTGGAGGAGAGTCGCCCCCGAGCGTGGCCCATGCGGAGCAGTGCAGCCAAGGACATGGCAGCCAGGCAGCGTAGACAAGACTCTGCCTCACGCCGCATCGCGCACAGTTGATGCTGCGGGGCGCGGGCAGAGGGCGTGGCCGCCATGGCGCTGCTGGGCGATCTGCAGCGGGGCCTGGAGGCAGTGAGTGGCCCTGCGGGCAGGCGGGGTGGGGGCGGAGAGGGGGCGGGGCAGGGGGTGGAGCGGGGCAGGGCCAGTTTTTGGGCACTCGGTCTCTAAAAGGTTCGCCATCACTGAGATAGAGGCTGGCCGACACAGGTCAGCTCCCTAGTTGTGGCTTAATTGTAATTTTAAGAAACGTTTCACTTTGATCAGTGCTTGCTTCACACCCAATATTTCTGGACTGATAGGAGGGATGGTTAAGAAATTACTACCTGAAAGTGCTCCTCATGACTGAAACCCTCAAAAGAGTTGAGTAAGTTTTGCAGCAAAGAAGAAAACTATTTTTAGCCCCCATCGTGAAAGGAGTACGCTCGGAACGGTAACAAATGGGGAGAGTACGCAGAATTCAGGATTATTTTATACAATCTTTGACACTGGAAGAGAATGCAAGTTTATTATAATGACTGAAATAGTAGTTTATCTTGGAACCAACTGATGGCTGTCATTTTAAATATGAGCTAAAGCCAGTTGTCTCATGAATATTTATATATCCTGAAATCTGACCTGCTATTTCCCAAACCAAACCAAACTAAACCAAACCAGGCTTAGACAGATAATGAGTGATTACATTTACAAGGATATTCACCATGCCAAAAATCACTTGGCTTCACTGGTCTCATCCTATTTTTTTTTTTTAATGATCATATGCATTGTCTATTAATAGTTTTTCTGATTTAGATTCACATCTAATTTAAAGAGTGGGGGGGAACCCTCTAATAAAAGGTCAATAACAGATTGATGTGTTACGATTGAACGAACCGTGGTGGCGCAGTGCTTAGAATGCAGTACTGCAGCTAACACACTGCTCACTCCGGGAGTTCGATCCTGACCAGCTCAAGGTTGACTCAGCCTTCCATCCTTCTGAGGTCGGTAAAATGAGAAGCCAGATTGTTGGGGGGGGGGGCAACATGCTACCATTGTAAACTGCTTAGAGAGGACTGTAAAGCACTATGAAGCGATATATAAGTCTAAGTGCTATTGGTATTGCTACATGGTCTACCAAAACCACACTGTCAGAGGATGACCAAGAGTTATACAGTATATATTGCATGCTACTCACTGGTAAATATTATTTCCAATCCATTTATCTGCCCATTTTGCTTATGGAAATAACATTTCTTTGAAAGCCTGTATCTGGAATCTTAGGGCCTTTTCCCATTGTTGAGCAGGAGCGTGGAGTAGAGATACTTGAGTTGGCTGAGAACTACAGTGGCATAGAATTTGTCATCTCAGTTGTCCAGCTCTGTCCTGTCAGTATTTCTTCTGTCCCCCAAAAATGCAACTCACTTGACTTCCCTCCAAGGTAATGGGCAAAAAAAAGCCTAATAGATTTTTAGTTACCTTGAGGCTTCCAATGGATGGTGTCAGAATAAAGAGAAAAAAACCCAACAATAGTTAATGGACAATGTCATGGCAATGTGGCAGAAAAATGACAGGGCCGGAGTAACTTTGTGCCATGGTTAAATGTAAAATGGAAAGGTTTTAGGTTAGAGCTCAGCATGGCCTATGAAAAAATAAGAGACTTACTGATGACATCCCTGGAGAGGGCACCTAAGAATTTAATGTCTGTAGTCACACCTGAAAATTGTAAATTTAAAAATCTGGCGTGGAAGGAAGCCTTGCATTCTTCAAATATTCCATTCTCAGAAAACCTTGATTGTTAAATGTATTGACCTTCCTCATACTGGCATTTCCTTGCCACACGCCAAGTCATTAAGGGAAGAAGAAGAAAAATCCATGGCCCAATTTCCCCAATATTTAACACAGGAAATTTCAGTTGTATTGAAGGTTAATGGTGTTTGCTGAATATTCAGCATGTATACAGGGGGATCCTACGTATATTTACTCCCAAAATATTATGTTCAGTGAATTTTGCTCTCTATTGAGTCTGTTTAGGGTTACTACTGTAATGTTTATATTGTTGCTTTCACAACTGTTCAATACTGCAAACAATAAAGTACGAGCACCTTTGCACAGGTAGTCCTTGACTTAACAACACTTCATTTAGTGATTGTTCAAAGTTACAAGTGCACAGAAACATACATTTTGGGCTCAATTGTGGTCGTAGGTTGAGGACTACCTATATATCAAATACGCACTACAGGATTTTTTTTTTCACTGTAGTTTTTGCATTACCAGCCCTTGTAAAAAAAAGTTATTTTGGAAACCTTTTATTTTTTTATTTAAAAAAACAAAAAAAACCAGAGTTACAAATTACTAACACCCTGGAAAAAGAAATCCTAGCTGATAAAGCTTCATTTGTGAAAACATTGGTAACCTTTAAAAAAACACCCGAACATTAGCAAATCACAAGGGAAACATTTGTTTTATGACCAAGGGCTGTTGGTTGTTGTTTTTTTTCAGACACTGGACAGAAAGAACATTTTATGGTTAAGGTGGAGTTTGGAATGAGAGGCCTGCTATGAAAAAATAGAAGCCAGGTCATTTGTCGCTGTGGCATAACTGGGTGATGCAAGCATTCTGCAGCCTGCAGCTACATCAGCCGAGGGTTAGTTAGCTGCTAGTGTTTTTCCAATACAAAAGTTGCACAACTCTGTACGTTCTTGAAAGTGATCTACAGATTAGGGTAGTATCTAACTGTGTCTTTCCAGACTATGAGGTGGCCTGAATGCCAACATTTTTTTCGGGGATGGAATGATATTACTATATAAGCTTTTTTTTTTTTTTTTAAGGACTTACTTTCAAAATCAACCAACTAAGGCATTGGGATAATAAGTACCAGAATTGCTTTTAATGTTTATGAAAGGGGAAAAAAGGACTCTCTTAACTACTGAAAAGTAACAGCAGTTCCAGTAGGCATATTTATATTTAGAATGTTACTCAAGAATCAGTTTTGTTGACTGGAAACTAGGAAATCCAGATGTGTAAAAATTTCATTGTTTATGGCTAACTCAAATGTGAAGCTAGCATCAGAATGCAAAGAATGCAAAGTTTTAAAAAAAAAGAACATTGGAATTAATACTTTTGGGACATGAATTTTGGAAGAATATCTGTATTGCGGATTCTCCTGCTTTAATTGGAGTTCTAGATTGGACGAAATGGTTTGTTTTGTTTCTCTGCTAAAACTATGCTACTTTGGGATGGATTCAATCTTCACACTAAGCATATTTTTTTTGTTCAGTTTGCTGTTTAAACCGTAATCACAAATCATAGTTAAATTACAGATTTAGTCTGTGGTGTGAACCCAGCCAATCTACTATACTTCATCAAAGATAAATAAATAACATCAAGACTTAATGAGATGTAAAACCCTGGGGCAGCTGAAACAGTCTTCTTGACCTTGGGAGTTTCCATAGATCTGTAATTTTTAAAAAAGGCGTAAAATATAAAATGGAAAATTCCATTTTATTCTTAAATATGTAGGTGCACTAAATATAAGCTACACATGTGCATGGCTGCACAAACCCAGTTACTAAGCTACCGTAGTCAGAAGAGAAGCATGGGAACTTGTGTCAGGAGAAATAAAAGAAGATTGCAGAGACAGGCCGAAAATTTTTTTAAATCAAACGATGGAGTATGTGACATACGTACCCTATACTTATTTTAAATATTTTAAACCTGAGAGACTGAATCTGCCATGCACAACACTGATAAATATTGGAATTTTTTTAAAGTTGGAGAGTAGGTCTGCTCAAATATATATTATGATTGATTGATTGATTGATTGATTGAAGCTAAGAGATAAAACAAATTAGCAAACATTTGTCCTTGTTTCAATATTCCTACTTGCATCCAACTAAAGAAAAAAAGCGTTTCGATATTTTGATTCAGCTGGAGGAGTGACATGGACCAATTTGCAGTTCCATCTTTATTCTTTATTCTTCTTGGGAATTCAGTCCACCCTGTCCTTACCAAAGCATGAAGCAACATGTACCTTATGAGGATCATTACAGAAGAACTTATATTAAGCATTCTGCAAAATCAAATGAATTGATCCATGAAAGATCAAAATTAAATTGTTCATCAGCTAGCATTTATTGATGTATCTGTAAGGCCTGTCTTATGCCTTTGGTCAATATATTTGAAGCTTAAATAAAGCTAACTCCTTCTAAGCTGGTCTCAAGGCTCCAATAACTATAATGAACACTTCAGCTCTCTCTCAACATCTATAGGAATAAACTAACACTTAAGTCTATTTGAAACAATCCCAAAGCATCCCTTCCCAGACATAGTTGGCCAATGGAGCACATTTTAGCAGAGTGACAGGACCTTTTTTTTTTTTTTTTGTGCTTTTCTATACCACTGACGAAAATTCCAATTTTTTTCTGTACATCACACACACACACACACACACGCACGCACGCACATCTCTTTACTTATAGGGAGGGTGATGTTATTTCCTCAGAAAAAGGCACAACACGTTTTAAAACTTGTGCAAATAGATAAATATTGTGGACAATGCTGGAAAATTGCAACAGCTTGTGTGCTAATACCAAGTGTAGGAAATGAATCACTGCTACTTCCCATGCAGTGCTGTGTTGAGAAAGAATAAAATGGAAATACTTTCAGATTAATGCAGATACTAATACCATTACAGTTAGGCACCTGGATTAGAAGACTCCCATCTTCTAACTCTGAGGTTGGCTTTTATGATACCTGTAGCTTGTTAGGCAGTTGCTGCTCTCTTCAGATATGACTACTATTCGTGGCTGTCTGCCAGAAAACATTGCATAAGTAGCCAGAGCAATCTGGTGATGCTTCTTCGTCAGGTCCACAAGTGCTTTGCGTTTCCTCACTATCTCTTCCAATAGAACATGGAATATGGCATGCTGGGTGTGCAATTTTTCTCAGTGTATTCTTACGCAATCATTGCATGGTTTTCCAGAAAGGAAGCTACATCATACAATTCTTCTATAATTATTTTGGAATAATTAATGTATCAGATAAAAATTCTAAGTGCTTTCTAGAGAATATATTTGCACAATGACAGGCAAAGGCAGCAGAGATATTTTCCCATGAACTGTGCAGCATTTGTCCCCTATTAACATATCACATTCTCTTTACGGTAGTTTTATGAATAGTTATTATGTGCGCAATTCCTCCATACTCTCCTTGTCTAGAATTTTATGACAGTAAAAGAGTTGCTAAAATTTAACAAAATATTCAGAGGATATGAATCACTGATGACTACCTTAATATACTATACAGTTAATATACGGTACTATACTATACTTCAACGAAAGCAACAAATTAGGAAAGCATGTTCACACTAATTTATACAGGAAAGTTTCCGCAAGTGTCGGAATTTGTCTAGACTCGGAAGCTAAGCGGGATCAGGCCATGACAGAATTTCAGGGATGAAACCTAAACTAAGAAGTCAAAAATTATTTCAAACGAAGATAACAAAAAAACCACTTTCCTATTATTGCCAAGAATAAATACTGGTTGCCTCCATTTAGTCATCAGGACCAGAGCTTGATTTGAGGACATCTTTAATTTATTGCAGGCAACGTTAGATATAAAAATCCTTCCATGAACACACATAAATTAAACTGCCATATGCTTAGAATATTCATACTTAGATTATGAGATAGAATATACTTGGGTTTGCATTTCTGGAGAACTCCATCCATCTAAAGACATTATTTTCATAGTAACAAAAAACATCTGCTTTCAAAAGTCTAGAGCACGGGTGTCAAACTCGCCGCGTCACGCATTGCCAGAGCTGAGGTGGGTGCAGCCTCTGCATGATGCAACCGGCCCACGGGCCGGCAGTTTGACACCCCTGGTTAGAGGATGAAAAAGGCGTAATCATCAGAAGTCAAGAAATGAAAGAAGACTGTACTTGCTTACTGTATATATCTCATCTCCCACTCTGTCACAAACACTGTGCAGGTGGAACACAATGAGAAATATATATCAGAGCAAGGCCAATCCATGCAATCTGGATTGTTAATGGGCATTTGTACTTTTAGTTTACCAAAAAATAGTTGGCAGCATTAGGAAACATCTTTGAATTACACCAATGGAACAGATTCACAGAGCAGGATTGTGACCCTATATAGGCCCTAAATACTGTGATATTTTTAAATTTAATTAGTAGTTATATTGTTATAACACAGTGGTAGTTTTTTAATACTTGTGGTTATTTTTCATTCAAGGAAGGAAGCTCAAAGACTATTCTATGTATATTTAAATATATTGTCCTGTCAAAGAATTGTATGTATCCTGGTGTCTGTCTGTCTGTCTATACACCATAATGGCTAGAGCAGGGGTAGGCAACCTTGGCTCTTTTATGACTCGTGGACTTCAACTCCCAGAATTCCTGAGCCAGCATGGCTGGCTCAGGAATTCTGGGAGTTGAAGTCCACGAGTCATAAAAGAGCCAAGGTTGCTTACCCCTGGGCTAGAGGAATGCTTTACACCATAGGAAGAAACACTCTGAGCACTGTCTAGAGAACTGAACTAATGAATGAAGTGAAACAAAAAGGTGGAGATACTAGTAAATTTTTGCATGAAAAAGGAAAAGTTGTAAGACAGATGTGGCATTCATTTTCCCAAGCTAACATCTTGGCAATGAGGCCTGTGTTCTGAATTTAGTAAATAACGAAGTCAGTCGGAATTATTCTCTAACTTATTGGAAAGAAAGAACCCGCAGTAATTGCATAGAAACATACTCAACTAGGCAAAGTTATACAAGAAATGATTCATCTCTCTACTGGGATGATAAGGCCTTTATGGCTGCAGGAGTGAATGTCCTCTGGATTCACTGGTGCTCTTCTCCTACATTCACCATGGAAATGGGAATGAAAATGCTTCCTTAGATCTGATACTAACCTGATCTAAGGATCCAATTTCATAAATTTAAACCCAATGCATTGACATCATTTGGAGAGCAATGTTATGGTCCAAACTATATACGACCATAACATTGATATTTGATAATATGAAGGAACTGATTGGGGTTTTGTTTACAGCAGAGATGGAAGAGAAATTTAGCCCTGTGCTCAGTGAGGACTTCTTGATATGAATACTGTATTACCTTCTGGTGACAGATTTTCTTGAATAGAAAGAGGAAAGGATTAAATTCTCCATCTGTTGTATCTGGGATTCTGATAAAATGATTAATGCTCTCCCCTTCCCAGATACTATTAATACAAACAGATCCTCTTCATATTTTAAAATGTGTATGTTCCAACTCTGTTTTGGCCAGGCAGCCTTTCACAAACGCAAATTAATATTTACCAAGAAAGTGCTGCTTGGTGTTGCAATTTTTGCCGGAAGGTTCTTACAAGAATTCATTCTCGAATGATTTCACCATCTTTTAAGCAGAATCTGATGGGTTCCCAGTTCAGAACATTGCCAGCAGCTTGACGTAAACCTTATGTAGATTGCAAAGTCACAAGGCAGAAAACAGTGTATTTTTCCTACTTCCTGCCAAAATAAGAGTCCCACTAAACCAGTGGCCCCCAGGGACCAGTTCCGTGGAGAGAGGTTTTTCCGTGGACTGGAGGGGGCATGGTTTTGTGTGCTGCCTGCACCCCGCTGATGGGGCTTCGCTTGTTTGCACAGCTCAGTTTCTGGCATGCCATGGCCCGAGGATTGGGGACCCCTGCACTAAAGTGTTTTACTGGAACCATTAGCATTTTTAGGGAATTTGCAGCAAGAGACAAGGAACCTGGGGAAAAAAAAGAAGAGCAGCCAGAATTCAGAAACTCTGTGTGGCTTTTCCAATGCAGTGAGGGCACTGGCTTCTCTTGCCTTGTAAGGCAACACATATTTGGACTCATGGGCAATTCCCAACAATTCCCCATGTCTAAAAATGTATCTGCGACTGGGCCATTATCAAAACCACGCAAGAACTTTTTTGTTCCCATTCATCAGCCACAAAGAAATTCTTTTCTCAAGAGCAGAAATCCATGGTACCAATATGGTTTGCTAAAAATAAGCAAATGATCAAACCAAGCGTTTACATCAAACTGCACCTATTTCTCAGTGGCTTGCCGCTGATTTTGAACAGTGTGATTTCTAAGATTATAGAAAGGGGCTCAGTGTTATAGGAAGCAAGCAGGTGGCCCATTCTTTCTCTATCCTCTCTAATTTTGCATCCTGTGGCTAAAATGATTCTCCTGGTGCTCGTTGTACGATGTTCTTTCTTAAGTCTCTATAATAATTTCCTGCCCCTTCTGGATTCATCACAATCTAAATGCATAAGGATTCTGGTGTATGACATGGGTCCTTCATTAGATCACGTTGCAATAAGTAGAAGTTACAGAGGTAATCAATCTTGCTGAGAGTAATTGGAAGCCTTACCAATATTTCGGATGACACTGCAAAAAAAATAACGCTGCTTTTAAATGGCCTGATTTTCCTGCCTACCACCATAATTTGCTGTCTGCCTGCAGTTTCTATCCACTTATCATGTGTTTAAAAGAGCATAAAAGATAAGAAACTGAACAGCTTGGAGTAGATTGGGAGATATCAGAACTTTGCAACATAAACATCTCTGCATTTGTACAACAAAAATAGGCACAGACTATCATTCTGATTATATTGTTCATTTATGCTATGTTTATCTATTTTCATATAAGGGATACTTTCATATACCTGAGTGCCTTCGATTTTGAGAAAATACTTTGTTTCTATCCCTAAACACTGAACATATGTATCAAGTAGTCCTCAACTTACAACCATTTGTTTAGTGACCATTTGAAGTTATAACTTTGAAAAAAGTGACTTATGACCGTTTTTCACGCCTATGACCAATGCAGCACACCCACGGTCTCATGATCCAAATTGGGACGCTTGGAAACTGGCATGTACTTATGACAGTTGCACTATCCCAGGGTCATGTGATCACCTTTGGCGACCTCCTAAAAAGCAAAGTCAATGGGGAAACCAGATTCACTTGATAACTGTATTACTTAATAAACTGCAGCGATTCATTTAACAACTGTGGCAAGAAAGGTCGTAAAATAGGGCAAAACCTGCTTAACAACTCTCTTGTTTAGCAACAGAAATTTTGGGCTTAATTGTGGTGGTAAGTCAAGGGACTACTTATATATTCTTATAGTGAAGTATTTCAATTCAACAAAGTTGTAACTTTATGGTTTGTCCTGATTGAGGAGTTGAAATCAAAGGAGACATTACTGCAGAGTACTTATTTTAATCTACTCTAAAGTCCCATGAAACTATTGGTTTTTTTAGATGCTTCCTCTCTTCTTGTAATATCCTGTCTAAGGGCCTTTCCCCACTGCTGAATGAAAGGCTCCCCCACCCATTCTTGAGTCAGCAGAAACACCAAGTGGCGTGAATGTACTTACGAATCCCACAGTCTCTGTTCCGACTCACTGCTGAATGATACTGTCCTGATTAGACATCTCCAGAGCATGTTAAACGAAACAATTGGTTCATCACGCTTGCTGGGCTGCCACCCAACTCCGGACATCGCCAACTGTGGGAAAACATCCACCAACCGCTAGAGCGATGGATAATATTTTTGAGCTTCGCATCCCTTTCTCCAGATCTTAAATGCTGAGTGCTGGGAAGTGATTCGGGTCACAAGATGGCAGCTGAATTTGTGTGCAGAGTCCCACAAACGGTATTCCCAGGGATATAACATACAGCTGTGGAGGTTGTAGCCTCCGTAAGGTGCCAGCAAAGTACAGGAATCGGCAATGTTGCCCTTTCTAAACAAAGCAACATTGAGTGATCCACCAGCTGGAAGGAATGGCACTTGGGCAGCTTGGCTAACAAGATGGCCAGCTTGCGCCGCCCCCCCCCCCCCCCCCCCGGTAAGAATGGCTTGCTCAATGAGCAGGGCAGGGGACGCAGGGCAGGGGTTTCCTACATCCTCTGTTCCAGGGGCTCCTTTTGTAATGTGCTGAACAGAGAAGGTCAACTCCCCCCACATTCAAGAAATTACTTGAATGTGATTCCATTCTTATACTATAGAAGACTCTGCTTGGTGAATGAAGTAGCTTTTGCTGGCTTCTTTAGCTTAAGAGTGGACAGAATGGCAGAGGCCCCACTTTTTAAACTTCACCACAGGGTTAAGTCCCCTGCTTGTTAAACCCACTGCTTTCAGTGGGACCTTCTGGTATATGAAAAAGTGGAGTAGCTCTTCCAATCATGAAACATGCAGAGAGTAAAACAATGAATGCACTTAGACCTTATTCTTAACTACCATGTACAGAAGCATTAAGGGAAACTGCCTTTGGTCACATTTGAAGAAATATGTTGCAACGACAGTTGTTGTTGGGGTTTTTTAGCCTTCAAGTCAGTCTTTGATTCTTGGTGACTGCCTGAACTAGTCCCTGTAGTTTTTTGTTGTTTTTTTTTAAGCAAGATTTTCAGAAGTGGTTTGCCCTTGACTTCTTCCTAGGGCTAAGAGCGAGAGACTGGCTCAAAGTCACCCATTTGGCTTTATCATAGAATTCACAGTCTCCTTGTTTGCATCCTGGTGCCTTAACCACCACACTAAGCCAGCTCCAAGACAGATATCAGAATCCTTAAAAACATAACTGTTTCTCTTCTTGGTGTACAGTTTGAGAAAGGTTAAATAAAATAAGCTTGAAAGCCAGTAGAAGTATGGAATTAAACAAGAACTGGAGGGTTGTAGTAGTTCAAGTGTTGGACTAGTAATGGGGAGACCCAATTTCTAATCCACCTTCTGCTACAGAAACTGCCTGGGTGACTTTGGGCCAGTTGCAGCCCAACTCTCTCCACAGGATAGTTGTTGTGGGGAAGAGAGTGCTACATATGCCACACTGAGCTCTAAATGAAAATACAAATCTAACAAATTACCTATTTTATGCTCAGTTGCTAGCTGTTCAGATACTTACTACACTTTCTCAAAAACCATCAAGAGCCACATCTTTTTTGTGAAGATACAGTAGTCTTGATTTAAATCAGAGAAGTCCAGTCATCAGTAACAGCCATGGGAATGTGATCTGTCACAGTCGTATCGTTATCACCATACTGAATATTCTACACTAATTTGCACAGGCTACCTTCAGAAAAAATTGAGTTTCCAGTCACGCAAAGCCGTGCAGGTACTGTATGTATGATAAAGAAGATAAAGAGTTATCGCAAGAATTATTGCAACAAAAATAAAAACAAGGTCTCAGGTACTCTGTAGGATCTCCATTTGTTGCTATTTTGTCACCTTTCCATTCCGCTTGCCTTATGTTATGGTATGATGGGCTCTTCTTCAGAAGAGCCTCCAGTTTTCAGGAATAACTTCTGAGGGTAGCAATGGGAAGGAGGTCTAATGTCTCCCCCCAGTCAGGCACTTGGCAACTGGCTTGCATTTACAACTGGTGGCGGCATCCTGCGGTCACTTACTTTTCGAAGATCTCTGGAGCTTGGGTTAGGGAAGCTTAGCCAGCCACTTTGTTGCTGGGCCACATAGCGCAATCCCAGAAACAGCTGCCATTTTCCAAGTGACCCCCAATTCCTCGTGGCCATGCTGAAATGGCGCCTGGTTCTGCAGTGTGGTCCCACAGCGAGGGATGATGCGGCTTGCCCTCCTTCACCAATGTGAGGTCCAGAACTCTACAGATCTTCAAAAGATCACTGTGTAATAAAAGGGATGTGGAGGAAGCTCAAGGCCTGCGGGGACCTGATTTTTTTTTGGGGGGGGGGAGAAGGCCCAAGGGTTGTAGGGACTCTGAGGTCTGAAAAATGGAGTATGGTGTGTCTCTGGGGATTGGTGAGGCTTTAGGAGGCCTGGGATAGGCAGGCCTGGGCCTTCACTACGCCTCCCATGTTCTTTCCCATCTGAGGCACCCCTGCTCTGCTTAATGACCACATCAGGGAGAGCAGTGGATGGAGATTGTTAAGCAAGGCATGCTACTGTAATGGTCAGGCTTCATTATTGTCTCAGGTAGAGAACTAGCTATACTATAAACACAGCAGTTGGCAATAGCATCTCAAAAGCTACCGGACCATCCAACTCATGGAAAGGTGGCGATGCCATTCTATCTTTCTTTCTTTTTTTTTCTTTCTTTTAATGAATCACAACACTTGTTTCCAGGAAAAAGAAAAACAGCCAGTGCTGTAAAAGTCCTGTTCAGAGATCATAACCTTTTTAGTAATTTGGCCTACAGGTCTTCAAAGCACATTCTGTTCTCATTCATTTAACCAGAGGTCAGCATGGAAGGGCTATTTTTAGCTACAATCTGTTAAGGTTTCCTTTATCAAGTAACTATTTCACTAAAAGGATCATTTACAAGTTGACTGCTACACTGTACATGACCACCATACTGTAGGAAACATCCGCCTCCATGCTGGTACCGGGCCTCCCTAATTCATAGTGGATGAGCTTTCCCTGAAAAGTGCCCTTTGCTCATATTAAGGGTTGCAGAAAAATCAAAGTCCTCAAAACTCCCTGGGGCTTTAATTTGTTATGCAAAAGTATCTCTATAACAGGAAAACATCAACTCCATTTAAATGCTGCCTGTCTAAGGATCACCACAAGGTAATTAAGAGTGGGGGGGGAAACACTGTTAAAGGAAAATCACCATCTGATTTGTAGATTTGGAAGTCATCTGAACAAACTTTGTTTCTCAAACCGGCAATTGTTTTCTCTGTGAAAACAGATTTAAAGTTAGCCCAGTGAAAATACTGGATTCAGGGAGCAGTTGAACAGAATTTAGTCTTCAGGCGTGCTTCCCAGTGCAGCTACATTGATTTCCTATAGCCTTTAAATGCAAAGCTCTTTTAAGCCCTGGTAGCCTTAAAGCAGGTAGGAAAGGCCAATGGAACTTGACCTTTAACTCACTTTTAGTACAGATGCAAACATGCAGAAAACGGAAAAAATCAATGATGTCAGTGGAGCCGCTTCTACTAGAAGGAGCATAGCTTTTGCCCAGCGGGTGTATAGAATTTTAGGCAGAAACTTCATTGCTGTATGCTGCCTTCTTCCTTTTCTTCTCAACAGGTTGTCATTCCCCCCCCCACACACACACAAATATGATTCTATGGAATTTGCCAAGTAAATGGCTCTCCCTACTTTATGTGCTCCATTTTGCTAGGCTGGTCATGCAGACCGAGCAGCACAGGAGGAGCAAAATAAGAGAGGTGCAGGTAAGTCCTCGATTTATGACCACAATTGAGCCCAACATTTTTGTTGTTAAATGAGATAGGGGTTAAGTGAGTTTTGCCCCATTTTAACAACCTTTTTTTTGCCACAGTTCTTAAGTGAATCACTGCAGTTGTTAAGTTAGTAACACGGTTGTTAAGAGAATCTGGCTTCCCCGTTGACTTTGCTTGTCATAAGGTCGCAAAAGGGGATCACGTGACCCCGGGACACTGCAGCCGTCATAAATATGAGCCAGTTGACAAGCATCCGAATTCTGATCACGTGACCACGGGGATGCTGCAATGGTCGTAAGTGTGAAAAATGATCGTAAGTCACTTTTTCAAAGTTGTAACTTCAAAAGGTCACTAAATGAACGGCTGTAAATTGAGAACTACCTATAGCATGGATTATTTTAAACAAATAGATGACAATTGTTGCTACTGATCTGTTTACAAATCACCACAGGTAGCACTTAACTATGTTAATTTCTTTTGTATTTTTTTGAAGCATGACACAGGTTTAATTTTTGGATCAAAAGTAGTACTTTACTCCCTCTAGGAATCGGTTATTATTGCCTGGTTTTTTTTTTTCTATGACATTGTAATCAAGCCACCAATAAATGCATTTTTGGGGTTGTTGCTACACCTTTCAAACCAAAACCACGTCTCTTTTCATATACATCTCACCCACAAAGTCAGCACATTACTTCATGCTATGAATTTATTTCTTGGAAACAGGTTCTTTTGCATTACTCAGAGGAGGAAAAACCCATGAATATTCTGTCAATATAAACCCAGGAAGGTGTTTTGTTAACGAAGACCATGCACAAATACGTTTTTTTGAACCATGTTATGACATACAGTATACAATCAAGTATTAAAAAAGTTTGAGAAAAGTGCTTTAATCACTTCTTCAAAGGGAAGAAAAGATTCAATGAAAGCAAAGAGAAAGATTAAGCTGAATGTTTTGCCTACATGTCAGGGAAGGAAGGACATCATGGATGAGAAATAAATTATGAGAATGTATACATTCATACATACCCATCATAGACCAACTCCATTCACTATATCATTCCATACATTTATATCCCTGCAAACCATTCTTGCCTCTAATGATATCCCACTTCATACAATTCTTAAGAGAAAGGGGCTGAAAATAGAATTACAACTGGAATTCTAGAGGTAAGTAGAATAAGGTCATTTATGCTTTTCCTCCTTCTTAAAAACAAAAACCTAAAATACCCTCCTATTAACTGGTGCATTGCTAGGACTCTCGTCCTCTTCCCCTCCTGGCAATATTTATCATCTAACTTGCAACACGGCATACAAAGAAAGAGGACAGACCCTGTACATGCACTACGTACAGTTTCCAAAGGGGCATGCTTTGGAAAAGGAAATCTAAATTCCAACTAGGGTTTCCCTACTTTCTACAAATGAGGCTTAAAAAACCCTGCCTCGTTTGCAGAGTAGTCAGTCCTGTGACACCAATGTCCTGCTTTGGTCCCCCTTTAACACATTTGGATAAAAATCAGCTTATTCAAGAAATTGTCCTATGAACTTTCCCTATTCCTATACGAAAGGCAGGGAATTTGATCAATGCTACGATGTGAAGCAGGCAATGGTTATGTAACTATACATTTTAAAAAAAAATATTTCAGAGACAAAAATTTAAATAATCCAAAACACATTAATAGACCAGATATTTTTTAAAAAATTAGACACCAAAAAGAAAACGGTTAGTAGTAAAATCCAAGACCAGTTACGGCTAAAATAATTTTCATTCAGTTGTCCAATCAACCAATATATAGGACAAAGCAACTGAGAAAATGGGCAGTTTTCAATACATGCAGGGAAGAAGCCTTATTGGACCAGTAAGAGGTAACAGAAGAATCACTGTAGGAAAGGTTCTGCTGCCATGCTCATCATACTATCCCCAATAAGCCAGTTTGGTGTAGCAGATAAGGTGGAAACCAGAAGACTGTTTAGTTTAGTCCTGCCTTAGGCACAAAAGCTGGCTGGTGACTTTGGGCCAGTCACTCTCTGTCAGCCTAACTTACCTCACAAAGTTGTTGTTGTGAGGAAAATAGGAGGAGGAAGAAGCGTTACACACGTTCTCTGCCTTGAGTTACTTACAAAGTAACAAAGGCAGCATAAAAATCTGCATAAATAAAATAAGCGGATGCATAACGTCTGTGAAAAGCAGAGTCAACTAACATCCACATCTTGGCAATACGTCAGATCAATTCTTCAGATAATTCTGCCTCCAATGTTTCGTAAAGTTGTTAAAAAGCAAGAGAGGAAGGAACATTGCGGCAAACCGTAAACCAAAAACTATCAAAGAAGGTCTGGGGAAGGAAGTACCACCTTCTGTTACAAATTCCAGAAACTTAGCAATTCTAAAAACCAGAAGATACTTTTGTCTGGACATATTTCGGTCAAAAGTTCAGTGGGATGTGGGACTTCAATTGCTTTAGCATTCTTGGTAAATGACCAAAAGTTGGATATGGATGGATAAAGCAAATCCATATTAATTCTCTTGGATATTTTAGCAACTTCTGTTGATTATGGCATTCTTCAGAACTGTCTGGTTGGGCAGGTGACTTGCCGTAACATATTGCAATAATTTTATTCCTCCTTATACCGTTGTTATATTAGGAAAGTGCTTATTGTTGCATTATACAAGAATGTCCCAGTGTACTGTTTCTCTTTCATTGTTTAAAATGCACATAAAATGGTGGCAGATACTATCTAGAGCAGGTTTCCCAAACTCTTGAGGTATACATCCCTCAGGATGGTGCAGACAGAGTCCAGGGGAGGTGTGAAGAACCTTTTACTTATACATTGGCACAATAAATTCACCTTTCTCAAAATCTCATTGTATCGTTTTCATTGTTCATTGGTCTTAATTTTGGTGTTTCTATTTTTAGGAGAAGTGTATACATTGAAATTCCACTAAAGGGAAGCATGATGGCAAACCCTTTAGGAAGCCCTGATCTAGAGTCTTGGAGTAAAGTGCCATAAGTAAACTAATGATGCTCAAATTTGTCTTCTTCTTTTGTATCGCCTAATAACAAAGAACCAATAGATACCTCTGAATGAAGGGCTGCATCAAATAATATGGACAAGATGAAGATTAGTTCCTTCAGTTTTTCTACTTCTGGGTGTGTGTGTATGTGTGTGTGTGTGTGTGCGTGTGTGTAAATTACAATCTATTCTGAAAGGCATTGTATTCTTCCCCTAAAATACTGTAACAGGTTTACAGTCTACACTTGCTCCATAGCCCAGTGTTGTCCTTTGATTTCCAGGTTCCTGTTAAAGAACAAATAAATGGAAATACACTTGCTCAAATCTGGCAAGAGTCTACCTGCCTTTACAGAGCAATGTGGTCTATGTCAGGCTGCTTCTCAAGAATGCACAAAGCAAAAGCTGTGCTAACTAGTATCCTTTCTATCTTGGCAAATCATTTCTGCTTCCACGCCGGCCTTACACCCTACACTGCCTTTAAACATTATAGAACCATAGCAAACTGTATGTAATATCTCACATCTCCTTCAAATGTTTTAAGAGCTAAAATATTACATGGCAGTTTTGAGCTCATTTTCTTTTTCTTCCTAGCATTTTCCTGCAAGTGCAGAGTTCTCCTTTTTCAGATCCATTGGTTGCCACAAGAATTGACTGACCTGATGTCATGGACTAGGAGAGCATGACTGGCCAAAAGTAACCCAGCCAGCTTTCACGCCTAAGGCAGGAATAGAACTCACAATCTCCTGGTTTCTAGCCTGTTGCCTTAACTGCTAGATGAAGACTATACTCACAAATGAATTTCCTACAGAGTGGAACACTTCTAATACACCAGCAAGTTTATTTATCATCTTTCAGGATGTATTCTCATGACATTCCCCATGCACAGTAAAAGTTCTAGGTCTAATGTAAGTTTGGCCTCAAAAATATGGAGTCTTCATGGATCTAATTTACAGCATAGGACCTGTATTTACCCCCCAAAAAACTTCTGTGCAGCCTCCAGAGCCATATGACCCAAATCCTGTGAAATGAAAGCGCTTCCTCTTGCTTAATATTCTACCTTAAACCTATTAAAATTAACAATTTGTTGCCAGCTTTTTGTAACACATCCTTCACTGGTCAGCAAAGATGATCAGGGGACTGGAGGCTAAAACATATAAGGAACGGTTGCTGGAATTGGGTATGTCTAGTTTAATGAAGAGAAGGACGAGATGGGAAAAGCAATGAAAATGTATATTCTCAAGATTGTCCAGAATAATAGTGGTCATAATCACGGTAAGTAAATGGCGCAGATTTTAGAAAAATAAATACGAATGTAATTTAGAAATAATTTATAGAATGTTACTTTCGTTGAGTGGAACAATATATATTTGTGTTTTAGAAGTCATAATTAAAGCATTTTTTAAAAAAAATCATTACTAACTATATTTACCATAGTCATAACCAGGAAGTCTACATAGCCTTTATGAATAAGAAGTCTGCTTTGGACTCAGCCCTCCTTTCTCCAGACTGCATTTCTCTGCTACTGTCTAATAGGATCAACAATATATTGCCTTCTCTCTATGTCATCGCAGTCAAAGGAACTGAAAGTACTACAAATGATTAGAAGTGTTTCAGAACTCTAAACTGCCTATTGATTCATTGCAGCCCTTCCATCTGAATAAAACTGATTTTTTTTCCCTCTTCAGCTAAAACCTTCTTAATCATGAAGCTAAATAGAACTGATTTTTTTCCTCCTCAACTAAAACTTTCATAATCATGAAGCTAAAAAGTTAAGAATGCACACGTAGCTTTGAAATCGGTATTGCTACAAAAACACACTTTCCTGTAGGACTAGAATATGCAACCTGTGTCTCAGCGGCTACTGGCAGTCTCAACAAATACTGCAAGAGATTCCTGATGGGGATGTCAATGTTAGCAAAAAATAATAATAATGAATTTGCCCCAAGTTTGCAAGATTGTGAGGTTCTCACCTAAAATCTTAGGGTGTTGGGTATTTATTACCCCAAATCGTATAGGATTTCAGGTAGTAGCCATAATTTTGGTATGCCAATGGTGCCAAGCATGTGATGGTTCCCACAGGTGCCATATTGTTGACTCTTGGCTTATGTGGTATTCCTCAAAATTTTTGATAAACTGCGTAATAGGCTCTATAAAGAAAATACGTGGGGATATTTTACCTACATTAGAAGGAGAGTGTGAGGCATCCTATTAAATGAGAGAAAGAGACACAGCCAGACAGATTGAGTGAACAAGTGCCTGGAAACCTGAATCTGGAATTTTCATAATATTTTTTTAAATAAAGAAGCTCAAGCTACTAACTCTTCCCAAATCTCTTGTGCAAAGAAGTGAAGGGACTACATTTACTCACATTCTTTCATCATGCCTATGTCAACGCAACGCTTCAGCCGGCAAGATTGGCAGTGCCTCCGGTTATCTTTGGTAATTTTACAGTCACCATTGAATGGACATGTGAACATTGCTTTTCTTTTCATGCTCCTCCTGAAAAAAAAACAAAAAACGGAAAATGCATCAAATTGGTTTACTCCTTGATAAGGTAAGATGTAAATTTATAGTTTCTGCACAGATATTGTTCTGAAAATCAATAGTGTGGAAGACTGGCATATAAAATGAGCTGTCCCTTAAAAGGCAATGCACATAGCTTACCACCAAACACAGGAGAGATATCTCAAACGTAACTATAGTTCTGTTTCTAAGAAATATGGGTATTTTTAAAATCTGCTCTGTTATTATACTTGGAAGACACTAACAATTTGCATGTTTTTATGGTTCCCCCCCCCAACAACAATTTAGTTATTTTGTAGACTATATACAGAAAAGCAGTTTCCTGACAAAGAGAAACAGCCTGTACAATAATCAGGAAAACATTAACCATAGTTCACATGGCTAAAACAGCCATGTTTAAATATAGAAAACTAACTAGATTAGAAACTCAATGGAAGGCTTCCACCTCAAATCAACCACCTCAAATCACAGTCATGACTTGTGATACTATATTTTTTTCTTATAAGCTTTCAGTCATTTAATTTGCTTTCTCAGACCCATGAAATGGATTCAGAATGCAACTTTAAGTACATTGGAGGATTTATCAGTTCACAAAACCAAAACAGAAATAAAATAGTTTGGAAAATATCAATCACAACACTTAGATTTCAAACCTGTCATCAATTAATGCAGAATGAAGTGTTAATATAACATGAATCACACCTGATTTGTATTTCTGAAAGCTTGTCATGGCAATATACTCATTCAGAGTTTAACAGTAAGCTGCCTGCTCCATCAGACATCCTGTGAATTAATATATACTCACTAAGCTCCGTGCTTAAAAGGCTATCATTCATGTACCATCTGCAAATGTTTGATGCAATGGCAGTATAGAATATGATGCTTTAATCTAAATGTTTAGATAATTAAATAAGTACTATCTTCTGTTGAAAATCACTCTTGTCTATGCCTTATGTAGGAAATTTGAACAAACTGAATGGGCATGTCAGAAGATTAAAAAAAACCTATCAACATCTGTCAGGCAAATATAGAGTGTATGAATATATAGTGTATGAAGAGAGGGCAATATTACAAAACTAAAATGTTGGTGACAGTATAAATAGCATTTAGTGTGGAAGGGAATGATACAAACATGTCTCTTTCCTAAAATAAATTAATAAGTACATAGAAAATGTGTTCTATAAAGAGCTGGAAAACTAAGTAAATGTTGTTTGCAGTTGGAATAAAGCTGCCTAGTGTTTAATCTTATTTAAATGACTAGGACAGGTAGACTCTGTTGAACCAAATCATTTGGAAATGATCTTATAAATCTGCTGGCTAAAGAAATTCAGAAAACCAACCAGAATAGCACCTGACAGGAATCAGAAGCTTTTCCTAAGTCCCAATGGTGAATCACCATGTAACCTTGGAAGCCTGAAATTTTCCTTCACCGTTTTAAGAAATCATCATACCTCCTCTGTTATTGAATTACCTTTTGCCTCTTTGGCTCCAGAGCATAGTTGAATGGGCTGGCACTCAAAACCATTCCCTGCTTTTGGAACAAGTTTCTTTTCATCTTTGCAAGGGTATGTTCAGTGATGGACAAATGGCAATGTAAAATGTGCTAGGATGGAACTGTGTGCCAGCCCGTTCAACTTGTGAATAGCAATAGGCATATGAAGCTGATTCAGTTTTAATGCTTTTCAGTACATAGCAGAAATGAAACCTAAATGTATCCTATGAGACTATCTTAAAAAAAAAAAGTCATCGCCTATGGTACAAAATGACAACAAAATTACATGTTTCATACAGGCAAAGAAGACATTCTCACCACGGTTACGCAAGAAGAGCACATAAATTGTCTGGCATTATTCACCACAAATATATTTTTACCTCTCTCTCTCTCTCTCAAAACCCCACATCTTGTATTTTAAAGAAACTAATCATATACACACACACACACACAGAGAGACAGAGACAGAGACAGAGACAGAGAGAGACAGAGAGAGAGAGAGAGAGAGAGAGAGAGAGAGAGAGAGAGAGAGAGAGAGAGAGAGAGAGAGAGAGAGAGAGAGAGAGAGAGAGAGAGAGAGGGAGAGAGAGGGAGAGAGAGAGAGAACAACCTGCCTCCAGAAGCGGTGAATGCTCCAACACTGGAAGTTTTTAAGAAGAGACTGGACAACCATTTGTCCGAAATGGTATAGGGCAGGGGTAGGACCTTGGCTCTTTTATGACTCGTGAACTTCAACTCCCAGAATTCCTGAGCCAGGAATGCTGGCTCAGGAATTCTGGGAGTTGAAGTCTACGAGTCATAAAAGAGCCAACGTTGCCTACCCCTGGTATAGGGTTTCCTGCCTGAGCAGGGAGTTGGACTCGATGACCTCCAAGGTCCCTTCCAACTTTATTATTATTATTATTATTATTATTATTAGAGAGAGAGAGAGAGAGAGAGAGAGAGATTTCTGCAAATTCTTTGTCTGTGGCACACTTTCAGTTGTCAGAGTAGTGTCATCAGCATAGTGCCGGTTACAGGTATTCCTTGTTTAGCAACCACGATCAGGACCAGCAACTCGGTTATTCAGCAAAGCAGTTGCTAAGTGAAATTGCAGCTGGGCTTACAAACTTATTTCAGCTTTCCTTTGCTTTACAGCTTGCAAAGGTCATAAATGCAAGGACTGGTTGCAAGGTTACTTTTTCATAATCATCATCATCATCATCATCGTAACTGCAAATGGTCACTGTTTGAGGACTACCTGTATTAATATTTCTTCCTCCAATTTTAAAACCGTACCATCGTCTTCCACTCCAGCCTCTCTCAATACATATTCAAGGATGAGCAAATAGGGAGAGAGTATCCAGCCTTGTTTCTCACTTTTTGTTCACCAGGAGCCACTTTCTTGCTTCTCAGTCTTTTCTAAAACCAAGTGGAGCATCTGGCATCTCTTTTTGCTTTAATCTGCATTCAGTAATCTTAACCATTATTTTGCCAGCACATGACATTAAAAATATTCCTATTATTTTGCATATTTAAAATCTCCATTCTTTGGTAATGCTATGTGGACTGACGTATCTGCTAAGTCCTTCTCTACATTTGTTAGCATACTTTAATTAGAACTTTTGCTGATTCTTCCTCTCCGGTTTCCCATATTTCTATAAGTATTACATCAATTTCTGTAGCTTTACGACTTGGTAATGACCAGAGTGCTTGAATTAAAAGCTTATTTCTCTTGTTGTCTGTTACTATAATTCTGCTGTTTCTGGCTGCTTGGTGAACCAAGAAACATTATTTCATAAGGTTGTTCTATCAATAACTTTTTCCAAATTTCTCTACACTTATCCTTGTGTCACTAGTGATGGTATTCTGCAATCTTGTTTCACGTTGGCTTCTTTTCCAACTGACTTCAATTTTCCAAACATCAGGATCTTCTCCAATGACTACTGCCTTCTTATTGCAGTATATATCTAAGATGTTTAAGGTTTACATCAATAACTTCATCTAGCATCCAATGTTTTGTTAAGAGTTACAGAATCATAAATAGAATTTTCTTTATCACCTATCAGATCACCTCCTTTTCCTGATAGCTGAGTCACCACATAGTCAGCCACATAGTTCCTAGTACTGCCTTAACTTAAAAACACCTTGTCTAATGTCACCTTGACCTTAGATAATTTTACATCACCATTACTTGGACAAGGGGGGACATGATAGCAGTGTTCCAATATCTCAGGGGCTGCCACAAAGAAGAGGGCGGGTCAACTATTCTGCAAAGCACCTGAAGGCAGGACAAGAAGCAACGGATGGAAACTAATCAAAGAGAGAAGCAACCTAGAACTATGGAGAAACTTCCTGACAGTTAGAACAATTAACCAGTGGAACAACCTGCCTCCAGAAGCGGTGAATGCTCCAACACTGGACGTTTTTAAGAAGAGACTGGACAGCCATTTGTCTGAAATGGTATAGGGTTTCCTGCCTGAGCAGGGGGTTGGACTAGATGACCTCCACGGTCCCTTCCAACTTTATTATTATTATTATTTCACCCTTATATTCTCTGCTTTAATGAAAGTCTTGCTTTAACATTCAGCTATATTTCATTAGAATCTACTCTTAAAAAATTAGATCATTTATATGTTTCCTCTGCCAAACCAGAAAGGGCCCCATCCAGTGGTGGGATTCAAATAGGTGAACAACCGGTTCTCTGTGTGGATGCCGCTTCTGGAAGTCCGTTCTGGGCCTGGGCAACAAAAAATTAGCTACCGGTTCTGCCGAAGTGGTGCGAACTGGCTGAATCCCACCACTGGGCCCATCCTCACTAAAAGAGAGAATGCTGAATATTGGATTAGGGAAGAAGACAATTATCTAGAGACAATTCTAGATAATCATGTTTACTGATGAATGATGCAGCATTTTAAGCCTCTTCCTGAGAATGACAAGCTACCCAGACACTTAGAACACAGCAAAACATTTCACTAGCATAGCAAAATTAGTGCGATGAGAGGGAGATTTTCTACTTAATTCTAAACTCAGAAATGCTACACCCACAGTGCCAATTTTTTAAAAATGTGGTTGATTTTATATGAGACCAATCTGATGTAAAAAAACAAGTTAGCCCAGTATCCTGACCCTATCGCCAATCACAAGAGATGTCAAGGGTTATCAGAATGAAGGAGGGAATCTAATATAACCTGTCCAAAGATTAAAAGGATTTTAACTATTTCCCCATAGAACAGAAACAACAAATTGCCTAAACATCAGTTTTACAGGATATCTAAAGGATTTATTACGAAGGGCCTGATGTTTATGGAGCAAAGTTCTAGTTCAGCATTCACATGCCTGAGCAGCAATTAGTCTTCTTTGCTAAGATGTGCATTTCTTATAGTCCTTCACAAATAGGATGAAGGGCAAGGTAATTGGCTAGCATTTTTAAACCCATGCTGAGGAGAGGAAAATGTCCAGAGGGTAGGCAGGCTCTTGGCAGGCATCTTGTTTTTAACATCCTCTTTGAGTATCAGGCTATTATTATTACTGTTGCTTTGAAACAGCCTATTGAAAGTTTCCATCAAAATATGCCTTGCAAGTTTCCATCAAGATAATAGTCTTTTACTTCAAGGTCACTTATTGTTTCTGATATATTCAGGCTTCCATCGCTCGAACCACTGATGTTCCTGCAGCTATTACTATCTCAGCCACAGCAATTTGTACATTCCTTTAGTGCATAAATTTTGGAAATTTGGCTGTCATTGCTCTGCCATGTTTATGAGCCAGAACTAAAAGTTTCAAGACAGTGTAGCAGTTATATGACTACTTCTCCTCTCTTCCTGATACCCCCACTATTCAGGTAATCCTCAGCTTGCGACCACAGTTGAGCCCAAAATTTCTGTTGCTAAGCAAGACAGTGAGTTTGGCCTCATTTTATGACCTTTCCGGCCACAGCTGTTAAGCAAATCACTGCAGTTGTTAAAGTTAGTAACACAGATGTTAAGTGAATCTGGCTTCCCCATTGTCAGAAAGTCACAAAAGGATGTCACATGACCCTGAGATATGGCGATCATCATAAGTACATGCCAGTTGCCAAGTGTCTGGATTTTGATCACATGACCGGGGAGATGCTGCAACGGTTGTTGAGTGTGAAAAATGGTGATAAGTCACTTTTTTCAGTGCCATTGCAACTTTGAATGGTCACTAAACAAATGGTTGTAAATTGTAATATTGCATTATTTGGAAGTCTCCCTTCCCCAAATCACCAGCTAACAAAAATGTTAGTCCCAATAATATCACATTGTAGCTTGAATTATGCTATTTATTAAATGGGAAGAAAGAAAAGTCTTTAAAAGAACACTTATGTTCAGCAATAATTTTGTCTCAATGGAGCTCTATACTTTTATCTAGCCCTCAGGTAAAAAAGAAGGTAGACTACATAAGGTCTAGCAGCACCATCTCCTATTCCTAACATGGGAATTAAGATTATTTATCTAATTCAAAACATGCCTAATATCTGATTAAACATTTTAAAACATAGCAAAATCTGCAAGCGCAGTTGATTCAGACATTTAAGGTTTTCTCTCACTTCATTTTATATATTCCATTCATTCATTATTTTGATTGCTGTTTTTAACCTGCTCTGCTCATGGTCTTCAGTTTTTTATAATCTATTTTCAAAATCTTTCATCCTCTTTCATATCATGCCATGCTTACCGTAGGCACCTAATTCATCCCATTATAGGTGGTGAGGATCAGATACATTTATTTCCTATCATCCATTTCAGGAATGTCTGCCGCCCTAAACCAATATTTCACGTGGCCAGCTCCCAGGTTGGGGGAAATGGAGACAGACCAGCTCAGTGGTGGCGAACCTATGGCACGCGTGCCAGAGGCGGCACTCAGAGCCCTCTCTGTGGGCACTTCTCTGAACTGCTGGTGGCGGGCTGCGGAGCCCCAGAGTGCGCCGGTCGAGGGGCCAGCAGGCTGTGGCTGCTGATGGGACAATGTCGGCCCCCATGCACTCGCTGGCCTCTGTGTGCGGGGGCCGATGGTGTCAGGCAGCAGTCACCCCGGCCCCTGCCTTGCCTTGCCCTGCGATAATGGCAGCCCCGCCCTGCCTTGCCTTGCCTCACCCCGCAGGACGAGCCTCCTACCCACCACCCCACCTGCCAGAGACCCCCTGGATCTCCCCCAACCCTGCCCGGCCCCCACAGGCGTCCCTCCCCACGAGCAACATCGAGGTGACCACGCCCACCTTGGCCACAGCCACCCAGTCTGCCATGACCACCAGACACGGCCACCCAGTGGGCCACGCCCACCTGGCACCCGGCAATAAATAAGTCGGTTTTGGGTTGCAGTTTGGGCACTCGGTCTCTAAAAGGTTCGCCATCACTGGACCAGCTACTTGGCTTGCCAGGGGCATCTGTGCTTATAGTGCCTGGATCGCAATTCAGAAAATCCGCAAAAAGCATTATAGGAGTTCCTTATACGTGCAGGATTACCGACAAGAAACAGTAGTTGATGCAGAATAATAGTAATAGTGGAAATCAGAGATAATTAATCCAAAGGAATTCTTTAGTTGTTTGTTTGTCTGCATTCCACTTTTATTATTTTTACAGATAACTCAAGATGGCAAACCTATCCAACCTTCCTTGTCCTAAGGAGGGACTTGAACTCGCCGTCTCCCACTCTCTAGCCTGGTGCCTTGCCCGTTAGATCAAAGTAGAGTAATGGTAAGGTAAAGAAAACAAGTAAAACTGCCACGACAAGCTTTTAAAGCTTTAAAGTTATGAGAGATAACAATTACACGTATGGTGACAAAGCTGGGCAAAGGTACTCCTGAGCAGTGGAGAGAAAACTGTCCATTGTTCAGAGCTCTAAGGATTCAGCCTACAACAGCTTGGATCTTGTTTACCTCTTTTGGGGTACAGACACTGCTAGTAATACATCTTCAGTCTTTATTTTAGAAAGGCACTGTTTCTTAGCTGCCATACTTTGGGAAAACAATGAGCTACAAACTTAAAGGTATTCCTTGATGAAATAATTAGTTATGATTTTTAGAATACCTCTTAAAGAATTGTTTCAATTACATTCTGACAACATGTTAGAGGGAATGAAGTACTCATTGCCTTCCCAAGTATCTACCAGTTATCTCAGCTAATGTGACATTAACAGGAGGAAAAACTTAACCTAATATATTTTATGTCTAGGACAGACAGTGCATGATTGATTAGCCAAGGGCACCGTGTGGAAATGCACCTCTGACAGACAAGTTACTCTCTTAAGCAACTGCAATTGAAGAATATGTTGCAGTTCTGGTTAGCCAAGTATACTGTAGCCTGACTGGAAATCTGGCTATGATGTCTATGGTACGCAGAACATTTTATCTAATACTATATTTTGCAAAGTTAATACGTTTCCTACAAAAATGTTGGGGGGAAAAACACATTAAGAAAAAAAATGCCTTTAGAATTCCAGCCTAATGTTTAGTAAATCCCTTATCGATAGTATTCCTACCTTCCAGTTGTGGTCAAAATACATGTGAGATTTCCCTTCATTAGTCATGTTTTGGCTTTTGATGTATAATTATTACTCATCCACCTTAAACCAATGCTTCCCAGAACCACCTCAAATGTCGTCATTATAGAAGAAGTACTCCATGAGAGCTAAGCTTTTCATGCATGAAATATGCTAAGCTGATGAATGTTTTGGAACACTCTTGGCTAGTGCCTATGCAATGCTACTTTCCACTTAACCAGAGTTAAATTAGGTGATGAAAGTTAGCTGCTTTCTTATTTCCTCTTCCCAGTACTGCACATATATTTATTGACAAAGTGCATTTGCAAGCAAGTAAGAAAACTATTGTATAGAGATGGAAACAATCCTAGGAACAAGAAAGATATTAGTTCCTATATGAACTAAATGAAAACATCCCCAATAACAGTTAATCATGTTGAGGCCAGTTATCTATTTCACTAAAAAACAGACTGTACTTCCACACTCTGCAAAAGGAAGAAACAGTGGTTTAAATCAGGGGTGCCCAACCCCCCCGGTGTACCAGTACCGGGCCGCGGCATGCCAGCAACCGGTCCGCACAAACAAGCAAAGCCCCATCCGTGGGATGCAGGCAGCACACAAAACCATGCCTCCTCCGGTCCGTGGAAAAACCTCTCTCCACAGAACCGGTCCCCAGTGCCCAAAAGTTTGGGGACCTCTGGTTTAAATTATTTAACTCTGAACAATTTCACCTTTTGCAACAATCCTGATTCTGTTTATCCTATACCAAACAGATTCTAATTCCTACTTCCTGTTTTGCTCCTCCATATTTCTACAGATGCCTAATGGAATTTATATTCTCCGCTCTGTTCAATTCAAAACATGATTCAAACATTCCCACTGTGCCAATTTAGTCCAGTGATAGCAAATTTTATATCCATGAAACATTATAGAGTAAGCTCAGTTTGAGGTTCCAATCAAATAGTTTACTACCTAAAATCTAGCCACCCTATTGGAGACAAAACAATTAATATGCTCTTTTCCTTCCTTACATATAAATATGTAAGTTGGGTTCCTTTAAAGATGCTTTTTTTTTAAAAGAATAAGATAAATAATCTTTTTTTGACCAGTTTTTGATGGCAAGAAGAAACTGCTGGTCCAATAAAACATAAACCACGGACCAAAGTGTAGTAGTTTAAGTGAAGAACCACATACCTAAAAAATCCTTTGCAGCCTTCACAGGTCATAGCGTTAAAATGAAAGCCAGTAGCTTTGTCTCCACAAACACCACAGATCCGGGGAATGTTCCTGTCAAAGTCGGTGGCTGTATCAGTAAAGGTTGGAAACGGCGCCATCGGCTCCATTTCTATGATAGAGAAAATGTAAAGGTTACTAACTTCATCATAGTAATTTCTCAGGTAATATACTTAAAGTAAATACACTCTGAGTTAATATAGTAAGAGTACATATAGAATATATAAAAGCCAGCAACAAGTTCCCTCATCCCATTATCACTCTGGTTATGAATATTTCCCCAAGCATAGTAACACGTTTCATTCAAAATGTACAGGTCTTGACAAACACATTCTCGACTTTCAGAGTGCTAAAAACAGATCCTTCAACAAGTTCTATTTTACTAAACGAAAGACAAGGATTTAAGCTTAACTGTCTTTTGGTTTGGCTATAAAACACTTAGAAAGTTGAAGAATCTGAAATATTTTCTCCTATACCAGAACAGCTCCCAAACAATGTTACCTTTCTGGAAGCCACTATTATAAATTGAAATCTTAGTTTGTAACTCAGGATGGAGAAGTCTGCTTATTTATTTAGCTATCAAATTTATATGGCCATCTGTCACACAAGAAGTGACTCTGAGCGGCATACAACAAAAAAAAGTATAAAACAATAAACATGTTAAACACAGTCATATTAAGAAAGTTAAATACAAACACACACACAGACAGCAAAACACACACACACACACGATTTGATCAGGAACAGAGCCCCCCTCAAGATCTCACAGGTCCCCTGAGACCTCCAAGCCTGATGACAAAGCCGGGTCCTGAAGAATTTCCTGAAAATAAGGAGGGATGGAGCTGGCCTCACTTTGGGGTCAGAGGAATGTTCCATAAGGTGGGCACTATGGCAGGGAAGGCCGCTTCCTTTTGCTCCAAAGCGTAGCTTCCTGTGAGATGAGACCTTTGCTAAGGTTCAGCTGAAGCCTGCGGTTTCCCATCCAGACCCTCACAGCTTTCAGACACCAAGATAAGATGTCCACCACATCACATAATTCGCCTGGAGCAGAGATGTATAATTGGGTATCATCAGTCTATTGGTAATACCTCACCCCATGGCAGTGGATGAGCTCACCCAATCGCCTCATGTAGATGTTGAATAGGAGCAGAGAGAGCATTGAAAATTGTGGCAGCCCACGCAGTAGGGGCCAGGGGCAGAATCTCTCCCCCCCCCAATCACCACTGACTGGAATGAACCTTGGTGAACTAGCACAAAACAGTGGTGCCCATCCCCAATCCCTGAACTCATCTGGAAAGATACTATTGTGTAGTGGGTTTTTGGAGGCATTAACCAGACCGGGTTAATACAACAAGATTTATTGCGACTGAAAACAGAACTGGCTTAATCGGCAGAATGACGGCTATTTATACTTGCCGCCTCTAGGCAGCGACCAATCAATTCAAACGGTGTTTTCCCGCTCAAACTTGAACTTAACTTTCCCCTCCAAAACAGTTGGAGACACGTTTAAACTAAAACACATTAACTGTTGATGTCAGTACATAACAGATACCATAATTGATGGTATTGAAAGCTGCAGAGAAGTCAAGTTAGGCAAGGATGGGTACACAACCCGCATCCCACTCTCACCAGAGATCATCTGAAAGCATGACCAATGCTGTTTCTGACCAAACCCAGGTTCATTCAAGGTCCTCTGAAGTTTCTGTGCAATTACCCTCTCAACTACCTTTCCCAGAAGTGTCGTAAAGTGCTGTTAATATTTAATATTTTTAGTAACTCAGTCTTGATTGGATTTTTCTTAACACTGTAACTATGTCTATAGAGCAGTGAATAACATCTATGAAAAGAATACACACAAAGAATGAGGGGTATTCCCTTGGTCCAACATGTTTGTAAAGAACTTGAATGCAGCCATGGATGACTATTAGGCAAATTAAGAATAACTGATTCTCTACAACTTTGGAAAAAAATTATTAATTTAATACAATTAATCATTTCAGCTGATATCAGCCAGCCCAATGTTCATGGTTTCAATACACTATGCATTAGGGCTATGCTAGAATCACTACTCAACGCTGCTCTGTATAGCAAGGTTTATAGCATGCAGCCCTGGACAGCTAGTAATTTGGCCCCGCAATATCGTAAACTTTTATCATGACTATATGATTTATATCAATTATTTTATATATTTTATATGCAGCCCAAGACAATTCCGCTTCACTCAATGTGGCCCACAGCACGCCAAAAGGCTGGACACCCATGTTTTACAGCTTATTCTAGCCCAAGGGCTCAGATTATCTTTGTTAGCCTGGCATACCACAAATCTGTTGGGACTAAAGAATTCCAAATGAAGGAGAGCTGAAAGCAACCACTTTACTACATTTACCGTAGCCATTGCATTATGGCTGAAACCTTCAGGAACATACAGGCTCTTATTCAAAAGGAGAAGATGTTAGCTCCGCCCTCTCTACCACTGCTCTCCATGTGCAGAGTGACTCTGCAGAGGACAGCCTTCTCTTTTTCATGGAAAAACTTGTTTGGTGCAAGTTAGGACTCTTGAAAATTCATGATCCTACATTGTGAGTAGACTAAGGAATCCTCTGCTGAAAACAATCCTTTCTGTGGAGGAAAAACAATCATAATTGTGGTTCATTATCTCTCTTTGGGTGAAAGATTATCTTCTTTACCACATCAGAGGAGGGCATTCACTGAGACAAAGAGAAATGATCAATAAGCATTTTCTGTTGATGAACCTAAGCTTCATCAACCTCTCAATTTCCCCTCATTTCCATGGTTGTATTGTATCAGCATACACACACTCTTAACATCCAAACTGTGTTCCACCATAAATGTCATGAAGTACAAGAGGAAAAATATAGCTAACAATATCCAATATGTGGACATATGTAGCAATAATGCTTTCTTAGTATTTTATAATAGAAATAAGTGAGTTTTAAAAGCATTTTTGCTATTATAAGACAACAAATCAAAGAAGCAGAAAACCATCTACTATCTTCATTTTGCAAGTGAAAGACTGAGAGGTCCATAGGCTTGGTGAGCTTATAGCAGAGGTGAGATCAGAAATTATTATCCTAATTCAGAACTCTATCTTTGACTCACACACACGTTTGTCAGGGGTGTCAAACTCGCAACGTCATGTGACGTGTCGCGACTTTTTTTACATTGCCGGCAATGGGGTGGGTGCAGCTTCGCCATGATGCATCCGGCCCGCAGGCCGGCAGTTTGACACCCCTGACTTAAGTAATTTAAAAGTTGCCAAAATAAAGTTGTACTTTAAAAAAAAGTTGGCCACAGCTGAAAGATAATCACATTTCATTCAAAACCAGCCCTACATCAACTGCAGATTCCAATACCAAGAAAATACATGCAAGAAAGTAGGCTGTTCAAAAAGGATCAATGAGCAGGCTTTTCAGAATGGCTGAAACAACATAATTTCAAATACATAATATGTTTCCTCTCTGGCAAAAACAGTATCTTATTTTACTTCACTGGAACATTTTTGCAAAAAAGTGAGGTACTTTACCAACATCCAGATCATCTGGGATACTCTGCTGATATAATTCCCACGAGCTCTGAAACTCTGACATGGATCCACCTGCAATCCAAAATTAGTATTAAAAAGTTAACCTCCAAGAATTATCAAGAGAGTATTCAAATCTCACCTCCTGCTTTGAGTTTGGGAATTTATTCTACCTTTTAACTCGAACCTTACTGACGTAAGCAACGTACTTTAAAGAGTGAGGTGCGGCACTCGGCACATAATTCACCACACCTAAACACCAGTTACAAAAAACAAGGTGTCAGTTACTTCAGTACAGCTTCTTGTCACATCATCTCAGCAATGTGAGAGACAATGCTAGTTCCAGTCACTGTAGGAGAACTGTGTGAGTCTACGGCAGTCAAAGATAAGGAGGAATCAGACAGCACCTTGTCTAGCTGAAAATCTGTATTAAAAGACACACGTTTGTCATCTGATGAAGTGAACTGCGGTTTACAAAAAGTGTGTGCCTTTTAATAAAACTTGTTAGATGGAAAAAGTGCTACCAGATATTTTTTGAGCAACGCAAAGGAACATTTGAGAAGTGTCAAAGATATTAAAAACTAGCTAGATGAGGGGCCTTCAGCACAGAGGGTTTATTCTTTCCTAGAAGAAATATACAGTTAAACAGAAGGGAAATGACAATGTAAAAAGAAAAAAAAATTCTTCATGGTTTATCTGACACATATTTCTAAACAAGACTGTAAAATGTAGTTGTTTTCTAGAGTGAAACAGAGGTAGATTTCATTTATCATAGCCAACTCATTGTCAACAGGCTTACTTATCCAAAATACTTAAACTGGCACTTAGGAATTTGAAGAATTGTTCAGGTTCATGAATTTGCACTGTTGATGGTTAAACTTTTGTTAGTCCACCACAGATAGAATAGTACAATAGTACAATCTGCACAACACAGGCCTCTAAATGCCATTTTAAAAAATTGAACAAATACCCTTTTTCTAAATTATATTTATTGAAGTTGTGGGTATTTGTTTGAAAAATGCATAAACTAACTCTTCTTAATTTTCAATGTAGCTTTTAGAATTTAATTCTATCATTCAGTATAATACAATAACCGACTATTGTACAGAAGAGTAGTTAAGCACACTACAATCCATCCTGAGGTGGCTATCATTTATTATACAGACAAGATCCATACAGTCCATGGAAGGCAGATTTGATAAGCAAAGAAGATGACTACAGCTACTTTATGTTATTATACCACACATATATTTCAGTATGACTCATCATTCTTCTCAAGAATTAGACTGATCCTTTGTAAGCATATCATATACAGAAAATTAAAAGTCCCATCTTTGTGCATATTTTGTGAAAGGTTATATTACTGCTTCTTTAAAAAAATACTTTGCAGCATCAGGTCCCACTCACAGCACATCTCCAAATTCACAAAACTACAGTCTCCTACTTTTGGAAGTAATCCTTTTGGTTACTGGGTAATTTCAAATTACTGGCTAATTATAAAATATGAACGTAGTCCTCAGATTTCACAAGAACAATGACTTCTTAGATACCACCAGATATATCTAAATTCAGTGCTGAGGTTGGCCCTTGAGTAGATTAGCATTTTGAAACGTTGAATTACACCGACTCACTGGGTATAAGATAACCAAATGTAAGGTTAGGTTTTGCAAATTCCAGATCTTTATGCTAGCAGGAAATTAAATTAGTAAAGATGATCACAAGTCACTTCCATCCATGAATGAGATTCAGAGAGGAATAAAATAGAAATCTTCTAGAATCTAGCCCATTCCAGCAATTTCAGATTTCAGTATTATGGCAGCATTATTAATATTTGATATTAGTTGTTACATCATTAAAGAAATACCAAATGATCTCTTGGTGTATGTTTCTGAATACCGACACGAGCAACAAATCAACACCACCAACAAATCTGGCACTTCCAAGATATTTTCACTTCCCTTAGGCTAGAGACAATCTTTCTGATGATTTTACTGATTCCCCCCCCTTTTTTTTTTTGCCTATCCCTATCACATACAGACAGACAAAAACAGATTGCTTAAAACATACTGGGAGGACCTGTTCTCCGAAATTTGCAAATTATTTCACTACTTTTCTTCTGATGTTTGGAATTTTTCCTTCAGATAACTGGAGTAAAATAATACCTCCTAAATGTTACAATCCTTCACTTAAAATTGAGGGAAAAGCTTAAGAAAAACCTCACCAGAGGATGCAGCACAATCTGTGCACTGGAAAAGTAGCCTGGTTCATACAAGCTACACCATAATTGGGTTTATTCAACTTTAGCATGACATACTGTGGTGGACCCACCAAACTGTAGTTTATTCAATAAGCCAAGATAAAACAAACCATGGGTTTGTGTGACAGGAAGCTTATTTTCAGATGAGATACTCTCCATGGAATATTAACTACCAGTGGCCATAATAGGCTAAAGTAACTGTTTTTTAAGATTTTATTGTACATTTCTTTCCCAATATGCTATAGTATAGTAGTCCCTTGGCCTCGTTTACTCAGTTCCAAGTATTAGTTCTTAATTAGCTCCATATGATACATACCCACATGTGAAATATTAAAGAGGCAGAAAAATTTTCTCTAAACACAATTAAGAATATATCATTAAACAATGACTAACACATATTTCAGATGAAATTCTCAAATCTTAAGCAGCTACTTCATCATTGTCCCTGTGGGAAAGGGCCTGCCGGTTTCATTACAGCATTCACAGTTTATTGCTCTTTGGCTAACTGAATAAATAACATGTAACAAGTCTGTGGAATTCCCCTGTCTGGCATTTGGTTGTTAACTACGAAACTGTGGTTTAAATAGTTAGAAATAAATAAATAAATAAGCTAGCCAGTATAGTGTAAGTGGTTGAGATTTTGAGCTAGGATCAGGAAGAGAGCAGAGTTCTAGTCCACACTAAGCAATGAAAGCTCATTGTGGGACTTTGAGCCAGCCACTCATGGTTACCCCAGCCTATCGCACAGGAAGTAATAGACTCCAAAACGTTTGTTGGGTAATTTTCTGGTGAAAGACTACAACAGCTATTTATTGCATGTATAGATTGATGTATTTATTAAATGTATAAATTCTTCTTCTTCTTGTGCCATATCCGTTATCGGACGTTGGTGATCATGTTGGCAATCCTGTATAAATGTATAAATAGGGGTATATAAATCTTCCTAAACAGGAAAATACCCATTTTCTGATTATCACAATATTTTTCATCTTCCCTATAGTTTTTCATAAGATTTAAAACTGGCACTTAATTTTTATTAATAAAAATACAAATAGATTTTAAAAAAATAATAGAAGCTCTCTATTTAAATACTGACACAAATTACCCAATACACATTTTAGAGCAGGGCTTTTCAACCTTTTCACCGACTGTACCACTTTTAGGATATGGCAATATTCGAGTACCACCTAGCAAGGTGTCAAAAACTTGGTGACAAAAAAAAACCTGTTCAAAGTTGCAATTGCACTGAAATGACTTATGACCATTTTTCACACTTATGACCATTGCAGCAACAGGGTCATATGATTTATATTTGGATGCTTGGCAACTGATTCATATTTATGATGGTCAGTGTCCCAGGGTCATGTGATCCCCTTCTGCAACCTTTTGACAAGCAAAGTCAATGGCAGAGCTGCTGGTGGCCAAGTGCTAAGGCGGGACTTCCTTCCCTGCCTCCCTTTTTCTCATTCCCATCTCCTTCTGAAGGAAGAATTTGAACCCCCCCATATTTTTCCTCTTCCATATATTGATCAAACAAGGAAAGGCCTCCAGAGACAGAAAAGACAAGCTGCTGAGTGAACTAGCTTAAAAAGGCACTTCCCCTTTAAGAATTAGCTACTGGCTAGAAAGGAAAGTAAGGAGCCCAGCCCGCACTTAAGGAAGAAAAGAAAATGTAAGTACTGCTAAGGCAGCCTCCCCAAATGGCTCCATTCATAAGTAAAATCTGCAGCTCCAGAGGACTCTCTCATTGTAAGTCTTTGCCTGTGCTGGCTCTTTCCCTTCCCCACTACACTTGGCTAGGCAGGGCTGCGTACCACCTGCCACTCATTAATGTACCACAAGTGATACACGTACCACAGGTTGAAAAGCCCTGTTTTAGAGTATGCATTATTTCCTGATATTATGAAGCACCTAATACTGATCCTGCAGGTTTTAAAACTTATTTTTCAATTATAATAAGAGAAATGATCATTTTATGGTTCAGATGTAATCATTAATTTTGAATTGATCCCTGAACTAAAGATAGCATATTGGGGTCGTAGAATAAAAAACATTCACAAGTAAATGGAATAAGTCTGCCAAAATACATCCTATATTTTTCTCATGGATATATTTAAGAGACTATTCAATGTAAAGTGAAATAACAGATTAATGTAATAACTGTAATGAAATAAAGGAGTTATGCCACTATAAATTTTAAAAAGAATACGATCAGACAAAATATGCAGTATTTTACTGTCAAGGTTATCTTCTGAAATTCATAAAGATGTTCGAAACACCATCTGCAACTTAGATTTTCTGGAAAAATGCTCAAGCATTTTAAGGGAAGGTTTTCAGTAAATGCAACCAGAATTCTCTTTTTCTTCGTTTTCTGCCTTGTCAAAAAAATTATGCATATCCCAAGTTTGGAACAAAGATGTCATAGGTAAATGGTTTACAAATTGTACAGAATTCAAAGAAAGTTCAACACTTCATTTCCAGATAGATGCAATTAAAAACAGAACCGTTTCATGCAATGTAAATTTAGAACACAAATTGATTGTTTGGGGGAACTAGAACTACTATAATTTAACCAAGCATTTCACAGAATCAAAGTGTCCTTCTGAACACCTAAATGGCCAGAGAATTTGACAGGGATAAACAACAGTATAGTCTTTCTGTTACTGCTGATCTGTGACTCCAAGCATTTTAGGAAGTACTGCCAATAGGAAATAATGCTGGGAGTTGTAGTTCAGCTGCAACGCTTAGAATAGCAGAAGTTGCTGATGCCTAAAAGTGAGTTGGAAAAGGAGCAAGATGATCTGGTAAGGGTACATATAGTTCTTTGACATGTAGAGACAAGGCCTTTACAGCTAAGATTAATTTTCAATCACATGGTAATTATGAAAACTAGAAGTCTTTGGAGTTTTTAAGTTCATTAACATCAAATTAGCTGGATAATTTTACACTTCTCTATGTTTGATATTCTTAATCAGTTTCCAGACATAATCTCTTTTTGCTATCTGTACACTTTGATCTGGCTCTTCCAAAATTTGTATAAATTTTTGTTAAGCTTAAAGATGGAAGATGAACAGGTAAAAGAAACAATGATAACATGGGCTAAAAACTTTGGGCACAATATAGAGTTAGAAAATTGGCAAAATATTTGGGAAAGAAACTATAAAATAACAATGGCAACTGCATATAAAGAAAATCTGTACCAAATGTTTTATAGATGGCACCTACCACCAGCCAGACTAGCAAAAATGTTTAAAAACATGTCTAGCAATTGTTGGATATGTAGGCAAAAACCAGGCATGTACTATCATCTTTGGTGGACGTGCCCTAAAGCAAAAAAAAAATTTTGGATAAAAATTCATACTTGGTTAGAAAAAATGTTAAGAAAGCATATAGATTTTAAACCAGAATTATTTTTTATTAGGTATAATTACAGGAAAATATGAGAAAGAAAATGTATATTTAATGGTACATGTACTAACAGCAGCAAGAATTGTTTACGCGCAGAACTGGAAAAATGAAGAAATGCTTTCTGAAGACAAGAAAATACTGGAATGTGCAGAAATGGACAGGCTCACATTGAAGATTAAAGAAAAAGAAGATACAGAGTATTTTCAAATATGGGATGTATTTTACCAATGGCTGGAAAGACAGGGTGGAGATTAGGATTTTACTACATGTTATTAAGATAAGACCCAGACAGCACATTCTTTATCAGTCATTTATGGAATGTAAATTTATTAAAAAAAAGAATAAAATATTTTTTTAAAAAAAATTGAGTTTGAGATAGATCCATGATTATGCAAGGCTTTATAAACTCCAACAACTTTTGTCAAAATAGTCCTGACAAAACAAAGAGGCTTTTCAGGTTTCCAAGCTGAAGATGCAGATATTTAGCAATGCTTCACAATTGATAGGAATGTTTATGAAGCACCTTTTTAAAAAAAAGTCATTAAAGCAGCTGCATGGTTTGCAAAGCGTCCACAACTGTTTCAGAAATAGGTTTTTCTTTTTATTTCCCAGCCAATTCTACAGACCCAGGATTTCCTGGTAATCTTCTATTCAAGTGGTAAACAGGTCTGACTCTTGCGTTTTTGGATCAGCAAAGTTTGAGTACCTGTTGCCACCACCTAGATAGGCAAGCAGCCCTGATGCTGAAGTTCAACTCTGATGGGGCTCAAGGTTGACTCAGCCTTCCATCTTTCCAAGGTCGGTAAAATGAGGACTCAGATTGTTGGGGGCAATATTAAAAATAAAGCTTACACTGTTAACCACCCAGAGAGTGCTGTAAAGTGCTATGGAGCAATATATGAGTCTAAATGCTATTGCTATCTGTGGAAGAGAACAGCTGACAGCAAATCAGAATTCCTGCACTACTATTTGCTGGATCTTGGTATCCATCACAAACTTACAATTGCTATAATCTACCAACTCTGAGTACAGTCCATGGGATGATTTTGGAGGCTTTAACAGATCATGGCATAAATGCCATGAACAGTGGCAAGAAAGAACAGTGTATCATGATGTACACTGAATTACAGCTGAATTGTTTTCACTGAACAATATAGTGTGCGGGGGAAGAGACAAGAGAATGTTAGTTGACAGACATATGTGGATTTGCTAAAACCTTACCTCAGTGAAACATATCAGACAATAGTCTCAAGAGTACACAGAAGAGCAACAAAGATGATCAGGGGACTGGAGGCTAAAACATATAAGGAACGGTTGCTGGAATTGGGTATGTCTAGTTTAATGAAGAGAAGGACGAGGGGGGACATGATAGCAGTGTTCCAATATCTCAGGGGCTGCCACAAAGAAGAGGGAGTCAAGCTATTCTCCAAAGCACCTGAAGGCAGGACAAGAAGCAACGGATGGAAACTAACCAAGGAGAGAAGCAACCTAGAACTAAGGAGAAATTCCCTGACAGTTAGAACTAATCAGTGGAACAACTTGCCTCCAGAAGTTGTGAATGCTCCAACACTGGAAGTTTTTAAGAAGAGACTAGACAGCCATTTGTCTGAAATGGTATAGGGTTTCCTGCCTGAGCAGGGGGTTGGACTCTCCAAGGTCCCTTCCAACTATATTACTACTACTACTACTACTACTATTATTATTATTACTACTGTTGTTGTTGTTGTTAATAATAATAATAATAATAATAATAGTGGCTGTGAAGAACTGATTTCAGACATACTTTTTCAGATATTGTCATTATTACTGATTTCACATGTGTGACATCCTTTGCTTCACCATAGCTTCACGCTGATGGTAGTGCAAAATTGGCAATCTGAAGCCAGGATTCAGAATATTCAAATCCTGGAAGAGTGCAAAAAACGTAACCTACTACATAAATTGAGAGAGATATTTCAGCTAGATCAGGGCAAGCAGACAGGCAGGCATCATTTTCATAAGCCAAGAAACAATTGGAAAGTACCGGGCCGTGGCATGCCAGCAACCGGTCCGCACAAACAAGCAAAGCCCCATCTGTGGGATGCAGGCAGCACACCAAACCATACTCTCTGGTCCATGGAAAAACCTTTCTCCACGGAACCGGTTCCTGGTGCCCAAAAAGTTGGGGACCTCTGATTTAGATAATCCATTTCATTTTTTAAAGCTGCAAGTCTTCTCAACAACCTTCACCAGGAAAAGAAGGTTGGAGACCAGGCAAAAGTTGTCCAGAACTATACAACTTTGCTCCAAACCTTTCATGTGATGCCACATGAGTTGAAGGCTGTGAGGACCTTGATCCGGAGGGCCACACCTCATCTCAACCCTAATAAAATCAAGTAGCTGTACTTTTAGTCCCCAACACTAATCCAAAGATTTTCCATCATTAACTCTGAATCAGGTAGCACTTCCCTTGACAAATTTAGTGTGCAACTTCAGGATCTTTTGGGACTCATAGCTCCTGCTCAAGGAAGCCACAGTCAAAAGGCCTTTTGCACCAGGTACCTCTATTCTTGTTTTGAAAGGCTCTGCTTTTGCTTCCAATCACTCATGAGTCATTACTCAGTTGGACTACTACAATGTACTTTAGATAAGGCTGCCCTTGACAAGCATTCAGGACCTGCAGCCGGTCCAGAATGCAGCAGTGTGTATAGTTCACTTATTCTTAAACTGGTCTGTTTTGTGGGTTGTTTTTTTTTTTTAAAAAAAAATATGTTTTATTTAGAATTACTGTATTAGCTTAGATTTCTTAAAAGGGGCGGCTATATAAATTGCTAAATAAAATGAAACTTGTTAAAAGTTATTTCACTATTCTGGCTGGCTGACTTATATCACAAGATTTCTTTAAAAGGTTTAGAAGACCTCCACTATATTCACTACGGCTTTTGAAAAGGCTCGACATCCTCACAATATACAATAGCTGAATCCTGGAGGAAGGACAGGTCAAGTGATCTCACCCTCTCCTGCTATTAGGAGAAAACATTGGGTAAATAGGTCCTTAATATTGTTTCTTAGAATTCACAATGTATCACATAATTTTCTTGATAACTCCTACAGCAAAACTATAATAAGGCTAGAATTAATCTACCTGTATTACAGGCTGCACACTATGTCTGCAAGAGATGCTAATTTGATGAAGGCTGCACCAGCAAAATTCACAACTGAAGGAAGGTTTGAGAACTGGGAATTTCCCAAATTATATACCAAGCTATGATGCAATCCTGCTGTCATTACCTGTAACCTGCATAATTCTTAGATAAGAGACAAAGCTATATTTACTAAATTCTTCCGTGATACTGGACTCTTCTCAGCTAAAACCGGATGTTGTGGTCTTTGGTTTACTGCTGAGGATGAGCTACAGAGCATGGTAGAATTTTGAGTTTCATCTGCATAATCATCAAACTGAATGTGGATCCTTTGATGAAGGAGTGATTATACATGATACAACTTGCGTTATGTCAAAATTCAGAAATATAATTAGTGCCTTTTGATAGATCTCCAAAGAAATTTACCTCTACCTGCTGAAGGAATATACCCAATGGTGGGATTCAAATATGTGAACAACCGGTTCTCTGTGTGGATGCTGCTTCCGGAAGTCCATTCTGGGCCTGGGCAACAAAAAATTAGCTACCAGTTCTGCCGAAGTGGTGCGAACCGGCTGAATCCCACCACTGAATATACCTCATAAATCAGATTTTCCACTACGCATTTTCTTTGATCAAAGTGTGATTTTGCTTTGCTAATCATTTTTAAATTCAGTTGATAACAAAACTATGAGAGAAACATTAGTTTTTAAGGCAAGATGAAGTATGAAGCCATACTTTCTTTTTCTAATAATCAGGAGATAAATTGGGAAATATATATATATATATATATCAAATATTTTAATAAATTACTTAAGACACAGAAGCTTATTTTCACTGAGTACTTAGTGAAAGGGAATAAGACTTTGCCCAAATAATTTTGCAGACAGTAAAGAAAAATGGGAGAGTTTGATCCACACAAGCCAGACCACTGTAGAGGTCTTCACAGTTCTCAAATTAGACTTGTTTTGCATATGTTGCCCATGAAGGCAGATGATGTCATGACAAAAGAGCAAACAAGCTGCCCCCAATATATACAGAAAACATTGAATGGACTTGTCCTATTTTAAGTCACTACTAAATCCCTCTGACCTTACTCCTACCAAATTAGTTACAGTGGTTTCTTGGTTGATATAAGAAGTGACTACCTACCTAGATAAAAATTGCGCTGTATTTTGCTGTTACCTCTGATACTTTGAAACAAGATACATGTACTTATGTAAGGAATACTATTGTAAAGGCTAGCCTAAGAGAAGGAAATGTCGATCTCTATATCTAATTTATATCTAATTATATCTATATATATATATATCCAATCTATAGTGGGGTTTGTGACAGAAATATTTACTCCCTTTTATGATAAATCTGCAACAACTATTGGAGGTTCATATGGATCCATCAAAAAGACCTCTCTGTAAAGAGTCCGGTGCTACTTAAGCAAGCCACGTTTTTACAATATGAAATGAAGTTGAAAAGGACACACTGGCAAAATTTAAGAAAGCAAATTCAATCTTTCCCACACCTTTCAGATTTATTCTGTAAAGATAATATCCCAAGATGGATTCCTTTTAGAGGAGAAAACCCTTCACAGAGGAATTCATGGCTAAGAAATCAAAACTAACCAGAGGAAAGATGGCTTATTTGTGGTTCAACTCTGTAGCCATATTGAACCTCAGCAAAAATAGCTTTTTACAGGCATGCAACAGGCTCAAGGAGGTCCAGCTCCTGACTTCCCATCCAAAGCCCTAATTGCAATTATGAGCTTAAAGAGAGCACATGCACATATGTATATGGATAACACTAGCTCTGCACAGTGGAAGGGGGTAAATTCTGTGTCTGTGTAAAATAATCATTACCAAGGCCTATAATAAGCAACTTGTTCTATGTAGTTTATGTGTAATCTAACGTGTGAGAGACAAACAAATTTACACAAGACAGGGCAGAAACCTGAAGAGTCATAATAAAGAAATGGCTTTGCTAAGATTGGCTTGAACATATCTGTGGATCTGGACACACACAGAAGACTTCATAAAGGCATGTCATATCTCTTGATACAATCCTTCATCAGACTATATGAATGCGTAACTTACATGGAATTGCATGTTCCACATTGCAGCTTTACTATGATTTGAACAATAAAATTCAGCAACATTTGGATGGAGACTTTTTGAAACCTCTCACCAGAAGAGCAAAAAACTGAGCTCTGAGGTGCAGGATCAGGTAAGGAGAATCAGCACAGATCAGGCACAGATAGATGTTTAGCAATGTATGTTTAGTAAATAGCAATGTGGAACAGGTAAAAGGTAAAAACGCATAGCCTGTGATATCCATTTTTTCCCCTTTCACCTTTAATGAATGTAAAAGGTGAACTTTCTCTGAGATACCTGAGTGACAGTGGAATTGTTAAAGAATATTTAAAGGAAAACCAACCAACATATATTTCTATTACTGAAGCCTCCCTGTGGTGGATGTTACCTATATGTGTGGACTTTGTCTACATAAGTGACTCCATTAGCTCAGACATCCTGGGAATCAGGCTACAGTTAACAGAGATGTACAAGAACAGTGAAAGGTACTATTCATGACTGCTTCACCGTTCACAAGAAAGGAATTCCTTTTGCAGCATCATTGTTATCATGATGTACCTGAAATAAAAAGATTTTCTGATAGAAGGGGAAAATCAAGAACCAGCTGATTATACATAAAGGTTTGAAAATATGGCCAAGTCTCTTTCATGTTCGATTCTGAGCCAATACTGATAAGGAAGGTATGAGATGGAAAGCATTTTGGAGAAAAAGATGCTAAATTGGGCAAAATACGTGATGCCCAAATCCATTTGGCAATTTCTGGTTTTACCAGGAGTCACGAATAGAGAAATTAATTCCTGGAACTAAGCCAATATCCAACAAATTGGAGGGTGGGGATAGCATTGATCAGGTAGATGACGGCAACATGAATTAACAACAACAACAATAAAAAGCAGGGTCTCCAGTACCATTAATATTGAGGCTAAAAGAGCTGAAAACATAGTATGTTTAGTACGGTACTATCACAAGGAATGACACCGAGACAGAGATGGGAACAGGCGCTTCATGTTACAGCTCTTTGCATGAATGATTAACTGCCCCCTCATTTGTTGGCCTGCAAATCCATGCTAAAAAAACAGCTACAAGTGGAGTGCAATGAAGACAGATGCCCAACAAAAGGAGCATGCAGCAGTAACTGTATCTTTTATAAAGAACGTGGTTAGGGTGTCAAGTGAACAAGACAGAACAGATCTTGGGAATAGTATGTTCTGTAAAACGGACAGATCCAGCCATAGAGGCATGCAGTGCCTTCCGTTCTAGCCTTAGTTACAAAATATGTGTAGTGCAAAGTAATTTCCTATTTTTAACCTGCTAACCTAGATGATGCTGTAAACATATACCCACTGACAGACAGAAGTTGCCAATTCAAGAACTGTGATTGGGAAAGGCACAGTGTTAATTATATATATTTTCACACCCTGAAAATATAGGGAAATAAACCGTTATAAAAATGAAAGATTTCCACTCTATGTACAACAAAGCAGATGTAGTAAATATCAATGCAAATTAGAAGTCAATATTAATTAGATATTAGATATTAATCATTGCATGCATAGATAATTAATATCTTACAAATCTCAAGCTTGACCCTGTCATACACAGTGCAGCGAGATTTCTATCCTAGATTTATCGCAGATCCCACGTGACTTTCTTCTTCGATAAAGGACATTTCTAGGGCAAAGAAAGAATGTTTTTGACAACAGAGATGATCTAATCTTCATGCCTTTCCCTTGGCTGTTTACTCCCCAACTCAGGCGCTAATTTGAATTTGCATGTTATTTTTATTTCCATTTTCCTCACTACAGTTGCTTTTCCACCCTTGTTGCACATGTTCCTTCCTCTTTCTTTTTCTTGTCAATGTTGCATCCACTTCACCTTGCACTAAATACACCTCAGGTTGCATCCACCCAACACACATTTATTTGCATCCACAAATAAAGAACTTGGCTTGGAACTGTTGCACAAAACTAGAGTTATAATTAACAAGGGCCCAAAATACCTCCTATGATTTTATTACATATGGATTTTATTTGAAAGCTAAACGAAAGCTCCCCCCCCCCCGATTTATGCAGACAATGTGACAGCCTATTATGAGCTACAGTTGCTCTAAATTGGATACTCTGTTCAAAACAGCTACCTGCAGCCAAAGTTTAAAGTATCAAAGCTGACAGCAAATAAACAAACTCGGAGGAACAATCTGGCAAATCCCTCTATTTACCCTCTATATAGGGCAGAGGTATGAATAGTTTCCTTGAGACTACAGACAGCACTAAATACTATGTTCTCCCTTGAAATCCAAAAGCACAATTGCTGCACAAAGATATGGATTTTCAGGAGAATATTAAAATAGGCAAATTGTTTTCAGACTGAAATGTAACATAGATCATCATGCCTTCTTTGACCTTTAATAGTTCCAGGCATTAAAATATATGTAAATATATATATAATGCATTCAGTGATTAGAAATCATATATATATATATATATATGTTTTCTGAGGTTTTCACGGGTGTTTGTATGTAGGTCTTTGGTAATTCGGGTTTTCTCCCGTGTAAAATTGAAAGTGTCTTGGCAACGTTTCGACGAAGTCTCATTCGTCATCTTCAGGCTGGTGTCTCTTCGGCCTCGTGCTTCTATATATATAACCAATCAAAACACACCTCCACCCAATCAGAACACAGCCAAGCTCCCACCCAATCAGTTCATACCCCCACTGGCAGTTAAAAGGAAGAAACAGCTGCGATCACACATTGCTCCTAGAAGCACGAGGCCGAAGAGACACCAGCCTGAAGATGACAAATGAGACTTTGTCGAAACGTCGCCAAGACACTTCCAATTTTACGTGGGACAAAACCCGAATTACCAAAGACCCATATATATATATATATATATATATATATATATATATATATATATATATATATATATATATATATATATATATTTCTAATCACTGAATGCATTATTTCTGCAATATAATTTCCATACTGAGTCACTACCATCTTATAACTCTGATGAGTAGCTATGCTATATTAGCCTTCAGTTAATAAAGCTGAAAATAAACACAGGACAGTTAAATTCAATGAAAGGTTTTATACCTCTTCAAAGTCCCAGCTGAATGGGCATACATGCCCCAAGTTTCAGTCTATGTACTGTATTAGAAAGCACATCTCCTGACTCATTAGAATCCACTATTGCAGATCAATATAACTTGAGGTCTATACATTTGACCAAAGAATCCTTCGGAGATTTCTCAGATTCAAGAGAAGCAGGAGAACTATAATTCATTATTTCACATATATCTACAAATTAATGTAAAAACAGGGGGGGGGTATAAAGTGGCATGCTGGTGAACAGCTGATGAGACGTGATAAGGCAGAAATACACAAAGGACTTTTAATCTAATGCTGATACTGTTTTTCTTTTTTCCAGTTATACCAAATACTTTATCAAGTGCTATAGAAATAGTAAAATAGAAAAGAGATACAGTGAGATGATCTAGGCAAGGAATATCCAGCAAAGAAACTATTAGGAGAGTTATCAAAACTTTAAATTAACAAAATGTTCCTCTCCTTTTGATTGCTTCTCCTACTGGAATGAGCCATCTGTGTGATTCCCTCCAACTCTGTTTCTGTGAATTTTCCGAAGCCACTAAGATTGGGCCATTGAATTTGGTGCAAATCAACCTTCTCAGTGGTGCTCTTGCTCTTTGTTTTAAATAAGCCCTTCAAGCAAGTAAATTTAATGCATTCATCACACACACACACACACACAAAATAAGATAAAGGTGAGCCTCCCACTGATATCACAGGACGCTTGCAACCTTCAGGGGCAAAAACTAAAGTTTTTGACCCCTGGAAAAAAGTTTGTTTCCACTCTCTTATATTTTTTTCTTCAAAGCATTCAGCATAGTGACAACCTATGGCTGCCCACAGGTCAGTAGCCCCAGAAAGACCATTCTTCAGAAATTAGCTAAATTTGAGCTGCAAGACCTGTGCAGCAGCCTTCTGTAACCACATAGCTATTGACAGACCTCTTTGTAACTGTATCCCATAATTTGACCAATTAATCATCTGTATGATCCATTACTGACACTTCTGTAGCTAGAAGTGATATATGATGCCTGTGTAGTGCGTGCACTATCAGTAAGCTGCATTAATATCCTGACTGATCAAAATACTTTTCCTTATATTGAAAATAATTTCAAGAACTGATACCATGTCTGAACTGAGAATCCAGTGTATGTTAGGAGCATGACACTACCCTCAACAGCCCCGATGCTCCTACAGCAACTGTAGCCCGGTCTCCTTGTTCCTACTCTTGATGATTTAAATGTCAAAGTACGAACCAGGGAATGGGGCGTTTTTATTGCCCAGTAGAATTAACAAAGGAAAATATTTGACGCTCGGGGTTGAAATGAGGGGTCCTTGGTGCTCTCTGAGCTTGGCTGTTTTCTTGAAGACGTTTCATTACCCAAACTAGGTAACATCATCAGAGTTAGAGATAATGAATTAGCATTGATGGTGTTACCTAGTTTGGGTAATGAAATGTCTGCAAGAAAACAGCCAAGCTCAGAGAGCACCAATGACCTCCCAGTGGAATTCTCTATAGAATCAGAAATCTTGCTTGTAAGAATATCCAAATGCGTAAGAAATTCTGCTCCTATTCATGCCAATCTGGATAGAAGTCATAGAAATGGAGAAGATTTGGGGATTAAAAAGATGCAACTGACTAATTTCTTGTCGTGGTTAAGGCACCAGGTTAGAGACCATCAGACTGTGAGTTCTAGTCCAGCCTTAGGCATGAAAGCCGGCTGGCCCAGTCACACTCTCTCAGCCCAACCCATATGAAGGGTTGTTGTTGAAGGGAAAGTAGGAGGAGAAAGAAGAATTAAATATGTTCACTGCCTTCAGTTATTGAATAAAAAATATAGGAGAGATATGTCTGAGTTTTTTTTTACTTGCATATGCTTCTGAACAAGATAGAAGGTATAAAATAGTATAATATGTTTAATGCACTCTTCTGTACAGCAACAGTGCTCCCAAATTTCCAATTTACCTAAATCGTTTCCAACTTACCACCCAAGTTACCTCTTTCAAGATTGTTTTACCAGATCAAGTTGCTCTGAAAATTAATGAAACCAACTCAGTTAAAGAGCACTGCAGTGCTCCTCAAATATTTAAACTCCTTAAATCCAAAAGAGGTAAGACTTTTAGGATGAGGAGGTCATATACAGAAAACCATTGTATGCAGGAGTTTCTTTCTAGTGATACAACAACATCAATGATTGCATTCTGGACATTATTTCAATGAAGCTATAGTTCATATTACTGTTTATCAGGCATCATTCTTTCAGAAAATATTGCTCACCCAGATTTATGGAGAAAGAAGACACTACCAATACCAACAAAGAAGAAAAATAACAGCTCTCAAAAGAAACCAGCATGGCTGCATAAAGAACTCTCTGATAAATTGACAGATTAAAAAGGACAAGTATAAAAAGTGGAAAGAGGGACACATAACTAAGACAGAATATCAGCAAATAGCCCGAGCCTGCAAAGATGAAGTGAGGAAAGCTAAGGCTCAAAATGAACTAAGGCTTGCGACCAAAGTCAAAAATAACAACAAAAAAAGCTTCTTTCAACATGTAAAAAACAAGAAAAAAGTTAAGGAAATGATTGGTCCATTAGTGGGGGGAAATGGCAAGAAGGTGACAAGCAACAGAGAGAACTATTTAACTCGTTTTTTGCATCTGTCTTTACACAAAGGGAAAAAAACAGACCAACGTGCCATAAAAAACAGAATAGAAACACAAGTTAAGATAGGCAAGAAAATGGTAAGTGAGCACCTGACCAGCCTAGACGAGTTCAAATCACCAGGACCAGATGGATTACACCCCAAGGTTCTCAAGGAACTGGCAGATGTGATCTCAGAACCACTGAACTATATTTTTCAAAGATCCTGGAGCACTGGGGAACTACCAGAGGACTGGAAAAGAGCTGATGTAGTTCCCATCTTCAAAAAAGGGGAAAAATGGATCCAGGAAATTACAGATCTATCAGCCTGACCTCAATACCTGGGAAGATTCTGGAAAAGATAATCAAACAACGAATCAGCGAACACCTAGAGGCAAACAAAGTCATTACTAAAAGCCAACATGGGTTTGTCAAAAACAGATCATGCCAGACAAATCTTATTGCATTCTTTGACCAAGTGACAAAATTAGTGGACCAGAGGAATGCTGTGGATATAATTTACTTGGACTTTAGTAAGGCATTTGATAAAGTAGATCACAACCTACTACTTGATAAGATAGAAAAATGTGGGTTAGACAGCATCACCACCAGATGGATTCGTAGCTGGCTGACCGGTCGTACTCAGTGTGTGGTCCTCAATGGAACTGCATCTACACGGAGGGAAGTGTGCAGTGGGGTGCCCCGGGGCTCTGCTCTGGGCCCAGTGCTCTTCAACATCTTCATTAATCATTTGGATGAGGGGGATAGATGGGGAACTTATGATAAACTCTAAACTTCAATGTTTATCAATTATAGTAGTAATTAATATATTGCTTTAAATCAAATAAACCAAGTTATGGCTTGGTATGATATGTGAAGTCAGCCATTAAAATGAAAAAAAAAAACCATATATAATTAGAACACTAAGAAGCATAATTAAGACTAATCTTGGAAGGAGTTAATAAGGCAATTGATTTTAAGCTTTCAAAGCCTACAACATCAACATTTTGCTTGCAATATGCAGAGTGACACTCCTATCTACTTGTTCCAACAAATATAGATATCCCGTTTATAGGAAATACACCTTGTGCACTTCTCAAGGCGAAATAGAATGCAGTGTAATTTTTGTTCTTCACTTTCTCAGTCAAAATACAGAGGTTTATCATACGATTATCTCCCTGCCTGCCTGCTTGCAGCCTTCTGAGCTCCTCATTTTAATTTTCATCTTTATAAGATTGTTCTTACTATGCCAGCATTTTCTTCCAAAATCCTATTCAATGGTCATTTTCCCTTTTTGTGTGTGTGATAAATCTCATTTTCCAAGTTCTTTGCTGTCAATTTGTCCAGAAGGTCCTCAAATAGGTAAAAGAAAATATGTTGTCATAGAGCAGGCATGTCAAACTCGCGACATCACGTGACGTCACGCGACATATCGTGACTTTTTCCCCATTGCCGGCAATGGGGTGGGCGCAGTTTCAGTATGACGCATCCGGGCTATGGGCCGGCAATTGCCATGCCTGTCATAGAGCAAAACAAAAATGCACTACAAGTAGTCATGGTTTAGTGACCATAACTGGGACTGCCAACTTGGTTATTAAGTGAACCTGTTCCTAAGTGAAACCACAACTGTGCTTATTTTACTATAGCTTTTCTCTGCCTTATTAACCTGCGAAGATTGTAAATACAAATATTTCTTGTAAAATTACTTTTTCAAAACCTTTGTACCTGCAAATGGTTGCTAAATGAGGCAGTTGCTAAACAAAGAATACCTATAACCTTATATATTTTCATATCTTACGGAGGTATCTGTGTTGAACAACCACATGCAACTAATGCTCTTCTGACCAAAAACCAGAGGGGGCTCGTATATAAAAATCTATTATGCAATGATAGAGTACATTATTTATTATTTTATTACGTGTATTATTTTACCTGTGTAATTTATTACGTTTATATAATGCTCTTCATCCAGAAATCACAAAGTGAGCTACAACAAAACTCAATTAAAAGAATAAGAAAAAAAGAACATTACAACAATAGAAAAGAATAATAATCTGAAGCAAAAACATTAAGCTGAGCCAAAGGTATGAGACAGAAAGTATCTTTTCAAACATAAAACAGGCCCAGCAGGCTTCTAGTGTAATATGACAAGGAAATGAAATGGCAAGAACAGAAGAACCTAAGGTTTATAAGACTATTTTTTCCCCCAAAAGTGTGCCTTAGATAGAATCAAAATGCTCTGCTCTGCTCCTTTTCAGCTGGATCTCTATTTACATGTAATTCAGTGCTTCGCTTTAGCAGTATGGAAAGGACTAAATCAAACTTGGACTTCAGCTCCTATATCCCAGAATACTCTTCTATAGTTACACATGCCGTCCACATTTAGATCTTACTATATAAGTGAACTCTTTTTGTTACAAAATATTTCGATCCAGAAGCCTTTCTCCAAACCAGTGTCATTGCAAATATTTCCAGCTGCTACACGTATCACGGAGGCTTTTAGTCTTGTGATCATGAAATGTCCTACTATTTAATGGAAAGTCTTTTCAAGAAGCTTTGTTGCATTTAAAACATAGACACTTCTACTAATTGCGAGTTATCCTCTGAAATGTTGCATTTACACTATGTTTATTATATTAACTTTTAGAATAATGTACAATCATGGTTCAAATTTTAGCGTTGGAACATGCATCAATTTAATGATGTTGCAGTATTCCTATTTAAAATTTATTTCACTGCTGTATTACAAATTCTAGTAAGTTATTTTGCTTCAAAAAATCCTTTTTGAAGGAATGTTAAAATTAAATTTTCATACTTGTGTCAATTCCCAATGTAACCTATTTGGAGGAAAACATGCAAAATTTGTGTATTTTGAACTAAGAACTTGCCATGTCAGTCCTCTCCGACAGATTCTTGACCTGCATATAAAGACAAAGACCCCATATCTGCTCAGAATTTCTTAAAAAGATCACCTCAGATCTAAGATTTTTCTTCCCACATCACTCAGGAACACAGGTAATGGACACTGCCTTCTTAATTTAAACATTTAAAGTACTGCCTTTTTCTCTTAGAAACAGAACAAAACAGCAAGTTAAGAACAATGTTGAACTCTGTGCACTCATAGCTGTAGTAGGCATTCTTCACTTTTTGCCAAGAATGTTTATTTTCTTGATACTAGTTTGCCCTATTAGACAGTACGGTGTAGCGGGTTAAGGCATCAGACTAGAAACACAAAAAACACGAGTTCTAATCCTGCCCTGGCATGAAGCCAGTTGGGTAACTTTGGGCCAGTCACAGTCTCTCAGCCCTGGGAAGGAGGCAATGGCAAACCATGTTGGAAAAGCCTTCCTAAGAAAACTGCGGGGACTTGTCCATGTAGTCTCCAGGAATTAAAAACTGACATGAAGGTGCACATAAACAGTGTGCCCTACTAGACCAGAAGAAGCAAGCTTTTAAGAGGAAAAAGTATGGTAAAAATTATATTTATCCCTATTTTCAGACGTTAATTAACATTCAATGAGAAACTTAATTGCCACAACTATTGTGCTACAATCATTTGAGAAAATATTTAAATGTACCTCCACTTTCTGAAGGGTTGCATATGGATTGTATTGCTTTGTGCCAGGGTTTAAATACCCGATCACACAATGACAAACTGAGCTTTGTGCATAAATTAAAATGCTAAAGATTTATATTGGAGGCTGCTTTCATTTAAGGTAGAAACAAGATTAAAAACTTACCTGCACGGGACTTAGCCGCACCTCCTTTGAACTGCGCATTCAGTGAGTGACTGCTTGATCCCACTGAACAGGCAATTTACGTTCTGTTAGAGTAACTGGCACGTGACTCGGAGGCATGGCGAAAAGCACCAGCTTCCAATAGCTAATTTCCATTCTAGAATTGCTTTGGAGACTATTAATCTTGTTCTTTTATGTTCAGGTTGCATTTGAGATAAGAATCCCCAGGCTTTTTTTCATCCATTCCATAAACATCATTAGTGTACAAAATATAGATGCTCCTGTACTTTTTCTAGGTTTCTCCCGATTTAAATGGGCTTAATTCTGAAAAAGCACATATACAGAATTTCCAAATGAATGTTATCAGCAGCAGTGATCATACTAAAAAAATGTCTTTATCCACTATTAAAAGTTGCCATGCCTTTTGGCTAGCATTGTCTTTGAAGACGGCAAAGAAATTTCAGAGCAATTGCTATTAGATTCTGTGAAACTTCCAAATAAATCAAATTACTTCTGAAGTTTTGTCTCTATTCAGTGCCAGGAATTTCTCATCAAATAAGGGGGGCAAAGTTGTGCCCATAAACACTTCAATAGATCACATCTGTTAACATTTTGTAACGTTTTACGAAGAATCCTAAACGCATTAGTCACTCATTAAAACTGCAAGCCACATTATAACCCGTTTCAACAAGTATGTCTTGCAATGCAAGGCTCTTATCAATATACATACACTTTTTCATATACCAGCTTCTTTAAGAGCAACAATTATATTCCATATCAAATTCTTGATATGTGCTGCAAATCTAACAGATCCCAAAGTTTGAACTTGATATCATTTGTTTAAGAGAGAGAAAAAAAGATTAATGATAGACACTACAATAATAAAATCAGAATTCTCTGCACATTCTTTCTGCCTCTCTAGCCACGGCTAAACATTGTATATAAATGCTAAATGCAGACACACACAGTGAAACTCTGCCCTCCGTTTCAGCAGTGACAGTTTGCTTCAAAGCAATATTCTTCCTAGTCCCTTAATTAAGGACAGGGATTCTGTCCATCTCACAGAAAATCTCAAGAGTTGTTTTTTTTTTTTAAATCTCTTTAGCTGCTCTAGGATTGATTACTACTCCCAAGTTACATAAAGCAGGTATGGAACACTGTGAGCTACCTACCTCTGTAGAAAGTGCTCCTTCCTGGGTTAGAAAGAACAGAACCCTGATTTTTTTCCAATAATTTAAATGTTGTTAGGTTTTTGTTCTTTTTTAGGGAGCTGAATCAATTGATTTCTGACCTTCAGTTCATTGGAAACAACAAAGCCGGTTTCGAGAACATTTTTCCTTAGAATGACAAAGTTTCCAAGAACAGCAGGCTATTTTCTCATTGGAAAGATTTCTTGTCCTATCCCACCTCCTGGCTTCCGGGCTCAAGTTAGCCATTATAGCAGCTGCAATGAAATACGCCTCTCTCCCTGCTCCCTTGGTCGGCGTCTTATTCCTAGGGATTTCTCTCTTCCCGCACGGATTGCTCAGAGCTTATCACTGGATCCAGCCTCTTTGTCGCAAGTGCCTGAAAAAGCTCCTGATTGTTAACGCTGCTGACACACTACCAACTACAGAAGCTTCTTAAAACAACAGTTAACTAGGTTCTAGATGAGCACGAAGGATGTGGGAAGGGAAGGGAAGTCATTTAGAATGTCTTTTTTTCTACACAACTTCCTCTAGTCTAAAGCAACCTTTCAGATTCCTTGTAAAAAAACAACAACAGGTAAATGCACACTGAGATAAATCCAGAAAAAATATGGATAAGGTAGAAAGGGAGGCAGCAGTAATAGTTTTTGTTTGCCTTTTTTTTTTATCACTCCAGAAGTAGTCAAAAGGGAGCTGCTGGAAGATTCTTTGTACGTTCCTGTTGGCAAGCTGGAGGGATAGATGATAAACACTGACTGGCTTATGGTGTCTTCTGAGAATCCTAAACTTGCAAATGGAAACACACAACAATGCTCAGAGCACGCAAACTGGGAAAGCAAACACAAGACGGCTTCAAATTGCTTCATACAGGAACACAGATACAGTGCAGCTGCATTCGGTTTAATCAGATTATTCCACAGACACTACTGATCATTGCATTTCCCATGGTGACACACGCTTGCGTCAAGGTATCTTTTATTACAAAAATGCATTTTGCCTTTTCTTTTAAAAGCGTCTCTATGCCATTGTATTTATTCTTTTAAATTCAAAGGCAGCATTAAAAACAATGGTATTCACAGCACTTGTGGGTATGAAAGTTTACCCGAATATTATTTTCTCTTCACAAGGAGAAAGATTCAGGAACCTCCTCCAGTCCAAAGGGGGGGGGGGAAAGTATGTTAAGCACTCCCTCATTCCTGCTATTTTGTCTAACTGGAACTCTAGTTCTTTTCAAATTAACGAAGAGTTGTCCAAAACTTGTAATGCTTTTGTCATTTTCCCAGCAAATGTCAATATTTTTTTTTGTTAAAAGAAAACATATTCAGTTGTAAAGGATTTCTGGACACTATTCATGTTCAAACTGCAGCTCCAAGAAATAGCAATGACCTTTTGATTACATGTGTTAAAGGAAAATTCAGGATTTGTTCCTGGATGCTAGTATCCAAGACTGAGTTGAGAGGGACACCCTATCACATAATTTCCTGTGGGACATCTAAAAAAACCTCTGCCTTTTCTTATGCTTTCAGAGTTATTGTCATAGTCAGTACAGGTAGTCCTTGACTTAACAAGAGATCGTTTAGTAACTGTTCAAAGTTACAACGGCACTGAAAAATGTGGCTTATGACTGCTTTTCATAGTTACAACCTTTGCAGCATCTCCATGTTCACGTGATCAAAATTCATATCCTTGGCAACTGACTCATATTTACGACCTTTGCTGTGTCCCAGGGTCATGTGATTCCCTTTTGCAACCTCCTGACAAGCCAAGTCAATGTGGAGGCCAAATTCACTTAACAATCAGATTACTAACTTATCAACTGCGGTGATTCACTTAACCACAGTGGCAAGAAGAGTCGTAACATGGGGCAAAACTCACTTAACGACAGAAATGTTAAGGCTCAATTGTGGTGGTAAATCAAGGGCTTCAGGGCCAGAGAAAATGCTGGGATGAAAGAAGGACAGCAAATCTGTACATCAACTCGGATCCCATCCAAGATGCACAGCATCATCACGCCAATGGTAACTTGTAAAATTATGCCACCTGTTTCAAGGCCCACCTCATTAATGACCGTATTACATAAAGCAGTAGTAAAACGAACGTGAACGTGGACCTCACTGTGCAGTATAAATTCAGCCCCACTGCATGTGGAATTCTGGTTAGGTGGCAACACTACATTCTGTGTCATGTTCATCAAAGAACTGATCGAGTGTATTTTAAACCTGTGCAAGAGATAGCGGCACGATTCTTTTCTCACCACAGTATTTCCCCTAATCCACCCACCCCACCATTCTTCACCTATTTCCCATTCTTTTAACTCAACTTCAAAGTACCAAAACCCTCTTAGAGACCTTTCAGACAACAAGGATCAGCTCTTTGGAACTGGATGTGAGGGAATGTGCAATGCTGACTCCTGAGCAGTTAAAATGCATATGACACGTAAGCCTATTCATGATGCAACGGAAGCATCATTTTATTTTCACGATGCATGAAAATAAAAATTTGAAAATATTTTGACTAATGGAATACTTATCTGATCAACTGACTAGCATTCCAAACCTAGCGTACATTCAGATTAATTTAAAAAAGGGGGGAATTTAAAAACTGGGGAAGTAATTAGCATAACCCAAATTTATCTTGAACCAATGAAAATAAAATCAGTCAGGTGGCCTAAGTAATACGTTCTACATCTTTATGTAAATATGAAATTTATTTCCTCTTAGAAACAGCTTCTGGACTTCATGCTCAAAACAGGAAAAAAATGAAACTTTGATCTTAGGTTTTGATTATTTGATTAATTTTGCTGTTATAGAAATGGCTTGCATCTACTAAGAAATGTAAAGGAAAAAGGTGAGGCTGCAACTGTACTTTGTATTTCACTGAACTGAAAAAAGTTGGAAGTCACTTTTTCCCCCCCTTTCCTTTCCTCTTTGCCTTGCACTCCTTTCCCCTCTGATTTTTATTTCCATTTTTAAATACAAAATCCATCTACTGATCCTTTTTGTGTATGGTTGTAGTGGGATCACTAAATAACTAATTTTATTTTCATGTAATTTTTGGAAATCTTCCACCAACAGAATGGAAAGTCATGACTATCTCAAATCAGAGCCTACCGTACTGAGGAATTTGCCTGTATATGTTGCCACTTAAATATATATATATATATAATTGTTTGGAAAGAACAGAAATATTAAAAGCAATGAGTTGCCTTTTTGTGGGTTGACAGGGTTACTAGAAACAAATGGAAGATGATATAATCCAGGCCCTTTACAAAATTTTCGAATAAAGTAGAACTATTATGCAATATTAACTTCATCTAGAAGCACCCATCATCAGTTTATTATGTTAAATCTTTTCCCATAAGAAGCAATTGAAGACTGGAATAATTACAGTCCAATCCACTGTTCTTATTTTTACCACTTAACAGTTATAAACAGATTCTTTACCATATAGTCCAGTGATGGCGAAACTTTTAGAGACCGAGTGCCCAAACTGCAACCCCAAACCCACTTATGCATCGTCGAGTGCCGGGTGGGTGTGGCCCATTGGGTGGGCGTGGCCCATTGGGTGGGCATGGCTGTGGTGGTAACGGCAGACTGGGTGGGACTAAAAAGTTCAATCAATCAATTCCAACTTTGCAAGATCTTTTTTTTTCCCGTGAGAAGTTGAAATTGACTGATTGAACCTTTTTTTTTTTTTTTGCACACGGCGGCGGAGGCCTAAAGTGAAAAGGTTTTATAAAACCCAGCTAAAGGCCTAGGACTGGGGCGATGGCGCACGTGCCCACAGAGAGGGCTCTGAGTGCTGCCTCTGGCACCCGTGCCATAGGTTCGCCACCATTGATATAGTCCAAAGTCAGGAAAGCAGCAATTCTACTCTATGTATAAAGAATCACAATGAAGAAATATGCAAACAAAATCTTTAGATTCTAAGCATTCTATACCATAACGCTACACTACAGTGTTTATCAACTTCCAATGAACAGATATTTATCTCAAATAACTCCCTATTTAGGATGGGAGAGCACTCCCAGAAAAGATCTGCTTCTCACCTTGTAGGCTTTTTCCTTTATTACTAGAAGTTCCTATACTGCAACCGAGGCACAAACAATAATTAAGATTGATGTCCCAGTTACTGTCATTCATCCTAGAAAGAGGTAACTGACTACAGTTATTCTAATGAAACATACTACACTTATGTGTGTGTTTGGACATAAAATGTCAGTGCTTAATCAACACTTGACTATTGGGAGTGTCTCTCACAAATCTTTAAAGAACTTTCAGATGTTAAAAACTGCTGAATTCTGATAACTTCCCAAGCTAAGCTGACAGGTTTGCATGACACATGAAACCTGGCTGGTAGAACTGAACACACAAATGTCACCTTTTTAATCCAAACTTTTATAGCTCCTTAATCTTGGTGGTTATCGCTTCTACAGTTAAGTGCATCATGTGGATGAGAAGCAGCTGCTACTTTAGATTAACCTGAAGTGGAATTCAATATTATAGTTTACCTGTAGGCTTCAAATTCTGGATAATGCTAACTAGAACAGATGAGAATCCTGTTCATGGTTAAGGCACCACATAGAAAGGATTAAGGTTTAATTAAGCAGATAGGTTTAATATGATAGGTAGGCTCTCTATCAAAGCCCTCCTGGATAAAAGACAGGATATAAACATCTGGCGAAAAAAATCTCAGTATCACAGAGACTATCTTAATTATCTTAATCAGGAAATCAGCAGCTAAGATTCTTTTCCAAGTGAGGTGAGGCAAATATTGGGCAGAAAGATGACTGCTTTAGCAATAGAGCTATATTATTAGACTTTCTTCCCAGGAAAGAAGTCCTGTCAATAGGCAAAGCACTTTCTTTATATCCTAATACTTTTTAAATTATTAAGCTGTTTTGTCTTTACAAGCTACAAACTATTTATAAACTATTTACATAGTTGATGCTGAAATAGTTTTATTATTTTTGTCTTAATACTACTTTGTGAACTACTATAAGGCAATATAAATGAACAAAGTGAACCCTTTATTCAGTGGAAGGTTCCTTGGGATAGGTATGTGTGTTAGATAAATTGGACATTGTTCCCTCTAAGTGAAGCACTGTTCCATCTTTAATTGTTTTCTATATTCTATTTTTATTATAGTTCACCAGCTAGAGCACGGGTGTCAAACTGCCGGCCGTGGGCCGGATGCGTCACGCGGAAGCCGTGCCCACCCCAGCTCCGGCAAGGAGAAAAAAGTCGTGATACGTCGCAACATGTCACGTGACGCGGAGAGTTTGACACCCCTGAGCTAGAGCCATTAGGAATAGGGCAATCTTGCACATGTGATTTATAAAAACGTGAATATAATGAGTTATTAGTCATAGTGAATAGTTCACTTTAAAGATATTGACTCAATATATGGTAGATGTGAAAAAGCCAAAGTCCATGCTGGGCCTTATTAGGAAAAAGGTTGAAAATAAAACTGCCTATATGTTAATCCCATTATGCAAATCTATGATATATCTGTATATGAAATACTATATACTGTTCTGGTCACATTTGAAAAAGAATAAAAGAACTGGAAAAAAAGAAGACAACAGAGGATACAAATGATGAGATGGCTCAGAAACCTTTTATGTGAGAAAACCAGAAAATTGGGAACTCTACTTTGGAAAAAAAGGAAAATGAGAGGAAACATGATGAACCCCTGGCTATCATGTATAAAATTATTTACAGCTTGGAGGCAGAAGAATAGGGTTGCTTCTTCTCTCAAAATACTCAGTTTGGGGGTCATCCAATCAAGCCAGCTGGAAGGAGACTGAGAACAAACAAAAGAAAGCATAATTATGGAATTTATTACCCCCAAGACGTGATGATGGCTACTAGCTTGGATGATTCTAAAAAGGGAATGGATAAAGATGATATGTATACCACATGCTATTATTCTTGAGATTTACGTTATTTAAGGGTTAAGAACAATATGCAGTGTCCAAATATCAGCTGCAGTAGAACCCTATAAGGAGAGGAATATATCTCCACTTATTGTTTGCAAACACCATAGAGATATTTGGTTGGCCAGTGTGAGAAACAAAACGCTGGAAACTAGATGCTTCTAGCTTGATCCAACACATGGGTAATCTTATGTTAGGGAGGAACATCAAAGCCAACTATGCCACTAAACAAATATCTGACTAGTTCATCTATTTGAATAAATGACATATCTGTGAGAGGGTTGACATGTTTAAAAGAATACTTTGCTCTTGTGCCCTCAAATTCTGCAACCATCTGTTATGGTTTTGGACCTCATTCTTGGTTCAAATGTTAATACATGAACTGTTGAGTTTAAGTCTCTGAGCTTAATATAATAGTAAACTAATCACATATCTTTGAGGTTCTTTGAATGAAGGAAACCGGATAAATTTGATCAATTCTAATAAACCCCTGTCTTTACAGATGGCTGCTAGGAAGTGATGAGAATTCATCAATGCATCAGTACCAGAATTAATTAAACCTAAAAATAATGATTACAGTTAGAAGAAATGTGCAAGCACTTCCATTTTTTTTTAAGAATATGCTGATGGCATTTGAATTTTTATTGTTTAATTTTAGATGTAAGCTTCTCCAAAGTTCACTCCTGAAAGAGTATAAATATTTTAAAGAAATAAAAGTACAGAATAAAATAAAACAGCAAATCAGCTGTCCAACAAATACAATACACCTCTAAATAAAACATATATTTGCCAAAGAACACAGATCCTTTATCTCACTCAAATCCATCTGTACCCAAAGGTCAGAGCCAAATTACACAAGCACGCCCTTGCGTTCCTTCATGTATCCTGTTGGAGTTTGTTTAGAGAACTATATAGAAAATACCAAAGCAGAACACAAGTAAATAAGTTGCTCTATTTTTATTACAGGTGTGCCCAAAAAAACAAAAACAAAGATCATTTAAAAGTTAACCAGAATAACAATATAAATCATAATTAAATACATTCTTACCGATGTTATTTTGAAGCTTTGAAGAAGAGATGTAGCAAGCCACGTGCCAAGCTAATCTAGTGTTATCCAAGGAGACAAATTCTGAAACCACAAAATATAAATCAGACATGCATTTCACCAGAGTTTTTCACACAATATTAAGCTGGAACAGAAAGTTCAGCTGAGTAAGTAGTACTTAATTTTAAAAAAAAATAAAAACAGGGATAGGAGCTGTCCAATATAAAATGTATCCCTTACATGTTTTACTTATATATTCTACAGGTAGTTCTCGATCACAACGGAGCCCAGAATTTTGGTTGTAAATCACTGTGGTTGTAAGTCAAGCCATCACATGACTGGACTTATTTTCTGTTTTTACAATGGTTGTAAAGCAGGTCACCACGGTCATTAAGCAAATCATGTGGTTGTTAATTGAACTACGTGGTTGATTCTAATCTAGCATATCCAGTCAGTGATTTTTGCCATTTTCTAGTGGCATTTTCAAAGTTACCTATTGTGGTCATGTGACCTTGGGATGCTGCAACCAGTTGTCAATGTGAGCCAGTTGACAAATGCCCAAAATACAATCATGCGGTCACAGAGGGTGTGGTGGTACAGGGGTTGTAACTTTGGGGACAGATCATAAGTAGCTTTTTAAAAGCCCATTGTAACTTCAAATGGTCATTACATAATCGGCCATAAGTTGAGGACTACTTGTATGAAAATAAAAGTGCCAAATATATAGGAACTCTGCAGTCGAAAAAAGTAGTGCATTAAACTCCCTAAATTTTAAATTGAATCTGTATGAAAGTACACTAAGTAAGCTTAGTGCCCTTGGATTTTATCAACAGGCACACATATTAAAAACAGGTAGTCCTCGACCACAATTGAGCCCAAAATTTATGTTGTTGAGTGAAACATTTGTTAAGTGTGTTTTAAGACATTCCTTGCCACAGTTGTTAAGTGTTGTTAAGTGAATCACTGCAGTTGTTTAGTAATCCAGTTGTTAAATGAATCTGGTTTCCCCATTGATTTTGCTTGTCAGAAGGTTGCAAAAGATGGTCACATGACCCCCGGGGACACTGCAACCGTCATAAATAAGAACCAGTTGGCCAAGCATCTGAATTTTGATCAGATGTCCATGGGGATGCTGCAAATGTTGTAACTGAAAAATGGTCATAAGTACTTTTTCCAGTGCTGTTGTAACTCTGAACGGTCACTAAACAAACTGTTGTGAGTAGAGGACTACCTGTACCTTACATTTAAAATTTCAATCCCAAATTAATTGCCATTTTGGAATGCCTTCGTAACGTTTAAATTATTTTAAGGGAAAAGATGACAAACTCATCCAGTTTTTATAGCATTTAAACATTATTCTTCAGTCAAAACCATGCAGTCTAGAAGTGTATATTCTCAAACACACCGTTATGTAGGCATATGTACATTTACAAGCAACATAGACATGCCCATTGACCCAACAAAGTGGACTATACATTTAATAAAATAAATGTAACATTAAAAGTTTTACATTACAGAAGGTTCCTTCTTCCTGATTTTTTTCCAAATTCCTTTATTTCTACAATACTATTTTTAACTAAAATTAAAAGTTGATAAGACTGCTAGAAAGTGACTGATAGTTAGATAGTCTGATTTAGACAAAAATCTCAGTTTAGAGATTAATAATGGGAAAGGCTCGTTTTTAAAGAAACAATATAATTAGAACAGAAAATGTATTCCATTATTTACAGATTGATTTTTTCTAAATATCAATTCCCCAAGTCACCAGACTCAATTAAGTAACTTAGGATAAGACATAATTGTCATAATTATGGGGTTTCTTTTATTTTGCTTACAGCTAATATTACACAACTTAAATCACTTCTTGCTATTTCTCTCCCCAACTATTAGGTTCCCAGTGTCATTGTACTTGGCATTGCAGAATACTATGCATTGTAGAGTATTCATCCAAAACTGATCCCAGAATTTTCCAAGATGATTAATTTACAAGCCAAATTTATATTTCAAATCACAGTGCATGTCAAAAAGCCATTTCAGAAAGCAATGTATCAAAGTAAATTTAACACCTTTAGCAGCCTTTGCCCCGTCTTATCAGGCTGGACTTTTGTTCCTGCTTATCTTGCCATTTATATTCCTTAGAATCCAAACAAACTATTCCTTTTCCATTCCTAAAAGTGCATAAAGTTCCTGACCTAATGAACAGCCTGCTCACTACAAGAAGTGCTCATAAAATGGAAAAATGCTAATAATTGTTTTTCTCCATAAAGCAAATAAGTGGGTACCTAAATTATATACATGTATTTTACACCTGAATATGGGTAATCCTAAAATTACAACCACAATTGAGACTAGAATTGAGTAAGGCAGTTGTTAAATGAGTCAAACCCAATTTTATGACCTTTTTTGGCATGGTTGTTAAGCAAACCAGTTGCAGTTGTTAAGATAATAGTACGGTTGTTAAGTAATCTGCTTCCCCCATTGACTTTGCTTGTTGGAAGTCGGCTAGGAAAATCACAAATGGCAATCACACAATCCAAGGAGGCTGCAGTCATCATAAATAAACCCAACTGCCAACTCAATAAATTTTGATCATGTGATCATGGGGATGGTGTGACAGTTATAGGTGCGAGTATCAGTAACTTGCTTTTTTCAGTGCTCTTGCAACTGAATATGACTTATCCTGACCAAGCTGGCTTTTTTTCTTTTTTATATAGCTTACAGTACTTGAAAAGATTACTAGACATTGGCCTTGCTCATTTCACATTATATTTATATACAAAATGAGTGTAGCAAACATATAAAAAAGGACACAAGGAGGGTACATAGCACTGACACAATTGTGTGCACACTAACAGAACTAGAACTTCCTTATCCATTAAATCATGTTGTAAGTTGTCAAGCAACAAAGACCCAGACCCCCAACAGTAAGGAGACTGACTACAAATATAATAAATTACAAAGACAGCAAGATTTAATTGTCAATAAGACAACGTGGAAATTCTTTAAAACTCTTTTTGCAATAGAACAACTGGACTGGTTCCAAGAAGTTCAAATAAGCACTATTGTTTCAAAGGAATTACAAAAATAAGGGCAAAGTCTCGAAACTTTGGCTGAATTTTTAAAACCTTAAAAAACTTTCAAAAACAAAATTTGGAATGCTCTCTAACTTGCTGGTGAAATATGATTCAGAACCAGAACAAATTATAGATTGTATTGAGTAAATGGATGAAGAATTCAGACAGAATCAGAGATAGGTAAAACTAGCAAACCAAAAAAAATCTAGATTGACAAAGTTAAAAGTTATACAGATTTAGAAAAAGTAGAAAATTACAAGGTGCCAATAATTTTTTTTTAAAGTCTAGCAGTGGGACTGTTGATTTTTATTTCCCTGAAGTTCAAATCTAGAGGCTAAGTACATACATATTAAAATTTAGTGATGATCCCATGTGCTCTGTGGGCAGTAACTTCCCAGAAGTTTGAAGAGTTTCCAAAATAAATTTGAACTTGGAGAAGTGTCTTTCAGAAATAAAACTAATTAATGCTACAACAACCTATCCTTTAAAGGAAGATGAGTCACTACCCAATATTCAGTGTGGGAGGACAGTATGACACAGAACAGTCTTAAAACAACTCTGTCTTAAAAGATAATTTCTACAAAGCTTAAGTAAATTATCAGATTTTTGACAGAATACAGGTAGTCCTCGACTTATGACCACAATTAAGCCCAACATTGTTGGTGAGGCAGTTAAATGAGTTTTGCCCTTTCATGACCTTTTTTGCTACAGTTGTTAAGTGAATCACTGCAGTTGTTAAGTGAATCATGAGGTCATTAAGCAAATCTGGCTTCCCCCATTGACTTTGCTTGTCGGAAGCCAGCTGGGAAGGTTACAAATGGTGATCACATGACCCTTGGGACAGTGCAACTGCCATAAGTACATGCCAGTTGTCCAGTGCCCGAATTTTGATCATGTGGGGATGTTGCAATGATTATAAGTGTGAAAACGGGTCACGTGACTGAAAGGGTAAGAAACAAGGTAGCATTCCTTGGTCTACTATTTTATCCCTAAGCAGCTTTCAATCTTCAATCCATTCGTGAAATTTTCCATAGATTCCATTTTTTTCCATTTGTGGCCAAGCAGTTCTTCCTATTTGAATAAGCGTTAGCCTTTGGTGTTAATCTCTGGATCCCTATTTATACATAGAGATAGAGATACACAGACACACACACCAAATGGACCCAAAGCCAAAAACAAATAGACCTCAAGTCCCTTTTAAAGAACTTATGTGGCATTACCTGACCTACAGAACAAAAGTAAAAATGGAATTGTGCACATTTAAGGATGTGCACAATTATCTGGCCAAGACTGCTTGCTACTTGTTATTAATTGGTCTTTTCTCACCCTCATTCAACCAAACTGCAATATTAGCTCACCAAAGAGGTTTTGCTGAAAACTAAGATCGTTTTCAGTGCTATTCTTGAACAGAAATTAGGGCTGGGCTTTGGCCTTCCTGCTGAGCCTTTTAATAAGTAGAGCAAAATAGTTTTTAAAAAGAATCTTTGTCCAAAGCATTTGACTAAAATATGGGTGGATTTTCATCTTCTTCTATATGGAGCGTCTGCCAGCATTTCCTTGGAAGTGCAACGAAAGAGGGAAGAGTTACAAAAGTAAATGATAATATGCAAGGGAGGGGCACTTCTTGGGAAAACAGACATGTCGTGTGTGGGCACCTCTTGGCATGTGCACAAAAAGTCTATTAAAATTTGGCCAATAAACTAATACTGCCTGTTCCAATTTTTAAAGACCTAATTATCATTTCTAAACGCAGCGAATGACATACAAAAAGTAATATGTAAAATACTTAAGTTTGCTTATCCATATGAACACTCTGTGGGGGAAATTTTAAATACGAGCAGAACTGGAAAGATCTAAGGCCCAGCGAGAAATTAATAGGAAGAGTGATAATTTGACTTTCACTAGATTTAACTAGTTTTCAGAACTTTTATTAAGACAGTCACAAAGCATAAACAAATGATGAAAACATGTTTTGCACGTATGCATCTGGAAAAAAATGAAGTATTTTACAAGAAAAAAAGAAACCTAGAAAAGTAGTCCCGGGTAGAACTCACCACAAGGCAGCTAACTCTGAATTTGTAACACCCTGTTTGTTGTATAGCTCTAATATCAGAATGGGCACTGTTGACGTTACCTAGATGAGAAACGAACTGTCTGCAAACAACCAAGTTCAGAGAGTACCAAGACCTCTACAACAGAGGTATCTGAGAAATTAACCAGTGAGGGGAAGGGAAATAGCTAAATCCTCCCCCATCCCATTAACCAGGTTCAGAGTACAAACCAGGTTTGCTTCAAGCAAAAATATCTGAAGAGAACAACAGCTATGAGGAAAGACAGCATTTAGAAAAGCTTTATAGTGCCTCTCACTTTCTAGATGTCTGCAGCCTTTGCAGTACTGTTAGCTGGCAAACACATGTCAGGGGAGAAAAAAACTGGACCGGAATGAGAATGGTTGAAAGAAAAACTTCACATTCTTTTACAAACATGCATCTAGAAACTCCACTTGTTGAAGCAAGATACTTTTAGTGTAGTTCTCCCATACCATGTACATCAAGGTGATATACAACCACAGAATCAAGCCTAATTATCATGAAGAGTGATAATTCATGATAATAAGCCAGGAGAATAAACCAGAAGAGAACCGAATAAAATAAGGAATGACTAGGCCGGGAAAAGCCAGTTAAGAAGTATTAATGAAATGCTGTTCACATTGTGTGTGATGTCAATTATACTAGCACCTCAAACCCATTGTTTAATCTGAAACAAGATTAGTCGAGGCTCAACTTTGAAATACCTGATGCAATATAAGATAGCTAGCCCGTCTTATAATGAATCTAAGTTGGAAAAATCTAGACTTGAATTTTACCTTCAGCTATAAGGTTTACTGAGCTAAATGATCCTGAGTCAACAAACTGCTCCCAGTCTAGCCTAAGGATGTAATTCCACGGTATATATGGTATTCTGAACTTATTTAAAAGAGCAGGAAAAAGAAGGAAAAAGAACAATTATAGAAAGCTGCACAAGTCTAGGATTCCAGGCGAGGTACTTTTTATCTCATTTTAAATCATTTACACTGCTTTTAAAAATTATGTATTGTTCAAATCTCGTAATTTTTCTTCGTAAGATTCTAGGACCACAGAGTTGGAATGTAGACATGCAGACTATCAAGTCTAACCTTCTGCTGGGGATAGAAGTCCAAATTACTGGCCTCCCTGCTTCTAGTTGAATATTTCCAGTAATAAGACCACCACCACATCCACAAGATTGCAACACAGGCTGCATCAGAGATGTAGTAATAGAACCAGCACCATTCCATATCTTTTAGTTCAATAACATTTAAAATGTATCTTGCACTAAATAAATGATAATTCAAGTTATTTTTCTTTGCAATTCAGTTTTTTTTTTTTAAATCAGCAAATGACGTCTTAATAGTTTTTGCTGCTTTAGAAAGAGGCAGCCAGCCAGCCATTTTCAAAAGGCTGAAGAAAACAACAAAGGGAGGATAATTAATAATTATCTCTACTTTAATTCAATTCTGGTTCTGGGAGGAGGGGGGGGGGGAGTTCAGTCTAGATTTCTTGTTTACACTTTACATTCACTAGGGAGTGCAGCAGGATAGGATCAGAACACATAATAAAAGCCAGATTTATGGTCTATCATATGTCAAAAGGGATCTTTCTTCTTTTTGACTCATCAGGGTTATTTGCTGGTGGCAGTAATCAACTATGCCTGAGATTAGGAACCATTTAAATTCTGCACAATGCTCTGAATCGATGTGACACTGGGGATATTTAGAAATTATCCCAGGATATTTGGGGGAGGGACCAGGACACGCACCAGCAATTAACTCTAGCAAGGTGGTGGCAATCATACAAAATGTCATGTTATTCTCAGGCCATTTCCTTGCGAGTCCTTTATAGCATGTTCTGGAATCACTGGGTTATCTCTTGAATTGCTATAAAGCCTGAATTCATTCTTCTGCATTGTGCCATAAGCTTTTCCCTTCTTCCACATAAGCACAGCGCAGATGCATTTTTTTTCTTCCAGCCATCACAGGGGTAGGGGTACCTTTGGGTTGGTTTTTTTACTTCTGGCGACTGCTAAGACAAATCCCTGCTGTTTTCAACAGTTTTCAAAGCGCCCTTGCCTGCTTCCTAGGGCTGAGAACGAGTGACTGGTCCAAGGTCACCCAGCTGACTTCCAGGTCTAAAGCAGAATTAGAACTCACAATCTCCAAGTTTCTAGCCTGGTGCCTTGACCTCCACACCATACTAGCTCTCTGATCGTAACATTACCTTCATCTTATCTCTGTTCAGATATAAGCTTACATTATTCTTGACTGTATAAGGGTCTAAAAAATTTTCCCCCATATTCAGCACCATTCAAAGTCAGTCATAAGGTGTGTAAAATTTATTTAGGCTTTGTCACCCATTACCTTAGAAGGAAATCAGGTGATTATAGCGGCTGGGAAGATAAACAACAGAGGTAGGACAGACATTGGTAATAAATATACCACTATAGCCATGAAAACCAGCTGAGTGACTATGGGCCAGTCACTCACTCTCAGCCCAACTTCACAGGGTTGTTGTGGGGAAAACATGAGGAGGAAGGTGTGTTGGATATGTTTGCCACCTTGAGTTATTTGTAAAAATAATAAACAAAGAAATAAAAATAGTGTTCTACCAACTCTAGGATGGGCAGAGAATCCATCTCAGCAACAGGGAGAAGGCATATAAATGACTAGTGAGAAACAGCATTATTTCCGCTCCATAACTTTTGAGAAAGAAAGGAAGATATTTAAACATGTTGATACCATGACCCCACCAACTGTAACAGGCCAAAGCAACATTACTGTCCATGAAACATCCAGCTGTACACATGTAAGGCTGACATCAGACAGTAAATGGCGAAAACTAAATCCTGGAATCTAAAAATTTCACATACTTTCATAAAAAATTGTTTAACAATGCTTATGGATGTAAGCCCCAATGGCCTTCATGTCAAGAGTAAGTCCTCATATCCCATTTGCCCTTTTTGTGCAAGTCACATACAAACATGATGAATCTTCAGAAAAACCTGTCACTACCATGTAGTTCCATTTAGGGAATATTAACTTCCCGATATAAAATTATATTCCCTCTTGTCCTCTGAAGAAGCTGCAACTTTTCTTTTTTCGGCAGTTGTTAAGGTAGACAAGAATGAGGAGGGGAAAAAAAACCTCTTCAGGGACCAGAAGAAACTAAGCCTTCTTAGATCGGAGAATATAAAAATCCCCTCCTGTAATCCCTCCCCCCCCCCCCCGTTTACCATTTCCTTAGAAAATGAAAGCATCTTCAATTTAATGAAAAATACATTCATGCCAACTAACTGTGATACAGTAATTCAGTAAAATTGTTTAGTGAGCTGTGGGAAACATATGGCAATGAGAATGAGCAGGACCTAGAAAACCTTTTTTTAAAGTCTGAAACACCCTCACATTTTTTTATATCTCAGTTCTTCCTTCTCCTTTCTCCAAGTCCATTTGGGACACCCTCTGAAAGGGACGGTGCAGTAGGAAGATTCACGTTTTCCCTTCTCAACAGCACGCACGGCCCTTTTTTTTTTTACGTTCTACTTTTAATCGCTTCAGGATAGGAACAATGCCCAGTCCCATGAAAAGCCAGCCTCCCTGTACGGTAATCCCCATACCGTCACACGTTCACAAGACCACGAAGCTCGCGGACTCTCCCCTCGCACACACCCGCCACTCCTCCTCACGCCGAGCGCTCTGCCCCGCGAGAGAATGGAGGAGCCCACTTAGCCCAGTACCTCAGTTCCCCGTCCCGGTTCTCGGAACCAGCCGTCGCCTCCCGCCACCCCATCCCGTAACCCGCCTATTAACTGGAAACCACCGTCTACTCGACTCCGCCCCGCCGCCTTCTCTCCAAATTTCCCTAAACACGCCCAATAAGGGGGCGGCGCTCCTCCCTGGCCCACCAATCGATTGTCGCGGTACCTGGTTCTAACCCCGCCTCTTCGTGACTCTCTCTCTCTCTCTTTCTCTCTTTCTCTCTCTCTCGCCTCTCAGTGACCGCTCGTCGAGCTCCGCCTGCTCCCCGCCTGCACGTCAGAGTGCAAGGTGACGCGTGAAGGGCGGGTAAAGGGAAATTGAACCGGATTTTCCAACTGGTTTCTGCTAAACTTCCCCTCAGTCTCTGCTGGAAGGAGCGATAATTAATAATAATAACAACAAAAACAACAATAGTAATAATAATAACAATAGTAATAATAATCTCTTAATAATAACATTCTTAGCCGCCCTAAACGAAGTACTGTACCTCTGCTCCTGTAGCTGCCTGTAGCTGCGTCCTTCAAAACAAATCCCACTGGAAGATTTACATGGCTAATTAATTTGCAGGTTTTAATTCAATTTGCATGGTTAATTAACGGCATTATGAGTACATGTATGTGATATACATAATGCATTTAGCCCGGGACAGCTTCTGGTATGCTGATTTCTCTGCAGGATAACCACTAACTGGTAGCTGGTGAAGGTCGGGCTATTTTTCTTGAGAATAATAGCAGATTATTTAACGAGTTTCACTGAGCAACAGAAATTTTGGGCTCTATTGTGGTCGTAAGTTGAGGACTACCTGTATTACTTCTTTTTCTCCAGCAACAGTGGCATTCGCTTCCTGGAAAAGGGGAAAGAAATAATCGCCAAATTATAAAATTATAAAACCTTGTTTTTAGATGGCAAGATTAGTTAGTGCCCGTCCCAACTTACTTAACGTTTGCTACAGGAAGATTTGGGTTTCTCTCTGCTGGAGAAGTCCGGTTTAGATAGTCAAAGCAGATAACAGTTAACCCCTGCATCTAAACCATTCTACCTCGTGGACTTCAACTCCCAGAATTCCTGAGCCAGCCATGCTGAGGGGAAAATTTGAGGATTATTTCTATCATAGTTTTATTGAGGATACAGCTACACTTCCCTCTGCTTTCAGCTTGAGGGTGCCTGATTACCATTCTTCAAGGATATCTCCATATGATGCAGCCCTCTGTCATGTTTTGATTAACCCAAGCTGAAGTGGAGTTTCCCATCTTCTAACACAAGCATTGCTAATTGCATGGCATATTTATTTGCATCTCCTGGTGCTTTGGCAGTGATTAGACAATGTATTACCCATTGCAAGAAATGTACAGTTTGATGTGGCCAGAATTACATTACATTTTAGGCTGACCGTTTTTGTTTTTTTTATCCCAATGTTGAACAATCCCATGGTCGTCTCAGAAAGGTATGTATCATAAATAGAAAAATAATTGTAGTGGCAAGCAAATGTCAATAATAAATCAATATTTATAATACCTAAACAGATAAACAGAATGACCATGGGCGGTCAAAAAAGCAGTGGGAATAAGAGTGACTTTCTCCTTCCTGCCAGCCTCCCCATTGAATCTGCTTGTGGGAAGCTGGCAGGAAGCACCAGAAATCAGTCACAATCACATGGCTGTGGGGATGCTGCAGCAGCCACAAGTTTATGAATAAAAGTGGTTGAAGATCGTTGAAATTTCAATCCCAAGAGAGTAATGAGTCCTGTATTATTATTATTATTATTATTATTATTATTATTATTATTATTATTATTATTATTATTATTATTATTATTATTATTATTATTATTATTATTATTATTATTATTATTATTATTATTATTATTATTAATCATCATCGCACATTGATCATCGCACATCAGCCAGATGTTCAGACTGGATTTGGCATTTTGTCTACCTATCGAGTCCTTGCCTGGGATAGGCAGATGTGGATGTTTGATGTTATTACAGATATCGTCGCAGGATGGAGGCGGTTCCTAGCAAGGCCGCCTTTTGCAATTGACTAATGGCGAATTTGTCAATGCCAATGGTGTTCAAGTGGTGCTCCAGTTGTTTTGGGATTGCACCCAAGGCACCTATTATTATTGGTACTACCCTTGCTTGCTTTTGCCACAGTCTTTCTATTTCTATTTGTAGGTCTTTGTATTTTGTTATCTTCTCCAGTTCTTTCTCGTCTATTCTGCTGTCTCCAGGCACTGCCACGTCCACTATCCAGACTTTTTTGTCTTTCTTATCGACAATTGTTAAGTCCGGGGTGTTATGTTGCAGGTGCTTGTCTGTTTGAATTCTGAAGTCCCAGAGCAGTTTAACTTTATCATTTTCTATGACTTTCTCTATTTTATGATCCCACCAGTTCTTGCTTACAGGCAAATGATATTTCTTGCAGATCTTCCAATGCACCATTGTTGCTACTTTGTCATGCCACTGCTTGTAGTCAGTCTGTGCAATCTTCTTGCAGCAGCTTACCAGGTGGTCCACTGTTTCTTCAGCGTGTTTGCATAGGCTGCACTTACTGTCTGTTGCTGTCTTCTCAATTTTGACTTTATATGCATTTGTCCTTAAGGCTTGGTCTTGTGCAGCCAGAATTAGTCCCTCAGTCTCTTTCTTCAATTTTCCTGCTCTTAGCCATTGCCAGGTCTTGTTATTATCTGCTTTCCCAGCTATTTTTTTAATGTACTGGCCATGTAGTGCTTTGTCTTCCCATGCCTCTGTTCTGTTCTTCATTTGGTCTTTCTTGTAGGCCAGTTTGGTCTCTCCAGTAGTCAATAAGCCTTCCTGATATACTAATTTCAGTGCATCTTCATCACTGTCCTTCAGATATTCTTCCAAAGCCATTTTTTCTTCTTCAACCATCTGATGTACTTGCAGCATTCCACGCCCACCTATTTGCCTTGGTAGATAGAGTCTGTCAATGTCACTGTGTGGATGAAGGGCATGATTCATTGTCATTATTTTTCTGGTCTTCCTATCCATTGCTTTTAGTTCTGCTTGAGTCCAGTCCACTATTCCAGCTGTGTATCTAATGACTGGAATTGCCCAGGTGTTGATTGCCTTTATGGTATTTCCTCCATTGAGTTTGGACTTTAAGATCTTCTTCACTTCTTGATGTATTCACCTCTAATCTTTTTCTTGACTTCAGTGTGCTTGATGTTGTCAGCTTGAAGGATACCCAAGTATTTGTAGTAATCTTCCTCATCCAGACTCTTAATGTTATTTTCATGGGGCATCTTGATTCCTTCAGTTTTCACTATTTTTCCTTGTTTGATAGTAAGTGTGGCACATTTGTCCAAGCCAAACGCCATTGCAATATCTTGGCTATATATACGGACAGTGTTGAGCAGCGATTCTATTTCAGATGATGTTTTTCCATACAGCTTCAGATCATCCATGTAAAGGAGGTGGGATAGTCTGGCAGATGTCTTTGATGTTTGATAGCCATGTCCTGAGTTATTCAGTATCGTTGACAGAGGAAACAGTGCAATAACAAATAGTAATGGTGATAATGAATCTCCTTGAAATATTCCTCTCTTGATGTTAACCTCTCCCAGTCTCTCACCATTGATCTGCAACTGTGTCTTCCATTGTGCCATCGATCTTTGCACAAATTTTCTGATGTTTCTACTGACTCCTGTTATTTCTAGGCACTTGATTATCCAGTCATGTGGCAGAGAGTCAAATGCCTTTTTGTAGTCAATCCATGGTCTTCCTTTTCTTGCAGTTTTCCAAGATCATTTTGTCTATTAGGAGTTGATCTTTTGTTCCTCTGCTATTGGGGCGGTTTCCTTTCTGCTCGGGTGGAAAGAGATTGTTTTCAACTAGATGCTGTTGTACTGCATCAGCTACCACACCAGTTAGCAATTTGAAAGTTGTTGGTAAGCAGGTAATTGGCCTGTAGTTGCCTGGTGTTGCCCCTTTTGCTGGATTTTTCATTATTAGGTAGGTTTTCCCAGTTGTTAGCCACTTTTCAATTTCTCCTCCTTGTAGTATATTGTTGAACTGCTTGGCAATGAGTGGGTATAGAACAGTTAGATGTTTCAACCAAAACCCATGCAGTTCATCTTCACCTAGTGCTGACCAATTTTTGATCTTCCGTGCTCTTTTTTCTACCATTTTTGTTGTTATTACTAGTTCTTTCATTTCAACTTCTGTTTTATTTGCATCCACCTCTTTTAACCAAGCCGCATCCTTCTTGTATTTCTTTGGGTTATCCCATATCTGCTTCCAGAACTGCAGTGTTTCTTCCTTGTCAGGTACTGACTGATTCATTGCAGTTTCTCCATTGATGGATTGGTAGAAACGTTTCTGATTGGATTGAAATTGGAGGTTCTGCCTATAATTTGCAATTCGAGCTTCGTATCTACTGATTTTCCTGGCTATAGCTGTTATTTGCTGCTTTATTATTTCCAGTGCTTCCTTGATCTTCCTTGTTTCTAAGTGGTATTTCTTGATTAGGTATTCTTTGGTCTTCTCGTTCTTCAGCTTCTTTTCTTTCATCTGTTCTAGCTTGCTTGCATGTGATCTTAATTTGCTGATCTTATTTTCTAGCCTAACCTTCCATTTTTGTGGTGCATTGTTTGTTTGTTTTTCTTCTTTGTTGATTTTGCATCCCAGGTATTCAGTTATAACTGCAGCTGTGCTGTACATTAGTTGGTTTGTTTCTTGCAGTGAATTGGTGCTTATACTTGATATTGCAGTATTTGCATCTTTTAATGCTTGTGCTAGCTGTTTCTTTGGAACAAGCTTCAATGCAGGCAGCCTTATTCTGTTGTTTTTGTGCTGTTCTAGATGCTCAGTTATTCTTTGTTTCAATTCTTTTATTTCTTTAGTTAGAGGGCTTTATTCTTCCTGAGGAAGAGGTGCCTGGCTTCCAAATGAGAACAGTTGTATATCTCTGCTGGATTCCTTCACTGCCAACTCCCCCTGGTTTGCCACTACATTCTGAATTACTTCTGGCAAGGCTTTGATTTCTTTGCCCTGGGTAAACCTTTGCAGTTCGTCCAATTCTGTTTCTGTGAATACTTTATTTCGTATTATAAATCGGCGTTGATCTGCTAGTCTCTGTTCTGTTATTTCTGATTCTGGATGTTGTTCTTTCCAGAACTGGTGCATTCGTTTTAGATAGCCTCTTCTTGTTGGACTTGATCTGTAATAACAGATCATTATTTCTTTGTTTTCAATCACTGTGTATTTGCGACGGGTAAACACCTTTTCTTCCAGTAGTTCTGCAGCTGCTGGCCCTGGTTGCTCAGCCAACAGTCCTGAGTCCTGTAACCCATTTTTCACCAGATATCCAGGAACTCCAACATCTAGCATGGACCTTGTTAACCCGGGTGACATCCGAGCCGGTATGGCATTCTGAAATTTACCTCTCACCATATTTTTTACGAGAGAGACACTCTTTGTCTGACTCCTCTGATGAGACCTGTCCAGTATGGTTGAACCTCTGGCATAGCTCTCATCTTCCTCAGAGTACACAAGCCCCACAACCACGTCAAGGTAGTGCCTCACTGGGAGATTATTATTATTATCATTATTATTGTTGTTGTTGTTGTTATATTATTATTATTATCATTATCGTTATCGTTATCGTTATCATTATCGTTATCGTTATCGTTATCATTATTATTATTATTATTATTATTATTGTTATTGTTATTATTATTATTATTCAAGTTAGCAGATTTGAGGCAGCTTGATTCAAAAGTTGTTGCAATATGATGCAACATTTGGGCTAACTGAAGGGTACAAACAAACAATAAAAGTCTTAGTAGTATATAGATTGGGCTGATGATGCAACAGAGGATGAGTCTCACCCAGCTTCTATAAGCCAGCTTTGGCTGGTACAAACATTCTCTTTCCCCTTCAGTTACTTAGTCACTTGCAGTAGATAATGGTTGGTAGGGAAGTTGCTGAGAGAGGGAGAGGATGAACCTTAGAAGTCACATTCTCCTCTCCCAAGATCCTCATGGGGATCTGGGAGAGGAGCTACCAACAGCTATATCAGCAGGTGACTCAAATGGCAGTGCAGGCTGCATCAGGTGCAGGGCTGATCCAGGGAAATTACTCCTTCTGCCAGCATTGCCACTATGAGTGACTCGCTCACATTGGCACTGGCATGCTATACTGCACAGACCCACTATTAGCCAATTGGCTGGTTGCAACAGGGTGGCAGGGCTGTTCAAAGTGGGACAATTCAGGACATCACCCCTGTTTGTGTCCTGCCAATTCAGCTGACAACATGCCACCTGGGAGATCCCATAGATTCCCAGTGTGGCATGCCAGCCCCTATGTGGGAAAGCTGTGCATGTAGCAGTGTTGGCTAAAAGGAACCTCCTGCTTTGCCCCATCCCACTCTGAGCTGCCCGGGGACCATAAAACCCTTTATTTATTTTTTCTAATTAAATTGTTTAAGAACAAACAGAGCCAGGACTTTCATCTTCTCTCATAAACCGTGCATCTCCTGCCATTTAAGAAGGAAGCGTTCATTTAGATGTGAACTTATCAATACTCGACTTCCCACACAACCCTCCCATTTGTTTCATCAGTTGTTTTTATACCAGTCCTGCCTTTTACATCATCACTCGCAACCTGCTAGTCGCAAATAAATTACACAATCGTGTCAAGTTCCTTAGACTGTATTGTACTGTCAATAACGAACAGAATCTCTTGGCTCCTTTACGTGAGAGAGAAACCATAAAAAAGATCACCAGTCCAGGAACCTGGGGTGCAATTATATAAGGCTGAGCCAGGTAGATAACGTTGCTATACTTCTTGGCCACCATCTTGACTTTTCACACCTATAGACACACAGAAACACACACAGAAACACACACATTCACACTTCCCTGATTTATAAGAATTGGGCAATCAGTCCATGAAGGTTCCACAAAGAATAATTTAATAACTTGTCAGATTATTAATCCATTTCTGAATTATGCATTATCCTAATGCATTTGACAACTGGGATTTTTAAAATGTTTTATTGATGAATACCATCAGTGGAAATATATGAATAAGATTAGTTAATATATCCAAAATTTTTGAATAATTATCAAGATGGCTGTAAAAATATTACATTCCTAACACCTTTCAGTCTCTTTTTGTGATAGATATTTAGGATTTTTAGCAAAAGGAAGCACACCCTAAAAAAATTGTCAATTCCATTTCCTTCACAAATCCCAAATTGAAAGAAAAATCATCAGGGTCCAGTCCAAGCCGGGAATAAACAAAATGGAGGCTGCTTTAGGAAAGAAGGTCCAGTTTATTGAGTTGCCAGAAACTTCAGTGACACAGCATGTGTTTCTGGGGTGACTGACAAAATGGAGCTGGGAGTGGTGGGTTTTTATACCTTCTTGGGCGTTTGTGTTTGGAGTTGTTCCTGTTCCTGTGGCATGGACTTTGACCTGAGCTTTTGAGTATGTCTTTTTGGTATTCTGATGGTGGTGGGTTAATCCTATTATGTCCTATAGGTCATGTCCTGCTTCCCTGGGGCTGGGGCTGATGGCTATGTCCTGTGTTGGATTTTTGGGTGAGAGGTTGCTGGTTCCAATCCTATCACTCTGCTGTTGTTACCTATCAAATCTTGCTCCGAGGGATTTCGAAAGATCCTGTCTTGAATGGATTTCTGCAGACAGTATTTGCTCATGAATGGGGCCTCAGTCTTTCTAAATGGGATCATCAAATCTGCATTTCTACAGAGCTGGCCTCTGCCTGAGGCTGTTAAGAAAAACTGGGTCTGTCTATAATATTCTGCCTTTTTAATATTCCCCAAAATATTTCCTTCTCGGGGGTGTGGGGGGGGGGGGAGTGGCTGACTTTCCACAATACAGAAGCATGTTGCTTTTACACATTAACAATGTAAAACAGAAATACAAAGTCCATCCAGACTCTAAGGAGTATATGGCTAATATTTTTTAGAATCTGTTGCTGGCACTCTGAAGAATCTGAAAGACAAGGAAGTTTACTTTTTCACTAAATTGAAGATACTGCAAGATGTCTTGAAACTTTTCATTGTAAGGTGAAAGTCTAATGAGAGTGATTTTTTGTAAGTTATCAGTTTACTGTATCTCCAGCTTTTTTTGCATTTTGTAAAAAAATAAAATAAAATTGTTGAGAGGTGATGCCGTGGATGATGGAAAAATATAAATGATGTGAGAAAACTGAAAAATATAAAGGAATGCCATTGGTAAGTGCATTCAACTTGGTAGCTGCAGCCCTATGGTAATAAAGCAGTTAGGTTTTCCAAGTGAGAAAAAAAATCTGTGGATGTGGCAGCATGAGAGTTAACCTCAACACATGCTGGAGCTGGGGGAATGAAGGAAGATGAGTTTTGGAACCAAAACAGTTAAATATTTTATGTATTAATTATATGATGAAAAATTTTGGCTTTCTTGATGGCTTAGATTAGCTTTCCCAACCGAATTCCCTCCAGTTGTGTTAGGCTGCAGTTCCCATCATCCCGCATCCAGCATGGGTATTATTCATTGTTTATACTTTCTGGAATCATTCATACTGAAACTGACCTCTGAGGACGCCATATTAGAGAACATTATGAACATCGACCATGTTCATAATATTCTGGAAAATCTCTGATATTTAGATTGTGTAAATAAGTAGTGAACTCTACCTGATTTATGAACATTTAATGAAGTGTTCAAATGCTTTTCATTTGAAGTAAGAGATTACATATGACTAACCCAGTGGTTTTTCGTCAAACTGAGATTCTAGCCTTGTTTAGGAAGGAATGACTCCTGCTTTCAATAGGGGAAAAAAATCTTTTTAGAACTGTAGTCTTCAATTGACTTAAAATTGTTCTTAATGTTGTGCCTAAACTACCATTTTAGTGTCACAAAATGAATATACATTGAAACATTCTGAGGTAATCCAAAACCAAACATACATGTATTTGAATGGTCCTTATTCTCCTCCTGATTTTTGTCTTTTTATCTGGGCAAGTGGGCACATTTTTAAGCACAGTATTCAGCTGCAGTAGCCTATAAAAGGAGTCCTTGACTTACAACAGTTCGCTTACTGACTGTTCGAAGTTACAACGGCACTGAAAAAAGTGACTTATGACCATTTTTCACACTTATGATCATTTCAGCATCCCCATGGTCACGTGATCAAAATTCAGATGCTTGGCAACTGACTCATATTTATGACGGTTGCACTGTCCCCGGGTTACCTTTCAATCACCTTTCTGACAAGCAAAGTCAATGGGGAAGCCAGATTCGCTTAACAACCGTGTTACAAACTTACTAACTGCAGTGATTCACTTGACAAATGTTGCTAGAAAAGTCATAAAATGTGGCAAAACTCACTCAACAAATTTCTCATTTAGCAACATAAATGTTGGGCTCAATTGTGAGGACTACCTGTAATTCTTCCACATTAAGAAAGCTGGCCCCCAGATTATACAGATTATATCTTATTTGTGCAACATACATCTTCCTGTTATAAGCATTTTAAATTATAGAACAAAAACCAGGGTTTTAAAAGTGATCCAAAAGGCCACTTAGGACAGGGAGCCTAGCAGGCACCAATAATTGTGTTTGAAGGCACATTGGCACTCCTGGGCACCCTATTAGGGATCTCTGTGCTAGCTGGCATTCCAAAGTTACAGTCCTCAACTCCACTCTACTTCCTTTAGCTGCAAATCCAACCACCACAATCACCACACCCTGCCTGATGGAAAATGAAAAGCCTGCAGACTACACAGACTTTAAAGAGCTCAAATGCAATGAGCAAGACAGTCATCTCCCGGAGGGAGAGGGGGAATTTCCCCAATGATTTCATCTTGCTGGGGTTACTCAGACAGCTGGGCAATAGCCCGTATTTGAGTGGGCAGTTGAAAAAAACAGAACAGATTCTTGCATATTTTGGCAGAAGTAATTTGTCATACAGATATTAAAGGCACAAGGGCCCTATCTTTTGTTGTTGTTTTTTTGTGCCTGGCCACCGTGATCTTTGCAGAGGTCACCAAGTAATTGATTAAGCATTGAGAATTGCTGATGGTCATCTCTCCTCTGGGACACGTGCACACTGCTGAGTTCCAATCACCTGTGGTCAGGGAACGCTGGGATGTTGGTGATCAAAAAACTAGTCACGCGTTCTCTGCATCTCTCTCTCCCTGAGAACCTGTGAAGATGCATAGATATTAGTGTTATAGAATCTGAAGATGGCATCACTTAGGCTAACTCTAGATAGAAGAATATTAAATAAGGTAAAAAATAAGTTCATGGAAGGTTTGAAACCTCAAGGTCACTAGTGAAACTGTTGCTTTTGGTGTCAAAATCATGATACAATTTTATTGGCATATTTTTAGGTTCTTTGCATTAGGGGTCTTTCATTCAGCCTGTTTAAGACACCACCTTTGATGAAAATGTTCATGGTTTGCAGTTGCGAAATAAATCCTGGATGTTTTCCTACCATTGTCTGCGTTAATAGGACAGCCATTGGGCAACGAAGAAATCTTTGAAACTTATTATTTCTTTTTTTAAAAATTTACATTGATTAAGACTTCTTTTTCTTTTTTTCCCCTTTCTTTTCAATATATCTTCAACTCTATCTGGAAAAATACAAGACAAATTGAAAAGAAAAAAGAAAGAAAAAGAAACAAGAAAGGACAAGAAATGAAAAAGACAGAAATCTAAAGTTAAGAAATACATAAATAATTCTGGACCTTCTTTTCAATTGTTGAATTACAATCCGATTATCTCTGACAGCTCTCTTAGCTTATCCTTCTTATCCCTCTTCGCTTTTATACAAATTTCTTCAGCTCCTCATTTAATCCACATTTTTCTTAATCTTCAGATCTATAGATCATCATGTCATTTCTTTCTCTTTTCAGCGAAAAAGTCTATATAAGGCTTAGAGGCTTTCGAAACTGTTTTAGTTGTTGTTGTTTTTTCTTTGACCAAATAGGAAATTATTATTTCTACAACATTTCCAGTGAAAACCAAAACCAAACAACTGCAAACACCCAAAGCCAATCCTTCTCCTTGGGCAGAAAAATAATGGGATTTACTCACAGACAAATCATCGTTCTCACCCGAGACTCCAAGAAGTATGTCACTTAGAGCCTGCTCTAAGAAGGAGAAAGAAGGGAGAGAAAGCCTCTCTCTTCTTGCTTTATTAATCCCTACAAAGCCTTTTTCAAGCATGTCCCAATCAATGGGGAAACCAGTAGGACAAGGGCAAGATGATTTAAAAAAAAAAAAATCACCCTGCATGAAATATGTCACAGCATGATACACAGGTTATCCTCAACGTACAGCCATCCATTTAGCAACCGTTCTAGTTACTACAGGGCCCTTGGGGGGGGAGAGGGGGGTCACATGATCACCCCTTGTAAATCTTCCCAGCTGGCTTCCCACAAGCAAAGCCTTTCATTCGGAAGGTTGAGAGTTCAATCCTAGGTAGCGGCAGAGATCTCCTAAGGCGCAAAGGAAAAATATCTGCTGCAAACTCTACATGGCCTTAGGAAGGGCATTAAACGCTCAGCTCCATCTAGTTGCCCTGACTCTACCCCAAATTAAGGGATTACAGGGTCGTAAAAAAAGGGATCTATCCAGTGGTGGGCTTCAAATATGTGAACAACCGGTTCTCTGTGTGGATGCCGCTTCCGGAAGTCCATTCTGGGCCTGGGCAACAAAAAATTAGCTACCTGTTCTGCTGAACTGGTGCGAACCGGCTGAATCCCACCACTGGATCTATCCCTAGTACTGCTTGGAGATAGAGGTAATCTTCAATTTTAATTCAGGGTAAAGTTGGGGCGACTGGATGGAGCTGAGCATTTACTGGCCAGATGTGTTTAAAGCTTGGGGATACAGGTAGTCCCCAATTTCTGACTGAGCACAATTAACTGGCGGTTAAGATATGTGAAATATAAACAAACTAATATTGAGAAAATTCTGGACTCTGAAACAGCAGCTGCAATGCATACCTGCTTTCTCAACACCTTTCTGTGAGAGAGAAGAACGTGATTTATGTTGCCATGGGGACACCCTTTAAAGCTGGCAACTGTGACACATTAACTCTGTTGTAAAATGGTCACATCTGGAAGCACTCTATCTCATCACTTAACTGCTGGCTGCATAATAGGGGACAATACCAGAGTATCAGGATAGTGAAGGTTATCTCTGCCTACTGCATTTTCAAGACCTCAAACTGACCTTGGGACTTTCCATACCGAACTAATTTCACAATTTCAGAAGAAACACTGCATGCTTCTCTCTCACACGCCTCTTCTCCTTTTCCTCGGGGTAGCAACATAACAGCCAGTACTCTGAATTCTCAATAGCACATTACATTTGGATTTTTTTTTTCTGAAGTGCTACTTCTAATACTTCCCATAGATATCGTGCAGAGGCAGGTTTGCCAGATGTTTGCCTAAAGATCACCGTTTTGCACTGATGCAGAAGCTCCAGAATGCATACAGATGTTTTAGTAGAAAATCCATCTAGACCTGAGTTCCCCAATGTTTCGGGCTTTGTGGACCGGTGGGGAGGAGGAGGGGATGGTTCGCTCAAGTGGCCGGCAACAACTCCATTTCCACGAGTGGCGTGCACGCGTGCCTGCAGCTCACACAAATGGAGCACGCGTGCGCGCTTGCCCACTGCTCACGCAAATGAGGATGCCGGTGCACGCACTCGCCAGCCATTGCCACAGCCCAGTTGCAAACCCCTCACGGCCTACAGGTTGGGGACCCCTGATCTAGACTGTCAGATATATTTGCAGCCGGACATGCAGCACAGTCATGGTCTGTCACCTCATGATTCATACTTGACTACTGGCCAAGATTTTGAGCATCACAAAATCCCAGCATGAAAAAGTATTAAAACTGCCACCTCAAAACAGGAATGTAAAGCTCAATTTAATGAAAGGACAGCTTAACGTATTTATTTGCGCAGAGGAGCTGGCTTGTGTTCTCACAGATATTTTCAACCTCTCATTGCAGCAGGCAGTGGTCCCATCGTGTTTAAAGACGGCCATCATCTTGCCAGTGCCAAAAAAGTCCACAATTACAGGCCTCAATGATTACCGTCCGGTTGCACTGACATCCACCATCATGAAATGCTTTGAGAAGCTGATAAAGGACACTATTGTATCTAGCCTACCACCAGCATTTGACCCGCTTCAGTTTGCCTACCGACCAAATCGCTCTATGGAGGATGCTATTTCTTCCATTCTCCATCTGAGCCTGAAGCACTTAGAGGAAAGAAATACTCATGTGCGTTTGCTGTTTGTCGACTTCACTTTGGCGTTTAACACAATCATTCCCCAGCATCTAGTAGACAAACTGGGCCTTTTAGGCTTAAACACTCCTTTGTGCAACTGGATTCTGGATTTTCTTACCAACAGGCCCCAATATGTGTGAGTTGGAACAAATACCTCTAATACCATTTTCTTGAGCACAGGTTCTCCTCAGGGCTGCGTCTTAAGTCCGCTGCTGTTCACCCTGTTGACCCATGACTGCTGTGCTAGGTTTGCCACCAACCATATTGTGAAGTTCGCAGATGATACAACAGTAGTGGGCCTTATTCAGGATGACAAGGTGGAAGCTTACTGCAAGGAGGTTGAGGGGTTGGTGAATTGGTGTAAGGAAAACAGCCTAGTTTTAAATACAGGAAAAACCAAAGAGATCATTGTTGATTTCAGAAAAGGCAGGCACAGCCACACTTCTCTGTGCATTAATGATTCACCTGTGGAGATGGTTACCAGCATCAAATTCCTGTGTGTGCAGCTAACGAGTAGGCTGACTTGGTCGCTAAACAGTGAGAAACTGGTGAAGCGGGCACAGCAGCGCCTGCATTTTCTGCGCCGCATGAGAAAAGCACATCTTCCTTCCCCTGTCCTGACCACTTTCTACAGGGGGACAATCAAGAGCATCCTGTCATACAGCATCACAGTCTGGTTTGGAGGCATCACTGCTTCAGACAGGAAGGCGGTGCAGAGAGTGGTGATAATGGCTGAAAAGATCATTGGCAGTTCCCTCCCTCCCATCCAGGACATAGCACAGAAGCGTTGCTTGAGCAGGGTCCGTAAGATTATCTGGGACACGACACATCCTCTTCACGAACTGTTTTCCTTGTTACCTTCTGGGAGGAGGCTTCGTGGTATCCGTAGCAGAACATCCAGATTCAGCCATAGTTTCATTCCATACAGCATTAACCTTGCGAACTCTCAAGCTTCCTCCTTGCGTTATATATTCAAGATGGACAGTATTTAATATTTATTTGCTATGTATATGTAGGGATGTGGGTCTATATATATGTTGTACATAGTATGTTTAGGTGTGTGTCATGTATGTGTTTCACTTTGAGAGCGGGCAACTAAATTTCATTTTTGATGTGTGCTGTTGTGCCCACAATATAAAAATGACAATAAAGGTTATCTTATCTTATCTTATCTTATTTAAAATATTTCAGAGATTTGTTTTACTCGTTTTTCTACAAGTGCAAGGCAAAAAATCAGCTACAACTGATTTACAACTCAACTTACTATTCATTTAGTGACCGTTTGAAGTCACAACAGCACTAAAAAAAGTGATTTACCCTATTTTTCAGAAACCTATTTTAATATCTAATGATAGGACAGAAATGCATCAGTTAAAATGTTTTCTTTTCGTCTGTTGGCTGGCAGAAAAAATATTTTATACCTTATACCTCATTTATTTATTTGGCCAAGTGGCTAAACACACAAGGAATTTGTCTTTGGTATAGAAGCACTCAGTGTACTTGCAAAACAACAGAATAATGATAATAATAATACTAAAGTGTACAGCCAATAAAAGGGGGAAGTAAAGAATAATAAAGGGGATTAATAATGATACTGCAGCCACATCTTGTGGGTTAATATGCATATACATTAGGCAAAATATACCAATATAGTACCAACATAAATTGAATTGTCTTCATTTCTGATCTGTACTCTGCCTTAGTAAAGTACAAGTAGTCCTCAACTTACAACCTCAACTGAGCCCAAAATTTCTGTTGTTAAGTGAGACATTTGTTAAGTGAGTTTTGCCCCATTTTTTGACCTTTCTTTCCACAGTTGTTAAGTGAATAACTGCAATTGATTAGTCAGTAACCCGGTTGTTAAGTGAATCTGGCTTCCCCATTGACTTTGCTTGTCAAAAGATCACAAAAGGGGATCACATGACTTTGGGACACAGCAACGGTCATAAATATGAGCCACTTGCCAAGCGTCTGAATTTTGATCACGTGACCCTGGGGATGCTGCAAAAGTCGTACCTGTGAAAAATGGTCATGGGTCACTTTTTTCAGTACTGTTGTAACTGTGAACGGTCACTAAACAAACTGTTGTAAGTCAAGGACTACCTGTAATGATCTATGCTTTACTTAAAATCTTAATGCTGGACAATTTAGGGGAAATGATTGATAGATTCTCCTGTCTTTTTCCCCTCCCACCAATTGTTATTTGCGAGAGGGAAAAATACCAACTGCTCTCCTTAATAGGGGTGGGACAGGCAGCTGCTTACAATGGCTGGTTTAGACATTTTTCAAGTTGCCTAACAGATCACAAGCGCTGGCCCATGCCTGACTTGTCAGTCTAGCTATATCTGAACCAAGGTCTAGCACTCTTCTGAAAGGGTGAATTGTGAAACAGGAGGGAACTATTGATATTAAGTAAGCACTGCAAAGGATTGGGAACATTGGCAGTGAGTGATTGTTGCTTGCATCAGCTTAGAAGGTTCCTTCAGAAAAAAGCAAAATGGCGCTGCTCTACTCACCCTCAGTAATAAAACCAGCAACAATTTAAAGAGAACAGTCATGTAAAATCCCTTGTTGGTCAAAGCAGCAGAAAGAACCAACAACACACAGCAAGCAATCCTGGCTATTTTTTTCCTGGTTTAAACTGAATTTCTTTGCGGCACATAAACAATGTCCCCCCCCCCCCTAAAAGAACAGAAAACCCATGTTCAATTATCAGATTAAGTGTTCTTTCAAAAGAGTGCTAAGATGTGTATATAACGAGTTACAGAAAACCTGATAAGCACCAGTCTGCCATTATCCAGATAGGTAGCAGGAAACTGGGCTCTCCTGCAGCCAAAAGGCCACACATTTGAAGAGGAGACCATGTCCCCAAGGCAGCACAGTCAGTGAGACCTGGGCAAGTCCATCCAGAACCACATCAACAACCATATTGTTACTGAAGCATCCCAGATCATGTCCACAACTAGTTTCAGTAGAGGGAAGACACTGTTTTAAATCTGCAATAGCAGAAGCCTGTGAGTTAGGATTGAGAGAAAGGGAATAACATAGGGAGATATCATATAAAATGGCTACTGAGGTACGTTTGTGCTCCACACAAGAGGAAAGGAGGATAAGCTCAAGGGGCAGAGAATTGGTGTAAGGGCACCAGACCTGGGCTGCAAAAATTCTAAACAATCCCATTGTTGGCAAAGATATACAGAAAAATGTCCTGACCTTGCCTCATGTCATCTAGAGGTTTTGAACATTAATTCCTATCAGACCCATACAAGATGACTTACAGTACAACAGTGTACAAATATTTGTGAAGTTTGGTCCAAAACAACTAGAAAGCACCAGGTTCCTTTCACTAGGTTACGATAGTTTAGTGTGAATTCATTATTATAGTCAAACTTTAGGGTTAGAATAATGTCTGTTCTGCTTATAACTGCAAAAGGTTTGTTTTTGTTTACAAGTAGTCTGATCAAGTTGGAGAGGAGCTGTCTAGGAGATTGCTAAAAGCTGACTCTGACTCAGTGGTACATCATCATTCAATCTAGCATGATGGAGGCATGCACTGAGTTATACAGAGGCCGCTATTGTTCCAATGCAAGCACTGCCACACTGGGGAAAGGGTGTTTTCATTTTTAATCTGCTTTCCGATTACAGCTACCTGGGAATGAGGGAGGAGGAGGAAGATGGAAGGATGACACTCATATCAAAAGTATTTTCTTTAGTGTAAAGCTCCTCCCTGGGAATATTTGCTGTCTCTGTTTTTGCCAGGGCTTCTGGGCTATTGTTTTACAGCAAGCCTTAATCTCTTTTACATTTAGTTATTTTATTTTAATTCTCCTGTTATCTTTTTAAATTATGATTGTTTAAATGGCACAGGGTTAGCAGAATAGTCCAGCTTGTGCTTCCCCTTGTCTTTCTTTTCTTTGGGGCCCAGAGAAGTTCTCATGAAGGCCAATGTAAATCAGCTAGCTTAGTTCTCAACCTGTTTATCAAAATTCAGTACAGAAGTCAAAACCCAACACCAAGCACTGATGATGTTACCTAGCTGGGTAATGAAATGTCTGCAAGCAAACAACCAAGGTCAGAGAACACCAAGGACTCCACAGGTCAACCCTGAGCTACGGATATTCTCTTGTATTAAAACCCCAGATGCCATGACAATATATTTTGTTTAACATTTAAGCCATGGTGTCTTCAAGATCCATATCTTTCTTCAAGAAAGGAACTTTCATTGGGCAAGTTAGATAGGTGTGATTAGATCTGAATCATGTCAAATAAATCCATCCATTTCTTGCATGAAAGTGACCGGAATTTATAGCTCTACAAGAGACAACTGAGAGTAATTGTAATTCTTAAAACCTGTAGTCATAACATCTAAAGAAACTTTTAATACAGTTATCTGGCTTGTTTACAGTGGCATGAAATGAAGTCATGGGGATTTCACCTTCAGGAGTGCTATTTGTTTCCATTAATTCAAAAGATTTATGATATTGGAATGAATGCTCGTCCCGGAACATCTATGCGAAACAAGCAATGTGTCATCCAATGATAGCAGTGAACTCTCTAAATTATGTAGTTGACCTAATGCATTTGCTTACTTCTTGACTGCTAAGGATCTTCTACTGCAGGGGTGTCAAACTCCCACCATCATGTGATGTGTCGCGACATACCGTGACTTTTTTGCCATTGCCGGCAATGGGGTGGGCACGGTTTCGCTATGATGCATCTGGCCTGTGGGTCGGCAGTTTGACACCCCTGTTCTACTGGCACAAGCTGATAGCAAAACATTACAAGAAAATAGAGAATTTTAATAGAGCTCTTCATATTAGTTACCAATCCTACTCTCATGTAGATTTCCCATACCTCAGTGAGGGGGAACAATCAGCTTATGGAAGGCAAGCATAAACTGGAGGAAAAAACCCTCAAACAATTCCTTGCTCATTGTTGTTTCTCTTAAATCCCTATCAGCCCATTGGTACAAACACCTTACTCAAAACAATCTTCCAAGATTTCATGCATGGAGGGGCTGTTCTGGAGCTTTCTGCAAAAAATCATGCATGCATTCTCTTGTTAAGCCACAGCTTCTTTTCTTCTGAGAAGTGCCATATTACACATGCAGCTACGATATCTCAAACGATTGTTTAATTCTGTGTTCCACTGGTTTGTCAAGACATTCACGCTCACTATTCCAAAGGTCACATAAATAACGCATATCAAATCTATCAATTTTTTTTTGGGGGGGGGTTACTGATAAATGCAGGTTAGAGCATAGAAGACCAACAGCAACTTCAGAAGGAGCAATTGCATCAGGACCAAACAAACCATAGCAAAAAATGTTTACATTAAATCGTCTGCTAAGGAAAAAAAAGACTATTTTTCTATTAAGAAAAGAAATGGAAGATGTAAGGGGGAAATTCAGGGAAGCTACTAATGGAATATATTAACATTTGGACTTCCCATAGCCTTCTGTCATTGAGATAAGGACAATTACATAATAAAAGCCCAAGGTGACAATACGGAAAACCTCCCCAAAACAAACAAAAAAGATTGACTTTCATATATTGTATAGATTTTGATTGTGGACTGTTGCTTTCTTCAACTTGAAAAAGCAAACATATGATCTTGTCCTGTTCTAGAACTCTCATGTGTGTTCAGATCAAATGATCATGATGAATCTTTCCTGAAATTCTAAATGACGCTGGACATTGTGAACCAGCCAGACTGAGTTCAGCTGCATAATGCTTCCTCTCCAACTTGCTTGGGATAACATGACTTTTTTTGGAAGCGGCTGTTGGTCTCTGAATTATGGTAATGATCCTGTTACTTAAACAACCACTGTTATCATGCGGTACCAAGGGAAATTTTGCATTATGAAAAATGTACACAGGTGGTCCTCAACTTATTGAGACCAGACTTTCCACTGTTAAGCAAGGCAGTGGTTAAGTGAGTCGCATCCAATTTTATGACCTTTTCCTCCAGAGTGGTTAAGTAAATTATTGCAGTTATGTGAACCACATGGTCGCTAAAGCGAATCTAGCTTCTCCCATTGACTTTGTTGGTCAGAAGCTGGCTGGCAAGGTTGCAAATGGCAATCACACGATCCTGGGATGCAGCAGCTGTTGTAAATACATGCCAATTGCTAAGCACCTGAATTTTGATCATGTGACCATGGGGATGCTGCAACGGTTGTAAGTGCGAAGACCAGTTATAAGTCACTTTTTCCGACGCTTTGTATCTTTGAACAGTTGTTAAAGGAATGCTTGCAAGTTAGGGACTAGCTGAACAAGAATTAATCTGCTCTCTCCAGAAATTCAGAGGCCATATCCATGCTGCAAGGGAAAAGTATTATTTGATGCAATAGAAATTTTCATGATGTAATTAGCTTGGATTCAGATTAATCAGGGATTCCCAAAATGCAGGCTCTGATTCTCAGGGGAGGAACATGAAGAATTAAAAAGAAGAGTCCCTTTTTTGTAAAACTGATCAAGCTTGCACAGGCCTCCCAAAATTTACTCTGGGTGTGCCTCCTTGCTTTGCCTGAGCCAGCCCTATTGGATGCTTGCCAGCACCATGAAATTTGAGAACCTCTGTTATATATAGATTAAATTTTAATTATTAAAGGTAAATGCTCCATTTACCTCTTGACCAGCCTAGCCTCGGTTTTATTCATGGGGTGAGGACCACACAAGGACAATTATTACAAGCTTTGGGAACCTTTAATTACTTACTGACATTTGATTAGTGTCAATAGGGCCTCACTCTATGTACAATTGCATCTAAATCCAACCCCAAACATTTTTATTTCTGAGGCATCTTAAAGAGGAAAACACACACACACACACACACACAATGAATTATATATTTTCCTTGCAATTGATTAAATGTTATCCTAAATTAGCAATTGTATGTTTATAATTAAAGGAATAGAAATGAGATCAAACAAAAATGAACGGTTATAAATAAATAGCTGACTATTGGTAAAATCCAAAAAAGGCAGTCTGTGCTATAGGACGAATATCCTGACATTTTAAATAGTGTATGCATTTTTCTGCCCAGAATAAATTCTGAAAAACTATAAGACTCTGCCATCATGGCCAATAAAAGGCAGGTGATAATGGTTTTCCACAAATCTATGTGGCATCAGTCATCATTCTGTTGGAAGAATTCCGGGTGCCGATCCGAGATTGGTTTCTGAAATAAGACACCAGGCGCATTGCGGTGGAAAGGAGGTGATCCGTTTATTCACAAAAGCAACAGGCTTGCTCCCGGAGGTAGCTACAAGGAAAATGAGGTGCAGAGAGGTTTTTTTTAATAGGGGAACTGGTCCTTGCTGTGGACTGGAGGGGCATGGATTTTGTGTAGTGTTGGTTCTAGTGCAGGGGTAGGCAACCTTGGCTCTTTTATGACTCGTGGACTTCAACTCCCAGAATTCCTGAGCCAGCCATGCTGAGGGGAAAGGGAGAGGTTTCCAAGCTGAGCCATGCTGGCTCAGGAATTCTGGGAGTTGAAGTCCACGAGTCATAAAAGAGCCAAGGTTGCCTACCCCTGTTTAGTGTGTGACTCTGTCAAAAGGTCAACCTTAATTGTAGGCTTGCTACTTTGTTGTGTAGCTGCTGTCTGAGCAGCCTATTGTGGATTTGGGGAAGTGTGGGCGAATGAGTTCTTGTCTGGTTAATTCCTTTTGCCCATGTAATTAGTTTTACTATTTATCAGTTGATTGCTTAGCGGAGGTGTGCTTTCAGCAACCTTTGTAGCGATCTTTGTTAAAATGTATCTGTTGCAACATAGTTTCTTGCCTTGGGCGGCTATAGACAGCTTTTGGGACAGTGGAAAAGGGCTTAATTTCTTACAATAAAATTGCAATTATTCCCATAGTTCTTTCCCTCCCATGCCCAAGGCGATTTTGTAAGTTTTTTTGAAATCTTTGTGGTTTTGTTCTGTAACAAAAGAAGATTAAAACATACATTTGTCACTTTGCTTCTGAAAATAGCCTGCCATGCGCTTAAGGAAAGACTTCAAATCACCAGGGGATTTAAATCAGAGATGCACGCTGCAAAGCCCAAGCATTTAGTCCCTGTCATCAGGTCTCTGAAGCATCAGCAGCATCTTGAGTGCTCTTGGTTGAAATAGCCACATGATTCTCATAACTAACATATCACCACATTTTAACCAAGTTCTGGTGATTTAAAGATCAAACAGGGTATCTAGCAATGGGTGGAAAATTCCTTTTCATTTTTATTAAAACCTTTAATTTTACCTTTCGCTTGGCATAAAAAATAATAATAACATTAGTTCATTAGGACTGTTTATTGCATAAACAGAGGGAGAGACAACCAAAAGAAATAGGTGGCACATATATTTGTGTACAAAATCCCAAGCGCTTCTAAGCTAGGCATTTACATTAACTCTTTTTAACATGTACCTTCTGTACTCAAATTTTTCATGTGTATTTTCCTATGAGGTACACATGCTGTGCCTCGAGGACAGCATACTGGACTGGACTGGGCTGAAAAATTCTGGAACGATGTAAGCTTTGATCTGTATGTAGGTTTCAGTTTCTCTTTTGAAATCAGTTTATTTCTACAATGTTAGATTTTTTTCAACTTTTCCCCCCATTATTTTTATTTTTATTTTTATTCGGGGGTTTATTTGGATAGCCTCTCATTCTAATATTCCTCACTTTACAACCATATGTTTAGTGACCATTCAAAGTTACATTCAGAGAGCCCTGGTGGCACAGTGGTTGGAATGCAGTATTGCAGGCTAATTCTGCTGACTGCCAATGGCCAGCAGTTCGGCAGTTCGATCCTGACGGGGCTCAAGGTTGACTCAGCCTTCCATCCTTCCAAGATCGGTCAAATGAGGACCCAGATTGTTGGGGGTGGGCAATATGCTGACTCTGTGAACCGCTTAGAGAGGGCGGTAAAGCACTGTGAAGCGGTATATAAGTCTAAGTGCTCTGATGGCACTGAAAAAAAGTGGCTCATGACCTTTTTTCACACGGCTGTTGCAGTGTCTCCACGGTCATGTGATCAAAATTCGGATGCTTGGCAACTGGTTCATATTGATGATGGTTGCAGTGTCCCCAGGGTCCTGCAATCGCCTTCTGCGACCTTCTGATAGGTAAAGCAATGGGGAAGCCAGATTCATTTTACAACTCTGTTACTGACTTATCACCTGCAGTGGTTCACTTAACAACTGCGTCAAGAAAGGGGCAAAACTCTCAACAACTGCCTTGCTTAGTAATGGAAATTTTGGGGTCAACTGTGGCTGTAAGTCAAGGGTTACCTGTATAAGCAATTGGCCTGTGAAATTAGCCTGACTCCCTGCTAGTTTTTTTTGGCTCCGTTTCTTCTTGTTCTGGCCCTTTGATTTTCATCTGCTTAAACTTGGTATTCAACCAAGATCTTCCTAATTCTGACCTTTGGCTGTGTGATTTAATGCCTAGCCTAACTGGGACCACAATTTCTGCTCCTGGCCCATTTGACAGAGAGTCAAGCTGCTAGGCCTCATTGAAATGGTTCTGCCATTCATCTATCTGAGGGCCAATTTAATTGCAGTGGTATGTAAACATAAAAAATAAACATACATCTATTAGGCAGATCGCAGATTTAAAATGAAATAAGAATCCATTGCATGTATTTCTCTCCTTATCTTCATCCTAAAGTGAGATACGACTTTGCAAGGAATACTGTATGCCAGAATACCAGGTGAACATTCTTTTGAAACATGCCTTGAGACCCAAACAATTCCTCCCTTTTCCATAACATGTACGTTATTATGTGTTGTTTTTTTTTAAATCAGAAGTGACTTTTCAAATTTCATAAAAATAAGTGAACACATATTGTTGGAGGATCTCCAAAGTTGCAGGGGAGTGGGGAATAATTTTAATGATATTTTTTTATTTTCCTGTTCACCAAGAACTCTTTGCAGTTTGGTATTAGCATATGTCAAAACAAGATTTGCAATCAATCAAAGAAAAACTTGAGTCAGCAATGTGATGCAATGGTAAAAAAAAAACATCAAGAAGCTTTTTAGACCACATAAAGATTCAAATTCAGGACTGAATCGTAGCCCTTTATTTTTCATTAATCAGAGCCTAGGGGTTCCCAAGTTGTCAGGTGTGCCCTTCTCGGGGAAATGCAGACAGAGTCCAGGTGAGATATGAAGAACCTTTTAGTTGTAAATTGTTACACTGAATCAGCCTTTCCCTAAATTTCATTGTATTGTTTTCATTGCTCATTTTACTGTTTGGACTTTTAGGGGAAATGTGTACATTAAGATTATACTAAAGGGAGGTATAAAGGGAGGTTTAGAAATTCCTGCTCTAGGCTCCTATTTCTGGTTTGAAGTACATCGTGCAGGTAGTCCTCGACTTACATCCATCCGTTTGGTGACGGTTTTAAATTACAACGGCATTGAAAAAAAGTGACTTACGACTAGTCCTTGCACTGGCGACTATTGCAGCCTTCCCCATGGTCATGTGATCAAAAGTCAGGTGGCTGACAACTGGGTCATGTGATCACCATTTGCTGACCTCCCCAACCAGCTTCCGACACAAACTCAACAGGGGAAGCTGGATTTGCTTAACAACCAGGTGATTCACTTAATAATTGCAGGGATTCGCTTAACAACCATGGCAAAAACAAAAAAAAGGTAGTAAAATTGGCCGTGACTCACTTAACAACACCCTTGCTTAGCCATGGAAATTCTGGCCCCAATTGCGGTGATCAGTCGAGGACTTCCTGCTTCCATTTTTAAGAAGGATGTAGGCAAACCAGAATACACTGAAAGATCCTTAAAGCCAGTTAGGCATATGGAATACAGAGCAAAAGCTAAAAATAGTAGATTATTCTACTAAAAATAGTGGAAACTTATTTATCTATGTTCTGCCTTTATTATTTTTACAAATAACTCAAGGCAGTAAACACACCGTCCTCTATTTTTCCCCTACAACAGCAACCCTGTGAGGTGGGTTGGGCTAAGAGAGAGTGACTGGCCCAAAAAAGTCACCCTGTTGGCTTTCATGGCTAAGGCGGAACTTGAACTCACAGTCTCTTGTTTTCTAGCTTGGTATCTTAACCACTAGGCCAGGGGTAGGCAACCTTGGCTTTTTTATGACTCGTGGACTTCAACTCCCAGAATTCCTGAGCCAGCATGGCTCAGCTTGGAAACCTCTCTCTTTCCCCTCAGCATGGCTGGCTCAGGAATTCTGGGAGTTGAAGTCCACGAGTCATAAAAGAGCCAAGGTTGTCTACCCCTGCACTAGACCAAACTGACTCTGAGATAATGATGATAATCTTGACATACTTTCTCAGAGGGTTCTGAAGACAAACCTTGGAGTAGGTTGTAACTGAAAACTCTTTATCAAGCAACATTTTGAGACACAGCACTTTCTTAGGTTTCCATTTGGTCTCCTTTCCCATTCTTCATCTCCCACCTTCCTTTTTCTGTCCGCCGCAAAGTCTCTGTGAATTTGTGACACTTCACTACATTCTTCCTTTTCAGAGCTAGTTTACCAATGATAAACCTTCTGCTTATGGATGATTTAGAAGCTGGAATGAAATCCTGCTATCTCTGGAGCAATGGAAGTGCACGCCTTTTAAAAAGTAAAGGGAGAAGTAGGAAGCTAAGAACAAAAAATAATAAATTTAAAAAATGTTTCACATGGACCTTGAATCAGGGGTATTGGGTTTCTAAAGGCAAGAGTTGTACCAATTGTGCTATTTCCACAATCACCTTAAAGGTGAGCCACAACACCCTTCAAAACAAACAGAATTTTTTAAAAGAGCATTTTGTTGTGTCTACATGTATGTACATTGATGTGATTGATTACCTTTGTGCATATTAATTTAACATTGTATGTACAAACACAGTTGTTCAGGAAGACAACTGACAATCACTTTTCTAGAAGATACAGGTAGTCAGCACAGCAGGAGAGGAGGACATAGTAACATGTGGTTCATACAGAATACTTTACATCTTTTTCCAAAGTGTCCCAATCAGGACAGAATTCTCTAAAAAACAATTTAAAACCAAGATGTGCACAGAACAGAAGCAGCTTAAACGTGGAAATGCCAAGAGTCTCTTTCTGGAGAATATGAAGGTTAAAGAAAGTTTTCCAGCCTAAGTACTGGTTCTTGGTTTCCTTTGATAAGATATACAAAATCATCAAAGTATTATTGTTCCCAGCAAACTGTACACTAATCCAAGCACGTGAGTTGGTAGAACCGAACATAGACGAGGAATTCGTTTTTTTTTAATATTGGCAACAAATTTAAATTCATAATAATGTTTGCAGCAAATAAAGATCTGTGAATTCCCTGTATCAGTAACCATCTCTACATGCTTCCCATCAAGCCTCATAGTTTCGTTTTCTTCAGAATTCACTTTTTGTTGCCCCAGCAACAGAATTCACTTTTTGTTGCCCCATGCTCCTTATAGGCAATTATTTTATGTCCTGGTTATAAGATACATCTCTGGATTCTTATAAAAATCAAGCTACATATTCACTATTTTTACAATTTGAGCAGGTAGCATTTGGTGTTCTATATCAGGGGTCCCCAATCCCCGGTCGGTGGACCGGCACCGGTTCGTAGCATGCCAGCAAGCAGGCCGCACAAATAAGGAAAGCTCCATCCTCAGGATGCAGGCAGTATTCAAAACCACACCCCTTCTGGTCCACAGAAAAACCTTTCTCCATGGCACCGGTCCCTGGTGCCCAAAAGGTTGGGGACCTCTGTTCTATGTAGTTCTCTGGAATGGTGGAATAATCCGCAGAAATAACAAGGGATTTCTGCTGTGACTGACCTAAATTGTGGAACACACTTTCTCCAGAAGCACTTTAAGTGCATTTTGTTGACTTTTACTGAACATGATTCATATAGAGATGTTACTCATTTTTGCCATTACGCAACTTTCTTCTTGAGCATTTTCATGAAATCTGGCCCTGGCAACCGTTTTATCCAACGTGAGAACTTCCTGCTGCAGATATTTATGATAACATTGATTTGTGTCTGCAGCTCCTCACCACTTGATTACCAATCACTCATGCTTCAAAGTCTTGATACTTGTATCATTTAGTTAATTCCATAAGTGTATTGCAGATAAATTAGATGCTTGTATTTTATGTCCACATTTCAACGATTCCATCAACAACATTTTTGCATGGAGTGACCTATTTGCCCAAAGCACCTCTAACTAGTCCAGTCTCCCAAGGTCATTAGCATATATCACTACAAGAGCATTAGAGCTGGGGCAATGGTTAGAATGCAGTACTGCAGGCTAATTCTGCTGACTGCCGGCTACCAGCAGTTCGATCCTGACAGGGCTCAAGGTTGACTCAGCCTTCCATCCTTCTGAGGTTGGTAAAATGAGGACCCAGATTGTTGGGGGCAATAGGCTGACCTCTGTAAACCACTAAGAGAAGGCTGTAAAGCCCTGTGAAGAGGTATATAAGTCTAAGTGCTATTGCTATTGTTATTAGGTACACTGCCTTGAGTTGCACAAAATAATGGCAGGGTATAAATCTAACAAACCAACAAACACTATTGACATTAATTTGTTGCATACTAGTATTTTCTATGTTGTTTCCCTAGATTTTTCAGACTTCATATCCAGAACAAAAAGGGGCTTCAGTGCAGTGCTTTTTGTGTTGAAAGTTTCCTGTTTACACGTCCAGCCCAAGTTATTGCTTTCCTGCTTAGTGCAGTCAAGGGGATTTGCTTCTTATTTGCTCAACCTTTGATGGGTTAGGGAAATGGAGATGTAAAATTACAGATTATACTGTCAATACTGTATTTTTTTTAATAGTGGAAAGTAAAGCAAAAACAATAATTTAAAAAACCCCAACCGTTTAGTATCCCACATGGAAGACAGCTGATTTAAGGAACAGTAAAATAGTAATCCTGTCAATGTTGAACTGAAAATAAATAATGGATTTAGAAGTGTCAACAGGGAGCTCTTAATTAACATTGAAAAGCCTTACAGGAGGTTTCTATTGACATAGAAAAACATTTCCACATAATATAATTTTAGACACACAGGTGCTAAAGTTTTTAATTAGTGAATTGACTTTTGGAAACCCACACTGTGAGGGCAGCCATATTTTTGCTACTAGTACTGCATTCACGTTGGGGGCGCTGAGGTGCTTCTGGGTTGAAAGGATTGAATGGTGACATCACCGTTGCCGGGGGACACCCAGTTGGGGCCTCCTTTCCTGTTCCTATTAAGCGTCCCATCAAGTGGGACCCATCACTCTACTTGGGGTCACCTGCTTTCGAATTGCTGGGTTAACAGGAGCTGGAGAGTGTGACGGGAGATCACCCCATAACGCAGCAACCAGGTTTTGATCATCAGTCCTGGGTCCTAACCTTGTGAGCCACCGTGCTCCTATCACACTTTTGCTGAGACCCAGGTTAACCTCATCCATCTTGTTCTAGAAAACCTAAAGTCTCAGCAGCATTGAGGGCCTTTTGAAAGTTGAAAACTAGAAAAGTAGGTTTCGTGATCTAGCATTCTTCAACATCAATTCTGCTGCTCTCATAATTCACTCCAGAACTGCATACTGGTTTTAGGCATATTATTCCAGTTAGTAATAAAACTAGAGTATAACTAGTTCATTTCTGTGTTTATGTTCCTTATTTGCATTCACTTCTGTCTATAAAGCATGCTACGCATTTGCCTGATGCCCAAGGGTTTCGGATAGGCAAGTTCAGACTTACCATCTGTAATAGCAACAATGCTCCTAGAGGGTTTTTCGTTTGGAATGCACTATATATTTGGGAATGACTATTTGGGAATGACTCTTTCATGAAAAATAACTGAACAACAAGACCCCCCCCCCGATGTTTACGAATATTGGCTAAACATGCCAAGATAACATCTAGACTAATCACTGTTTTCTACAATATGTTGAAGTTTGGGGTTTAAAAAAAACATTTTTATTATTTTCTCTTTATTTAGGTCCTATTCTGATTCCATTTTCTAAGACAGAAAGAAAGAATGAAAGAAAGAAAGAAAGAAAGAAAGAAAGAAAGAAAAAGAAAGAAAGAAAGAAAAAAGGAAGGAAAAGAAAGAAGAAAGAAAAGAAAGAAAGAAAGAAGAAAGAAGGAAGGAAAAGAAAGAAAAGAAAGAAGAAAGAAGAAAGAAAGAAGAAAAGAAAGGAAAGGAAAAGAAAGAAAGAGAAAGAAAGAGAAAGAAAGAAAGAAAGAAAGAAAGAAAGGAAAGAAAGAAAGAAAGAAAGAAAGAAAGAAAGAAAGAAAGAAAGAAAGAAAGAAAGAAAGAAAGAAAGAAAGAAAGAAAGAAAGAAAGAAAGAAAGAAAGAAAGAAAGAAAACAAGGCCTGGACAGGATGAAATGGAGAACAGAGAGGATGTTCAAATCTCCATGAGCAAAAAACTTAACCTTCCTGCCCTTCTATGGGAAAACAGATTGCCCCCAGGGACCACAGAATGGACAAGAGCTTTCTGAGAAGACTTAGAAACACTGCTTTTCTCCTTTTGCAAATGACAGGAGGAGGAGGAGGCATCAGATTGCATCAGAAGTGGGACTCCAGCTTTTGTGATCCCGGTAGATTAAGATGAATGTGTGAAAACCACAAATGTCATTAGGAAACACTAGAAGATGGTGGATATAAATTCTAAGTCATTTATGTATTTCTGATGGGCCAGGTGCTTTTGGGATGCATCTCCCTGCTGAAGGCAACACTTTCTTAAAGATGACAATTGCTAGTTAAACATAGTTCTGAGCTGGACATTCTGGTAACACCACAAGGCTGTCTTATGTACTTTCTACCAGGAGTGGAGATCACTTGAGTCCACGTGCTTCTTGTATATTCTCAAGGAGAAATTGGGGGGAAGTGTCAAGAGTCGGGGGGGGGGGGAACATTGTTCTTGGAGATTTCTTTTACCAATCGGAAATCTTTGCAGGAGAGAATGCCTTGGCATTTTTTTCTGAGGTGGTCAGAAAAGAGGATCTCTCTTCAACAGCCTCCAATTTCTCCATGAACCTACATGCTCTTTTGAATGCAGAGATTTTCAAATACAAGTCTGTGAGAATATATCAGAATCTACCTTGCGACAAAGCTTAGTAAAAGCATCTAGAGAGAACCTAGGCTTAACTTGAAATGTTGCATGTTCTGTTAAGCAACACGGAAGCTACTATTTTCAAGGCAATTTTGGCCTAATTGAACAATGTTGTAAATTCTATGGGGTCAGCTGAGATTATAATCCACCAAGTATATGGTTTTGGCCCAAGTCAAGTGGGCAGGAGATTATGCAGGTTGTAGATTAAAAGTCACAGAGGGCATCAAGCTGGAGAAGGTGGATTCTTTCCTTTGAAAGTATGGACTGAGCACCAGCATGCATGTTCAGCAACCTCAGGTCCCTCCTTTACCCATCCCATGTTTTCTCAAAAATATTTGGAAGCCGTTCGAAAGAAAGGATAACTACCAGGGATACATTTTTCTCTCACATTTCGCAGATTAGCCTCCTCCCATCCTGGCAGTGGATGTGTCTCCATATGCAAAGAACAGCTCATTGCAAATTGAAACTTGTTTGTTGAATTATCGGCAACCTCCCAATAGCAGTATCATCTAAAAGTCTTTCTCCCCGTTCACACCTAATCACGGCACAAACATGCCCCGATTGTTATCTTTTATTTGGCAATATTTCAATAATTTTGCTTTCATCTCATCCCCCTCTCCGTTGAGACAGGCTTAAGCTATTCTGCTATTAAACTAGTATTCTCTACCTATTTTTACCTATTCCAATACTGCCCAAGGGCAGCTGGAAGATGTGTGAAATCTCTTTGGCATCTGATCATCCATTATCTTTGAGGGAAATCAGGGGACCCTGATGATTTGGAGCCAAAACAAGAGAAACAAAATAGGGACTAGCAATGAAACTATAGTCAATTTCATATATATATATATATATATTTCATATATATATATATATGACATATGAAAGTTCGAAAGAGTCAATATTAAAAAATGTCTCTTCTACAGCCTTGAATATTTTCTCTTACTTATTTTTGGAGAGCTGGTGTAGGATAGTGGTATTTTGATTACTGCTCTTTTGAGATTTCGTGGAAAACATAATTAAGGATATCCCCAAAAGTTACACAGCAGCTAGAATCAGAGAACAGTTATGTGAGCTCCTGGGAAGATAAAGCTTCTCCTCATATATATATATATATATACAGCTACCGTTATGAGGAGAAGCTTTATCTTCCCAGGAGCTCACATATTTATATTTGTTTTATATATATATATTTGTTTTCTGAGGTTTTCATGGGTGTTTGTATGTAGGTCTTTGGTAATTCGGGTTTTCTCCCGTGTAAAATTGGAAGTGTCTTGGCGACGTTTCGACGAAGTCTCATTCGTCATCTTCAGGCTGGTGTCTCTTCGGCCTCGTGCTTCTAGAAGCACGAGGCCGAAGAGACACCAGCCTGAAGATGACGAATGAGACTTCTACCGTTATGAGGAGAAGCTTTATCTTCCCAGGAGCTCACATAACTGTTCTCTGATTCTAGCTGCTGTGTAACTTTTGGGGATATCCTTAATTATGTTTTCCACGAAATCTCAAAAGAGCAGTAATCAAAATACCACTATCCTACACCAGCTCTCCAAAAATAAATAAGAGAAAATATTCAAGGCTGTAGAAGAGACATTTTTTAATACTGACTCTTTTGAACTTTCATATGTCATCTCTGTTTTTCCCCCCAAACAAATCTGTTTCCTTGCTACTAGTTGCATAATATAATTAATCTGCAGCTTCCAGACATACAATACTGGAATTCTTTTGACGGTCAAGAAGATGGACTGTCAACATTGCTATTCATCATGATTGTGATAATAATGATGAATGGAGAAGGAAGACAAGAGCTATCTCCTGTCTGAGTCAAAAAGGCCTTAACTCCACTTTGCTGAATCTGGTGCTCTCCAGATGGGGAGATCTCCTCTTTCATCTGAGGGAGATTAGTTTCCAAAATGCTACTTGGGGGAATGAAAGTCCCATCTATTTGAAGGGTATCAGTTTGGGAACCTTTGCTTAATTGCTATCTCTGTCTGTGGACTGAGCCTTGTCCTCGCTATGCTTTCCTGCACTGTAATCTGAACAACATTTAAAGAAAAGGAGGGGAAGAAAAAGATAAAAGAGGAAGCAGGAAGGAACCCATACGCAAGCAAACCCACAAAAGAGAATAATTTACTGTAGATGCATTTTGAAACTACTACAGGAGGAAATTACGGTATCTCTGCTCAATAAACATCTTAATTAGAACGTGTGTGGGAAGAGGTGAATCCACTGAATAAAAATACTGCAATGGAAATGGCTGGCAATTAAGAACATGAAAAATTGCTGTGTTTAGGGACTGGTGCACAGGTGCCTGTGCATAATGCATCTATGGAGGCCGGCAATGTGGCTCTGTATCAAAGCAATCAAAGCAAATCCAACAGAAAATAATGAGGCCACCTCTGTGGTGAATGTCTGACAAATACATTTACAAAAGTCACCACACCAGGATAGCAATAGCAATAGCACTTAGACTTATATACCACTTCATAGTGCTTTACAGCCCTCTCTAAGCAGTTTACAGTGTCAGCATATTGCCCTCAACAATCTGGGTCCTCATTTGACCGACCTTGGAAGGTTGGAAGGCTGAGTTAACCTTGAGCCGGTCAGGATTGAACTCCAGGCTGTGGGCAGAGTTAGCCTGCAATACTGCATTCTAACCAATGCACCACCAGGGCTCTTATATACACCCAAGAGCCTCTAATTCTGATGTCTTTGAAATATATTCATTTCCAAGAAATATTTGGTACGGTATAGTATGGTATGGTATGGTATGGTATGGTATGGTATGGTATGGTATGGTATGGTATGGTATGGTATGGTATGGTATGGTATGGTATGGTATGGTATGGTATGGTATGGTATGGTATGGTATGGCATGGTATGGATGTTTTTGAATCATTTAACTTTGCTATTGGAGAAGACATATCAGAATACTATGGACAGTCAAGAAAGCAAATCAATAAATTATGAAATCTAGCCAGAGTTCTCACTCAAGGCACAAATGACCAGGCTCAAATTATTCTACTTCAGTTACATTATGCAAAGACTAAGCTCTTTGGAGAAGGCTGTAATCCTGGGAAAGTTAGAAGGAAAGAGAGGAAGAGACCAGCAGCAAGGTGAGTAGGCTCAGTTACAGTGGTGATGGGTGCACCTTTGGAAGACCTGAAGAACCAGGCTAGAGATAGATTGTCAAGGAGAAAACTATCTATGTGGCCACAAGGATTAAAAAAAATGACTTGATGACACATAATGAATCAATCAATGTTCCTTATCTGCTGATGCTTTTGACAATTTATAAGACTAGTCCCACATGGACATGTTTATATAATATACTAAACCACAAATTAGGCACCTGCATTTTATTCTATGCCATCTGAAAAGCCCTTGGGAAACAGCAGTGCAATGCCTGCTGTTTTTCAATGGAAAAACAAGTAAACACAGTGTGTACAAACCTTCTCGGCTCATTATATCCAAAGTAAAACGTTTTTTGCATGCAAATAAAATCTTCCTGACATGTAAAATATTCTGCATAAGATCTGGATGTCTGCGGAGATTCTCAGTCATCCAGGCCATGGTTGTCCCAAAGGTGCTTTTTCAAGAGCAACTAGACTTTCTGGTTTTTCTTTGAAGACGTTTTTTCACTTCTCATCCAAGAAGCTTCTTCAGCTCCACATTTTGGACAGAGAGGACCGCTGATTTGAAAGACGGGTCAAAGAGGCCATCTATATCAAAACTGAACAGCCCTCTCTCAACAGAGGGAGAGGGATATGGCATCATCTATCTCCAGTCTACAACACAGTCCTTTCAGAAGTTCCAAGAAGGCTCCATGCCCATTTGCACCACTCAGGTGACCGATGACACAGATAAACCTCCACTCACTAAAAGAATGTAATTGACCAGCTGTCTGCAAGGAGTATAGATCCTTCCATTCCCCTCCATCCAGTCAGAGCTGAAGAAGCTTCATGGATAAGAAGTGAAACGTCTTCAAAGAAAAAACAAGAAAGTCCAATTGGCTTGTGAAAAAGCACCTTTGGGATAAGATCTGGATCTAAAGCATGACAAAGGTCCATTGTTCAGTTCAAATGTCTGCCCCTCGGACTTTTGTTCCGCATCAGCTTTAATTGTATTAAATTTGGGCATTGCAAATGCAGCCCCATGTGTGTTGATTCTGGAGCCTTTCCACTAAGTTCAGGCCATATTGAAGCTTAAGAAGAAGAGATTCCCCCCCCCCCCATTTCATATGAAAATGTTGCAAGCAGTATGACTCATAACAAACAATACACTTAAAGATACCAGCAACAACCGGTGTTATCAACTTAAATCTTCACTCTTGACATGGTAGACAAATCTGAATTACAGGTGTGGCAAGTTGATATTAAGGAAACAAAGGTCAGGATCCAGCAAGGATGCACAAAGGAAAGGTTGTTGCTTTTTATGGCAGCCCCTTCTTATTATTTTAATTCCAGCTCTTCACATTCCATTCCTGGAAGGGGCACAATGGGGTGCTTTTAAAACTTGGAGGATGTCTAATGATTGAGGAGGAACAGCATGGCATCTGACATCAGGACCAGACTTCTGTTTTTGTGGGGTTCTGTTTTGTTGTTATAGGAGTACTATATGAATGAGGAGGGAAAAATAACCTGTGCTCCCAAATGACATATTATAATCCTCATTACAACAAGGAACACTCCATTCTACCAGGAATTTCATTGTTTGTAAGTCATTGTAGGCAATTAAAACTAAGTACTGTACATTGTTTTTCAGTCAACATTTGCCTGGACTCTTCCTGACAAACACGTCAGTGGTTAGCAGGGCTGTGTGTAGGCCTCAGTCCTGGGATGGTGGCCACAGAGGTGCAATTTCAGAAGCTCAGCAGGGACACAGAAAAGAGGATGAGCCAAGGCTTCACTGCCCTCTTATTTTAATAGGGGTCATCATTTTCAGCCATACTAAATTACTAAGAGCAATCCTGGCTGCTATGTAAAGCACAACATCTCTTTTTTAAAAAACCTCTCTCTTTGTTGATTGTTAAGTCACCACTCTAATCAAGCCAATTAGCCAATCCAGAACCCAGTCAAGAGAAGTGTTCCAATCATGAAATGAGACCACAAACATGTTTTCACAATTATTAAGAAGGACCTCCATCCTAGTGTAGGAAGTCGGCACATCCCCATCCCCCAGAGAAGGAAATATTTGGGGAAAATATAAAAAAGAATATTATATTTCCCCCAGAGGAATAATGGAAGAAGAAAAAAATCTTAAAACGCTTTTCTGCCCAAGTTTTCCCTGGGCAGAAACTGAGTAGGCCAGCTCTATAGAAAGGCAGATTTGATAATCCTATTCAGAAAGACTGGGCTACTTATTCATAAGCAAAATGCCTTCAGCCACAGCACCAGAGAAGCAGGACATGATCTTTAGGACATAATAGGATTAACCCACCACCATTAGAATACCAAAAGGGCACAATCAAGCTCAGGTCAAAATATATGCCACAGGAATGGGAAGAACCTCAAATACAAAGCCTAAAGAAGGTATAAAAACCCACCAGTCCCTGCTCCATTTTGGCAGCTTTCCCAGAACCACATGCTGTTGGTTCTGTTCTTCAATAAACAGAACGTTCTTTCCTCAGCAGTCTCCATTTTGTTTATTCCCGGCTTGGACTGGACCTGATGATTTTTCTTTCAACACTAGTTTTATCCATGAAGTCTGTGTCCTAAAAACCTGTATACAAGAAGACCTCAACTTAAAACCACAACCGGGACCAGAATTTCCACTGCTAAGTGAAGTGCTTGTTAAGTGAGTAGGGGTTGATTTTATGACCTTTTTTCCCCACGGTTGTTAAGCAAATTACTGGAGTTGTTAAGAGAACCACGCAGTTGTTAAGCAAATCCGACTTCTTCCCTCGATTTTGCTTGTTGGGAGCCAGCAGAGAAGGTTGCAGATATGATCACCTGACCCTGGGACACTTCAATCATCATAAATACGTTCTGGTTGCCAAGCACCTGAATTTTGATCATGTGATCGTGGGGGATGCTACAATGGTTGTGAGTGCAAAGGCTGGTTGGAAGTAACTTTTTTCAGTGATGTTGTAATTTTGAATGGTTGCTAAATGAATGGGTATAAGTTGAGGACTATCTGTACTATCTTGTTCAGTGAGAACTCCCAAGCAGAAGTAGTAAAAAAAACCTGAGTTGTGCTGTTTCTCATTCCGTTCCAGGTACTGACTGGAACTACAACTTGCATTGTAGAAACCTGAGTTTCCTATTACTTACAGGATTGAATAGTATAGGACAGGCCGTGAGGTACATGGAGTTCTGTATCCCCCAAATTATTCCAGCTCTCTGCCCTTTGGTCCCTTATGCCTATGGAGCTGCTTCACTCTTACCTAAAAGAAACACTAAATTTAGCCATATCATTTACCTTCTGACTTTAACCTGTTGAGAGTTGCAATAAACTTTGTCTGGTGCTTTCATTTACATTCTGAATTGACTCAGTTACACCTTACCCTATTGTCTGCCAAATCCTTAACATCCTTCCCTTCCTTATCTGGCAACGTTCAGCCATACAAAGTGTTTCCCAGCAGTATAGAAATTAGTTGCCCTTGCTTCTTTCCGGATGATTTTTTTGACATTCAAATCTAGTCTCCAGCTCAAGAATTTCTTGATGGTCCCTCATCCAAATATTTATTGATTTGAATTTAGGTGCTGCCTAATTACCCAATTCTGTTAGCCTCCAAACCCAGAGAAGATAGGGATTCTGCTGGAATCAGAAATATTATAAAGATTGAATGGCAACTGCGGTGTCAAATTGGTGGGTGCGGCCAGGCAATTGAAACCAGGAACTTACTGGCAGCATTTTGAGGAAGTCCAGGCAACAGGCATGAGTACTAATACTATCTTTATAAGATTACATTAAAATTTTGCAAGTCTGATAGCACTTCCCCCCCTCCATCTACTTTTGCTTTCCAAAGAACTAGGAAGGTTCCCTTCTGAGATACTTCCCATACCCCTTCTTATTCTTTGGGCTGAGATATTATCTGTATGATATGTCCAGCCTCAGGCCCTTTCTCTTGTATTATGCCAAGGTCATTTCCACAAATCATTACAGTTTCTAGCAAACAATTCACCTTATCCTCGGAGCCTGTCATTGGCACTGCTCCTAAGGCTCTCAGGTTTGAACAACAACAAAGACAGGGTTGACAAATCCACATAGTGACAAAGATCCATTTGATATGATTATGCAGATAAAAATTCTTTGAGGTTATAGAGGGTTCGTTTTAGGGGCTATCAGAAATCTGGCTGAAGTACTGTGCTATAGACAGGCCAATAGGTCTGCCCATTGTCACCCCAAAAGGCAATGCATTGTCTTGGATCAGGGACAAAAGTCTCCTACATGAAACGTGTAGAACACTGAAACAATATTTGGAGTTTATCTAGGAGGAGCTGTATAGCAGAGACTGGAAACTTTGGCCCTGTCAGTTTGAATATCTTGACTTTGAGACTTTCTTGTCAAGTAGAAACAGATGGAATGATACTGGATTATAAACATGAGGTGTTAATACCACTTTGCAATGCCTTGATAAGGCCACACTTGGAATACTGCATCCAGTTTTGGTCACCACGATGTAAAAAAGACGTTGAGACTCTAGAAAGAGTACAGAGAAGAGCAACAAAGATGATTAGGGGACTGGAGGCAAAAACATATAAGTAATGGTTGCTGGAATTGGGTATGTCTAGTTTAATGAAGAGAAGGACGAGGGGGGACATGATAGCAGGGTTCCAATATCTCGGGGGCTGCCACAAAGAAGAGGGAGTCAAGCTATTCTCCAAAGCACCTGAAGGCAGGACAAGAAGCAACGGATGGAAACTAATCAAGGAGAGAAGCAACCTAGAACTAAGGAGAAATTTCCTGACAATTGGAACAACCTGCCTCCAGAAGTGGTGAATGCTCCAACACTGGAAGTTTTTAAGAAGAGACTGGACAGCCATTTGTCTGAAATGGTATAGGGTTTCCTGCCTGAGCAGGGGGTTGGATTAGATGACCTCCAAGGTCCCAACTTTATTATTATTATTATTATTATTATTATTATTATTATTATTATTATTATTATTATTATTATTATTATTATTATTATTATTATTATTATTATTATTATTATTATTATTATTATTATTATTCCTGCATAGTATTTTAAGCAAAACTCATGTGGGTTTGATTGTATAACCAGTATAGGTTAAAGAAGTATCTTTCATTTGTGCAGGTCTCACAACCTACATATAGGTAGTTCTTGACTTATAACCACAGTTGTGACTGGTACTTCCATCACTAAGCTATGTGGTTATTGAGTTGTGCCTGATTTTATGACCTTTTTTTACCATGGTTGTTAAGTGAATCATGTGGTTGTTAAGCAAATCCAGCTTCTCCCATTGACTTTGCTTATCGGAAGCCCCCTGAGGTCATAAATGGTGATCAAGGGACCCTGGGATGCCACAACTGTCATAAATATATACCAGCTGCTAAGCATCTGAATTTTGATCACGTGACTGCAGCAATGCTGCAACAGTCATAAGTTTGAGGACTGGTTGGAAGTCACTGTTTTCAGAGCCATCATAATTCAAATAGTCATTAAATGAATGGCCATAAACTGAGGACTATCTGTATTGGGCTTGTGAAAAGGGGAAATTATAGCATCTTTCTGTGTGTCAGATGGGGACTTGTAATGAAGGTGTGTTGAATTTATTGAAAGAACAATCCTGCCTTCAGCACAGATACACCTTAGCAGCTGTGGGCTTGTACTGCGCCACGCCAAGGCACTAAATAAAACCTTGTTAATAAAATGCATTTGGTTATCCTCAGTCCAGAGGTCTGCATATTGTAATCAGGTTTCACCACACAACATGAGAGTGTGGTGGGGAAAGAGAGACTATATTGAAGATAGGATTTTTCAGAAGTTGTAGAAAGCCTATTTCTAACATAACCAGCGTGGGCAGAGAGCCCTGAGGAACACAAAGCCAACAGAGAGGGACGTCGACCAAATTCTTGTGGTGGTTTTTCTAGGTATAAGATCCTACCCAGTAAATATGCAATCTGGTTTGGGAGTGGGCCAAACGACAGGAAAGCACACCGTCTGCCAGAAAAAGACACAACCTTTGTGGACAGCGACAGATGAGAATACCAGAAGCCTGCACTTTGCAAGGAAGGTGTCTTATTCTGCAGACCTCTAAGTAACACTCTGCTTTCCGCAGAAATAGAACAGGTTGGGTTTTCTAGGAAATGGCATTGCTGGAAAATTCCATGACCTCATAGTGACTGAGACATTTAAAAAAAAAACAAAAAAACAACATGCAGGGAGAGGGAATGATAAAGAACAAGCTAGCACTGACCCAACCCCCCCCCAACCCCGCTGTATCACCTTTCATGTGTAGGGAACGATTGTCTTTTTTCTCTGTGGAAACCTGATTATCCAAGGATCTACGTTTCTTCTCTATCACAAATAAAAAGGGCACCGGTAAGAGTTGCATTCTATTTGGGGAGGAGAATAACGGAGTGAAGCAGAGTCATCTGAATTTACCTCTTCAGAAAGGGATGCAATTGATGCAATGACATCGGTTACATTAGATTAGGCTGTCTGCTTCTGCATTCTTGTTTTCCTCTGAAGCTGTTTGCAGAACGGTTTACATGTAAACTGTGAAAGGCATCAGGCATACTGAGGGGGGAGGGGTTGTCCTCAGGTGCTGATTTCATCCCAGAGGTGCAGGAAAAGGGGGAAGCTCACTTAACCTTCAACTTCACCACTTTTTTTTTTTCAGAAAGGGAAAGACTGGCTGTGCCTCCCCCAATTTGATAGCCATATTGTGAATAGATAACCTCTCTCTCCCTGGCAACCTGCTCTCAAAATCCTCAAAGTATTCTATTAGCCTAAAATGCTTCCTGTTCTTGGGGATGCAACTGCCCCTGTTCTCGGTGCCATTATGAGTTCTTCTGCTTGCTTCAATGGGCAAGTACTGCTTCCCTGAATTCATTCATTTTTGCCATCCCAGCCAGCAGGATTTTTGGCTCTCCTTTTTTTATTAGCATTGTTGTGGTTATTTCTTCTGTTCTGTTTAGTTCTTCATTGTTCATTCTGTATCCCTCTGGGGAATCTATTTAAACTATTTCTGAAAGCGTGAAATGGGTGCTTCTTGGTTATCACAATTAACCACTTTACTAAATTTATTCCCCACCAAGAATAACACTATAAAGTAGCTAACCGATTGTACAGCAACTTGCCCAGGATATAAACAATTGAAAAGACATTAATAAAAACAGTAGCCATCAATGGGAAAAAAAATCCATCCTAGCAAATCTGTTAGTTTTATTTTTCATGCTTAAGGCATTTCCACGTGAACTTTTAATTCCAAAACTAGCTGTGCTTTCACACATTTATCTACTATGTATGCAGCAGTTGAACACACTGATTTTTCCCCCTTTGTTATGGTGTAGATAAGACAAAAATCTTAGGGCTGGCTCAGGAATTCTGGGAGTTGAAGTCCACGAGTCATAAAAGAGCCAAGGTTGCCAACCCCTGGCTTAGGGCATGGGGAGAGGAGGAGGAGGAGAGAGGGGTTCTCTTTTGTTTGGAATGATGAACCTTTCCAGAGTTTGTGGGTGATCTGACTTGCCATGGGCAGATATCCCTCACTGAGCTTCAAATACACTACATAGCCTTTTAGGTTCATAAAGGAGCAAGGTGACTTGCTGGTTTTGTATATACTCCTTCAAACAGCTCAGATGTTTTGCATGCAGCCAGACAACGCTGATTCTCTTCGAAATGAAGCTAGTATTAACCTGGCATGTTTTGATTCTTTGTAGATGCTTGCAATTGTTTCTGCCTAACTAACCAGTGAGGACCGGTGGGGTGAAATTGACAGGAGTTCAGTTTATTTCCCCATTTTCTTCAACAGACCACAACTTTTTAGGCTCTTGAGTGTTTCTCTACCCCAAGCAACCATCCCTATTGAATGGGTGAGGGGAGGATACGTACAAGTATTTTCTTTTATGCATTTTGGTAGGCAAAGGTGGCTTTGATCTCCTCATGCTCTTCCCCCATCCCTTCCGTTTCTCTTCCCGGGATTTGGCTACAGGCATTATTTCAAATTTATTATCCCCTCTCATCAATGTCGGCCAGCACTGCCTCTTATATCCCTGAAACTTTGGGGGGGAAATACCACACATAGAACTGGTGACGTGTCAATCTCACAGTTCTCAATAGGATTTTCAGTACAGGAAGGATGCAATTTTGATAGTATAAACAACTTTCATTTGTTACAAATGTTCGGAAAATAGAAAACCCCTAACTTGTAGACGTATTCTGTACAGATAGTCCATGAGTTACAACCATTCATTTAGTGTTCATTTGAAGTGGCACTGAAAGAGGTGACTTACAATTGGTATTCACACTTACCACCACTGCAGCATCCCCACGGTCACACGATCAGAATTCTGGACCTTGGCAATTGGCGTGTATTTGTTATTGTTGCAGCATCCTGGGGTCACGTGATCACTATTCACGACCTTCCCAGTTGGCTTCAGACAAGCAAAGTCAATGGGGGAAGTCAGATTTGCTTAACCCCCCATGTGATTCACTTCCGAGTTATTCACTTAACAACATTACAAAATGTTGATTTTATGTCATAAAATCACATAATAACTGCTTACTTAACAACGGAAATTCTTGTCCCAATTGCGGGGGTTGAGACCTACCTATATATATGGGTGGAGCTGGAGTGCTTTCCCCTTGGCTGGAGTTGCGAATGAGATTTTTATTCTTCCAGGACATGCATTACTTTGAAGCATGGCTTCAAAGCCACGCTCTCCTGTTGGTCAGCTGGGAGACCAATGATTGGCACAGGATATTCCTTGCTTCTTTTCTCTAGATGCCTAAAAGGAGTGAAGAAGAATCCATGGCTGGGTTCAAAACAGCTTGGAGGATCTGGCAACTGGCAACTGTTGTGTAGAGCAGCAATCATATGTCTAAAGCAGAGGTAGGCAACCTTGGCTCTTTTATGACTCGTGGACTTCAACTCCCAGAATTCCTGGGCCAGCATGGCTCAGCTTGGAAACCTCTCCCTTTCCCCTCAGCATGGCTGGCTCAGGAATTCTGGGAGTTGAAGTCCACGAGTCATGAAAGGGCCAAGGTTGCCTACCCCTTGGTCTAAAGATTAATGGAGCAGCAGTCTGTGTACTTTAGGTAGGAGGACAGAATACCTTTATGGTTGGCTGGTTTTTTTTGGGTGGGGGGAGTGACAATCAGTATTCTGCCAATTGTGGTCACATCTCATGGTTAACAGGAAGAACCTGTTGTTGTTGTTCTCCTAAAACAGTGTTTCTCAACCTTGGCAACTTTAAGATGGGTTAACTTCAACTCCCAGAATTTCCCTGCCAACATGGCTGGCTGGGGAATTCTGGGAGTTGACGTTCACCCATCTTAAAGTTGCCAAGGTTGAGAAACACTGTCCTGAGCGTTACTGTTGTGTTCCTGAACAAGGTGTCCTCCTGCTGCAGCGGAGTAGTTACCCGCTCTGTTGGTGGGCTGCTATTACTTGTTTTAGTTGAAGGAGGGGTCTCTTCTCTGTTCTTGGATCTTCCAAAATCACTCTTCCCTCTTCGTTTTCAGATATATATATATTATTGTTGTAGGAAATCTCAACAGCTAGGCCTAGCAGGTGACACAGTGCTGAAGGGACTAGCCCTTGATGTCCAAATTCAGTCTGAGTGCAGAAATATTATTTTAATTCTCCATAAAATATTGACATTCACCCACAGTGGCCATTAGGGAATATTTCCACACACAAAAATGAACAGAGAGAACAAACTGTATATACATCACTAAAAATAAAACCTAATGTGATGGTGACTATCTAATCATAAGCCCTATTCTAGAGTAACTGCTTCTATCGTTCTTGGAAGGGAAAGTCTAAACCACTCTCCGTTGGATATAATTTTCTCTATTCCCATCTGGCCTCCAACTGCCAGTGTCAACTGCCCTTTAACTCTTTAGGGGCTGTTCCGTGTACAGGGACATAGTTTAAAATTAAAATTCTATACTCAGTGACATGGAGGTCAAATTAGAAGCATGGAAAGAGAACCTGTTTCAAAATGTAAACATGAAAACAGGGCCTTCCTTCACAACTTCATGGACTTTATCCCATCGACCAGAAGGTGACTTCCTTCTGAATAAACATGCTTGGATTAAACTAAAAAAAAAAAAAGTAAGTCAAGTAATTTATTAGATCAAATGCTCGCCTCCTATAATACTGCAGAAGTGATTCATCTATCTTTGGAAGACTCCACTTTTCAATAGACAATAGGGAAAGGTACTCCTCACTTACTGACTGACAATTGGGACTGACAAATCCATTACTAGGCATGGTCATTAAGCATGATGTCATGTGACTGCACCAATTTGAATGTTAGTTCTGGCTGCAGTTGCTAAGCAAACCACAGAGAATTGTTACATGTGAAATCATGTGACCCAAGCTTGCAACTTCCTGCTGGTTTCCCCATTGACTTTGTCAGAAGCCAGCTGTGAAGATCACAAGGTGCCCATAAGATACTGTGACCATCATTAATGTGAAGTGGTTGCCAAGTGCCCAATGTGCAATCATGTGACTGTGCAGTCACTAGGATGGCCACAACTTCAAAGACCAGTTGTCTCATTTTCTCAGCATCGTTGTAAATTTGAATGGCAGCTCAACAAGTAGTAAGTGAGGAGTGCCTGTATTTGGAAGAGAACATGATCAGCAATTGACAGAAGGAATATATATATATATTCCTTCTGTCAATTGCTGATCATGTTCTCTTCCAAATACAGGCATATATATGTTAGTTGCGAAGTCGTGTCCGATCCATCGCGACCCTATGGACAACGTTCCTCCAGGCCTTCCTGTCCTCTAGCATCTTCTGGAGTCCATTTAAGCTCACGCCTACTGCTTCAGTGACTCCATCCATCTCATTCTCTGTCGTCCCCTTCTTCTATTGCCCTCAATCTTTCCCAGCATTAGGCTCTTCTCCAGTGAGTTCTTCCTTCTCATTAGGTGGCCAAAGTACTTGAGTTTCAACTTCAGGATCCGGCCTTCTAAAGAGCAGTCAGGGTTGATCTCCTCTAGGACTAACCGGTTTGATTGCCTTGCAGTCCAAGGGACTCGCAGGAGTCTTCTCCAGCACCATAGTTCAAAGGCCTCAATTCTTTTGCGCTCAGCCTTTCTTATGGTCCAACTTTCACAGCCATACATCGCAACTGGGAAAACCATGGCCTTGACTATACGTACTTTTGTTGGCAGGGTGATGTCTCTGCTTTTTAGAGATCATCCTGCCTGGATGAAGTTTTAATGCCTCATCTTGAGAAGTAGGGGGAAAAGTCAAAATTAATAGTGTATTCATATCCCTGTCAAAATTGTGCATTGGACCGGATGCCTGCTGAAACCACCACACAGCTGCCAAATATGTGTCAGTCACCGCAAATTTACTTACAAAAAGCAAATTTACTTTCAAAAAGCCAGTTTAGTATTTAGTTAAGGTGCTGGCCTAGCAACTAGGAGATGATGAGCTACTGCCTTAAGGATGAAACTCAGCTGGATGACTTTGGGTGGACTTTCATGCCTAAGGCAGGACTAGAATTCATAGTCTCCTAGTCTCTAGGTCAGCAGAACGATGCAAATCGCCGTAAATGTGGGCCAGTTGCCCTGTGCCGAAATGTGATCATGTGAATGTGGGGTGGTCGTAGTGGCCATTGGAACTTCAGAACTCGGTCATAAGTATCTTTGGGAAGGTCTGTTGTAACTTCAAGCAGTTACCAAGTGACTACTTGTGTATTATTTCCAGGGAAAGATGGCAGCGAGCAAAAGAGAGTTTGGTAGCTACAAGAGCCACACCAGTTCCAGTGTGTTACTTCAAAGGGACTGAGCTGATTCTGATGCCATCCTGCCCAGCCCTTTAGCAACAGATCCACCCAGGAGGATATCAACAGGTGCAGGGGTAGGCAACCTCGGCTCTTTTATGACTCATAGACTTCAACTCCCAGAATTCCTGAGTCAGCTGAATTCTGGGAGTTGAAGTCCATGAGTCATAAAAGAGCCGAGGTTGCTTACCCCAGATTACTGGTGCATTCTGAGACTACCTCTCAGGATTGATTAGCAAGATAGTTTTTTGGGGGGGGTGGGAAGAAATCTCCTCCGGCTATTTTTTTTTTTAAAAAACTATTATTTATTATTTTTTTAAAAAGGAGAGAAGAGGCCCACAAAAGCATGCAGAGTTAATCTCATACATTCCCCCATGCTTAGGGAAAAAATGGAAAGTTCAGCATCTAAAATAATACATGCAGTTTGAATGGCCTAAAATACCATTGAAATGTGGACAACGAAGTGAACTCTTCAACCAATTACATAAGTGATTGAGAAGGAGTGTCATTCTAACTGTGGAACATTTTTTTCCCCTAACCATAAAAGTGCACAAAATCTATTTTCATTGTCCTCCTGTTACTTTTCAAACCATTTGGTATACAGTTCAAAATAATAGATAGATAATGTTTATTATGGTGACTGACCAGTGAATTAAAGAATCAACACCATAAAGAGAGTAAAAAAACAAAGCCTGGGAAGTCAGGGCATCAGAAAGACATTATGGTGTTGATGAAGCAGCCCACATTAGGTAAACTCCATTCAGTGCTTGTTTTATTTGGCTTCTGTTTTCTGGACTTTTATTCTATTTTCTTTAAATTATTTTATTTTATTCCCATGTGTTACTTATCCATAGAACCCCTTGATTCACCCAGCTAGTTTTGTACCCGGGGCAGGACTAGAACTCACAATCTCCAGTTGTCTAACCTGGTGTCTTAACCACCACACCAAACCGGGTCTCCATAATAAATGATGGAAATGTTTACAGGTAGTCCTCAACTACCTAAACATTCGTTTAGTGACCGTTCAAAGTTACGACGGTACTGAAAAAAAATGACTTATGACCGTTTTTCACACTTAATGACTACTGAAGCCTCCCCATGATCATGTAATCAAAATTGGGACGCTTAGCAACTGGCTCCTTTTTATGACAGTTGCAGTGTCCTGGGATCACGTGATCACCATTTGTGACCTTCTGACAAGCAGAGTCAATGGGGAGGCCAGATCCACTTTACAACCATGTTACTAATGTAACAACTGCAGTGATTCATTTAACAGCTGTGGCAAGAAAGATCGTAAAACTCACTTAATTATCTCGCTTTAACAAGAGAAATTTTGGTCTCAGTTGTTGTCATTAGTTAAGGACTACCTGTACTTATATTTCTGTTCCCTTCAGGATATCAAAGCCACCAGCATACCACTCCCTCCTCCCATTCTTCACTCGTGAGGGAAGTTGGGGTGCAAGTGAGTGACTGACCACACTTTTTGTGGCCGAAAGTAGAGTTAAATCAGAGTTTCCCAATCCTGATCCAATCTCTTCACCAGATTCTTAAGAGGCCATCTAGTACCTCTCAGCTCTGGCATGGCTTTAACTGGCTGTGTCTGCTCACCATTTGTTTTCCTACCTACCTTCTTGTAGAATTACTGAAATCCTGCTCTCCTGAGCCTCCCTAACTACATAATAAACTTCAGAAAAATTGTCCTTCACAGAGGAGGTGGGGGATTATTCGCTGGAGACCAAACTACAATTTCCAGGCTATTTGGATGGAGGCACCTGCAAAGGCTAACGTTTCCATCTGATATAATCAGTCTCTCCAATTTTTCTATACCATCATCACCTCAAGCTTTCATGTTCTGTTTTTCCAGATTCCACCTCAAACAAACCCTGCAGACACCCGTCTTGACGCAGATGCTGATTCTAAATAAATCCCAGAGTCATTAAGTATAAATGGAGAAGGAACAGGCTGTTAGGGAGAGATAAGAGAAACATCTTATTTGACATTTTTGAGAAGGCAATCGCTAATGAGGCTGAAACTTTCCATCAATGATTTGCCATTGTGCTGGGAATGAGAGATGAAGGCTTCTTGTGCTCTGTACCTGTGAGACGATTATTGCAAGCGTTTTCTTGCCATAAACTCTACGTTTTACAGTTCTGGCAAAGTCGGTAGAGAGAACAGTAGAAGAGGCAGAGCTGGCGCTGCTGTTTTCTGCCAGGATGTCAGAACTGTAGTTGCCAAAACAGCCCCACGGCTGCTGCTGTTTTTCATTTAGGCTTTTCGTTCAGATTGGATGAAATATCTCTCACAGGATTCCAGGAAAAATGTAATGATTTGGGACATGGTATAAGGGCTTTCCCCTTCCTTTTTAAAGAGTAGTGTGAATGATGAAAAAGCTAGTCTTTGCAATCTTTCCACTGTGGCTAACAAAGTCAACAAATATACATCAAGAAAACCCCAAATTAATCTAGCTGGCGTCAGTGCTGGATACAGCAGGCGTCAACAGTGGCCAACCCTTTCTCCAGAGTTACCTTGGTAGTAATTTTGCAGGGAAGCGGAGGGGTAGCCAATGAACCCAAAGCAGCCTGGCTTTGTAAGAGATTCCAAATTTTGTAGAGGTGCAAATCATAGGACCAGATAAGAGCTGGACTCTCCTTGCTGGAGTTTTCAATTGTCATTCAGGAATGGAACCAAGGATAGTCAGAGAGAACTTGAAATAGGCTTTTATTAGCCTGAGAACAGACAGCAGGGAGACTATAAGAAGCTAAGAAGAGAATTTCTACATCCTACCAAAAGTTTTTCGGATCTGGCATCTGGACCAGCTAGGAGCAATGGAGAGCCCTCAAAATAGGTACAAAAGAGAGTATTTTCTCCCCCGCTATTGGTACCTGGAACGATAAAGTATCTCTATATTTCAAGGTATTCTATGGTAGCTTTCCAATAATGATTATAGCATTCAGGGTGAATGTTCCCTTCACTCAAGATACTCTCTCAAGCTTTTGCAAGTTTTCAGATTCTGAGCAAAGCTTGGTTGAAATAAATCTCTGTGTGTGCACACAAAAAAGCTTTTACCATAATATGGACTTTATTAGGCTCTTCAGCGTGTGAGATTAAAAGAAGAGAAAGAATTTTAGGTAAAAATACATGGCTTCCAGACATACATTTAAACTGGCAAAATGTACCAATGTATTAACTGTTTGTGACAATTACTCCATTTTTTTATTAATGCCTGCCTTTGTCTGCATCTATGGGCTGAGCTAGCCCTGGCAATATTTCAAGTTAGGGTAAACTAATTTCTGCTCTACCTAAAATGGAGAAAGGCATATGGAAATAGAGGTTCCTTTTCCTGACTTACTCACAGGGATCCTCGCATGGCCCTTACACTTTATTTAAAAAAAATTGTATATGCAGATTTATGTAGATGGCATTTGCGGTAATTGGTATATATATCAAATTGTCCGCTATAGAAGAGTTTAGATAATTTGGAGTTTGGAGGGATGGAGATAAGGAACAGGAAGGGAAAAAAACCCTAACTCAGACATCCAAGTTATGTACAGGTAGTTCTCAATTTATGATCACAATTGGGACCAGACCTTTCATCACTAAGTGAGGCAGTCATTAAGTGAGTCATATCTGATTTTATTACCTTTGTGCTGCAGGTAAATGAATTAAGTGAATCCAGCGTCCCCCATTGACTCTGCTTGTTGGAAGTCTGCTGGGAAGGTCGCAAGGAAGATCAAGGACAGGGGAAAACCTGAGATGCCTTTTAAACTCTTAGCACATTTACACAATTGCACCCAGCCAGTACAAAGTTTATTTGAATGTATGGTGTTTTTTAGCAGAGATATCCAGCCACATCCCAGTTCTAACAGGTAAAGGTTTTATAGATTTTTTTTAAAAATGTAGCAGAACATAAGAGCCTTATAGTTTATAAGCAGTTACACCCAAACAAAGTGTCACTGCTCACCCTTATCTTGGTTACTGTTTTATCGTAATTGTTATGTGGGCTCTTCAGGGAACAAAACTGCTTAAACAGCAATATCACAGCCATACCACACCTGCCTCTATGTTCGCTGATCTAACACTTCACGATTTCTAGATTGAATTCACATGAAGATTGTTAAAGCCACCAAGAGAACACAATTGCTTTATACGCAACAGTTAAAATGGTGGCTTAAAGCTCGCTCAGCTGGGCTAAAGTTTCTTGTTGTCAATCAAGCCTCAGTCCTAGAACTTATTGCTCTGAAATGCAAGATCACAGGAAAGGAGAGATCATTCCCCCACTCCACTATCAACCCACTCTCAGTTGTGGATTGCTGTAATTTGTCTGATCACTTCAATTTTAATACGATTGCTCTTCAGAGCCTGTGTTTTCCTTCTCTTGTGATGGAATTTCTTAATGGGAAAGGTTTTTCAGTTCAGGAGGATTGGGTCAGGGTCAAAGTATCACACCTGTTAAGTTTACTTAGAGGGCAGAGCAAAGAAAAGCCTTGCGTACCATTCTGAAGCCAATATGCTACCTAATAAGGACAAGTGGGGGTTCCTTAATTTTGTACATAGTGGCTGACTATGCAGCTGAATGCAGCTTATAGCAACAGGATAATGTTCTTCATACACCTGAAGAGAGCAAGCTATGTTACAAAAGGCAGGAAGACCATGAGACAGTCAATACCATCACATGACCTTGTCCCATCCAGCCCAAGATGGCCGCTTCAGTATAGAGTAGGGGTGTCGAACTGCCGGCCCATGGGCTGGTTGCATCATGCAGAGGCCATACCCACTCCAGCTCCGGCAATGCAAAAAAAAAAAAAGTCATGCTACATTGCAACATGTCACATGATGCAGCAAGTTTGACACCTGTGGTATAGAGCTTTGTTGACTAAGGAATTCTGGGAGTTGAAGTCCACACATCTTAAAAGTTAAATTGCCAAGGTTGAGAAACCTTGTTATACTGTAAGAAAGATGACACTGATGGAGATATGCAGGACCTGGAAACTAGGCAGAAGGAATTGGTATTTTTTTAAAGACCAGAACAACCAGATAACATTTGGAAGTGGTTCAGGCAGATGCCTCCCTGATTAGCAGGAGGAGGAGGAGACACATCACTATCAGATTTGCGAGACTATGTTGTTAGAACTAATCTCAATAAAAGTAGCTTTAGCTTTCCGGAGGAGGTAACTTCCTGATCTGTCTAATGAGTCTGACAACTTGCTTTACTATATAGCAACATTGTCCCTGAGGTTATCCCTTTTTTGCAGTGGTTTCCATCTAGTTGATTACCCTTTGCTTCTAGTCTTCTACAGTCCCATCAGAGGCAAGTGTGGGAGACTCTTTTAGGCCAATGTTGCTTTAATCAATTTTCACTTATCTACTTTCACTGTATGAGTAACCCAATCTGTAATGGGCTGTGTGAATAACCTTGAGAGAACGGAAGCCAACCTGTCTGATAAGAGAAACCGGAGTCCAAAGCCTGGAGGAAGGATCTAAGAGTTGATCCTCCCTAGATCACTAGAACACAAAAGCAAGGAGGGGATAGGCACATTCAAACTTGCTGAGATTCTGTTATTGTAACTTTATAATAAAAGTAGAATTAGCATGCATAATTTTGGTCTCTTGGTCTGCACTAGCTTGAAGGGATGACACCATCTGACCCCTTTAAGTTCACTGTTCTCATTTGGTTCATTCTTCACAGTCAGGCTGATAACTATAGCTATACAGTACAATTTCCCAGGGCAGCCTCTGTCTAACAAAAACAACGGATATATATATAAATACAGGTAGTCCTTGACTTACAAACACAATTGAGACCAACATTTCTATTGCTAAGTGAAACATCTGTGAGGTGAGCTTTGCCCCATTTTTATGACCTTTCTGGCTAAGTGAATCATTTTAGGTGTTAAGTTAGTAACACGGTTGTTAAGTGAATCAGGCTTCCCGATTGGCTTTGCTTGTCTGAAGCTTACCAAAGATGATCACATGACCCTGGGACACTGCAAGTGTCATAAGTATGAGTCGGTTGCCAAGCATCTGAATTTTGATCACGTGACCATGGGCAAGCTGCAACAGTCATGTGAAAAATAGTCGTCACTTTTTTCGAATGGTCGCTAAATGAACTGTTATAAGTCCAGGACTACCTGTATGCTATTATCATGCCACAGGTGGCACTGGACTAAATATCTAGCTGGAACCAGAGATTCCTGTTGCTTTTCTGTTGTTCAAAAAAAAATAAAAATCCTTAGTCTAAGGCACAGGTGTCAAACTTGCCGCATCACATGACGTGACGTATCGTGACTTTTTTTTTTTTTGCATTGCCGGAGCTGGGGTGGGCACGGCCTCCATATAATGCAACCGGCCCACGGGCGGGCAGTTTGACACCCGGGTCCAGGGGTAGGCAACCTTGGCTCTTTTATGACTCGTGAACTTCAACTCCCAGAATTCCCGAGCCAGCATGGCTCAACTTGGAAACCTCTCCCTTTCCCCTCAGCATGGCTGGCTCAGGAATTCTGGGAGTTGAAGTCCACGAGTCATAAAAGAGCCAAGGTTGCTTACCCCTGCCCTGGTCTAAGGCAACCAAATGGGCTGGAACATCTGGAAGCCACTCAACTTGATTCTTTTATTTCCTGAGTTTAGGATTCGGAATTTCAGGAATGGTAGGGTCCTGTCATCTTGAGAGAACCAGGTTGGGAAAGGCTGGCCTATACTATTTTCAACCTAGCCATTACAAACAGGCGGTCTGGCATATTGGTGCCAACACCAGATGCTAATCTAAAGCCTTCCGCCTGTAAAAGACCTTTCCAATTGTAAAATGAAAATAAAGGAGATTCAAACAATAAAGAGAGTAGAGGGGAAAAAAGGTCAGGTGATCTTAAACAGAGCTACTGAGTAACTGAAATGAATGATGATGGAGATTGCTGGCGGTAGAGCAAACTTCATTATTTTTCCACTTTCACATCACAGGACTAATACTAAACACAAGAACAGACTGTTAAAAGGTCTCTATCCTGACATACGCATATGTTTGAAATAACAGAAAATACTTGTAGTTCGGGTGTTAGATTTTGGCAGTGGTTTGCTCTCCAAGCTTGTTTTAATTTAGTTTCTGAACGTTTCATTACCAGACTAAGTAACACCATCAGCAGGATGTTCTTGTCCTATTTTCCTTAGTTTATAAAATGTCTTGTGTGCCGGTGTGGTCATGTGATTGGTTGTTCGTTTGGAACTATATTTAAATTCTGAGCAGCTGATTGGTTCTCTTGTTGATTGGTAGTTTGAATGGTCTGGTTTCTTACATATTCATATGCTGGATCTAGATCAATATGCTTGTTAATTGCTCCTGCTGCTGATGTTACCTAGTCTGGTAACTAAACGTTCAGAAACTAATTGAAACAAGCTTGGAGAGCACACCGCTGCCAAAAACATACATATGCTTTACACCCAGAATACAGAATGGTTTTGGCATGCTCGGGTTGTTACTTTTAATGAGATATTATTATTACACGTTAATTTCTCCTGCGGAAGAAGGGGAACTATGTGGGGAAGTGGTCTATGCTTTCCTAAACCATAAAAAGAGTCCCTAGTGCATTAGAATGACCGATTCATTCTAGCATCTGGCTTCCCAAATTATAGTGGTCTATCCAATGTTATATAGAATCCTAAGAAGGTACTGTAGAATAAAATGCCCTCAGTTTTGGTCTCCTCACCAGGTATTTAAGGAATAAGTGTTTCAGGACTGGAATGGGCTATAAGCAATGTAAATAAAGCAGCAACTGTCTGGAATGATAAGTCTGTCATCCTAGTAGTTTTAATAAACATAGTGATTCCACTTGGGAGTCTGATGGTTTTGCCAGACCTATCTATGTTCTTTTTCCTAAACACATCTAAGATCCTTTCTTCACCTACATTTTAGCTCTGGTGTGATCTTTTTCTGCTGTGTTTTGAAGACATTACACTCATCTGATCCCCAATTCTTACCAGGGACAGTTTTAAGTCATCCTTAGTGTTGTACATACATTCTGATGTGCTTTGCAGGCCATTCTATAAGAACTGAAGATCAGCCCAGTATCTCTTGACCACGTTAAACTAATACAGGACACCCCTTTCCCTCTTAATGGCAGAATCCACTTCTTTCAAGCCAGAATCTCTCTGCACCTGCCAGACTTCAAGTCAACCTGCAGCTCAGAAGCCTGAATCAGCCCAATCAGAATCTAACTAGGGGTGGCAAAAGTGGGGTTTTATAGTCTGAAAGTAGGAGAATTGCCTTTTTCTTTCTCTTTGCCGCTTCATGGCAAAGCTCTCCTTGAGCCTACCAGCTGTCATTCAGGCTATTTTTGAACGTACATTTAGTACTCTTCTGGAACAGTCCAATCTGATCCATCTCTCTACTGGTATCAGCTGATAGTCAGGCTCCCCTGAAATGCAGCCATCCAAAACACTTGCACATACACACAAAAAATAAACCAGTGAATGTCTGACAGTCTAGCCATCTATCAAAAAGCCCTCAAGTCCCTTTCTTAGCCCTATCCAAGTTAAGGAGAGTGATTGGGAGATGTTCTCCTGCCAGCTACTGATGTTTAGTGGAAGGGGGGGGGGAAACAGGACTAGGAGCAATGCCAATTCCTTAACATGCCCTGCACACCATGAATAAGGAGAGCACCATCTGGGGACACCCTTCCTATGGTAGGATAGTGATTAATGATGAGGATCTCAAATGTTATGCCAGCACTCCATATATTCTTGCGGATGTGCCAAGAATTTTTAAGTGCCCAAATGCACCCACGCAATCAGGCTCCGCTTATTCGTGGATGGGCTTATCCCTGAGTATATACACTAGTAGTTTTTTTAAAGTGTTTCCTGTACATACTGTACTTGTGGATAAGCCTGAAGTGATCCTTGAATTTTTAACCAAAATATCATTAAAAAAGCTGAAAAAAGTGACCTAAGATGTTTTTTCACACTTACGACTCTTGCAGCACGCTCATGGCCATGTGATCAAAATTCAGACGCTTGGCAACTGGCTCATATTCATGACGGTTGCAGTTTCCAAGGTCACGTGATCCCCTTTTGCGACCTTCTGATAAGCAAAGTCAATGGGGAAGCCAGATTCACTTAACAGGTTACTAATTTAACAACTGCAGTGATTCACTTAGCAACTGTGGCAAGAAAGGTCGTAAAATGGGGTAAAACTCACTTAACTGTCTTGTTTAGCAATGGAAATTTTGGGCTCAATTGTGGTCGTAAGTTGAGGATTCTCTACACTGCGGGCATGTTGCGTTTTGTTAGGCATTCTCTTCTAGCCACTTGGCTTCCCAGTATCCCAATCTACATTCCTGGATCCAAATATTGTATGGCTGAGCTGTAATTTATTTCTCCTGAGGAAAGAGTGTTTGGGGAGGGGATAATTTATTCGTCATATCTAATACTGAAACGTGACTTTCCCTCTTTTCCAGTGCTTTTTTTGTAAAAAAAAAGTGCCGAAACTCACACACGTCATACAACCCGCCTTGCCTACCCTTACAAGGTTTACCTTTGTAGTTGAAAAAAAAAAACCTTCAATTTTTAGTACATCTAAAAGACTAGGATTTTGTTCAAGGTAAGTTACTACTATTAATGTTACCATGCACTGTGTGGCTTTAAATTACAAGAAGGCATTTTATTAATCTTTTGGGACATTTACCACTGGCATACCCATTTAGTTTAATGAGTGGAAATGTCAGCTTTCTATGTGGAATGAAATTAGCCCAATAAAACAAAATTTGGTTGCTTGTAAAAGATTGAATTATTTTTAAGAAGTTGTCAAACAATTTACATTTGGAGTTTAATATGGATATTGACTTGAAACAAATTAAAGTTGAAACTTTATCAGTGAACAGATTACTTTTAATTAATCTTACTGTAGGTCTACCTTTACATCTGACCAATACATAATTAATATATATTATTATAAATAATAATATCTCCAAATCACAAGACATTGGCTCTATTCTTATTCTTCCCCTCTGCAGTTTGAATATAAAGTATAAAAGACTAAAAAGAGATTTTCGTAGACATCCCAGCCTTTGAACTACCCAAGGAACTGAAACAGCAAAGTTTCGCTGTCGGGCAAGCTTCCACGCCAGCCACCTTTCTTTCCTCTCGCTTCGCCTCTTTTTAACCTCACACACACCCCGCCTTCTGTAAGGGAAGGCAAAAGGCTCACTCACCCTCTCGTGAAAGATGGCCTCCATGTTTATGTGTCTCCCACGCCACCATCAGCTTCCACACCACATGGTCTGACCCAGCCAATCAAGCCACGCTCTGGCTGTGGTGCTCTGGTGCCTCATGGCTCCTCCTAGAGGAGGCAGACAGTGCCGGAGGGGACCCTGCTCGCACTGTACCGCCAGTGGGGCATTTTCAAAAACAAACGAGGATAGGAAGGGAAACAATAGGAAAAGAATGCAACTCTGGAAAATCTGTCGAAAAAAGGTGGCAGAACGCTCTTCCAGTGCGTTCTATGACCAAAAAAGCCCTGCTCTTTTCCCTGCCAACCCGGGCAATTGCTGTTGCTGTTGATGTCAACGCTGCTAACATCGGATGCTTCTGCTTTGACAATATATGGAGATGCAACCATTTTCCTTCTTATGTTTTACTCTTAGAATTAGTTAGAATTAGATGATACTGGGGGGGGGAGGAGGAATGTGCATGGGAGTTTAGTTAGACATAACAATACTGTAACCAGTGTGAGAATCAAGGTTTTTGAAATAAGAGATGATAAGAATTGGCGGGCTGGAGAACTGGAGGGAGAGTCTGCATTTCAAACTAATTGGAGAATGTGATTTATGACTGTAGATTAGAGGAGGGAATTGTGCTTTGATACTATGTGCTCAGGGGAGGGGAATTCAGATTTTGGCTTTGGCTATGTACGTGCCGATGCTATGCTCCTCGAATAAAGATTCTTTAAGGTAAACAATGCCTCGAAGTTATTTGAAGAGTTTCATCCGTCGGAACCATGACAGTTGACACTTGTTCAGCCAGACCTGCTGCTGACCTGCCCTTCTGCCCTCTTGCTGGCTGGTAGGGAGAAATGGAAGGTAACTTCGTCATTCTCCGCCAACAGCACTTTGTGCTGCTTAGACCAACTTCTCCATTTAGAAAATTCAAGGTTAACTCTCAGAATTCATGGAAATCTCCCTGCCGCTGTAGAGTTACGGAAACTGAATCCCCAGAGTTAGGGAAGGCTGATCTAAGTAATCGTATCTTCAGATAGTCCTCAACTTATGACCACAATTGAGCCCAAAGTTTCTGTTGTTAAGCGAGACATTTGTTAAGTGAGTTTTGCCCCATTTTACAACCTTTCTTCTCGCCATTGTTAAGTGAATCATCGCAGTTGTTCAGTTAGTAACCTGGGTTGTTAAGTGAATCCAGCTTCTCCCATTGACTTTGCTTGTCAGAAGGTCGCAAAATGCGATCACATGACCCCCGGGACGCTGCAAATGTCATAAATATGAACCAGTTGCCAAGCGTCTGAATTTTGATCATGTGACCATGGTCATAAGTGTGAAAAATGGTCATAAGTCGCTTTTTTCAGTGCTGTTGTAACTCTGAACAATCACTAAATAAACTGTTGTAAGCCGAGGACTACCTGTACAAGTGGAAGAGAGCTGTCATCTGAATGTCTGTCTTTTTATCACACTCACTTTCACCAGGGGAGGCGGTGGTGGTGGTTTAATGATGCCGGAACTGGTCGGCAATCTGGCGGTTCGAACCCGGTTCTGGGAGACAGACTGAGCTCCCGTCGCTCGATCCCTAACTCCTGCACATCCTGCAGTTCGAAAGCATGCAACGTTGCGAGTAGATAAATGGGTACCACTTCGATGGGAAAAACCTATCTGTGTTCGTGTGTGCAGAGAGCAGAAGCCAGCACTGGACCTGGCCGGACATGGAGGCATTGCGACACAAGGTGAGGCGAGACTGGCAGAGGAGCCTGAAAGAGCCAGCAACCTGAGCGCCGCTAATTGGTGTAAAGCTAGTTTGCCCCCCGCAGTGCACCAAGGATAGGCGTACAAGCACCAAACAAAATAAACTAGCAATCTAGGCCAGGGGTAGGCAACCTTGGCTCTTTTATGACTCATGGACTTCAACTATGCTGGCTATGCTGGCTCAGGAATTCTGGGAGTTGAAGTCCATGAGTCATAAAAGAGCCAAGGTTGCTTACCCCTGATCTAGGCTGTCAGGACTGCATTGTGTCTACCATGTGTAGAATTCCCTGACATTGTATGCTGTACGCTAAATAAATAAACTCACTTTCAGCACCCACATCAGTTTCCTTCTAAATAACAACTTGAAACTTGGCAACTTACTTTCTTTGCTCTAGATCCAATGTTTTCCTCTGGCAGCTGTCTCTGTAATTTTCTATCTTTAGCTTTGGATTGCAAGCAGCGGTTGGGCTGTTTACCCAACAACGTATTCAGAAGGCCAAAAATAGGAAACATAAGTGAGCCGGCCAAGCCATGGAGCCTACATGGATCATAAACACAACACTGCCAACAAATTTGGCGAAGATAATTTCTCCAAATTCTCCATTTTTAGGCACAGAATAAATAGCAAATTTTCATTCAAAACCTAAGTCCTTCCAATTCTTCCAATTCCAATTATCTTCCAATGTTAAAGAGAAAGGTTGAGCAGCCTCAGGAATGAATTATCCGGTTGAAACATGAATTAGCATTTGCTTCTGTCACTCTTAACCTGTATTGTGTACAACATTGTTATGCAGAGTGAAGGGACTATTCTGTGAAATTGACCTTACTCCCCTTATCTCCTTTCTCTTCTTGTGAATTATTATACTTTTATACTAGTTTCTCTCATTTCTTTCCTTTTCTTCCATGACCAGATAATTCTTGAAAAAAAAACCACCTAAATATCTTCAGTAAACCGAAGCACTTTAACTTGGACTATCTTATCTTGGACTATTTGCTGCCCGGATTTGAGGCTGGGGAATGCTTCCGCGCACCCCGCGTGGCCCGATCCGGGCTCCGGAGGCCTTTTCCAGGACGCTGCCGTCAGGATTTGAGGCCGGGGAATGCTCGGGCCTGGAAAAGGCCTCTGGAGCCTGGATCGGTCCCCGGCCTCAAATCCGGGTGGCAGTGGTCTGGAAAACGCCTCTGGAGCCTGGATCGGGCGGGAGGGCACGGAAGCTTCCCCTGGCCTTAGATCCGGCCTCTGGAGGCACGTTGAAGCATCCCCCAGCTTCGGTTCCTTTCTCTGTTGCAGAGAACAGAGGCCTAAAGTACAATGAGATCACGCAAGATCAGTAGCGTGATCTTGCGTTACTTTAGGCCTCCATTCTCTGAGAACGCACTGAAGGCCTGGAGCAGCCAAGAAAGCAAAGGATCTCGATCTTTGCAGGGTGAGTATTGAAGGCCTGGTGCCTAGGGAGACCCGGGGCCAGGGTGGGGAGGGAGGGAATAACCAGGGTGAATGTTGCAGTGCCACTGCGGTTGCTCGTAACTTTGAACAAGTGTTAAGTGAACGCTCGTAACTCGGGGATTACCTGTACAGACATGATTGTACTATGTATCTTCCCCTTTATAAATGGTTTTACTTGACCAAACATGGGGATGGAAGTGCTTTTTTTTATTCAGTCCAGCAAATTTGTACAGGAACACTGATTAGGAAACAGAATTTGAGTCTAATGAAAATTTGCATTTCGTGAAGTTGGTTGAAGTCCACAAAAGCTGACATCATAATAAAAGTCTCTAAGTTTCTACAGAGGTTATATGATAGTAAAACTACATTAATGCTATAATGATTTTAGAATGAATAGCTTAAATGGCCTTTCTGCCATTATAACTCTATTTATTATTGCCCATATCAAAAATCTAGGTTTCTTTGCACATGTAAAGGAACAGGCTTAACAATCCTGCAGTCTTTCTCAAAGCAGGCTACTTCTGAGCGTCAGATCTATTGCTTGGAAAATGAGACCGACAATAACCTGCTTCATAGAATTGCCGCAGGTGCAAATACAGCAAAGATCTTCAAAACCATTGAGAAACAAGGGCTGGTCCAGAAGCAGTGGTGTAAGTAACGATAGTAAATCTTGCTTCCATGTAAAACCTCTACTGGTAACCAGTTGATTTCTGGGTGCAAATCAAGGTGTTGGCTATTAAGCTCTTTGTGGCTTAATGCCAGCTACTTATGGAACTGCCCTCCTCCAGCTGTTTTTCCCCACTGGGTAAGTTATTGCAGGATTAGGACACTTTAAGTCCAGCCACTGAAGCTGTATCAACTTGTGAGACTTCAGACATAAGCCTCTTCTGTGATCGATGCAACTACAACAGGGGTCCCCAACCCCCGGGCCATGGACCAGTACTGGGCCACGGCATGCCAGCAACCGGTCCACCCTAATAATAATAAAGTTGGAAGGGACCTTGGAGGTCATCTAGTCCAACCCCCTGCTCAGGCAGGAAACCTGAGCAAAGCCCCATCTGCGAGACGCAGGCAGCACACAAAACCACGCCCCCTCCAGTCCAACCTCTCTCCATGGAACCGGTCCCTGGTGCCCAAAAGGTTGAGGACCGCTGAACTACAGTATTCTCTGGAAAAGCATTCCCACTTCATCTATGTGGCCCCAATCCTGTTGTGTTTTTAGAAAGGCCTGTTTCAGCAGGCCTTAGGTCAGGGTGGTTTGTGACCCTGCCTATTGATCTACTTTTTATGGTGTGTAGCTTGCTTCGTTGTTTTCTTGTTGCGTTTTAGCAATCTCTTGCCTTATTGTTTCATTCATAATTATATACCTAGAACAGCTGCTGAGATCGATCAGTTAATTAAATAAGCAATCCCTTTTCAGTTTAAAAAAGGTAGCAAGGAATAGAAAGAACCTTTGATAAATATCAGCCTTTATTCCGATACTATTTATTTAGGTTTTTTTACATAGGAGGACTGAAAGAAAAAAAATAGAACTTCCCTTTGATACTGAGATATCTGATGCAATTGTTTTTTTAATATACATTCCTTTCAATCTCTGGGCAACGTGGGAACCCTCCAGATGTTACATTTCTCAACATTGGCCATTCTGGCAATTTTTGAACTTGAATTCAGTAACATCTGATGGAACTAAACATGTGAAAGGAAAGCCCGTTGTTGTTGTTTTTTACTCAAAGGCTTTCCCCTGGGATCTGGAGCCATCTAGTGAAATGTAAGAAAACTGCAACTGATATAAATATTTATTTCTGGTTGCCCTCCTAATTCTTAGAGATGGGCAGGCAAGCTGGTTATTGTTTTTCACTCTTTCTAAGGCAATTGACGATGTCTAGAAGTTGGAATTATGATGGATCATTATAAAAGTAATCCGATCTGACGGGCACCAAGTTTGAGACTTCTATTAGATATATAGTTTACCTAGAAGAAATCGGTGGCACAAATATATAATCATAACATTTCTGCGTTTACAAAATAGATAAATAAGTATAGTTGGTTCACTGGCATTTCTGAATGACTTTAAGGATTTGCCTAAAATATAGAACAATATTCGAGAGAGCTTGGTAAACAAATATCACAGTCAGGACAATAGTTGGATAAGAGATATCTCAACCCATAGCAGCAATGAAAGTGGATAAAGCATCTCACAAAGATCTCTTCCTAGTTGTCCAGAAAGTAAAGGGAAGGGAGAAGTGTACATCAAAGGAACATCTGAAATGGCTGCCAGAATATGCAATCCCTAGGAAGAACGATAGTTCACAAACCCACATTTACACTCAGAAAAGAGCTATCTAAATCAAAGACAAAATGCAGAAGGAAGACAATTTTGTAGTATACAAAATCAATTGCAACAATTGTAACCAATTCTATATGGGACAAACAGGAAGGCAACTGAAAACAAGGGTTCATGAACACCACCTAGCAGTTAAACGGCACAACCAAAAATCACTGATCACAAATCACATTGATAATAAACAAGTTCGATTGGGAAGGAACAACAATCATTGGGCATGCCAACACCCACCACATATGTGAATTTATTGAAGCCCGGTATTCTACCGAAGGAACAATTAGCAAGCATATTGATCTAGATCCAGCATATGAACATGTAAGAAACCAGAGGTTCTCCTGCTTGAGCAGGGGGCTAGACTAGACAACCTCCAAGGTCCCTTCCAGCTGTTCTGTTCTGTTCTGTTCTATTCTATTCTATTCTATTCTATTCTATTCTATTCTATTCTATTCTATTCTATTCTATTCTATTCTATTCTATTCTATTCCTTCACAAACCTTGTTACTGAGGCAGATTAGAGATTAGCTGTCTGTTCAGTGCAAATTATGCTCTTATATTTTTCTGCTGATTCAAAACTCTTGAGATTACATGGCCCAAAGGAACAATCTTGAATCTTGCAACCCTCCAAACTTTCCTACCCCAAGACTGCCATCTTCCAGAGATGTTGGACAATAATTCCTATTACCCAAAGTGAGCACGTGGAAATACTGGTTGGAGATGATGGAAGTTGCAGTCCAAGACAACTGAAGGGACCAAGAGGAAATAGGTTTGACATCTCTGCTCTCTCTTCTTACATAATGTAAAGGAAGATAACTAAAATGTTGGTTTTAAAGGAAAACCTCAAATGTACAGATTTCCCTACACATAAGACAGGCCAACTATCACAGTGGGAAACTGTGGCCGAAAGTGGTGGAACACTGGGTACAGATGAGGGGAACTCATTGTTACATTCACTGGATTAGAATTTATCAGGTAAGTGAACACTTGCTAAATTTGACGTTAGCATATAAAATTAATCCTCTCAAAATGTGCTAAATCTGCCAAATCCTACAGAAGAGAAACAAATATTATGTTTGTAATATATTTTGTTTATATTATAGTGTCTTTCTCTTCTCATATTTTTGTCTTTTGAATCAGGGCTAGAAAGAAATCTGGCAGGATGGGAATATATTTATAAAATTCTTCCTGCGTTACTGATTTGTTAGCAAATCTCCCTTTGCTTAGGAAATAAACACCAGGGAAGATGCAGGTTTTAGATTTTAGCTAGAATCAGGGAAAGCAAGGCGACTGTTTCACATACGCATGATGAGCCATAAACCAATCAACATCATTTTAGTACAGGCAGCTTTTTACTTACAACCACACTTGGGACCAGAATTTCCATTGCTAAACAAGGTGATTCTTTAGTGAGACACATCTGATTTTACAGATTTTTTGCGGCAGTGGTTAAGCAAGCCACTGCAGTTGCTAAACAAATCATGTGGTCATTAAGCGAATCCAGCTTCCCCTTTAACTTTTCTTGTGGAAAGCCAGTTGGGAAGGTCACAAATGGTGATCACATGACTCTGGTACGCTGCAACAGTTGTAAATGCCAGTTGCCAAGCACCCCAATTCTGATCACGTGACTGTGGAGAAACTGCAACAGTCATATGAGTATCAGTTTAAGTCCTTTTTTTTAATACATATCTAGTCAATAAAATTAAATGTATAATTCATCCTTCATACAAACCCAAAGTATTGTCGAGTGCAAACAAAAGGTTAAATTAATACTGAATCTCATACAAGCAACAAATAGAATGCTTGGAACAGCTGGGGAGGCCATGGAACATCTGCAGCAGATCAGTGCCATTACATGCTTGATAAAAGCTGTAGTCACACATGTTAAAATAGAGGTCCCCATTCTTTTAAGACTGGTAGGCATATTTTAAATCCTGAGATGTTATGGTTAAATTTATTAAACAGTTAATGTGTGGTTTACCTATTCTCAAAATGATTTTCACCAGGGCCACATAATCACAAGTTCTGTGATTATAACAGAACAATAAGACCCTGTGTTACGAAACAGTAAAAGGCAGAAGTCAAAATGCAAATCTTATTTCTGTGTTGCCCCATCCAGATTCTAGTTTACCAGAATGCAAACATGGCAGCTCTCAATTGTTTTCTCCTATATAAAATTTCTAGAATGCATTTATTTCTGGCAAGCCGACACCACCCGAGTGTTTTATCAATTTCCTTTCTCCTAAAAAATGAGATTCAGAATGGAGTCCTTCAGCATGGTATTTATTTACATCCCATCTTTATTACTTTTTTATATAAATACCTCAAAATGGCAAACATAACTAATCCTCTTTTCCCCACAACAACTCTTGTGAGGTGGGTTGGGCTGAGAGAGAGAGCGAATGGCCTAAAGTCACCCAGCCGGTTTTCATGCCCAAGGAAACCAAGGTCTCCTGGTGCTTTCTAATCTGGCGCCTTCTTAACCCCGCCTAGACCAAACTGGCAACTTCCCACTTTTAAAAATTAAAAAAAAACAAAACCCATTTCTATTTTCTATTGAAGACGTGGGACGGAACGGAAGCCTGGTTACAAAACACGTGTCCTCAAAAGTAAAAAAAATAAAAAAAATGCTCTGAGACCCATTCTGGACATTGCAGCATTAAACTAGAGTTGCATCGCGATGCCGGGGTTCATACAAAACGGTAGACCGCGAATAAGCCAATCTTCCGCGGCTTGAGATGATGAGCTGGGTTTTTACACAAAGCGCTTTAAGATCTTTGCTCTTTGCCTTGGTGGCTTGTAAATCGCGGCTTAACCTACTGCGCAAACCACAGCCGCCATCAACAACCTTAGGGTTAGCAGTATACAAAAGACAAACAACAAAGGGCAAGGCCCGAGGGTCTCGTCCGCAGCCCAGCGGCAGTCACCTGACAGGAAGCTCCGACGCCCGGCGCACGCCTAAGAGCACGCTCTACCCCGCCCCTACACCTCCGCGCCCCGCATGCGCATCCGGTAGCAAGTGCCGCTGCTTTGTGCGGGCTGAGGCTCTCCGGACGCCCTCGCGCCAGTCCTGCTGCTTTGAGAAAGGTGCGCGCGGGGAGGGGGAGGGGGGGAAAGGTTCCGCACGGTGACGCAATAAGGTGCCGTAGCCACAACATCTAAAGGGCGCGTTCCGCAGTGAGAGTTTGGCGCGACGACTGCAGGTTGGTTTGCGTGGAGGATGGTGCGGGAGGGAGAATAAGGTTTAATGGTGAAACACTGGCGGGGAGGGTTGGTGTGTTTTCTTAACAATAAGGAGGGGCTCCGAGAAGTTAAGTTGGGGGGGGGCAAAGAGGGACTTGGGGGGGGGGGTTGTAGCAGCAACAGCAGCAACTTTAACGTCCTTTAAAGGCAGTTTGTAGCCAGTTGCATAGACTGCAAAGCAACTCCTGGGTTTGTTTTTATTTATATGCACCTGCGCTTGCTTTCTTCCAAGGATATCAAGATGTTCCGGTAGTTTTTCACAGCAACCTTGTAAGGTAGGATGGTAGCTTCTTGTGCTTGCAGGAACGGGCTGGGATTCTCCAGTCAGTATTATGACTCATACTTGTGGAGTGTTACAGAGGTAGTCCTCGACTTACAACAGTTCATTTTAGTGATCGTTCGAAGTTAGAACGGTACTGGAAAAAGTGACTTACGACCATTTTTCACTCTTATGACCATTGCAGCATCTCTATGAACATGTGACTAAAATTCAGATGGTTGGCAACTGACTCATTTATGATGGTTGCATGTCTCTGGGTCATGTGATCACTTTTTGCAACCTTTTGACAAGCAAAGTCAATGGGAAAGACAGACTTAGTAACGTAATCGTTGCAGTGATTCACTTAACAAGAAAGGTCATAAAATGAGGCAAAATTCACATCACAGATGTTTCACTTATGAAACAGAAATTTTGGGCTCAATTGTGTTCATAAGTCAAGGACTACCTGTATTAGCAATCGTAGTAGGTGTTCGACTCTGAGGATGAAGGTTGTTGTAGCCTAACATATCTGGAAGAGACCAGAGCCGAGGTAATTGAATTCCCAAGCGCGTTTTACAGAACAGTCCTAGCATTCAGGAAGAAATTAATTCTTAGTGGAATTCTGCCCTGTCTCTGGTTGCTTCGGTGGGTGGAACATTTAATTGTTTGTGAAGTATTGATAGCTGTAGTCGCTGCCAGTTGTGGTCCTAAATTTTCCTACAATGATGCATTGGGCGGGCTTAACCGGGAAAAAAGTTTAAAATCAAAGTATTGTTTTCAGGCAGAAGAATGAACTGAGTCTGCTGTTTGTCTTAGTTTGGAGGCAAAGCAGAGGGTGTTGGGTGAAGAGTTGAAAAGATCCATGTGTTTTTTTCTTTCTCATTCATTTTGTAATAGAAGCTGTGTTGTATCCACAGCAGCTGCATTTCTTCAGTTGCAACTCCCAAGTTGCAGAATTCCACACACAGATTGTTTGTTCACCCAACTCTTCCTTTGCATTGTGATGGCATTATTTTGCTCACGCCTTTGGTATGAGCTTTCATATTCCTTGTACCATTGCAAGGCTGTGAGGATGCAGCACAGTACTGTATTGTAATTTATATTTTAGGCTCAGTGCCACAGTTATCTTTAAATAAAAATGACTAATTTTCCCAATTCAAATATTCTATTAGTTTGTTAAAAATAAAAAATGGAAGTACAAACAAAAATGAAAATAAAGGGGAAATAGGGGAGGAAAAGGAGAAGAGAAAAAAGGGTAGGGCAGTGATGGCGAACCTTTTAGAGACCGAGTGCCCAAAAACTGGCCCTGCCCCTGCCCCACCTCCTGCCCTGCCCCTGCCCCGCCCCACCCTGCCTGCCTGTAGGGCCACTCACCACCTCCAGGACCCGCCGCAGATCGTCCAGGCAGCCCAGCAGCGCCATGGCAGCCACGCTCTCTGCCCATGCCCCACATCATCAACTGTGCGTATTGGGGCATGAGGGCAGAGTCTTGTCTACGCTGCCTGGCTGCCATGTCCTTGGCTGCGCTGCTTCGTGTGGGCCACGCTTGGGGGCAACTCTCCTCCAGGGGGGCTGCTGGTGAGAAGGGGGTCACGGGCGGAGGCAAGGCTAGGGCAACAGCACAGGTGCCCACAGAGAGGCCTCCGAGTGCCACCTCTGGCACCCGTGCCATAGGTTCGCCACCACTGGGGTAGGGTAAGGGGGAAAAGAAAAAGAAAAGCATCAACTTTCAATTCTTTTTGATGCAGTAGAATAAGGTAACATAAAATCTCAATTTTTTTTACTTCTATCTAATCTTATATACTAGCTATTTCTATAACAACAAATCAGCAAAACCTAAAAGTTTCATTTTTCTCCCCACCTCAAAACAATTCTTAAATAAAATATAGTAATGAGTATCTGGTAGGCAATGAAGCATCAGGTTCATCTTTGAGTACCAGAATGCTTTGGGGTCCTTTGAAAGAAAATGGTGGTGATTGCAATTAAGCATAGTACTTGATAATAGATTTACTTTCCCAGGAAAATGGATAGGAAATTAAACGGGATGATACAGATCAAGTTGAGGGCAAAGGTAGTGGCAGAGGGCCACTTTCTGGAAAGTGTTTTGTATCTGATCATGAACAATATTTGGGGTGCGTCAGTGACACATTCCTCAAATTTCAGCTGTGCCTGCCATCCTCCAAAAATTGCCCAATAAATTATCTAATTTATTAAAGAGAACTCGGAAGTGTACCATTCTCCCCCTCCCCACCATATATCCTATACAGCCTGTCTAAAAGCAGCATTTCCCAATTTGGCAGTCTCTAATTATGTGGACTATACCAATATTGGGGAAGGTTTCGCAAGAAAATAAAAATACTTTCAACTCCTCAAGGAGACAAATCTAACGAGTTCATAAAGGGGCTCACTTCAGTGGCTTTATCATTTCACATACATCAAAGTCCACTGATTTATAACTTGCAAAAATATTAAATGGTCTACATGTGAAAAAAATGAGTACTTCCATAATGTGATAAAATTTTCAATCGGAAATACTTGATACTGCTTGACAGTCCTTACAGAGCCGCCTTTTCTGGCTCCATAAATATATCTTCACTCAGATATAGGCCTCTCCAGATATTTTAATTCTGATAATGCTCTCTTGAGTTTATGGGTACCGTAGTTCAAAATATTGAGTGTCCTTTCCCAGCCTAATGCTTATCTTGTTCCTAAATAGGATTATAGAATAGGCTAATCTTGGATAAATTGAATATCTCCCTCCCTCCCTTCTAATATAATCATACAGTGGTAATCAGTTCTCTTGTTTAGCTAAGATTATCCACTGTGAATCCCCCTCCTTCAAAAAAATAAGAGAAATGTGCAAGATCCTATGTACAGGGTTGAAGATCTTTTGGGATGTTTTCCTTCAGAATTTAGATTATTGGACGGCATATGTTTTTAAGACTGTGTTGTCCATGTGGAATTTGTGCTAATGGTGTAAGACTCTTATTCCCGTGTAAATTTTCCCCCTCTGCTCTACTTACAGTTCATGTGGGATTACCCTTGACATTAGTTGCAATGGGATCTTTCCACTCGGTGGACACAGGTAATTATTGCTCCAGGAAGCAGAAAGAGAATGATGAGGATTTGTTGACCAATAAAGATCGAGAAGACGATATTGCCAAGTTTCCGTATGTGGAATTCACTGGACGGGACAGCATCACCTGCCCCTCTTGCCAAGGCACTGGCTGCATTCCCACAGGTAATTTTATGGGTCCTGCTTTTGTTGAGTGGTGAGTCCTTTTGGACTTGAACATTTCATGATCCTAGCACTCCACTCTTTCCTCGCTTCCTACCTTCAGCGTTTCCTGCTGCTGTTTCATGTTTGACCTAGAGATGTAATGATGACATTGGAAGAACAACTTTCTTGTCAAAGGATTGGATGTTATTTAAAACTTTCTTTCCATTCTGTGATTGGGCTTATCTCTTTGATCTAGCTTGGTTTGCATGTATTGAACCACTTGCTTGTTCTGCAAGGAATCCTTAGCGTGGTGTTTATCATTTGTTTTCTTGACTGACGCAAGGAATGATGATGTAATGGGGTTAGGGTTGTTTGGAGAAATTTTCTTTCAGGGCAGAATTTGGGCTGGAAGTTCACGCAATCTTTTTTGCTGTGTAGTTCTATAATCTCACCACTAGTATACTTCATCAGGGCCTGTTTTTGAGAATTTGTTCCATCTCACTTTGTCTTTCCTACATGACATGGGGTTGCGTTATTTAAGGGACTGCCTCTCCTTAATTACATCTGCCCAACCTGCGGATCATGTTGATTAGGGAATTTAATTGATGGTGCCCCCAACCCCCAATTTATGGAATCCGCTTTCCTACAAAGTCAGGCTGACCTCATCCCTTTTAACTTTCAAGGCCTGGCTGAGGTCTAGGCATCCAGGGGACTGGCAAAATATTGAAATGGCTTCTAGTTAATTAACACATCCTCTTCACCTGACCTCTTTTAAATTTTGTCCTACCTTTTATAATTTTAAAGTTTCTAATATTAACAATATTAATAATATTTAGAAGTTTGTTGTATGCCATCTCACATGATTGTGAGATAAGTGGCTATATAAATATGAATAAATAAAATCTTCTTGATTCTCTTCCTCCTACTACCTCTGCCCCCATTGATTGCCGTAATCACACAACCACAATACAATTACCAATGCCCTTGGGGTTGATGTGCCTGAAATCAAGTCTCTCAAGTTTACAATTTAGCATAACGAGTGAAACCAGCCTGGATCTACTCCTGTCAACCTTACATTGCTGCTGGCATTACACGCAATATCTTTTGTCTGGTGCCTGAGACTTAAACTTTCACTAGTATATTGCAGTGGCTTAGAGACCTGTTTCATTTTGCCACATGAATGGAAATCTTGCTTAAGCTATTTCTGTCTGTTTATTTAGATTTTAAAATCCTCTGGAAGACCATATATAGTGCTCCAGAGAGGTTCCTGTGTTTTACCAAGCTTATTACATGTTGTCTTTTCTTGATATCAAGACAAAAATGTGACTTTTAAAATGATGTGTTTTTCACTTCCACTCACAATGTGTTTAAAGTAAGACTCTAAAAATGGTCCTTTCTCACAGAGAGGCTGGTACTCAGGGTTATTATTGCTTTTGTCTCCAGAGCAAGCTAACGAACTGGTTGCTTTGATTCCATATCATGATCAAAGATTAAAACCTCAAAGAACGTAAGTATATAGGAATAATCAATTCCTTTTCTTGGGTAACGTATAGAATTTGAGCGTGCATAAAACAAATGAATATCCAGCTGAAAAATGACTTGTGTCTCCAACCCCACCCATGTCAGTTGAGAATGTTTGGAAATCATTTTAGTCTCTAAAATGTCTGGGTGCTTCTGGATTATAACTTAATGTGATCAGGCTATCAATATAATTTGCTATCCTCAGTCTGTCTCTATAATTACACCAAGTAAATTCCAGCATCTTAATGGGAGGCAATGTTGTCATTTTTTCAGTGCAGCTTAGAACATTCTCTTTCTCTCCCTCCCTCCCTCCCTCCCTCCCTCATTTATTGTTACTTTGAATAGCTATCATTTGAAATAATTTAAGTCTTAGATGTGGAAATGCCCTTGAACAACAAACAATATCGATTGACATATCTATGGGGAGAGACATTTTCCTGGACTGAAGTAGGAAGTATTACTTTGGGGAATGAAATTTCATGAAGAGAATATTTCAGATTAAGAGTTTCTCAATCCTGGCAACTTTTAAGATGTCTAGGCTTCAACTCCCAGAATTCCCCAGCCAACAATCTGGCTGGTAAATCTGGAAGTCGAAGTTCAGACTACCTGCTAAGGTTGAGAAACACTGCTTTAATTGAAGCAGGACTGAGGACTTGATTCTTCGCATGCTACTTGGCTTACAGTTTTCAGTACCCCTTATTATATGTTACATAGACTCGGGCTGTTGAGAACCGGAATTAGCAATATAAGAATTCTGGGTTAGAATTTTCATTTTCCTCACTGAAATCTTGTTTGAAAATGATCAGTATGAATAAATAAAGCAGCTTTAAGAGTAGTAGTTTGAAATAGAAAAATTAAAACAGAGAAGGCTTATCTTTAATTTTAAAAATTCCTTCTTAGCTTTATCTCCTATGTACTCAATGAGATTAACTGTGGAAGTGAGAAATTGAAGTCTTAATCATGGCATGGGAAATCTAACTTTTGCTTAAGATTGTACAGGGCCCTATCCCAAATTGCCTTGGGGGAACAAAAAGTATTTGACATATTTGCCTGTTTTCAGGCTATATGAAATATTTTGTTGGAACCTGATTTGCGCCTCCAGAAAAAACTAAGATGCATTTTAATTTAGAATGCTTGAGTAGATTTCCCCTGTATAATAAACTCATTTTCCAGATCTTACAATGTCTGATATGCAGACTCAGAATTTTGGAAATGGTAAACAACAATACAGTGTTGAGATGCATTCATGAATTAAATATTAAGTAGAATGTCTTCCAGTTCTATAGCTAGGTAGAACACGGAATCTTTTGCGATATGTAGCAAGATCTGCCTGCAGGATCTGAGCACAGCAAATTGCCTGGACTATTTATTGCCTTTGTCTTCTGCAGGAAGCTCTACGTCTCTGTGTCAGTGCTGCTCTGTCTTCTGGCATCAGGGCTGGTGGTCTTCTTTCTCTTTCCACATTCAGTGCTTGTGGATGACAATGGCATCAAGGTGGTTACAGTCTGGTTTGATGAAAAAAACTCCCTAGTCATTCTTTCCATCACGGTAAGGTCCAGTACATTAACTTAATAAAGTTAGATGATCGGGGCAACTGGAAATCTGCTTTCAGTAGTTTTCCTTTCTCTCTCCTGTCCATAGGCCACCCTTCGGATCCGGAATTCCAATTTCTATTCGGTAGCTGTGACCAGCTTGTCCAGTCAGGTGCAATACATGAACACTGTGGTTGGGACCCAACAAATCAACAATGTTACTCGTATCCAGCCACTGAGTGATCAGCTGGTATGGCAATTATTTTACATGAAACTAAGATCTATGGAGAGAGGGGACTAGGTGTGGTGAGAATAGATAATCTTGTGGCTCGGGGGGTTCCCAATCTTGGCAACTTTAAGATGCGTGGACTTCAACTCCTAGAATTTCCCAGTCAGCCATGATGGGGAATTCTGGGCGTTGAAGTTCACGTGTCTTAGAGTTGCCAAGATTGGGAACACCTGCTCTAGCTAACTCAAGAGTTGCTTACCCTAGTGAAAGACAATTTAGCTCCTAAAAGAATCAGTGTCCCCATGGACGCCTCTGTTGGCTCCTTGCAATAGGAGATTTTTAAATTATTTTACTGAAAAGTCAATAAATGGGAAACTTGGAATCTCCAAGGTGCTAATGATCTGTTGCCACCCAAAATTGTGCTGTACGATGACTAGCCCTACATTTTTTAAAAATACTAAAGAATGTCTCGACTCAAAATAGACCCCATATTTTGAAAAAAATGCAATGCCTGACTTTGTCTCCCTCCCCCTCCCCCCATTAAAGAGAGGAAGACAATTGAATGTTGAGAGCATGTGGGCACATGGGTGCCTTGATGTTTGGAGGGTTTTTTTTGTGACTGGCATCATCCACTATGGCAACCTCTTTGTGAAGAAGCAAGTGCTTGCTTCAAAGTCCTTTACTGTTGCTGGCTTATAGTTAATTCACAACTTGTGTTTCTCCAGGTGAATTTCACCATGAAAGCTGAAATGGGTGGACCTTATGTATAGTGAGTAATTTGTGTTTTTGGCATTTGAAGTGTAATGAAGAAATACAATATTTGCTGTGAGATAGTTGCCACTGCTAGGTTCCCTAATAAAGTTTCAGCTACCTTATCTTATATCTGCAGTAGAACTATGGCAGCTCCTTCTAGGCTAGAGGGCCAGTAGATGGGCATAATTTATGTGTAAGCTTTCACTTATGTTCTAGATTTGCAAGTATCATTCGTTCGTATTCCCATTTGGCCAAATTTAAAAAACTTTTTCTTTGCATGCTTCCATGTCAAATAAAAAAAATTAGGAGTACCTTCTAGATACTTCAGAAGCCATAATCATTCTCATTGCTTTCTCAAACCACTGGAAGAACCCAACCTTTAATTATTATTTTTTTAATTGCATGAATGGTCTGAAAAGTATGTGTAGAGTATTTTCCTAGTTGTTCCAAAAGAAAATGTATTCCTAAAAAGATGTTTGCTGTGTCAATCTGCTACTGTTAAATGGTATCTCTACTAAATGTTGTACAGTCATATCCTGCATGTATTTTTTTTTAAAAAAATGTTGTTTTAGTGCTAGTGAGCTTCATGATTGGAAGTGAAAACTGAATACCGCAACACATTGTGACTGATTTAACAAAAATCTCCTTAGGTATAAAAAATAGTCTATAATCTAACTAAAGCTAAAAACAGATTTGGCAATAAAATCCGCTCAAGCTTAAATTCAAAAGTCACTGGCTGTACCACGTTTTGGATATAGAACAATAGTTTTAAGATTTCTTGCATCATTTAGTTTCTAAATATTTTAAGGTTTTGTGATTTTCTCTCTTTTAGTTTCTTCTGCACATTACCAAAGATCCGAGTGCACAATATCGTGATTTTCATGAGGTGTGTAATTTTTTTACCCTTCTTCCTTTTTTATATTTCCAAATATAAATCCATAACTAGTCTTCTAGTATTGGGGGGGGGGCAGTCACTTTTTCTTAATCTCCAGAACCTCCTTTAATAATTCTGCTGATTTTTGATAGCACAGTTGCCAAAAGCTGGCATTATGCTTGCTCTTTTTATAAAAAAAAACAACCTGGAAAAACCAATTGAACTGTTACGTATATTCTGGATTAGTCTTTAACACATTTATAATAAAAAAGTCTCTCCAAAAATAACAATCCTCTCCTCCCACATTTAATGCCTTTTCCTTACTGCTTTCTTATAAAAACACCTAGTGAACAACCCAGGTTTGCTAGGAACAGAGAGAGGGGTTTTTGTTGGGTCTTTTATATGTCAGTAGGCCCGATTAATCTCTAAACCTGACCACCGCCTTGCCTAGCAAACTTGCATTTTGCTGAACTATTTGCTGGGCTTCTGAAGGGAAAGAGTGGAGTTGCAGGAAATTTAAACCAGGTGAGGAGTCTATGCCCCTCTGGATCTTGTTGGTTTTTAATTCCTACCCTCTTTGGTCTCCCTGGCAAATGGTAAAAGGTGCTGGCAGTGGTAGATTCCCTTCCTTTACTTTAAATGGAGATAGTTTTATTGATACGTACAATGTCGCCCTGGAACTTTGCAGACGGTTTTTGACGGCAGCTTGAGCATTGTCCAGTGTGGAGCTGCTGTATTTGTATGTTGAATAATACAAACATTCTGGCCCATAATTTAATATTTCACTATAAATATATACGTTGTGAGGACTCCGCTTACTTTTTGGTTTATTAAAAAAAAAAAAAGTTTCATCTTTTTCTCTTTGTTTCTGACTTTCAGAACCTCAGTGAAAATCTCCTACATCGGCCACATATCTCAAAGTTCCTTGGAGACCTACAATTACGTTGACTGTGGCGCCAACTTCACAGCTGCCCATTCTGGCCCTTAACCCCCAACTCTGCAAGATGAAGCTCAAGAGAAGGGCAGCTACATACCCTGGTGATCCTAACCAACTGGCTTCCATTACTGTGTAACTTAAGGTGGAATTTGTGTCTTTGTTTTGAGGAGAAAGAAGAGGCTGTTTTAGCCCTTGGCAAAATGAAAAGGCTGGGTATGTAGCCTTCCTTCCACAATTTTGCATGGACAGCTGGGCTGTGCCTTGGTGCTGATTTGAAGAGGATTTGTTTAATCCCAGTCCCCACGTTCTCTTCAGATGCTAGTTTGTGCTTTTCTTGTTATTTCTCATTGACTGACTTTGCTTCTTAATAAGATTTGTCATGTTTACAGGTTTTTCCATTAAAATTTAAGAAGGGATGAGTTTCTGAAAACGTTTGGCTGGACTACTAACCGTGAAATATATTTCAACAATGACCTTCTGACGTAGTTACTGCCAATAAGGGAGCTATTGTCCAATTGTACAAAGGGAAATAATCTTGAATACGGTTTCTGTGTACTCTTTAAAACTTCTGTCTTGCTTCTTGTCAGAGAAAGCAAGAATATGTATCCACTGAAACATCCGAATGTAGCAAGTTGCACTCTTTATATGTGAGATTCCTATAAATATGTTGTCTTTTCATTGATATAACTTCTAAAAACTACTTTCATAGTTCTGTGCACAGCATTCTAAAGAGCACATGATTGAATTAAGAACTTTCACATTTGCTGAATCTACAGTCTTTTGATTTTTTTTTGCGTTTAAGAATAAGCATCATGGAAGGACTTCAGATTTTTACAGAAGCAGTGAGCACTTTTTAATCTTTGGATCTCCAAAGTCTCTGAATTTGGGATTACGGTGGTTTAGCTGGCCTTTATTGTTAGCACAGAAAGAGTGTGATTGTGCAGATTTTGGTAGGGTTGGGAATATTTGGTTTTCCGCAAAAAGAGATTGACCTTAGTGTTGCTGTGTAGTACCACCTCTTAAAAAGATTAGTGTGGGATATACATTTAAAAAGTAACACTGGAATTGGGCAAAGATAGGTCTGTAGGAAATAATCCTAATTTTTCAAATACCAACTGTAGCAGTTCATCTTTAAAAAATTTAAGTGTCCTAACTCATCTGCTACGGTCTCTTGAAGAAGAAAAAGAAACCTATTTAAACTTGAAGTAAATTTTAAATTTTATTTTTTACTCTTTCAATGATGGGGGAATTTATGTTCATTTAGAATCTGTATTTTTTTTTCCAGTTTGGCAGACTGGATTCCTAAAATGAAGAATAAACCCTTAAACCTCCTCCTTTGAGGAGTCTTCTGGTTTTTCTTTATCAAAATGGATATTTTTTTTTATTTTAAGGGGCTAATGGAGACACAGAAGGAGCCATTTCAGGACTGACACTAAGCAGCAGCTGCAAATAAAACCACCGAATGTGAAGTCTGTTAGGGTGAGGAAGCCAACAATCACTTGTAACTGTAATGGATTATTGCTCGGTGGCATTTCCCCCCCCCCCAAATAAGTCTTAATCTTACTTGTTTAACCACATTTCCTATCTACCAACTCAATTTACAGATCATCAATTATCATACTTTAAATGAAGATACAGTAAAACCTCAATTCAGCAGACTTGTGAGGTGATGGATAACGTTTTTCTTTTTGTGTCACCCACAAATAAGACAAAAGCCCATTTCTGAAGCAGTCTGGACAACTCACGCAAGTGTCACACAAATGGTGTAAATTGATGGAAATGACATTCTGGAGTTAACGGACAATCCTTCCCCCTCTCGTCTATTAAATTGAGGTTTTCCTGCAATGGACCATTCATGCAGCAGTTCACAAATGAAGGCATTGCGATAGCAAGAACAGGTGAGAATGGCTAGAAGGAGAAGTATTTATCATGCAGCGTACGCCTTTGAATATGTGGTGGATGAAGTTCTCATGGACGTAGATGTGCTTAGTTGCCTCTGTATAATGCTACAGCAAGACACCAACAGGAGCTAAGTAATAAAGGATAAAGCAATAGAAGTTAAGCAAATGCTCTTAGGAATCTTCCTGCTCAACTATTTGCCGAGTTTTTCTACTTCTGTCATCTTAAACACTAGATTTGATGCAGTTGGGATTAAAGGTAGGCAGGATATGATCAAGTGGAGAGAATTAAGAGTATTGTCATTTTCTCGTGGACTCCTGGGAACATAGAAGGGCTTCTGAGATCACCTGAATATCATGTCCCTAGCTTGCATTTGACCAATTGTTACAAACTCTGTCGCTATCAGTTTCCTTCTCCTCTTCTCCTTCCCAGCATAGTAATTTCCAAAGGGCCCAATATTTACTTTCTACCAAATGCTCTTCCTTATTTGCTGCTGCTATAAAGAGAAAAAAAAACCCACGGAAATATTCCCACCCACTTGCAATCCAACTCTGGAGAGCTATCACAAGAAGGAATAATAAGTCACTGTTATTACATCTTCTTACATTGTCACATACTTACAAGGTACAATCCAAGAGATTACAACAGCTGCACAGGGCCAATATTAGCTCTGGCACTTCCACATCCCTCCCCCCACTTCCGCCCACCTTACTTTTCGAGCCCCAAATCTGGGGCTTGCACAAGAGGCTCTCCAAGGAACTTGTGCTGAACTGCCAGCCCCCAAAGCATAAATTACATTCAGTGTTGACAGGTCAATGCCCCCTTCCTTCTTCTAACCCTCAAGGCTGGATTCAAAAGTGCTTGGAAGCCAGGATGCACAGTCGGTTCCCTTCCCAACAGCCTGCCATGCTCATCCATCGTGCCGTGGAAGCGGCAACAATGTGGGTGTATAACTGTCCTCTTGGGACCAGGCCTGTTGGACTCCATCTCACAGCTAAGGGACACGGATCTCGTGCAACACAATTGCCAGTACATTCAAGAACTTGTTCAGATTCAGAAGGGCAAGAAAGCCCGAGGTGTCTTAAGAGGTGATGTGGCCTGGCTGGGCTTGTGCCCTTGCCCGCATGTCCAGTTCTAATGGTACAAACCAGTGGCCAGAGGAATGAGATCAGGCTGGATTTGACCAGAGGTCAGCGGGATGGAGCCAGCTATTGTAGCGGCTGCTCCAGCCCAGGTCGGTCCACACTGGGGAGGGAGGATTAATTGCATTACCCTGATCACAGATTGGAAATAAAGCCTGAGACCACATCACTCATCACAACCACACAGATGCCCCTGCCACAAAAGTAGAGACGAGGCCTGTAAACACTTGCACCAGGAGAGCTGCCAAACTAGAAACAGAAGAAAGAGTGGGAAGGATTTTATCCTTCTCGAAATGAAGCAATAAACTAGGACAAAAGTCAGAAAGGGGAGATAATACTGGGGACGAGTGAAGAAAGGAGCTTTTTACAAATGTTCCTTCATTTCTTTCTTTCTTTTAAAAAAAAAAGGACTCTGCTTTTAACAGCCAGGCTCTGTGATGCTTTGGAAGAACTCCCCCCCTCTGGCTGCTCAGTACATATAGCTTCAGGAGGAGGTTCAGCATCCATAAAAAGTGGCCTTGTTGAATTCCTCAGAGATGCCCAGCGTTGTCCTCACCGTGGTTGAGCCCCCCCTCCCCCTTGGCCCGCAACCAGCTGCCTCAAACCATTTGCAACCTCCCCTCAACGTTCTGTAAGAGTGAAAAGATTTCTAGGAGAAGGAGGCACCCTGGGGCCTTCCAAGGAGCGTAAGACATAACAGCTATTTCAGTGCAACGATCAGGCACCAGACCTGAGGAAAGTTAGCAGAAAGAATGTGTTTCAGTGCGGCTTGAAGAAGGAGTGTGCTTGGTGTTTACCAGTGATAGCAGGGTGATCCTGAGTCTTAAGACTAAAGGGGTCTGGCAAGGCAATAGGTGGAGACTGCTGCTAATTGGTGTGCCTTGGCCTAATTCATTTGGTCCCACTCCTCCGACCTGGACAGGTCGGGTATGGGTGGCCATCACAATTGCCTCACGACATCTCAAATTAAAATGCTTCACAAAACAGGCATTAGGAGCGGAGTCTGCTAAATAAAGATACGTTCTCTCTCTTGGATAAAGAAAAATGCCCCCAGTCAGCAGGTGGTTTTTACTGCCCGGGTTAAGTTAGGATGCTGTTGTGGTTTTTTTTTTTTTTTTTTTATATTAAGCCACTCCTAACTTTTCTCTCCCACTCTTGCTCCATTCTTTGAGAGGCGGGAAAGGTCTGCGTTCTAGAAGAGAAAACCCAATTTGTTGAAAGGGCAAGGGAAACCGAATAACGGAAACAGGATTCTCCATGAAATATATGTTTTCCACATGCCCATCCACACTGGATTTGAGCGAGCATCTTCACTCCTGTTTTTGTGCACACTCCTGCCTAGAAATGAAGGAGGCTGGCCTACAGCTCCTTTAGTGTGACACAGCTCAAGCGCATTCACTAAGCCCGGTACCCTGACATGAGGAGGAGGGGGGTTCACTTAAGCCAACTAAGCGACACAAAAGATTCCCTTCCCTCAGTGCTACTGTTGTGACAAACTCTCTTGGACCCTTCAACACTCCACCCCCCGTATTGTCATGTTTTGGGGGGTCCATGGAAGTAGTTAGTGCAGTTCAGTCACCAACCGCTCCAGTAATGCTGATTTACATTCCGCCTTCAATACTTCTTACAAACCCAGAAAGAAAAGGGGAGCCGACCCCACGTAAACACTTGTCCCTCTCATTTCCCAAAGTCTTAATTGGGAAGACAACAACATCAGCCCAGGTCCTAATTCTTCACTCCAAATACCGGGACGCATTGCTCTCGGTTCTCTGTAGGCTTCCCTGATGACCTGTCTGAAGAGAGACAGCTGTTGCTCAGGACATCAGCAGAGCAGCTCAAGGCCTGGCAGTAGAGAGACCTGTGAGACAATGAGGTGGTCTTGGTGATGGCAGCTTATGCCAAGCAGAACCACTGAAGCTGGGCTCTGGATGGGAACCACCACCTCCTGTGCATGACAGAAGTCATGATCCGTGCTCCTTTGGCATTACAGTCCAGATGCCAGAGGGGAGCGGGATCTCCTTAAGGAGAGGAGGCATCAGTCACTGCACCCATGTTGGCACCATTGGGATGGGGAAGAGGCTCCCCCTGGCATACTACACCAGGGCAGTTCGGGCCTCGGTCCTTCCCATGCTAGCACTGCTGCTTTTCCGGCGCAGGCCTGGGGTGGCAATAGTGCTGTAGCCTTCATTTGGGCAACCATGTTGCATTAAGATGTCAATGCATTCTTGGCTTCCTGCTCGGCGAGCGTAGAACAGTGCGGTGTGCCCCACAGCATCGTGGGCCTTAACGTCAGCACCGTACTGTGGGAGAGAAGAAAAAAAAGAGTGATTAGTGTTAGGAACTCCAAAATACAAATCTGTCTTCTGCTGTTGGGTGGGCATGACTGGCTTACATCTGGAAACTGGAAATCTAGAGCTTCAGTAAGGAGTGGGGTATGCTTGTAGCCACTGCCTCTCTCAAAGGGAGTTATTCTCTTCCTCAGCCCTTGTTATTTTTGATACTTTTTTCTGTACTTCCCCCAAATTACACGTTATTGAGTAGGAAGAAGGCAATGGCAAACCATTTCTGAAAACATTGCCAAGAAAATTCAGGTAATCACCATGAATTAAGACCAGCTCAAAGGCAGAAAAATTAAACAAAACCAAGCCACACAGACCAATCACTTAACTTCCCCCCCCCCACCTTGTTCCAGTTCTCTCAAGCTCCCATCAGTGCCAGGCTTTCAATGGTATCAAAGACAGGGTGAAATATCTCTCCAAAATTTCCAACCAATCCTATGGCAGTTCCTGACTTGTGACAAGCAATGTTTTTTTTTTTTCCTGAACCTCCAGAAGGAGCTTAATGACTTTCTACTGGAAGAACAGCACGTGTTGGTTGTTGTGAGGCAACTAGACTTAAACTAGAAAAGACCCCTGCAGGTGCTGAATTTTGGAAAAGTACATCACTGTTCAGTTTTAAGTAGTCCAAGAAACGTAAATCTTCTATTCAGTAGAAGTAATTTTGACCTGAGGTAAGTTATCACTATAGTCTCACAGGATACTGAGAATAGGAGACAGCTGCTTTGACTACAGATTCTGTTTGATTTCCTGGGCACTAGTGTTTTCCTATATGAGAGATGGGAGCTTCTACGTGCAAAGCATGCCCTTCACCATTACGTTCTGCTTCAAACCAGCTGCATAGCTTATGAAGCTCACACAGACTATGGACGTAATATAAGGGGTTCATTTGCATCTGCCCAGAGGACACCGTAGATGTTGTAAATGGATCCAACTCAAAGTACAAAGAACTATTTTCAAGCTACTACCAACCTCCCATGTCTGCATGGAGCAAGAACATTTGAAATCCCGGAAGGAAACTTGAAACAAATCATTTAACGCATATATACTGAAAACTATGTATGTATATATTCTGAAAATGCATTACATTCTCAGAAATTAATGTTCTAACAGTCAGCTCTAGGCCATCTGTCTACTGCAGGGGTGTCAAACTCAATTTCATTGAGGGCCGCATCAGCATTGCGGTTGCCCTGGGGGGGGGATGGCCAGGGTGGGTGTAGCCTACTGGGTGGGCGTGGATGGAGTGGGTGTGGCCTACTGGGTGGGCATGGCCAGCTCTACATCGTTCGTGTCAAGGGGGCCTGTGGGGGCCTGGGCAGGAGTGGGACAGATCTGAGGGTCTCTGGCAGAAGGGGGTGGGACCAGGGCAAGTGCCAAGGCATGGGCCACTGGAGGAGCCTCCCCAGCATGCACCCAGGGGGTGGGACCGATGCGGCAGGGGCTGGTTCCTCGCTGGTTCCAGACGGCCTTGTGGAGCTAAGACTGAATGCGTTTCAGCATAAATGGCCACCACAAAATTGTACATTGGCTCCCGGCCGGCCTGGGCCAGGGCCAAGGCCAAGGCAGCGGGGGCCGTTCCCTCACTGTTTCCAGGATGGCTTTGCGGGCCACATGAAACCGCATCCGGCCCCCGGGCCTTGTGTTTGACATGTCTGGTCTACTGTATATGCCAACTTTCCTCTTTGATAGTGCATCTTCTATATTCTTCTAGCAAGGTGGTGGTGCAATGGTTAGAATGCAGTACTGCAGGCTACTTCTGCTGATTGTCGGCTGCCAGCAGTTTGGGAATTTGATTCTCACCAGCTCAAGGTTGACTCAGCCTTCCATCTTTCTGAGGTTGGTAAAATGAGGACCCAGATTATTGGGGGGGGGGGCAATATGCTGACTCTGTAAACTGCTTAGAGAGGGCCGCAAAGCGCTGTGAATCGGTATATAAGTTTAAGTGCTATTGCTAAGTGCTATCATTAAGAAAATTCTTTCTCTCCTTGGACTTAAAAGTGCCTCCACTGCCAAGCACTTACCCAGACCAAAAGCTGGGTGATAACCACGTGTGAAAGGTCACATGCCACATGGAGAGCTGTGCGCCGGTCCTTGTCCCCGGTAGGAGCATTGATCTGTTCCTTGGAACTGTGGGCTAGCAAGAGCAGCACAGCCCCCAGGTCTTGGTCTAAGACAGCCTGGAACAGTTGGCACCCAAGGGAGAGTTCAGAGTTTGGTAGAGGTGCCAGGAATAGTCGTTGCTCATATTTGGCTCGGATCCAAGATTCTCGCTCTTCCCTGAGAAAGGAAATCAAGAAAGCCCGCTATGATATAAGAGTCTTTATGCTCAGAGACAGCCTGCTATGAAAAACACACCAGGCTGAGAAGAAGAAGAAGAAAAAAAAACATGACAGGTTCTTATGCAGAGAGATGGTCAAAGGGATGGAAGAGCAAGATAAGCAGGAAGAAAAGGAGCAACATTCAGACATGCGTACACTGGTTGCTAATATCTGTAATGAAAAATTCAAAGCAAGTTATACAGACAGCTTCTGATGAGAGAGAGAGAGAGAGAGAGAGAGAGAGAGAGAGCAATTGCTCTCCAGGTGGAGAGTTTATAGAATTAAAGGTATATTTAGAATTAACCACTTTTGAGTCCTGTTTAACTCCAATAGATTTCCTCCCCCCCCCCTCAAATCAGCAATGCTGCATTGTGCCCAACTTCAGCTGCATCAGGCATTTTTACAGTAATTTAACTTCTCTGTCTGTTGATCCAAGTATGTGTGCCACAATGCTTACTCCCAAGTAAGTAGACACACTATGCCTGCCCAAGTCTCCAAGGCTATACTTTCACTACATTGTGTGATTATCTGCACTTACCGTGATGACTCACAGGTGGGTTTCCGGCGTCCCTGTGTGCATTTCTCCCAGACGCTGTTGGCCGTTTCATTCCCGATAGAGGTGAGCACCAAGGTGAGCTCCAGGGGCCAGTCATCCAGGTCAAGAGAGCGCACACGAGACAGATGGGTGCCCAGATTCCGGTGGATGCCAGAGCATTCGATGCAGATCAGCGCCCCCAAGTTCAGACTGGCCCAGGTTGGGTCTGCAGCAAGGAAATTGGATGAGTTGGAGTGGGGGGATGAGGGAGAAGGAACCTCCCTCCCTCTTTAAAGCAAAGATCTGTTATTCCAAAGCCTTCTGATGTGCTAAATCCCATGCAACCCAAGTTAGGATGAGAGATTGTAACTAGCCAAGTGGGATTCCCAGTGTGGTAAAGGGAAAAGCCCAGCCTTTTTGGGAATAAGCCTTATTATCAGGGAATACTTTCAGATTTGGGCTTGGAGGCCTTCCTTTTATAGAGGAAGGAAAAGGAAAGACAAAGGAGAGAGAGAGAGAGAGAGATCACAAGTTGACCGACAAAAGGAAGAGTCGAAAGGACTGTGCAGTGGGACTTCTGAGCTCTTTAAGTCCCCCTCTCCAATCTTTTAAAGAGGCCCAGTTTTGAAACAGCCCCCTTTTCCTATGAAGAATCAATCTGTTCCCTTAAAAAGGAGTGCCAGCCGGGAAGCAAAGGAGCCAGAGGTTGCATAGAAGAAAGGTCACTGAAATCTCTGCTGAAGTTGGTATGCCAAACCTGTCTGCTGGGGAAGGGCAGACCAAAGGACAGAAACATCTGTGCCGTGCTGTGCTGTGCCTAGTTAAAGAAATGGCTTATTTCTTTAGCTAGACATTATCATTTGATGTAATAATTGTCAGACTGAAGCTTCAAGAGAGACTTTTTTAAAAAAAAGGCCTGTCCCTGAAAGCTTAAAGGAGCAGGTGGAAATAAATCTATATTCCTATTTCTCTGGTGTGTCTGGCCTTTGTCTTCTTCCTTGATCTTTTCTTAACATTTAAATATTTTATTGTATATCTTTCTAGTATAACACCTAGAAGATATGATGAAGTGCAACCAAAAATATAACATTGCTAATATAATAAAAAATATACAAAATAGTAACTAACTGAGTGACATTTGAAAAAACTAGATATACATAAAAATATAGCTTTTTTTTTTAAATGCACGATATTACTAAAGTTATCCATATAGACTATCTATTATTCATCTTCTCAGCTTTGAGAGAGAGAGGAGAGAGAGAGAGAGAGAGAGAATATATATATATACTGAGAATATATATATATACTGTGGCTTATATATATATGACAGAGGAGGATGCTATGTTTCTGGGAAACTATTCATTATTTTGTGTCTCTTGGGATTAAAAAAGTCCACCATCCCCAGATTTAGTGAATGTTGGTTTTAAAGCACAGAGAACACTTCAAATCCTATTGTTTCATAAAGCTATTCAGATAGCCACCAATTTTGCTCAGTCCATCACCTTAATAAGAGAGATATGTGTGCCATCCAAATCCTTCGGAACAAGAGATTAAAAATGCTTTTAACTGAGTCCAAAATATACTTTTTATGAAGATTGGAAGCAACAATATTAGAAGCTGAATTAGAGCTAGTAATTAATGTCATATTGAGGTTTGTACAGGAAATGCACCATCCCTATAGAGTTTATTTTTGGAAACAGGCAATCATTTCCTATACAAGTTCAACCAACATGCTCTAAAATAAGCCTGTCCACCTTCCTCTCTTTGGTACTCTCCAGCTTTGTTGGACTACAGCTTCCATCTTCTCCAGCCATTCATGCCACTTGCTGTGTGGGATGGAAATTCAACAGCACACCTGGCTGAAAATGTCTGAACCGCCATACTTACTTAATGCCCCACAATCCACACACAAAGAATTTCCTTTGGCATTTCGGATAGCCTGGATTGCCACTGCTTCACTCTGGCTGTCCATCCGGGCCTGTTGGGGAGATAAAAGGCGGAGAGAGGTGCTGAAATGTCCATTGTTTCAAGGGCTACTTCACAGATTGCCCTAATTCTAACTGAGGCCTTGCAAGACAGGGTAAGCTATTTCTTGAAACCCGTCTTCCAAACCTGTATGAAATTTTTGGATTATGCTCCATTTCCATTCTCAGATGCAACAGGATATTCCCTGAGGATACTCTCCTTTCCCTACACTTTTTAATGTTTGATATGAAAAAAAATAATGTTGTAAGCTGCCCAGAGTCATTTTGAAATGAGATGGGCAGCAAATATAAATGAAACAGACAGACAAATAAGTTAAAATTGAATCACAAAAGAGGGCTTTCTTTTCAGCAGGGCCTACTCTGTGTGAATATTCACAAAAGGAAACCCCATTTTTCTTCTCCAATAAATCAATCAGTTTTCTTCCAAATTTTGTGTGTATGTGATTGGCTTCTATTTTTCTTGCTTTTAAAAAATTTATGTGAATTGCAGTGAACTTCAACACAACCACTGATTAACCATTAACCATTTGCAAATAACGCTCAAACTCTTCTTACCAAGAAGACAGAATTATGACTGGGCTAAATCACTTTGAGAGATAGAATTCAAGAAGGAAAGAAAGGAAAGGAAAGGAAAGGAAGGAAAGGAAAGGAAAGGAAAGGAAAGGAAAGGAAAGGAAAGGAAGGAAGGAAGGAAGGAAGGAAGGAAGGAAGGAAGGAAGGAAGGAAGGAAGGAAGGAAGGAAGGAAGGAAGGAAGTGTTTCAATAGCGTTACAAGGCCTTGCCATATAGAACCACTTTTACATTATGGTTTCCATACTTTCATCTTCAACTGACTTAAGGTTTTCTTACACTTGTGAGAGCTGCATTCACTACTAAATCTACGAGATGCTCCCCACTACGTATGTGTTGCTTAAAGCGCCCTTGTTAAGACAACCTTCACAGCAAGCTGAAGTGACCCTAAATGCTGACAGGAGAAGAATCAGCCTAGAACTTGCGGCCCAGTAAACCAAACTCTTTATATGCACTGACCATATCTCAGAGACAGTATAACTGGCATGCCAAATCAGCAGGGATAAATAAGAAGGTCACCCAGATGAGTTTACCAAAAACATTCCAATCCCACGTTGTAATTTACACAGTATCTGCCTTTTTCGTTGCCTTGCCTTTGCAATACGGGTAAGCCATGGGTACCTAAGCTTTGGTTCGGCCTTTGCTTAGGGCTGCCCAACCATTGCCAGTCTACATTGTTTTATTCTTTGCATGCTAACGAAATTATGCTATATCTTCAGTTGGTTCACTTGATTGCTTTAGGTGAGCCAGGCTTTGATTATAACAATGGATTAGAGCCTGGCAAAAGGAGGACACATCCTCGTTTTTAATCCTCCATCCAGCAGGCATAGCCTTAAAATTAAATCTTCGTCTGGTTTTTTGTGTCTTCTTCCAAATGTCATTGAAACTGTTGTGTATTATGACTGTGTAAATTGTCTGGGTTTTTTTTTTCTTCTCTATCCCTCCTGCTTAGACAGACTCAACAGCCTAGATTTATGTTATTTATTTCCTGGTTCCAGCAACTGTCTTCAATCTAGTCGCTACAAATGTACTATCGCCGTAAACTGTAGATCCCTTGACCCGTTTATACATTTCTGTAGGGAAATTTGGAAAATGTGTTGTGTTGTTGATTCTGTATTATTGCTGTTCTTGAAGATAAAGGTTTGTTGGAAAAATACAGGTAGTCTTCAACTCAGAACCAGTTAAAAGTTAAAACAATGGCACTGGAAAAAAGTGATTTATGACTGGTTTTCACACTTAACGACTGTTGCAGAATCCCCACGGTCATGTGATCAAAATTCGGGCCCTTGGCAACTGGCATCTGTTTATGACAGTTGCCCTATGCTGGGGTCATGTGATCACCATTTGTAATCTTCCCAGCCGGTTTCTGACAAGCAAAGCCAATGGGGGAAGCCCGATTTGATTAACAACCACACGATTCGATTTCACAATTGCAGCGATTCGCTTAACAAAAAGGTCCTCAAATGGGGCAAAAACCCACTTCACCACTTGCCTCGCTTAGCGATGGAAATCTGGGGCTCAGCTGTGGTCGTAAGTCGAGGACCACCTGTACTGCAGTTGAAAAACCAGGTCTTTCTGGTGCTGAAAAAAAGATAATTTCCTACAGGCCCTAAGAACACTTTTTGGGGGCAGTTGTAATGTGCTGTAATTTTCGTTGCAGATGCCAAGAAAGTTAACCCTTTAGTGGGTTCTCCTCCCCTTCCCCCCCCCCACTAATATGTCCTCCTTTCCAATTGTCCATGCCCTCCTTTGGCTCCTCAGATACTCTGGTAACCCTAGCATAGATAGTACATTTACAAATGGCCAAAATCACAAAAAGCTTTATAGGCAATCGATACTTAAAAGGCAGGCTTCAGTAGGGAAAGGGGACAGCAGGAAGTGGAGGGCCCATACCTTGTTCTTGCTACTTTCACAGCACTGCAAGCTGGCCAAGATCTGGCTCTCGATGGCTTGTACCCAGGAATCTCTCTCCTCGAAGCTGTTGGCCTCAAAGTGCCAGGTCTGTCCTGTGCTGGAGACGATGATGAACTCAAAATTCTCTTCCTCTGTGGGTGTAAAAGAGCCGCCCTCAGGCACAATGAAATGATACACCTTTCCCTGAAGTTCCAATTGCCTTACAGTCACAAACTGGTGTTGGGGCAAAAGGTGGGGGCTGGAGAAGGGCATTTAGAAGTTAAACGAATAATAAAAAAAAAAAGCTTATTTTTCCAGCACAGACGCTTGGGAAAAGTTGGAGGGAGATGATCTATTAGTAGCAGGGACACAATTATTTATAGTTTACACAGGGCCAACATTTTAAATTCATAAACGGCAAAAAGCTGAAAGAGTTCTACATGGATGCTGTCCTTTCTGGGGGGGGGGGGGGAGATTCCCATTTATTCTACCAGCACTTCATCAACTCACAAGTTAGTTACTATTTTAAAGTTAATCATAGAGCACCTTTAATTTGCAGAGCACTAGGGAACCCTCCTATGTGTTTGCTCGCTACAGTAGTGCAGGCTTCAGTTGCTCATCCCTGAACTAGAGAGCGGAGTTAGTGTGTGGAAACACAACACACTCTATGTGGTTCTATAGGATAAGGGAGGTTTCAACTCCTCTCTTTCCAGTCTCACTCTGTTTTGAACTTGGATGGAATACAGGGCCACTTGAGATCCAGCCGGAATGGCAAGTTCAGGAGGCAGGAAATGGGAAGCCGATGACAATCAATGACGGTCAGGCTAGCAATTCCTCACCAGTGAGGGCTCTGACAGGAACCAGGGCTGTGGTGGGGAGCAGAATTTTCTGCAAGCAAGCCCAAGCCACGGGTGAGGTAAGGTGAGAGAGTGTGCTGATTGCATAAAAAGAAATTTTTGCAGTATCAGCTTCCCTTCTCTTCATTTTGCAGGAGAACCCCAGGGCAGAGAAGTGGGAATTAATTGGTTAGAATGGTGAAGGATCACAATCCATCTGAGATAAAAGTGCTCAGGCATGCCTGAGATTGGGAAGCCAAAGCGCTTTTATGTCACATTATATTTTACTCCCACCATTGTCTTTGGTTTGTAAAACTTCAAAATCAAAGACGACAGTGGGGCAAAAATTCAAAGTACTTCTAATGCCAGTGTGGAATATTGAAGTAGCAGGAGATCCAAGATTCCAATCTTCACTCAGTGGTCCATGGCCATTTCTTATGGGAAGAATAATTAAGATAATGGGAATGGAGAGTCTGGGAAAAGGGCCATGCCTGCATCAGCTTAAAGCAGAGATCCCCAACCTTTTGGACACCAGGGACCGGTTCTGTGGAGAGAGGTTTTTCCACGGTCCGGAGAGTGCATGGTTTTGTGTGCTGCCTGCATCCCACGGATGGGGCTTTGTTTGTTTGTGCGGACCGGTTGCTGGCATGCCACGGACCGGGACCGGTCCACGGACCCGGGGTTGGGGACCCTTGGCTTAAACAGATCACACGACTCTACCACCAACAGAATAGTCTGTAAAATGGCTCAGTTTTTGCTTACCTTGGGACTGCTACAAATTTACTATCTACTTGAGGGAGAAAACACTCCTGCAGGAACAGCTAGGGATTTTCTAAGCCTATCTCGTTCATGGGTTGGAAACAAGATGAAGGCAGAATTGTGGGGACATGGCAGTCTAAAGAACTCATCATCATATTGTTAATAAACACAAATGGGGAAAAGCTCTCTAGGACTCTGGACTGTTCTTTCTGTTCTTATTTGTCTTTCAAGGAGCCTGCTTGTGCACTGCAAAAAATTGCGGGACCCTATATTCTACAGCCAACAGTGTGAAATGCAAGCTTCTTGGGCCTGATTGCTATAAGCACACGTAGAGAAAGTACACTGAGCTAGAACACAACCTTCTTCTCTTGTTTTGGCTGCATATAGCAGGAGACCCTCCTAGTACTGGAAAAGTTGCCTTCTAGGGAATCTATTGATTTTTATGGCCCTGTTTTATTTGCACTTTGGGGGCTCATCTGATTATTTAACTGATATTCCTCCCAAAGGAGCTCTGATTGAGTTTAAGAATCAGTTCAGAAACTCCCATTCTGAAAGAATTCTGGGAACTTAAATTATTTTGGTGGAAAATGGAGGTTTGGGGGGGAAGGGGAAATTTGTATACACACCCTTGTTGGCCTGGGAATGGTTAACCTAGAAGCAAGAAGGGGTATCTCTTGAGCATCGGGGGACAGACATCAAAGCAAGGGCGCACATCACAAAGTAAGCACAACTGCATGCAATGGGTGCCATGGCACAAAAAAGAAGAGCCCACACCTGCCACCGCCGCTCATTACCTGTTTTATAAATATTTCTTAAACTACCAAAGGTTTTTAATTTCCACATTTTACGCTTGGCTGCAGTGGGTCCGGAGGGGAAGCAGGAAGCGAGAGGCAGAGAAAGAGAAGGGAGGAAAAGAAGAAAGGGGAGAGAGTTCAGAGGAGGAAAAGGAAAATAATTAAAAAAAAAAAAAAGCAGAGGCTATCCAGAACTCCCAGACCCCTGGATTCGGGCACCGGTGGGGGCGGTGGATGCGTGAAGCGCTGCAAGGGACAGTGAGGGAGAAAGCTGTGAAGGGCATGGCCCCTGTGTGGTGCAGACTCAGAGCGGAAGTGAGAGGTTTGGCAACAGCTGCTTAGTGCAGGCAGAGCTAAGAGAAAAGGGTGGGAGTGGGCAGCCCCTCTGACCACGGCCCAGCCCCTTCTCCAAAGGAGAGGACCGTTCCTTTCCTTTCCAGGGGTGGCAACAGGCAGCGTGGTCTCCCCCACAGCCTTGACTTGGATGCTCCTCACCGAATTCCCCTCACTGAATCCCAGTCAGGCTTGCTAAAAACAACCGTCTCTCCTTTTGCATAAGCTCTGGGAGGCATTCTTTGGAGTTTTGAGCCTCTGGCACCCCAATCATCTCGGTTATGCTTCAGTTCAGACAACCACGATCACCGCTCAAGCATTCATCCCTTCCTGCAACTGAGAGACGGGATCCAGTGCCCAGGATTGTGGAAAGGCTTAATCCTGAAGCAAAAAAATGATCCTCCCCCTCTTTTTTTTTTTTTGGAAAGTGCTAACTACAGGTAGTCCTCGACGTACGGCCACAATTGAGCCCCAAATTTCTGTTGCTAAGTGAGACGTTCGTTAAGTGAGTTTTGCCCCATTTTATGACCCGTCTTGCCTCACTGCAGTTGATAAGTGAATAACCCGGTTGTTAAGTGAATTTGGCTTCCCCATTGACTTTACTTGTTGGAAGGTCGCAAAAGGGGATCACGTGACCTTGGGACAGAGCAATGGTCATAAGTATGAACTAGTTGTCAAGCGTCTGAATTTTGATCACATGATCATGGGGATGCTGCAAAGGTCGTAAGTGTGAAAAACGGTCATAAGTCACTTTTACTGTGCTGTCGTAACTTTGAACAGTCACAAAATGAACTGTTGTAAGTTGAGGACTACCTGTACATACAGATAGTCCTCGACTTACAATCACTGTTGGGACTGGCACTTCAGCTGCTAAGCAATGCAGTCGTTAAATGAGTCGCACCTGATTTTACAACCTCTTTTACTACGGTCGTTAAGCGAATCCAGCTTCTCCATTGACTTTGCTTGTCAGAAGCCGGCTGGGGAGGTTGCGAATGGCAATCATGTGACCTGGGGACGCTGCAACCATTGTAAACACACGCTGGTTGCCGACCACTGAAATTGTGATCATGTGACTATGAGTACACTGCAACAGTCGTTAAACTGAAGGACTGGTTGTGAGTCCCTTTTTTTCCCCGGCATCATTATAAATCTGAATAGTCGCTAAACGAATGGTCGTTAAGTCGAGGACTACCTGGCTAATACCTTGGCTAATTCAAGACTCTCTTATCTGCCCAGTAGAAGAGAGTCTTTGCTCTCCTGTCACTCCAGGAGATACAGGATCTGGAATCTAGGACCCCAAAATGGCTCTCTTTCCTGTAAATGGTAGCAGGGCAATTTTCCTGCTTTGTCAGCAGACACCTTAAAGACACACACTGCGAATGGCAGCCCAGCCTGAATTGCCATCCGAGACAAAAGCCTTTTCTGCTTTAAAAACAATTTCACCATAATACGATCGCATAAGTCAGGGGTAGGCAACCTTGGCTCTTTTATGACTCGTGGACTTCAACTCCCAGAATTTCTGAGCCAACATGGCTCAGCTTGGAAACCTCTCCCTTTCCCCTCAGCATGGCTGGCTCAGGAATTCTGGGAGTTGAAGTCCACGAGTCATAAAAGAGCCAAGGTTAAAAAAAAAAAGCAAACGGACTTCTCAGGATCCCCAGCTGGCAGGGCCATTGGTCATATCACCTGAATACTCTTATGGCTATAGACACCCCCCCCCCAGAGAACACCAAGCTGAGGAAGATCCCTCTAGAGATGCCCCTCAAGTTTTTCCCTGTCTATTTCCTTGGAAACCATGTCGTTCTAACATGCCCGGTAGAACAACCCAAACTCTGGTTCAAAACGGACTTATTTCATCTTTAAGAATCACGACTTGACAGCAGAGGCCTCTTACCCTCCGCCTGCCCGGCTGATCCCTCAGTTTTGGACGGTGTGCTGAGCTTCTTCCGCCTGTGTTTCTTCCTGTCAATCATAGGAGATGGAGGCGGGTCTTTGCCACTGCTGCCAGGACTGGAGAGTCCTTCTGCAGCCATGGATACTTCTGGAGGAACAGGCAGGAGAAATAGATGACGGGTCTGCTGGCTAACTTTTCTCACTGGATCAGAGAGAGGATAGCCTTATCCTAGCACCCTCTCTGCTCCTGGGGGGGTGGGGGGCTTCTTGTTGTGTTCTGAACTTACCAGCTTTGGAAGAAGATACCGAGCGCTGCAAGCGCTCCGGTTTGCCTAAGAGCTTGACTGCTGGGTCAACTGGGGGATTCAGCAGTCCCGGACTAGGGCTAGCTATGGAGAAGAAGGAACAAGAAGGTGAACTTGCTCGAATCTTTACAGTATGTGGCCGATTTGGTCTTGTTATAATATTTTACATCTCTGATAAGTTTGATCTTAAGTCCCCTTTGACTGGAGGGGCCTTTTAAGAGGGAGAAGTTGAGAATGCAACCAGATGTTTCCTGCATGAATGTCATACGCACAAATGTAAAATAAGGCTTGTAATGGGATTCTAATTTCTTTGACCCAGAGCTGAAGGATGAGGAGGATACTAGCAACCTGGAGGCAGTTAATCAAAGAGTGCTTTTATGGCGAACTTCAGAGGAATCTCATCCTACCACGATTGAGCCTGAAGCCACCTTCCAATTTCCCAGTGACTATAGTAACACATCTGCCATTGGCTACCAGTCGGTGGAAGGATTCAATGGAACCAAACTAAAGGATTCATTAGTTCCTTTAAGGATATTCTGAACAAACGTATGTAGCTGCCATCTTGATATGGTTGAGATAAACCAGCATTATCTCCTGTCACAGACCACCTCAATCTGTTTCCATCCATCTTTTAAGAATTATTTTTATTTTTTCAGGCTTATAAGACATTCTCATTGATTCTAAGCAGCATCTTTGTAAAACTCAGATGATAAACACATACTCATAGTTTTATCAATAACAATAATAATAATAGAGCAAATCAATAGGAAGAAGAGAAAAAAATATTTAAATACCCACAATCAATAAAGCAAAAATTAAAATATTCTTCCTCATCAGAGGGAACAGGAATAACATTCCAGTCTCATGGAACAGCCAGGTTTTAATGGACTTTCTAAAAGCCAGGAGGGAAGGGACCATTATCTCTGAGCAAAGTGGCCTGGACTGAGCCCACTGCTCAGTCTTATCCATGGCCAAACAGTCCCCAGGTGGTCATTTGAGATGACTCTTCATTTTCCCAAACAATGTTCCAGCTTCTATTGAATGGGAAGGCCTCCTGTAGATGTCACTATTGGGTTATTATACTGTGCACAGTTTCTGCACTGGAGCTAGGGGTAACACATGGCTTTCCAGCTTTATGAATTCAATTTGCTTACGTTAATAAACGTTGTAGTTGAAACAGGAAGCATTAGGAATTTTATGTCAAATTTGATTTTGGTTTGATGTTCAGCTAATTGTCCAGATTGAACATTAATCAGAATAACTGCTATTTGATTATAATTTTTTCCATATAGTAGGAGAAATCTGCAATAATGGCCAAAGGACAGGAAAGCCAATGGTTTTTGGATCATTCATTTCCCAAATTTGTGTGAAAGAGGAAACAGTCAAAATAGCTGTCCTTAAGAGATGCCATTCCGTATCATATTTTCAGCACAAAACATTTAAAGAAAAGTGTGATGCTAACACTTGACAATCTCCCCAAATACATATGTAGCCTCAACAGATATCTCTTTCCCCTTCCTCTTTGGTAGAGTTCTGCAGTGCTTGAGGATACCCTCATTTAAAAACACCACCTGTTGTTCTTCATAAATTCTTTCTATCATACTCTTGTGGGCTGTCACCAAATAAGGTTAAAGAAAAGTGTGACTACTAGCACATTATAGTGCAAAAGAAGGAGAGGAGGAGAAAGAGTGTGGGGACTCTCCCTCCTTACTCTTTCACAGAAAACTGTAAATGAAGGCATCGCCACGAATCAGTGTGAATTAGCAAATGGTAATTATATACACACACCTAGGCTGGCAAATCGCTTGTAGTATTCCTCCCTTGGCTGTTTTACCAGGCTCTTAGTTCTCACTGTCACAGTAAGAGTGCCCTGCCACTCAGCTTTGGCAGCCCTTTTCACGTTAGTGCTGCTAGCAAGCACCAGGGTCCTCTTTCCCTATGTCTATTTTGCCTGAGATAGCACAGCCCACTTACTACTGCTGTCCCCAACTCCAACGCTGCTCATGTCTTTCACCAGGCCATTGATACTTGAGGAGGCACCACAGGCAGAGATGGCTCTGGGTGGGCGTTTGCCAGGTACTTTTACGGTGGTACGAAGGAGATCCATTTCTTTCCCGTGGGTTCCATGGATATAATCCTGGGGAGGCAGGAAGAACAGGTGGGGAGACTTAGGAAGTTGGAGACCACCCAAGCATGGCCTTTGAAACGGTCTTACTTCGGAATTCTTAACCAGCCTGATTCCACGGTTCAACTGCGAAGGTGTCTAAAACCTGTATTCCTTTTCGGGTCATGTCAGATGGTATTCACACCTAGTATTTAGGGCAATTTATCGTGCACAAAAAATGACAAGCCCAGCCTAGAACAACCCTTTCTTATCTTTGTGCATTTGGATGTATTTGATTACAACTTCCACCATTCCCAGCTATCCTGGAGTTTGACACCAGATGAAGTAGGTGGAAGAAAGTGGATCTGGGGAGAGGAGTTAAATCCAAACGACAACTTGCACATTTCACGAATCAAAGATTTTTTTTCACTCTATCCCTCAATCCGTTTTGATCTAAGAGATCCATGAAATGAAGCACAAAGTAATATATTTGAGGTTACTTTCCTCTAAAAGAGCTCTTGCCTTGGATAAACCTATCCCCAAATTCCCATGGAATACAAGGAGAATCCATGCCGTGTAATACAACACTGATCCTTTATGACAAATATAGTGTAATTATAATAAGGAAAAATAGGCTGGCCAGAGATTATGGGAACTGAAGTCCAACACTTCTAAAAGGCACCACACTGAGGACAGGCTGTATTACAAGGTTTTAGTAGCTCTCTTCCTGGCAGAAAAAGTAATGGGCATGGATGATACATGCTTCCTGTAGCTGAAATCAGCCAGTTCATTTCGAGGGTCGTGTTTTTCTCCCAAAGGCTCCTATCAAAATCCTACCAATTTGCTTATTCTGTGAATCAGATCAGATCATCTAGGGACACATGACAGATGACACACTCTGTTCTACTGACAAGGAACTTACATTAATGCTGGGATGATAGAAGAGAAGACCATTACTGGACAGAGTAACATACTTTTTCTTCCACTCCTTGTTCAGAGAATTGCCACTTCGTTTCAGCAAGAAGCTCTACCAGGAGACACAATGGTCATTAGCCAAGCCACAGTTTCAGTTGTTTTGTTTACCCTAAAATCAAAGCTGCTGGGACTGCTTACACAGTATGAGAAAACACTAAGATTGAAACCAAAGCCCAAACACTGTAAATTAAAAACAGGTAAGGAAGGAATGAAAGCCGCAACAATATTTGAAAAGCTGAAGCAAAGTTAGAAACAGATGTTTTAGAAAACAGCTTTGACCGGGGGGACAGGAGGGAAGACACAAGTGTAGGCAAGAAAAATAAAATCAAATCCCCCAAAGCTTGGAAAAATGAAGCAATCTTTGGGCAGCATTTCAGACTTAATGAAGATTGCTCTGTGCTTTCCTTTGCTATGGCAAAGCATTAAGAGGATTGACAAACAGTGCTCAAGCCAAACTGGAAGGTTTACCTGTTTGATGGGTATAGCTCTCCCACTGCCTGTGTTGTCACCTCGGCTATCCAGGCTCCGCTTCTCTGTGTCACTCCCTCTGCGATTCTACAAGGACACAATTCAAATATCTTGGCTGACTTTATGAATTGCACTGAACTATGGCTTTATTTAACCATGATTTACTGGACAAACCATAGCTGCACAAATCGATATAGTGCCCAATATGCTGTGTTGGTACCCTTTATCGGGAGACATTTCTATAAAAAAGAATTCAAACTGAAGCACTTTAAAAATGGGGTACACATTGCAATACAATATATATTTTTGAACTTTGGCTTACATTAGCCCTAGCCAAAGGAGGGCACCAGGTTGGATTCTCCCTAGCTTAAAACAGCATCATCTTAACTCAGAAATTTTATCAACCAGGGCACATGTGATTCTCTAGATCAGTGATGGCGAACCTTTTAGAGAAGACCGAGTGCCCAAAAACCGCCCTGTCCCTGCCCCACCCACCCGCAGGGCCACCCACCGCCTCCATGGCCCTCCGCAGCAGATCACCCAGGCGGCCCTGCAGCACAATGGTGGCCATGCCCTCTGCCCGCATCCCGCAGCATGATTTGCGTGCGATGGGGCGTGAGGGCGGAGTCTTGTCCCTGCTGCCCGGCTGCCATGTCCTTGGATACGCTGCTCTGCGCGGGCCATGCCCAGGGGCGACTCTCCTCTGAGGGGGGCTGCTGGTGAGGAGGGGGCGCGAGGGGAGACAGGAATGGGACGACAGCGCACGTGCCCACAGAGAGGGCGCCAAGTGCCGCCTCTGGCATGCATGCCATAGGTTCGCCACCACTGCTCTAGATGTTGGATTTGGAACACGTCTCACTTCCTCTCACTGTGAGCTGTACCTGAAAGTGAAGAGGACGATGGGAATTGAAAATGGTGCATATGTTGTCTACGTCTCAATGTGTAGGTTCCGATTGAAGTGCGTTTTTCTTTTCACTGGGCTTCAGCAAGACTTAATCCTAGGTGTGTATGTAATGGCTGTAGCCTTAGGATACCTTTTAGAGTGCAAACTTATGAATTGTTTTTACGAAAACTTCCTTTGATAAACATTCCCCCCCCCCCATGTTTTGGGGATAATATTTACTTGTCTACCACTGACTTATGTGAATTGCCGAAAATATACCCAACTCTTTTCAATAGCTGTGCATTGCCGAGAGAGATTGATGGTAATGAGCAAGTTGCCATATCAGTAAAAAGATTTTTTTGAATCTTCAGCATTATTTCTTTCTTTCTTGAGACCTCCTGAGAAGAATCTGAGAAATGCCACATGTCCCAGGAACAATTTTTTAAAAATGGGATAGTGCTTTGACTAAATAATAAGCATCACAGATTCTGATACAGGAATCTGACCTCTAAAAGGCACCAAGCTCGGAACGGGCCAAGAGGCATTAAAGAAAGAGGCTTCAAGAACTTCACACCATACTTGATTACTTAATTAATCATTTTTCTAGGTTGTGTGCTACACACTGAACAATAAAGTAGCCAAACAGGCTGGGCTTGTACAATACTCAGTCTAGGCCCCACACAAACCTTACCAAAATGAAAACTGGTCAAGCTTAGCACTTTTGTAAACTGACCTTGCTGTGAGAACTCAGCTGCCGAGCTTGCCTGTCATTAAATCATCTTTGAAAAGAGGGTTGGGAGACCACAGAATTCCAGAAAAGAGCTATCAGGATGGGAAGCTGCCTTCTACAAGGAACGCGGGCAGAGATAAATTCATCCCAAAGCCCTGCCTAAATGACTAGGAGAGGAAAGCAGCTCTTCTTCCTCCTGGATAAATCAATGAACAGCTGAAATCTGGCCAAGCTCCCTTATAATGACTGTGTCTCGTTTGACCTGGTTAAGGTCATCCAGCCCTTGGCTTTCTCTCCTTATTCTTCCATTCTGAGGAACTTCTGGGAGAAACTCACGGTGAACAGGCTGGTCCGGCGTTTGGTCCCTCGCTGCAGGGAGCTGGGTGTGCCAATTATAGCTGAAGCCTCACTGCGCAGCTCCCGATGGCTGATATTGGGTGTGGAAGGAAGGGATGAAGAGTAGTCGCTGGTATGGCCCCCATTACTTGCCTAGAAAAGAATCCAGAAAGACTTATGCCTAACGGAAGGAGGAGAGCACCAGTGTGAGAGTGCCCACCTTGATTTCTAGGTGTTCATACATAAGTCTACTTTGTTTTAAATACGCGTGAGCGTTCGCTCAGCTAATCATCGAGCGTAACCTAGTGCAATACAGTACAGTCCTCGACGTACGACCACCACTGAGCCCAAACTTTCTGTTGTTAAGTGAGACATATGTTTTGCCCCATTTTACAACCTTTCTTGCCACAGCTGTAAAGTGAATCTCCGCAGTTGATAAAGTTAGTAGCCCGGTTGTTAAGTGAATCAGGCTTCCCCATTGTCTCTGCTTGTCAAAAGGTCACAAAAGGGGATCACGTGACCTTGGGACACAGCAATGAACGTAAGTATGAACCAGTTTGCCAAGCACCTGAATTTTGGTCATGTGACCATGGGAGAGGCTACAAAGGTCGTAACTGTGAAAAATGGTCACAAGTCACCTTTTCCCAGTGCCGCTGTAACTTTGAACGATCCATTAAAAATGAACTGTTGTAAGTCGAGGACTACCTGTGCAGTCTAGGAAGTATTTTCACATTTCATTTGTCATTTGCCAAATCTCAGCTGGTATGATCGTGAGCTATCAAGATGTCTCCAAAAGATAGAGCTGCTTCCCAAAATATTTTCAGCCGTTCTGTCTGCTGTCTGAGCTCAAGAATATTTGCGTTAAACACATGTAGCCAAACACTTCCTGCCATGATCATCATTATTGTTATTCATGCCCTCAAACTAATGCCCTCTTGTCTGAGATGGTATAGATTCTCCTGCTTGAGCAGGGGGCTGGACTAGAAGACCTCCAAGGTCTATTCTATTCTATTCTATTCTATTCTATTCTATTCTATTCTATTCTATTCTATTCTATTCTATTCTATTCTATTCTATTCTATTCTATTCCATTCCATTCCATTCCACTCCATTCCACTCCACTCCACTCTCCACTCCATTCCAATATTTTGAAAGTGTTCCTGCCTGTTGCTGTGGGGCCCGTGGAGCCCAGCAATAGTCTCTCCTTGCCCGATGGGAGAAAAGGCAGACCACGGCATCTGCTGTCATAGAATTGCCACTGAACCAAAGGCAAATATCTAAGAGGCAGGGATTGTCACATTAACTTTGCATAGAAACTGCTAGTTTGGGCTCTTCTTTACTATTATATTGTGTTTTTAAGATGTGCTGCCTTCTTGAGCGTTTGACAATTAGGCAGCCTTATAATAATATTGGGTTGGAAAGCTATGGCTGTTTTAACAACACACTCATGACAGTTATGACTATCTTTGACCTTGCACAGGGTCAGGGTTAGGGGAAATGGAAGCCATTTAAGGCATAAGTTTTCTTCTTTGGTCTTTCATCTATTGGTATCTTTGGCTGTATAAGTCTCTATGGGAGTTTTTCTTTTTGTTGGGTTCTTCCAACGATGACACAAAGCTAGAGATGCAATCCACCCCTTAAAAAAAAACAAAAACTAGCAAGCCAAAAACAAAACTGGAAAGGTTGAGGGGAAAATACTCTTCCAGTTTTTGATCTTCCTTTCATTCATACCTCTTGGGGGGGGGGGGAAGCCAGCGTTTTTTTCTCCCACTTCTATTTTCCTTCAAGCTTTCACATCTCTACATATTGCACAGATTTACCCTAGAACAACCCTTGATCAAACACTACAACCTTGTTAACCCTGTTACTCTTCCCATCTGCCAGGCAGACAATCTAAAGAAGTATTTCCATGGGAAGGCACATGAACTGCAAGATGTCAATTTTGATTTTTGTTTTTGTTTGTTTTATATTTTTTTACATTAATCGCAAAATTGATTTTTGATTTTTTTTATCTTTCTTTCTTTTCTCTTTCTTTCTTTCTTTCTTTCTTTCTTTCTTTCTTTCTTTCTTTCTTTCTTTCTTTCTTTCTTTCTTTCTTTCTTTATTTATTTATTTATTTATTAAATATCATTCAGCATTTCTAGTTCAAACTTTACCTAACTGGTATTATGGCAGCTAAGTTTAAGGATACTTCTCACACCTGAGTAACTATATCACGTGATCCAAATTCTTTGCAGCCCACGTGCAGTCTGTCTGTTGCAAAGCCACAATGCTTCACTCCAATTTGTTTCATTATTTCGCCGGCGCAACTGGCTGGCACTGCAATTGCACTACAGGCACGCACTGCTCCAATCAGTTGGTCCTTTGGACCCCCTTTTCACCTTTTGCACTGGCCCTACATGAAAGTGACTTAAATCTCTGATAAGGGAACCCTGTGTCTTTACACCAAGCCCGCTTCTCCCTTCTAAGATGCTAAGGACTTGGAACATTTATACCCTTCTGAAGCAACATGGTTCTTGAAAGGAAGAAAAAGGCACAGCCTGTGTTTGTACCCAGTAGATTCCACCCACCGGTGTAGAAACTGCTGAATGGCTGGGTGTGCTGGGCAAAGATTTGCAGGAGGCGAGGAGTTGCTGCTGTTTCTTCATGTTCACAATCTTCTGGGCAACTGGAACAGGGAGAGAGAAAGAGAGAGAGAGAGAGAGAGAGAGAGAGAGAGAGGGAGAGGGAGAGGGAGAGGGAGAGATGTTGGAAAGTCAAATGGTGGCTCTTCAACTGCCCCATCCAAGAGTAATGGAGAGATCTGTCATAAGAGAATAGGGATTCTGTCCAAACCATAATTGTTTCCCCCTTAAGAACCTGGTCACAAACTGAACACATTGTTGGTACTCAACCCACTCACACTGTGAACCCAATCCAGCAATTATCACTTCAGTGTGTTGTGATCTTGTACTAGAGGGAAGTATGTGAGAACATAGTTATATGCGTGGGATGGATCATATGTGTCCTTCTGTGAAAAGTCCCTGATGGGAAGATAATGATCAGGTTAAAATAAAACACAGTGTGATTAGCCTCACTCACATAGACACATTCTGAAGATGTTCTTCCCTGCAATCCTGGGTTATACCATAAATATGCAAGTCTCATATCCTTTACAATATCAAGCTGATTGTTCTTGCGCTTTATAAACATGCTGAAACCAAAACCACTCGGGAAACAGCAGAACTGCCATTGCAGGAATGAAACCCTATGCAGGCCGGTAACTTATCTACAGTGTCTTATCTCTGCAACTGTCAGTCTGAAGCCCCCACCTGTACAGCATTAGCAGCTTGTCTCAATATTTTATGACAGGAGCATTTCCTCTGAAAGTGATAGTTCTCAGGGGGCTGCTAGAGTACAAATTCAGCACAAGAGTAAGAAGAGAAGGAGCAGCTCTAGGTCAGGTTCACAATCTCACAGTCTAGTTGTATCATGTGTATTGAACTTTTCCCAGGCTTAGAATGTAAGAAGCAACTCCTTGGAAATAACAAAACAGGCATACTTTGGGGGGGGGGGGGAGAGGAGTGACATCCCAAACCCATCATACAAACTTAAACTAATGGATGACAGAAATTTAAACACCAATAGAAAAACCTAAAGAGGCAGAAAATGTGCAAGTACTATTGGGTGTGTGTGTGCCTTGTTAATATGATTTATCACTTCTGCAGCAGACAATAGGAACCTATCAGATCAAGAGTAAAATATTAAAGATACATTATACTTTCCATACTACTTGCAGAGTTTATATGCTGGGAAGAAAGTTTGTTCACATGCCCCTGTTTTTATTGCCATGAAATACAACCTGGCCTCCCTCTTTTCTAGGAATAGCAATAACATTTAGGCTTATATACCGCTCCATAGTGCTTTACAGCCTTCTCTAAGCAGTTTATAGAGTCAGCCTATGGCCCCCAAGAATCTGGGTCCTCATTTTACCCACCTTGGAAGGATGGAAGGCTGAGTCAACCTTGAGCCGGTGAGACTCGAACTGCCGAATTGCTGGCAGCCGGCAGTCAGCAGAAGTAGCCCGCGATCCTGCATTCTAACCCCTGCTACCTACTCAAGATACATTCTAGGAAGATATTCACCTTCACTGAAGACCCGATCAACATTCAGCCCATAAGTGGCACAGGTCTCATAGTAGAGGCAACGGCGCATTTCTGTACATAGAGCCCGGGCTCGGGAATCTTCAATCACACGTGGATTGCTGGCACTGATTTTGTCTGAATGGGAAAAAATAAAAACAATCCCCCCTCTGTGTTTCAAGTGGAAAGAAATGCAGTGTAATCAACAGTGGTTTCTTCAAGTGATCTTGCAGAGTATGCGATAAAAAATTATTTCTCTGGTTTATTGCCACCCGGGCCACATTGGCTTCGTTCAGACAAAAACTACATTCTTGCATTGTTCTCATTCTGTAAGCTTTTAAAATATGTGTAGCTGAGGGTGCTCTAAAACCCAGCAAAAGGGACAGCATACATTTTGCTTTACATGAATGAGATGCATATTTTGCCTGCTGGCCCGTCCCTGCTACGAGTTTTCAAAGTATTCCGCTGGGCTATTGTTCTCCTGCTCTCTGCTTCCCTCTTGGTTCCTGAACTCAGTGTGCCTCCTTACTCCAGTCCAGCTCTTGTCAGCAGCACTTTGGCACAGGTGGACGTGTGACCTAGAAATAATAAACCTGTTTGGACTTAATTTCGCTTCTATGCAGTCTGCCTTGAAAGATCATACTGGCTTCTTTGGAAGGGATCCAAGTTAAAGCCTTTACAAGGCATTACCAAACCCACTTCAGTGTCTGGGAAATACTAGGGCACTGGGTCACTGCTAAGTAGCTGCAGATGTCCTGAATGTTAAATGGAATTCCTAGATCAAAGTGAGGTCTCTAATCCCACTACAGAACAGTCAGGAATCTACATGCAGTATTCTATTATTGCACTAATATTCAGGAAATGGAGGTAGATCGCTCCTTTTTATGAGTGGATTGTAGAGCAATCACCTAATAGAACCTCATAAACTACACAGGGATTTCCAGTGATCAAACATGAGTAAAGACCTTTGCGGTACAGAGCTATCCATAATTAGCACAAAGGGGGAAACCATCATATATACTGTATATATATATGAAAATATCCGAGAGCACAGAATTTCAATTATATGGCACATATTTCAACGTGTTTTTAAATAGAACTGTAAATTGATTAATTGAGAAACGGATATTTAAATAACGCTGGAGAGCAGCTTCATCATTCTGGGGCACCCTGGCAGAAGACTATCCGTGCCTCTCCAGGAAAGAGTGAACGGTGCCAATTGTGAACAAGCAATACAGACAGAGCACTGCAGAGTGTGCTTCACTCTTAACGATTCATTCAATGGAGCTCAGCTACACATTCAGTCCATTATGTGATGCCTTCGTTTTCCATGCTAATAGTACCTAATCTCTTGCCCTATCTTTTTACTAAATCGTTTATATAAATACTTTGCATTAATTCCATGTAGCATCCTGGATCCATTTTCACTGCTCTTGACACAGATCAGAACTCCACAGCTCTTCCACAAAGGTAGGTGCTGAATGGATGGGGGGAAAAAATCATCCACTCTTTTTTGTAACCCAAACAGTCAATGGGGAGCCAAAGGACGAACAATTGACTTAGCAACGAATAAAGCGGAAAACCAAGGCCACAGAATTTCTCGACCTGGAGATTTGACTTGTTTTATTTAAAGAACTCCCAGCCGGCCCTAGGCCCCTGCTCTGCTTCCTTTACCTCAACGTCTTCTGCAGCCCTCAGAGTCCGCTTCCTGAAGAGAGGCACCCTCTCCCCACTCACCCTGAGTGCCCACCAGGGCAAGAGCCATGTCGGAAACGGCACGGTAGTTGGTGAGAAGCCCGTAGAACTGAGTCAGCTCTTGGAAACTGGCCTCGTTCTCCAGACTGAAGACAAAGATGACGGCATCGGCCCAATTGGCGAACTGCAAGGGGGAAGAAAAACAAATGGGAAAGATCAGTACCAGGCAGTTCCAGTTTAAGCTGTCTTTATTCCTCACTCAGAATAGGCCTGGGAATGAGACAATGATGCTGGCTCCAAACTCTCCCCGACCAGAGAGATTATTAAAAACAAAGATTTGAGTACTTTACATCAAGCCAAGCATTTATTCATTTTAATTCTGCCGTTATTATTTTTACAAATAACTCAAGGCAGCATACCTACAACTCCTTCCTCTTCCTATTTTCGCCACAACAATAACCCTGTGAGATGAGTTGGAGTTGGACTGAGAGAATGACTGGCCTAAAATCTCCCAGCCACCTTGCATCCCTAAAACGGGATTAGAACTCACAGTCTCTTATTTTATAGTCTAGCACAGGGGTAGGCAACCTTGGCTCTTTTATGACTCGTGGACTTCAACTCCACGAGTCAGCTTGGAAACCTCTCCCTTTCCCCTCAGCATGGCTGGCTCAGGAATTCTGGGAGTTGAAGTCCACGAGTCATAAAAGAGCCAAGGTTGCCTACCCCTGGTCTAGCACTTTAAACCACTAGGACCAGATTGGTTATTTCTTTTCTTTCTGAAACTTTTATTTCTTGATTCCCACAATTAGTGCTGCAGGGAGTTAAATGACACTGATTTTATATACTGACATGCTTGTTTATCCATAAGCTGGAGGGGAGATATCCAATTTTAAATTAAAAGGGAGTGCAGGGTAAGAGGTTTGAGACCTTTCTTCTCCTTTCCTCCTTATTTGCAGTTGCCCAAGACACTTTGCTCCTAGCCTGGCTGATTAATAAGAGTTGGGGTGATAAATGAGCTCCCCTCACTCACACCCTCCTTTGGAAAGAAAACCAGACACACTTCTACCATCTTTTCTTTTTACGTGAATGAGCCAGACAACTGAATGGCAGACATGGCTGGTCCCATCAAGTCTGGTTGGGTCCGCAGAATTTCTCTTGCAACGAGAAGAGCTTGTTTTCAATGCAAGCTAAACATGGGGTAGCCTTTTGATAGAACTGCCAGGGTTTCAAATGGGCTGTAATTTCCAGATTCTTCCATCTATGAATAATTTGAGTCTTTCCCAGACCGTAGTAATAAGCAAGCTGAGAAAAAGAACAGCTGCTTGACACACACAGGCAGACAGTTCCTGGGCTGAAACTCTGATCTGTAGGGTGGAGGAGTGAACGTGCATGTCCTCCTGTGCCAGACACTTCAGCCCATGGCCCCCAACACCTCCAGATTATCCCAACGAAATGCTTTGGCAAAGATAAGATAAGCTATGATGTAGATCAGAATTTTCCAAAGTGCGTGTTTCACAGAACCTAGGATTCTGCAAGAAATTGATGGGCTTTCATGAGAGACTAAGGGCTTTTCAGTCACTACATCTATGCCTCATGATTAATCGCTCTAGTTTTTTGTGGTTTTTTTGGGGGGGGGGAAGGGAATAGTTTCTGTAACCTGAAGAAGTTTGAAAAACCCTGATACAGACAGGTCACATGTGAAGATCTGTAAATCATTCCACAATTTTCCCACTTTTTGAAGGGGGAAAAAATTCAAATGGGTCTGCATATGTCTAGAGGTCTCCATGCGTGCAGAGTGGAGATATCTCAAAAGAAATTAATTTAGGGCAGCAGTAAGCAAACTCCAGATGTTTCAGATTCCAATGTCTATCGACCTTAGCCAGCATGGTTAATGGCAAACTATTGGGAGTCCAAAACATCTGGAAGGTACCAGGAACTTTACTTCCGGTTAAGGCAAACCACGAGGCATACAGAATGCTATCCTCTTAAGACCTTGTTATATCCCAGCACCGATTCCCTAAGGTTGCCTCTTCATTCTCTGAGAATAGGGCTGGTCCTAAATAGAAAGAGTGGGCAGTCATTTCACTGACAGAAGACAACACACATTTCAGGTCCAGGTTCCATCACCAGGAGACTTAATGATTTTGTGAGATTTTGGCCATTGTAATTGTTTTGAATTAATTCTAATCTAATAATTGTAGGAGGTTGTGGCTTCATTCTAAGACTTGACAGATTCTGTGGTGCCCACAGCACTGCATTGTGACTCCCAGATTAGTAAGCACAGGTAGTTCTCGACTTACAATCAATACTGTATTAAGCCTGAAATTTCTCTTGCTAAGCAAGATTATTGTTAAGTGAATTGAACCCATTAAACAACCTTGTTTGCCACAGTTGTTAAGTGAATCGTGCAGTCGTTAAGCAAATCTGGCTTCCCCCGTTGACTTTATTTCTCAGAAACTGGCTGGGAAGCTTACAAATAGTGATCACATGACTCCAGGACAGTACAACTGTCATAAATATATGCCAGTTGCCCAATGGCCAAATTTTGATCACGGGACCACAGGGGACGCTGCAACGATCATTAGTCACCTTTTTTTGTGCCGTTATAACTTTGAACAGTCACTAAATGAATGGTTGTAAATCAAGAACTATCTTGTATTTCGTTCAAATTTGCAATTGAAATGTTTATAAGCAGTACTGAAAATTCCTTTTATAAAAAAAATTATAAAAACTTCTCATGGTATTAAAGGGTCCCCCCCCCCCCGACAGTTAGAACAATTAATCAGTGGAACAACTTGCCTCCAGAAGTTGTGAATGCTCCAACACTGGAAGTTTTTAAGAGACTGGAGAGCCATTTGTCTGAAATGGTGTAGGGTTTCCTGCCTGAGCAGGGGGTTGAACTAGAAGACTTCCAAGGTCCCTTCCAACTCTGTTATTCTATTCTATTTTAAATATAACTGCTGAAATGGGGGAGAACTTTTTAAAGGTGAGGTGAAGCAGTCCACAGAAGACAGATATCAATCAATTTCTATAGCTATGACCTTCTTGCATGCAACAGTTGTCCCTTCATTACAATTTGGATTGAAAAGAGTCTTCTTGTCCTAACACAGGTGGTGATAGCTTGGGCACTGTGAGTTGCAGTTTGTGGGGAAGATTGTGTTAACTACTAGCCAGCTAAAGGAGCTCATTTGACTCAGATAGCTCATGGGACGACCCAGGGCTAAGTATGCACATTCTAACCTGGCCAGCATAGCTGTAAACTTCAAACTAAATCTGTTTCCCCTCTTCGGAATTACAATTCCTTGGTCCCTAGGTGAGGGGAAACATTGCTACAACAAAATAAGCTTGTTCCATAAATCAAGTCCTGCCATTTAAAGCAGGATCAACTACAACTGTTCACAAATTACTAAAGTGCTCTAGGACGGTCTCGGCCTACTGCAAGCTTTAGGCCAGTGAGAGAGTCGTACCTTAGCATCTGGTGGCCCAGCTTCCTCTCGAATCAACAACAGATGGCTCTGTCCATCCACCACCACCTCTTTCTTGAACTGGCCCCCTGAAAAATAGAAGGCGAAATATTTATGCATACATTGATTTATTAGATTTATGTTAAGTTTTTCCTTTTGAGAGCTGCTCAGGGCAAGATGCATATAGCTCTGTCCTCAATTCCGCCCCCTCCCCTTCCCTGTCCCCAACCAGGAAGGGGTGGGCTGATATAAATTACCCCAAATCACCCTCTGAGCAATTATGGCTGAGAGCGAAAAGGAAGTTGGCTGTCCCCCTCTTTTTCTTTCCAACCTAATGAAATATTTGGAAGAAACTATGCAAAGAGATTCAGAACTCTTATGTGCCTGCCTGCCTGCCTGCTTGCTTGCCAGCAGAAATTCTCTCCCCAAAAGAACAGAATAGAACCAAAGCTGAACAAAAAGGGGAAAGTCAGTAAAAGAAAGATTGAGTTTAAAAAACGGGCCAGAATCAGGCAAAAGGTGTGGAGGGAAAAAAAAAAAAAAAAAATCCCTGGGAGCATCTATCTCAATGGAAGCATTCCAAGCCCGCCTCCCTCCTAGTCATGTGACCCAGAGTTCTGCCTCTATTAAGTAGGTGGGGGAAAAGCCCAGAAGTCCTGCAGGCTTTCTCTAACTTTTTACATTCCATATCTAAATACAAGCTATTGTTTTTCTCCATTCACACACTCCCTCTGCCCCCCTGTGGGCTTCCCAGTGTTTGAGCTTTGTGAGGAGAAGAAAAACCCCAAGGGGCCGAATGAAGGCTGGGCCACAGAGAAGATGCTTGCTTGGGGAGAGGTAACGGAGCTCACCTTCTGCAGGTTCAAGGCCCAAGTAGGAGCCAGTCAAGTAGCGGTGAACCAGGGCTGATTTGCCACTCTTGATGGTACCAAGAACACCCTGTGGAGGTTGAAGAACACAAGTCACTTCAGGATGAATATCACCGCCCTTGGCTTTTGGGAGCTGTTAAGGCAGCATTTTTCTCAACTTCAATGCTCTTCATTGAGTCATTGGAGGACAACTGCCATCAAACTGCTAGCCAGCATGGGTAAGGCCTGTAGCTATGCTGGCTGGGAGTGACAGGAGCTGCAGTCCAATACCCAATGGGTGATATGAGATCAAGGCAGGCTGCTTTAGGACCCGTTGTCCTCACCACCCAGGGGCTTTACTCTTCACCCCCAAATTATAGTTCATCCCCAAGTCTGCAGTGCTCAAGAATGAGAAGTCCCGGACATGTGATAAAGGAAAGAAATACTGGAGTGGGATTCATATATTAATGCAGAAAATTCTAAAAGTGAATATAAAGATTAAGACAGAAACTTTCCTTCTGGGTCTAATGGAAAAAAGACTTGGAAATTTTTTTTGGAACTCTTGATTTTATATATGGTGACGGCAGCAAGACTGCTCTATGCACAAAAATGGAAGGATGTTTCGATTCCCACCATGGTTACAAAAGCTGATGAAATTAGCAGAGATGGCTAAATTGACTGTTTTGATAAAAGAAAAGAATGTAAGTACTTTTGTTTCTATTTGGAAATCACTTCTGACTTTGTGCTTGAGGTGGAAAAAAATGATACTATGAGCTTAGGTTTTACTGATTAGACTGATTTGTTGATATAGGAATGGCTAGTTCATACCACTATATAAATGTAAAAAGTTGAGATTCAGTTTTAATGCCTTATTTTACTGCAACAGAGGGAGTCGGAGGTCAACGCCTTGTATTTCTTTCCCTCCCCTTCTCCACACTTCTCTTTGTCCCCTTTCCCTATTGTTTTCCCTTACTATTTGCTTTTCTATTTTCATATTTTATGTTATAAATCAGGGGTGTCAAACTCAATTTCATTGAGGGCCGCATCAGCATTGTGGTTGTCCTCGGGGGGGGGCGGGTAGGTGTGGCCAGGGTGGGCGTGGCCTACTGGGTGGGTGTGGCTGGAGTGGGTATGGCCTACTGGGTGGGCATGGCCAGCTCTACATCGTTCGCATCAAGGGTGGCTGTGGGGGCCTGAGCAGGAGTGGGACAGTGTACATTGGCTCCCGGGCGGCCGGGGCCAAGGCAGTGGGGGCCATTCCCTCTCTGTTTCCAGGATGGCTTCGCGGGCCACATGAAACCACGTCGCGGGCCGCATCCGGTCCCCGGGCCTTGTGTTTGACATGTCTGTTATAAATGAATAAAATTATAAAAGTGGGGAGGGGGGAAAGAGTGAGAAGTCCCAACAGGCAAATCTTTTCATTCTGGTCAGTGTTATTGTTGTTTAGATTTTTTAAAAATTCTGTCTTTATTATTTTTAGAAATACTGTAACTCAAGGTGGCAAACATATCTCATACTCCTTCCTCTTCCTATTTTCCCCACAACAGCCACCCTTTGAGGTGAGGTAAGTTCAGAGAGAGTGACTGGCCCCAAATCACCCAGCCAGCATTCACGTTAAGGCAGAATTAAAATTCAGAGTTTTCTGGTTTCTATCCTGGTGCCTAAACTACTACTAGACCAACTGGCTGTTATTTAGTATTGATATTCACAATATTTCCATTCCCATATGCACTGTAAAGCATATTTTAATAGGCTGTGGGATGCGAGGATATTTGTGGAAAACTGTTGGAAGCCTAAGTTTCAGTCCTAACGTGAATCCAGGACTGAATCAATTTGTAATCAAATCTGGAAAGATCCTATTCTTCAATCCTTTGCTTTTGAGGAGTGATAAGAAGCAGCACAGTCTAAAGAAGAAGCAATGCTTGCTACCCACTCATCTACCCACCCATTCCATCATTCTTTTCTGAGGTCAAACCAGCTACAAAAGTACTATTATGCATCAATTACTTCAGACTTAATTACAGGTAGTCCTCAGCTTATGACCCCAACTGAGCCTAAAATTTCCATTGCTAAGCAAGACAGTTATTAAGTGAGTTATTTTACTACCTTCCTTGTCACGGTTGTTAAATGAATCACTGCAGTCGTTAAGTTAGCAACAAGGTGGTTAAGAGAATCTGGCTTTCCATTAACTTTGCTTTGTCAGAAGTTCGTAAAAGGTGATCACATGACCCCAGGATGCTGCAACCATCGTAAATACATGCTAATTGCCCAGCATCCGAATTTTGATCATGTGACCATGGGGATGTTGCAACAGTCATGTGAAAAATAATCAAAGGTCACTTTTGTCAGTGCTGCTAGATAATTTTGAACAGTCACAAAACGAATGGTGTAAGTCGAGGACAACCTGTATTAGCATCAATGTTAGTTCAGCATTTATGTAACAGAGCAGAGGTCCCCAACCTGTGGCCTGCGGCCCACTACCAGGCCGTGGCCTGCTGGCTACCAGGCCACGGAACAGGCTGGTCAGTGCGCGCACTCACCCCCATTTGTGCTAGCGCCGCTGCCGTGGTGAAAACAGGGCTACAGCACGCTAAAAACAGGACACCGTGTTACGAAAATGAGGCACCGCATGGCAAAAATGGGATAGTGCTAGTGAGTGTCATGCAGGCACTAGCACCGCCCGGTTTGCGTTGTGCGTGCTCGCAGCCCTGTTTGTGTGTGTGTGTGTGTGCGTGTAAAATGCTTCCCCCTCCCTTTCTCTCTGGTCCGCCAATTGAGAAAGGTTGGAGACCTCTGCGTTAGAGAATCTGCATGATAGGCAGATAGATGACAGATATAGATAGATGATAGTTAGAGACAGAATTAGATAGATGGTCAAGAGATATAGATAATGCTTTGTGTCACTTCCTTAGCCAAGAATGTGTATCTCACTAGATGTCTGTTGAAATAAAATTCCCAGCAGTCTTCACTATTGCCCTTGTTGTCCAGGTCTTCTGGGAGTTGTAGGTCAACTTCCAAAAAGGTCAGAGTCCTATTTCTGAATTAACTCCATCAAATTGAATGGTCATTTACCAAAACTTCAGAGGACAGATTCTTGTCCTGAAGAGCTGCAGTTTAAGGAATAAACATGTGGCACCACAAGTCAGATATCAACTAGGAACAAAGGGGAACAAACTTACCAAGCGTAGCTCAGGGATAGAACGGCTAAGAGTCCATTCTTGGCTATTTGCCACAGCCTCTAAAAGAGAAAAGGAAGAAAAAAAAGACATAGACATAGATTAATAATAAATAGTAAGTATAATTCCACAGTTCCTACAACAGCTGTGTGAGGCAGCTGTGGTTGTTCCCACACTGCAGGTAGAAGAAGCTTCAGAAAATAGTGTTTGTCAGCACTCACACAGCAAGTTCCCAATCACCGTAAAATGCAATTTTAATTTGAACTATGTTGGCTCGCAGTTCACACTTGGGACACTACGTTCCCATCAATACCCACCCAACGAGATAGGCTATTTCCTCTTGATCTCCACACAGAGTCAAATAACATCTTTACAGCTCTCTTAGCAGACAGGAAACTCACGACCAAATACTTGATTGTGGGCTCAGTGTGATGGCAGGAATGCTAAAAAGAAACACAGCAATGGGGTCCTTCTCCTCATGTCCCGTCAGCTGCTCTACAGGGACAACTCACTCAACCCTTCAGCTCTCCCACGCACAACAGCCCGTTCTTTGTGCTACTTTCAGAGGGCCAGGAAGAACAGGAAAGGCAGCTGCGACTGGGTGTGCAACCCCCTTCCATTTTTCTTGGGACAAGTGTCAGAGAAAAAGGATGCACTCAACAGGGCATAAAGTGTCCTCTCAAGAAGAGGTTTGAGTGGCAGGGAATGCACAAAGTGAAACTAGAGGCAGGTGTTTGTGTTGGTACCTTGGAAAAGCTGCTGAGAGACAAGTCTGGACTATTACTTCATTGTTGGTGGCCAAGGTTTAGCTTTACCAAATTTCCAAAGCATTCAGTTACTTGGGGGTGGAAGGAAAGATCTTTGCCAATTCTGACATTTATGCAGAGCAAGAGATTATATGTGGGGAGATGAAGAGGCAATAGATATACCAGCAAATCAAAGAGAAAAATTGCCATACATAGAAGGGGGAACAATCAGATAAATGCAGTGGTGGAATGCAGCCAGTTCGCACCAGTTCAGCAGAACCGGTAGCTAATTTTTTGTTGCCCAGGCCCAGAATGGACTTCCGGAAGCGGCATCCACACAGAGAACCGGTTGTTCACATATTTGAATCCCACCATTGGATAAATGTCTAAATTTAACTAGATCTCAGTACTACATTTGTGTTCCTTAAATTGTTTAAGCTTGAAAAGGAAGTCTCTGAGCATACATAAACTATTTTTCCTCACTAAAACAAATCTGCAGAAGGATTAGAAGTCAGATAACATAGGCTCCCAAACAGAATTTTCTTCACCAGTATCACTCTTTTTAGAAATTAGTAACAGAACGAAGAAAAAAAAAAAAAGCATGCAGACATTGGTCTGCCTATCAGCACTGAACATGCAGATTTATGTTTTCTCATCTGTCAAGGTAAGCAATTTGATTCAGATAATTCAGACGTCAAATCCTATTAGCCATAGCCAACGTGGCTAATTGTAAAAGATGTAGAAATGATAGCGTTTAGAACATCTGGAGGGCAGTAGGCTTTATAGATTTAAAATACATGAACCAATGAGCAAAATCCCATCATGTAACCATGGATGCTTGCGTGCGTCCATGCTCTTTTCCAGATTCACTGAAACATCTGTGCAACATGGCTCTGCTATTTGCATATTCATGTAAGATGTCCAGCAATGGAAATAGACCAGCCTCACCCTGCCACTTGCAGACTTCTCTGCATGCAAAATACACTTTGAAGCGCCTACTGCAACCACTAAGGTCACTGAAGTTCACTTCCCAGCCATTTTTAAAACCAATTACAATTCTTGCCATCATTCTGTCAGTTGTGGTTACGTGCACTCTGGGCTAAGTGGTCATTTGTATTTATTTTCAAACCACGCTGTCCTTATTTCTAAACATTCATGTGCCAAGGTTTGAGCAGGCTTGGAACCAAGAAGACCACTAGCTTGAAAAATAAGCAAACAAACTGGACAGTATATTGATGATTGAACCGTGGTGCCGCAGTGGTTAGAATGCAGTACTGCAGGCTACTCCTGCTGCCTGCCGGCTGCCTGCCGTTCAGCAGTTCGATTCTGACCAGCAGCTCAAGGTTGACTCAGCCTTCCGTTCTTCCCAGGTCGGTAAAATGAGGACCCAGATTGTTATTGGGGGCAATAGGCTGACTCTGTAAACTGCTTAGAGAAGGCTGTGAAGCGGTATATAAGTCTAAGTGCTATTGCTATTGCCTTGGAGAAATGGGAACAGCAGAACCAGACTGTGATCCATGTTTTGTCCAAGGCTGCTATGTGAATTCTCGTGATAATGTACCGAATGCCTAAAATTGTAAAAGGAAAAAGGTGAGATTGGCACCAAGTTGACTTGCCATCACATCCATCCTAGCTGGCAAGAATTAACTTCAACATGAGACCTGAAAACAGGACAAGTTCAAAGCAAGCCTGATCAGAAGGAAGTTGAGTTGTCAAGCAAAGGAAATCTCTTCCCTGCACACAGCACTATAAACCTAACCACACAGAACATATATCCAATACTTTCCAAATTTCTGAGGTAACCTAGTGGATTTAGATTAAAGCTACCACAAGTATGAGTTCACTGAGTGGCTTGAATCAAATTTGAAATCTTATTCCAGCCTCCTTGTACAAAATATTGCTTCCAGTGAGATATTTCTGGCATTAAAATGGTTGGCTATTGTCTGTGGTCTCCTGTGAAGATGTGTTTGGTTACTGTTATTTTGGACATGTGAACGCTCACGAGGGACCTACATTGACAAACCAACAACCTTAAAACCAGGATTCTGAGGGATACTTTCTGGGGGAATGGAAGTTGCTATGGTAATAGAAATGACTACAAGCCAGCACACATTCAAAACATTACTACTTGTAGGGAATATTAGCACAATTTGTAACATATGAACCAGTTCTTCCCCTTCCAAACCAGTATGTCCTTACATCCTGGGGTGAAAAAAGTAGTGAAAGCTTTCTTCTCCTTCAGTTTCTCTATATTTGAATCCTGGTTTTAAGAATCTCTGACTGAACTGCCCTTACCTTGTGCATCTGAGCATCAAGGTAAATGCAGACGGCCATGCACAAAAACACAGCTAAAGCCTTTTCTTGCTCTCTCTGTGTGTTAACTTGAAACTGTTGCTTAGCAACAGCTCCCTGCATATCACCAAGGTAACCAAAGAGAAAAGGGGACAAGAGTGCAGACCCTGCTGGTCTTTTGCTACAGAACCCAAAGGGCATCACTTCCTACTTATTCAGAAGCAATGTAACCCCCTCCAAATTTGACCTGTCTACTTGACACCCACTGGCAGGTCAAGTGTCCCTTTTTTAACACCAATACCAACAATAAAAGTGCTTTTTTTCTTTTGCTAGCTTATTGACCCACCAAATTATTTGGCAGGTCCAGTAAAAGGAAAGTCCAATTAGGTTGTGTGCCTTGTTGATCTTGGCTGATCTAGAAAGCTAAGCAGGGTTGACTCTGGTTAATACCTGGATGGGGCCATCCAGGACTGTGAGCTAAAGTCAGAAGTCAAAACAACATCCTGAAATAAGGCAACAGGAAACCACTTCCATGTTTACCAAGGAAACTCCATGTATACAGTTCACCAAGCGTCAAGCTTACTCCAAGGTGACTTGATTTTGAAAAAGGATATGGTGGAATGTAATTCTGCACCCAGGTTGGAGCCTCTCGCTCCCCCCAAATATGATGATAACACACAGCCACACCCTTCCTACGCACGATGACCTGCAGATTAGGGATTTGTACTTCCATTATTCCTAGCCCTCAGTACCATGGATCTTATTGGCTACGGCTTATGAGAGCCTAATACCTCTGGGAGGTATTGGAGTTTGGAGAAAACTGAATGTTATACAGGCACTGACCGATGATTTAGATTATTCTTGATCATAATTATTTATCTGCTGGCAGCCATACACGCCCATCTTTTGACAAGTAAAGATTTCAGCCCTTCCAGTCACCTCTGAAAGCAAAAGGTGGAACTTAGTAACCCCAGTTTTGAGAATTCGATAGTCTTCCATTTTAATGGTGCTTCATTTTGTTAAAATATTTTTTTACTGAAAGTTTTACCAAGAACATCAAAACTAACACAAATTAATAAAGGGTAAAAGCAGCGAAGAAAGGAAAAAGAAAGAAAAAAGGAACAAGTGCATAAAGAAAGAAAGAAAAAGAAACAGAAAAAAAAGCTTCTGATTTCCTCTGCAGCAAATATAAGTGCAATTGCAAAATTATCTCTTACTCTATGATTACAAAAGAAAACTTACTCTATTATCCAGCTTTTTCTAACCATTAAACCCAAAAATCATATGTGCATTTTTTTCTGTTTTATGCGAAAAGTCTATAAGGGTTTCCCAGTCAGCCATAAATGTAGATGTTGTTTTTTTCTCTAATCAAAGAGGTTAAATTTAGGCATCTCCATGTGTTCCATCATCTTTTTTATGTTGCTTCAAACCAGTAAATTTCATTTGCATAATTCTTATTTGGTTTAAATGCTTTAAAGTACCTTGCATTAAATACATTTATCTTACTATATAAAAAACTACCACTCAGGCTGAATACAGTTATAATAATAATAATAATAAAGTTGGAAGGGACCTTGAAGGTCATCGAGTCCAACCCCCTGCTCAGGCAGGAAACCCTATACCATTTCGGACAAATGGCTGTCCAGTCTCTTCTTAAAAACTTCCAGTGTTGGAGCATTCACCGCTTCTGGAGGCAGGTTGTTCCACTGGTTAATTGTTCTAACTGTCAGGAAGTTTCTCCTCAGTTCCAGGTTGCTTCTCTCCTTGATCTAGTTTCCATCCATTACTTCTTGTCCTGCCTCAGCGCCTTGGAGAAATAGCTTGACTCCCTCTTCTTTGTGGCAACCCCTGAGATATTGGAATACTGCTATCATGTCACCCCTAGTCCTTCTTTTCATTAAACTAGACATACCTAATTCCAGCAAACGTTCCTGATATGCTTTAGCCTCCAGTCCCCTAATCATCTTTGTTGCCCTTCTCTGCACTCTTTCTAGAGTCTGAACATCTTTTTTACATCGTGGTGACCAAAACTGGATGCAGTATTCCAAGTGTGGCCTTACCAAGGCATTCTATTGATGGGGCTGAGAGATAGATGAGGAACTAGGATTGAAACTCCTGGTAGCAACATTAAGTGTGTGTACAAAGAAAGCATCCACTGTCACAGCTGTCCTAAAGTCCACACATAATTCTCTTACAAAGAAAAGTTCCTACTCAAGCACGAGTCTCTTTGGAGTGACTGCCGGGGGCTGACATTGTTCTCTCAGATTATGATGTAAGCAAAGAGCAGGCAGGATGGAGAGGGAACTGGCAGCTTTGTCCCTCCAGCAGCACCTCCCCCCCCCCAAAGTCACAATATTCTCTCTTCTGGGGACGCCACGTCAAAACCTGAACTTCAAACATGCAAAAAGGTAGGCTGTGGTGGGGACAACTCACATGGCAACCTCCCTCTCTCCCACCCTTTGTTTCTTCCTTTTTTGGCTGTGAAAGGAATATTGCTCAGTAGCTTGTGCAAAGCTGGAACACAGTTTATAATTTTAGATCACCATGACAATAAATTTCTATGCAAACCCATGCTTAGCTCCCCATGTTTTCTGGTCCAGGGCACCTGAAGTGGCATTTCCACTAGTATGAACAGGAATAATTAAATGGAAGAGAAGTTAGTTGGTCTTCTAGATAGCTACTGTATGCCCTAGCCATGCAACGGGGTGGGCTCTCGTTTCTGCCCAAGCTCCTGCCCACCCAGCAGTTCGAAAGCGTGTAAATGCGAGTAAACTAATTGGTGAAAAGGTAACACCTTTTCTGTGCGCCTTTGGCGTACAGCCATGCTAGCCCTATGGCCCTGGAAAATGTCTTTGGACAACGCTGGCTCCTTAGACTATGGAGCGGAGATGAGCACCGCACCCTAGAGTCGGATGTGACTGGACAGGGAAACTTTTACCTTTCACCTTTGCAGCGTTGAGTAGTTCTCTGTGCAAGAATACAGCTCTACTCTTTCACCTATATGTATGGAGAATCAAGGACTGCGATTCATATCAGGACACAGTGCAGAGTTCATTTCTATTGAGTTTTTGGGTGAGCCTTGTTCCCATTTTGCTTCCAAGTTCTGAGGCACCCACAGGGGTTTGCAGAACCCCTTTACAGCAAAGGTGTCCAATCTTGGCAACTTTAAGACTGGTGGACTTCAACTCCCAGAATTCCCCAGCCAGCCATGCTTCCTTACCTCCCTTAGTGCTGATTAGATGTCCCACACGATTTCTTTAGAAGTTTATTTTCAAACAAACAAACAAACAAACAAACAAACAAACAAACAAACAAACAAACAAACAAACAAACAAACAAACAAACAGTATATTGGCACTGCAATGCAAAGCACTATCTTCTCGCCTCTTATTTAACTGCAGCAATGATTTGGGATCCCACAAAGGCTCCCTTGGGTTGGGAGAGAGTATTGGGGGGGTTGTACATCTTTTGGTAAATGCAGGGCTTTTTTTCTCATAGAACGCTCAGAACGGAGTTCCGGCACCTTTTTTGGATGGAACCTTGTAGGGTAGGCAAAGTGGGTTGTATGAAATGTGTGAGTTCTGGCACCTTTTTTTTTTTTTTTTTTTACAAAAAAAGCACTGGGTAAATGTATAGGTAATCCTTGACTTACAACCAGTGGTGGGATTCAAATATGTGAACCACCGGTTCTCTGTGTGGATGCCGCTTCCGGAAGTCCATTCTGGGCCTGGGCAACAAAAAATTAGCTACCGGTTCTGCCGAAGTGGTGCAAACTGGCTGAATCCCACCACTGCTTACAACCATTCGTTTAGTGACCATTCGAAGTTACAATGGCACTGAAAAAAGTGACTTATGATAGTTTTTCACTTTTACGATTGTTACAGCATTCATCATGGTCAGGCGATCAAAATTTGGACACTTGGCAACTGGCTCATGTTGATGACCACTGCAGTGTCCCAGGAGGTGATGTGCTCCCCTTTTGTGACCTTCTGACCAGCAAAGTTAATGGGGAAGCCGGATTCACTTAACCACTGTGTTAACCAACTTACCAGCTGCAGTGACTCACTTAACAACTATGGCAAGAAAGGTTGTAAAATGGGGCAAACTTAACAACTGTATTGCTTAGCAACAGAAACGTTGGGCTCAGGTGTGGTCCAAAGCCATGGACTATCTATATTGTTGTGACCATGACAATCATTGTTGAGAAGAGACAATCTTCTCAGAACAGGCTCTATGCTCAATACATGCTCTCTAAATTCCAATGAATTTGTCCACCCACCACCTCACTCCAATAATGTAAAGCAAGCCTGTAATTAGCCGGCTCTCTGCCATAGGGCCTTGTTGGCTAGCTCTTTCTATGTGGGCAAAGTCCACCAAGGGTCTGAGGGTTGGACCAGGAGGCAAACCCAATGAAAAGTACCAGGAGACCCACCAATACACATAGCACAAAATTGTGCAGGAGATCGGTGGAAGAAAGAAGATCAAAGATGTCCCAGCCAGATGGTCATCAGGTAGATCCAGGCCACCTGCTTATTCCTCTGAGTGAGAGAGGTGGGAAATTGCCAGGAAGCACTTTTTAGATAGGAGCAGCCCTAGTATTTAGCAACTGAGAAGGATATTTGTGTGTGTATTTGGCTCATATCATAACTGCCCAAGATATGCCTACTTCAAGTTGTTCTGAGGTTAGACTTTAGTGAACAAAAAATGCTTATTTTGTATTTTGGCATCAGGATATCAGCTGAGAAAGGAAACTATCCCCAAATGAATGCAAAATCATCAGTAAAGCCACAAAAACGAAGCTGCTTAACTGCTCTGACAAGGCTTGGCTGAAATAGCTTCTTACTGCACTGCCTTTTCAGTGAATGTTAAAAAGGTTAGAAAATAGGGTGGCGTTGCCTCTTTCAATCAGCCTTACATCTGCCCTGACTGTACCCAAAACTGTTTTCATTTTACAAATACCCACTTCCTTTGTATATACATCCTTTGGCCTCAGAATTCCTCTTGGGCCTTATTTTCATTGACAAATATCCTCTCTTGTGAAAGCTATAGAAATACCCCAAGACGTTACGCTCTCTGAGGTGTAATCTCCAAATGACACTCCCAGTTGTGGGGAAAGTGCCAAACTGTTCAGAGATAATTGGCAATTGCAACTCATTAATGCATCCCCACAGGACTTGAGACGGGGATTAATACTCTCAGACGGATGTTGAGACCCATATTTAGAGAGAGCATCCTTTCTCCTTGCTCCCATTCTCTAATCACCCACCCTCCAAGCAAGTGAACAGCTAAGGGGCAGCACCAGCGCTCTCCCTCCAAACTATCGATTAGGCCCAGAGGAACAGGACAAGCAAGTGAGCAATTCAGATCCAGCCCTTGTGGTATGACTGAGTGAAGTTGTAGGTAGGGTGTTATCTTACCCAGGAAACTTTCTTTTGCAAAACAGAAATAAAAACTGGACCTGCCTCAAAATCCCGCCTGCCAAGGCAGACAGCATAATCTTGCCTTATGACAGGGCTGTCAGATCTGTGCTGCAGAAATATAGACACTCACTAAATGGCAGCAAAGCACTGCTATAAAACTCAAATTCTGGGCACCTGGCACTCATCCAGAGTTTTGCAGCTCAGTTCTGGCAGCTCGGCTTCAGAGTTGGGTTGGTACCAGTTTGAAGAGGATGTAGCGCTTCTACCTCTGCTTACACTTTGTGGAAATCTCATTCTAGGGCTTTTTTTTTTTTTAACCAAGAAAAACAAATCAGCTACCACTGAGCCATCTCACAGATGACAGTCTTGATTTAAGCTGCCAGTTTAGTACCCCTCCCATTTGTTAATCACACACTTTAAACCAACAAGCAGACATCTAAACAAAGGAATGAAAGAGGACCCTTTGGGGATGGGGGAAATCTTGAGAACAAATTTCAGATCAGCGGTCATATGAATCTCACTAATAAAACAGCAGCAGGTGATGACCCCCATATGCAGGGCTTCAATCTATTGCCATTAGGGGACTAATTATCCTCTTATTTACTCTTGAGTTCCTACTAGCCAGTAGGAATGAAGTAGCTAGTTTCTAGTCCATCTTTCCCAGATTAGTGGCAGTTCCTGTACATTAAACAGCTTAAACAGAGCTATAAAACATATTGAATCATCAAAGTCTTGGCACTGTGTGTGTGTATGAATTGAAGAAGATGGCTGCCTATTCAACTACTTGGTAGCTCTGCATAGCAGGTCACAACCTTTCACTGCAGTCAGCTCAATGTTATTAAGAAAGCAATAGGTTATCATTGCTATGTTTTATGTCAGCAGATTCAACAAGTTAATAATCTAAAACAGCCTCCCCCCCCCCCCCCGATCCTTTGGGCACCAGGAACCGGTTCCAAGGAGAAAGGTTTTTCCATGGACCGGAGGGGGTGTGGTTTTGTGTGCTGCCTGCATCCTGCCTGCTTGTTTGTGCGGCCCAATTTCTGGCATGCTGCAGCCTGATGCCAGTCCATGGACCAGGAGTTGGGGATCCTAAAACATCAAGAAATATTTTATCTGTGATTCTGAAAATCAAGTTCCAATATCAGTTGACACTCAAATTGTGGCATAACAGGAGAGCGGTGTATCATATAAGCAGTTTCATTTCCAAAACTTCCTTTAATAATCCCTAGCCAGAATTTGCTGTGAAACAATAATATATTATTTACTATTTATTCATCCTTCAGTTTATATACAATGCTTTGCTTTTATTTTTTTCTCTTCCCAAAAAAAGTTAATTACCATTTAAAAAAGAAGATTAGACCCAAAGGAGATCAATGTTTTTAAGACTCTTTTCTTCTGAGTTCTTTACTTACTAAAAGCTCCACCTATCCTCTTGCTTTTAATTAAATCTGTAGTACTCAACTCATTCAACTCAACTCAAGCTTAGTCTTGGATTGCAATTCCCAGCATCCTCAGGAAGCGTTGTTAATGATGAAGGATGCTGGGAGTTATAGTTCAATAACAGCCGGGATGCTATAAATTATTTAACCCTGTGCGTTTAATCTATTTTGGCTTAATGTGAAGTATGAATCCAGCCACCACAAATCTCCAGAGCCCATGCTGAAAATATCAACTCCATTTTGTTATTTGTTTAACAATTTGGGCAACCTGCCAAAATCTACAGATTCTGGGGGCCAAACAAGAATGTAAAGAAATAAAGATCAAACACATAATTTTTTAAAAAAAAAACAATTCTATTTGTAAACCCAAGATGGCCATCAATTCTGATTAAAAGCAAGGTGGAGTTGGATTGTTTCAATGGCTTTGAGAAATGCCAAAAGAGGAGCATACAATTCATGTCCCCTTACCCTCAGTCAGAGTGGGGACCCAGCAGGCCTCCTTGCAATGCTTTTACAGGACAGGTAGGTTCAACCTCAGCCAGCTTGTGCAGGTAAGCCAATTTTATGCTGCATACATAATGCCTGGTGCTTTAAATTGGCATACTGTTTCATATTGGAAGACTGTGTAATCAAACTGAGCGCTGGTCAAAACATGAGTTACTATCACCCTAGGCATCCTGGTCCTTCTAGGATTGTTACTTGTCAACCTTTAAGGCAAGTCAGGAAACAGAGACCCCAAAGATTGTAGGTATGTTATTTTACTATTGTACAGTAAATATAAATAGTTTTGGTTACTGAGTTAGAATTTAGTAGTGCAGAACTAGTTTCTAAATAACCCTGTTCGGAAGTCACAACTTTGTACTGGAAAGTCCTTCTGCCTAAGTCTCAGTGAGTAAATTATGACTGAATACCAAAGGCCAACACATATTTCTTTATATATGAATTTTGGGGAGTGTATAGGGCAACAACAACATAACCAAGGCAGAGGTATATCCCCAATCCCTGGTCCACAAACGGTTACGGTCTGTGGCCTGTTGGGAACCAGGCCATGCAAAGTGGCGGGCATTTGCGTGAAGCTTCATTTGCGCATGTGAAAGATCTAGGTTGTGTGCATGAAACTATCGCTGCCCCCCCTCCCACCGCAGCCGCACCAGAAAGGCTGGGAAACGTTGCAGTAGAGGTAGTCTGCCTGACTTACAACCATTTGTTTAGTGATCATCTGAAGCTACAATGCCGCTTATAACCGTTACATCATCCCCACAGTCGCACAATCAAAATTCGGCACTTGGCAACCAGCATGTATTTGCGACAATTGCGGTGTCCCAGGGTAATGCGACCTTCCCAGTCAGCTTCTGACAAGCAAAGTCAAAGGGAAAAAAAACCAGATGTCAACGCTGCTAACATCGGATGTTCTTGCTTTGACAACATATGGAGATGCAGCCATTTTCCTTCTTATGTTTTACTCTTAGAATTAGAGTTAGAATTAGATGATACTGGGGGGAAGGAGGAATGTGCATGGGAGTTTAGTTAGACATAACAATATTTTAACTAGGGTGAGAACCAAGGTTTTTTTGAAATAAGAGATGATAAGAAATGGCGGGTTGAAGAACTGGAGGGAAAGCCTGCATTTCAAACTAATTGGAGAATGTGATTTATGAATGTTAATTAGAGGAGGGAATTGTGCTTTGATACTATGTGCTCAGGGGAATTCAGATTTTGGCTTTGCCTATGTACGTGCCGATACTATGCTACTCGAATAAAGATTCTTTAAGGTAAACAATGCCTCGAAGTTCTTTGAAGAGTTTCATCTGTTGGAACCATGACACCAGATTTATTTAATAATTGCATTATTCACTTAACAACTGCAGGATTTGCTCAACGGCCCTGGCAAAGAAAGGTCATACAATGTGCACAAGTCACTTAACAACTGCCTTGTTTAGAAATGGAAATTCTGGTCCCAACTGCGGTCCTAAGTTGAGGGATACCTGTAAAACCAGACCTTGGTATAATAATAATTTTCATCCTAGCTCCCAAATCCCAAAGGCTTTCCAGAACGGCCAAGTTTTTTTTTACAAGCCTCTGAAATACCATGAAAGAGGGGACCACCCACTCCTTCAGAAGAGCTACCTGTTGTGGTGGGAACTATCACAGAGATTGCCCTGGGGAGATGCCCCCAGAGTGTGGTTTGTTGTTGTTTTTTAAACAAGCACTCCTTTACCCAGACTGTATTCTCAGGTGCCCAGAGACACTCCCAGTTCAGCATTTACTTCAGTTACTTCCCTGATTTTGGGGTTCAATAAAGAGTTGCTGAGCTCATGCCATGCCATGCCACCATTGAAATCTCAACAGATCTTCTCAGTCAGATCTGCTCAGGACCCCAAACCCTTGTTATCTGTGGCCTCTGGCTCACAAGACACTCTGGGGAGCCAAGCACATTCCACGGCCCTTCCCATCGGCTTGATGTGCAAGTTTCAGTCGATTATGCAGGATGATTAGAGCTGACAGCTGCTAGTTGCCAGTTTGTAAAGGCTTAGAAGTATGATTGGGTGCCAGAGAACTCAAAACAAAGCGTATTTCTAATAGATTCTTCCCCTCCCCCTGCTTTTTCTTCTTCCTAAGCTTGCTGCATACTGATTCTCTGGGGCCGATTTCTTTTTTTCCCCCGCTGTCAATCAGCGAGGATCAAAAAGAAAACTGAAGAAGTCATTTTACACCCTTATAATTCATCCTGATGAACACATCTGCTCAGACAGAGGCTTATAGCTAGGGAGAAAATGGGGGTGGGGGGGGAATGGGGGAGGGAAGGGATGGAGCCAAGCCATCAAAAGCAGTCTGGCACATGTGTCCAGGGAATATTATTTCTACAACAGATCTCAGTCTCTCAATTCTTTACTTGGTCTATGTCCCTTTGTCTTACTAAAGCCATACGGTTGCCATAAAGTATGGCTAAGCATTAGCTGGAAAACAGAAGTAGTGGATGAGATAGAACCATGTCATGTTTAATACTGCCATCAGAATTCAGATATTGTACCCAGGCTTCTGTTTGAAGGATGGAAGCCTATTGTCCTTATGTGGTTGTAGCTTCCTAAGAGATACAAGCAGCGGAGAATAAGGAGTTGAAACACAACAGAGGACATTTTACAGGGGTGGATGACTGCCAAGTAATGCAGGCCAATATGAAAAATAAATAACTATAATTCTACATGTACACCCTCAGATTCGACCTAAACTGAAGAGATTGATTGTGAAGAGTCAGTGAGATTGCTAAGTGGAAAATGTCCTAAAGAAGATTTTCAATACTACAAAAGGAAAAGAAAAAAAATATCCACCAATCTTTTTTTTTAAAAAAGAAAACAACTGCACATGCAACAAGCATACAGATATAATTGATGCGCTCTTAATTGGGGGCAGTGACTGGCTACATTCACCAATTTAATTCACCCCCACCAAAATATCACAAGTTTATTTCATCATAGTGTGAAAAGCTCCTCGTTATCTTGAAATGGATTTTGTATTATTGAACTACAATAGTATCAACCAGGGATATTCCATTTTACAAAATTAATAATTAACTTTTCAATAATCTGCTATGCTACTCCCAAAAGCAACTGATGGGTTACTTACCAACCAAAAATAAAAGCAGAGAGGTAAGAGTTTCCGAAGACTGTGTAACCCAAGTCTCCAATGTCAAAACCTCCTGCTATAAGTTCAAATGAGTGTCCTCTAGATTTTTGACAAATTTCAGATTAAGAGGTTCATGACATCACAGTGATATAGGTTTATGATGTAACAAATGAATCTGCTTACATCAGGTAAAGTAGCTGTATTAAGCAGAAGATTCTCAAAGCTGGTACAATTTCCTTGGTCCGCTTCACTTTTCATCTGGATCAAATTAACTGCAATTTTATGGAGCCTTATTGGGAACTTAGTTCCCACTGAACTCTGTCTATATACTACCAAAACCTTCCTCTGTAACCTTTAACTGGGCAAAATGGTGCATCATAGAATAAAACATTTTCATCCAACATAACTCAAATAGGGAAATTTACAGAATGATTCCAGGATCCATTACTCCTGTGGAATTGAAATTTGGCAAATTTTATAAAACGTTAATGACATAAAAATTATCATAAAGTATTTTATGACATACTACAAAATGTTATAAAATGTTTCCTGTGGTCAACTCCTTGACTGTAGTATGTGGTTTAACAGTCTACTTTCAAGGCAGAGACATCTCTTAATATCTCCTTGAATTTTTAATAATTTTTCCAGTACCTTAGAAGCTTTGCCATTTTGGCATTGAGGAATATGGTAAGGAAATATCTCTGAAATAATGACCCAACAGCATATTACTAAAATGCTCCTGTCTTTTTGTTTGTGACCTTCAATTGGGTAAAATTATTGAACCAAGGTAACTAAAATGGGCTACTTTACAGAATGCTGGAGCCCATGACTCCTGTGGGAATGAAATTTGGTTAAGTTTTGGTTGCTTCAGTGCTACCACACCTTCCGTTTACACTTTCTAGAAACCTATTGATTATGTGGCACAAGGACAATGGGAGAGCCATATCCCTGTCCTTTCCCCCCCTCTAGCCCCTGTAACCAACCAATGGGCAGCAAGACCTGACAGGTGAGCTGCAATTGGCTCCTTTGGAACTGAGGCTGAAATTTGAAATCTTTTAACGGTGGTGGGCAGCAAGGAAAGGACAAGGGAATGACCTGGATGCCTGCTGGTGAGGTAGGACTTACTGGGGGTGCCTGCAGTCAATGGATGAGTCTTCTTCCACCCTGGAAGGAGGAGACTCTTGGGAATATGCTGGGATGGGGACCAGTCTTTCCTTGGTTTCTGATGTTTCTTGCCAGCTTACCATAAGCAAAGTCAATGGGGAAGCTGACAGGAAGACAGAAATCACTTTTGCTCCCACTGCTGTGCCCAATCAGCTGGCAACAAGGCCTGACAGGTGAATGGTGACTGGCTGCTTTGGAACAGAGGCTAACATTTGAAATCTCATAATGGTGGTGGTGGTGGTGGGGGTTATGTGGAAAGGATGAGGAAAGCAGATGCCTGTTTGTGAGGTTGGGCTGCTTGGGAAGCACCAGCGCTCAGCAGGTGAGTCCTCTTCCTCCCTGAGGGAAGTGATCCTTAAAGAGACACCAGGATGTGGATTGGGGCTGTAGTTTTCCTTGTGGTTAATAGCTTCCTTTTTCCCCTTTCCCCTCAGCAAATTGGCAGGCAGTTCCACAGATCAGTTGAGGAGGAAAAGTGATTTCTGATGCTCTCTGCCAGTTTCCCACAAGCATTGTCAATGGGAAAGCTGGCAAGAGGTTAAAAGTTGCTCCCACCCATGATGATTCTATTTCTCTTATTAGTATGGAAATATCTCTGAAAAGATAGCCTAATGGGTCGTGGGTTGTCTAGTGAGTCCTATTTCTGTGTGAGTAGACACAGGGTTTGACTATCGATGCCTGTAATTTGATATAATAAAAACAGCACAATCTAAATAATAGGTGCTCCTTCTGTGGTTCTCTCTGGTATGGTTCTTGACTCAGATATATTATAGACAGGTTCACACTGTTTCATGAACAACAGTATGTATAGGGTTGTTCCAAAGTGTTTTGTTTTTTTCCAAATTCCTAGTTGAGGCCAGATTTTAGTATTCCAAGTCCACTTTCCAGAGGTGAAGGAGCCAGGCAAGACAATACAAATATTTGAAATACCAATCATATAAATTCAAATCTTAGCCTGCTTGCTTGTAGACACATCTCTCTATCTGCAAAATGGAAATAAGGCATCTCAAATTGCAAGACCATTGTCAGTCTGATGAAAATGAAGTTTAGATATTTAACTAAAGCCATAGATGGGCTCACACATCACTCTAAACTGATGTTTATTAAATGTCATTGCAGTTAAGCTAGGATTTCCCTCATCACATCTTAAACCATACGACTGAGAATACATTTCTAGATTCTTTCGTAAAACAGGCTTTTTTTGGGGCTTTTTCAGACTCTCCTCTCCTCTTATTCTTTCTGAAATTTAAGCAGGAAGCAAATTGTTAGCAGGGTACGCATCTTTGTTTAGTACAAACTGCTTCTTACTAGTTTGGCAATACATCCAGAGGGAACAAGATCAATTTCAACTATGCTGCGCTCTCCAAGGTACTGAAAAGACTGTTGTTAATTTTTCAATATATATATAGTCCAGTCCTAGCAAGTTGTGAGGCACACTCGATTCTTAGGGCTTTGTCTTTTCTTATTCTTGCTAAAATGACTGGATATAATATATAATCATATATAATCATATAAATCAAATCCTTTTGTTTTTATTTTTGCAGATACTGTTTACACTGGAGTCTCCCGTATGTACATTATTTGCTGCTTCTGTTTAATTTTTGGTAAGTGTTTCACAATCACTACTATCCTTCTACATTTGGACAGATTAAATGATGCTTGGATAACTCTGCTACCCCCAGACCAACTTTATACAGTATTCTCCAATGACAGAGACAAGGCATCTGTTAAAAACATAGTATGGAAGATACCACAATACAGTCCATGGGGCTTTATTCGTGTATGGAACTTGGTATATGGATTGAGCACCCAGCCAAAAATATCTTTTGTGGGGAACATTTATAGGGACATAAAGAAAGCATCCAATCTCATGCAGCTGAACACCTCATTAGGCGAGGTCTTGTAAGCAGCTTCCTATCTGGTTGTCTGCAACATATGGGTCCTTAAAGTCAGTTGTTATTTTCCGCTTTAAATGGTCCATTGTACACACTTACTAGGAAACTTATTTCTGAATAAAGATCTTTAGAATTAGGCTGTGTTTTCATAATAGACTTCTTATTGATGGAGAATGCAAGTATGATTAGAACAAAACCATATCTTCCATTAAAAACAGCAGAGTAGAAGAGAAGAAAGCTAGTACAGCATAATATCACTTTCCAAAATCTGTGTATTCCAAAACGTTTACATTACAGGTAGTCCTTGACTTACAACAGCTCATTTAGTGACGGTTCAAAGTTACAACAGCACTGCAAAAAGTGACTTGCGAATATTTTTTACACTTACAACCGTTGCAGCATCCCCGTGGTCACGTGATCAAAATTCAGATGCTTGGCAACTGGTTCATATTTATGACGGTTGCTGTGTCCCGGGGACACGTAATCCCCTTTTGTGACCTTCTGACAAGCAAAGTCAATGGGGAAGTCAGATTCACTTACCAACCGTGTTACTAACTTAACAAATCCAATGATTCACTTAACAACTGTGGCAAGAAAAGTCGTAAAATGGGGCAAAGCCCACTGAACAAATGTTTTACTTAGCAACATAAATTTTGGACTCAATTGTGGTTGTAACTCAAGGACTACCTGTACTTATTCCCTCAAATATTTTTGAGTTTGGGCATCAGGGTTTCCTCTGCAGCTCTTTTTGCACGGGATTCCTGTATGTTCATGAGGTAAGATTCACTTGGACTTCACTTTGCTCATATTATATTTCCAGGGCAAAAATACATATTGGTTCTTTCCTGAATAATGTTGTTGCCTTACATACTCAAAGAGATCTGCGTGGCCCTGAGATGAACTGGGACCAGGAAGATCCAGGTTTGAGTCCACTCTCAGCTCTGGAAGTTCACTGAGACCGCTCACCGTAACTCTGCCCATCCCAGTTTACACAATTATATTTTAGTGAAATATTGGAAGAAAGAATGTGGTATGTGCTTCTTGAGCTCTTCGGGATTATAAGTCCAACAAACCAATTAATCAGTAAAATGCCCTCCCCCCCCCCCAAGTTTAAAGCAGAAGTAAGGCCTTCAGAAATCTCTGAAAATTGTTACCAAATTGTAATTTTAAAGTGAAGAAAGAGAAAAGTTGTGAGACTACTAATATTTACTTTGAAATTAAATATATTTTAAACGAATATTTATGTTTACTTTAAAATAAGCACAAATATAATAGAAATATATATTTAATATATTACTTTTAATTTTAAAGAACGTCACATATTATTGAAAACAAATACAGCTTTTGTATTTAGCCAACTCATTTCAGAATGCAGAGGACTTGTTTTCAGCCGAGGAAAAAAAACTTGTACATTTCTGAGCTAAAATAAGGTTCCATGTGCAGCACAAAGATATTTGAGGTTTTATATATAATGTGGTGATCCGTGTGTACGTGACTAGGCCATATATTAAGCCATGGTAAGTTTAACATTTTGGTTTGCTGAATAAAATGCAACTAGTTGAATTCACATTATTCTTAACCAGTTGGACAATCGCTTAGTATTTGGAAGCTGCAATTCTGGTGGCAGAGCTAAGTTACACTATGTTTGGGCTAGTGATGCAAAATAAATGAGGTCAGAATTCGCACATAGCTAAGGTTGGCATTTTCTGTTCTTCTCTGGGATTTTCATTGCCCCACTCCCATTTTTTTTTGTTTTTTAATGAACTCTAATTTGGGTTTTACAGCATAACTTCCATATGTCTCCCAACTTAAAATGATAAGTTTTTCACCAAGTCTACTTGGAGGCATCCCTGGGGTCTGCATGCAGTGCTGGCACCTCAAATTGCCCATTTCTCTGCTATCAACTATTGCTTTTTCCAAATGTCGGGTTCTCACATCATGCTAAGCCACAAATAAGCAAACCAGTACGACAATCTTCTCAACAGGGTGTGCAATCTTCCCAACTTTAACCCTTGGGCACATCTGGGGGGGAAGGAGAATGGGGACAGCAGGAAGAAGAGGACATTAGTGATTATTTAATGAATCTGCCGGCGAAAAGGTCCACTGAATATGAAAAGTTCTTCACATAAAAGGAGCTATTCTGCTCATAGAAGGACTGTCTAAAAACCACTGTCTTCTATTTAAAAAGAAGTTTTTCCCCACTTCAATAAACACAGTTCATAATTCTGAAAAATATATATATGACACTTTGGAAAGGATCCTTTTCTCTCAAATCTTTCAATGCCATGTACACATGCAAAATGAAGTCTGCACTTTCTCCAGCACTCCCAAAGGATAGGATGATTCCCCTGCCTAAGAACTCTTGTCTCCTTCCCCACTGCCCCCTCCATTTCACTGCATGTTCCACCTGTAATGTGATCTTCACCTATGTACAGGTAGTCTTCGAGTTCCGACCACAACTGAGTCCAAAATTTATGTTGCTATGTGAGAAATTTATTAAGTGAGTATTGCCCCATTTTACGACTTTTCTGGCCACATTTGTTAAGGGGATCACTACGGTTCTTAAATTAGTAACCAGTGAATCTGGTTTCCCCATTGACTTTGCTTGTCAGTTGGTCGCAAAAGGGGATAACATGATTTCGGACACTGCAACCGTCATAAATGTGAGTCGGTTGCCATGGGGATGCTGCAACGGTCATAAGTGTGAAAAATGGTCATAAGTCACTTTTTTCAGTGCTGTTGTAACTTCGAACGGTCATTAAATGAACTGTTGTAAGTCGAGGACTTCCTGTATTTCACTGTGATCTCCTCCCAAAATCTGGCTGCCTCCGACACTTCAGGCCAGTTTGCAAACAGATTTAGAGAAGTTGCTAGTCTATCAGCTTCCATAAAGCTTTTAGCAAACATTGGTGGCATAGAGATGACTTAGAAGAACTAAACTTCATTCATTTCATAAACGTTTTCCTGCTTGTAAAATGATCCTTATTCATCAGGAGTAATTGTATTAGCTGTTTTCAAGCAACTGTGAAAATTGGTAATTGAGGGAAATTTCCAGCAGGGTTTACCATGACCTTAGAAATAGCTTCTTGCAGGATATCCTGTTGAGGTGCTAACTGCACTGAAAATCTATGGCAAATTCCACAGTAACATTTGACACTACAATCTTCCCTGCCTTTATATCCCAATATAAAAGGTTGTCAGTTGTTTTTGATCAATGGTCAGGCTTCATTTTATATAAAAGACATATTGTTAGGCTTTGAGAGCCATGAGTATTTTCAGACATCCCTGGAATTGGCAGAACCCTATTGTTAAAATGAAAAAAAAAAGTTTATTAACCCCTCTCAAAGGCCAAGTGAGTTTATTTTAGAGCTCAATTTGGGGGGGGAAACACTCAAACGATTTTGCTGCCTAAATCGTTGTTTTATTGTGGGATTTTGACAGTGTAGGTGGGAGGAGGATCCCTATGAGCCACAAAAATAAAGCTGTGGATCACGTGAAACCAGTGGTGGGATTCAAATATGTGAACAACTGGTTCTCTGTGTGGATGCCGCTTCCGGAAGTCCGTTCTGGGCCTCGGCAACAAAAAGTTAGCTACCGGTTCTGCCGAACTGGGTGTGAACCGGCTGAATTCCACCACTGCATGAAACCCAAATGAACCTGAACAATCTTCTCTCCTGATTAGCACACAAAGAAAGCAGTCTGGTATCATCTCAATTTGAATACAGGTAGTCCTCAACTTACAACCACAATTGAGCCCCAAAATTTCTGCTGTTAAGTGAGACATTTGTTAAGTAAATTTTACCCTATTTTACGACCTTTCTCGCCACCGATGTTAAGTGAATCACTTCAGTTGATAAGTTAGTAACCCGGTTGTTAAGTGAATCTGGCTTCCCCATTGATTTTGCTTATCAGAAGATGATAAAAGATGATCACATGACCTTGGGACACAGCGTCAGAAATATGAACCAGTTGCCAAGCATCTGAATTTTGATCCCATGGTCATGAGGATGCTGCAAAGGCCGCTAACTGTGAAAAACGGTCATAAGTCACATTTTGTTCAGTGCCATTGAAACTTTGAACGGTCAATAAATGAAGTGTTGTAAGTCAAGGCCTACCTGTAATTCCCACAATTTCTTGTGGTTGCCCAAGTGTCTGGAACTGACAGCAGTTGCAGTTTGAATTGACCTGCCCCTGTCTGGAGCCAAACAATTTTTTTATCCAAGTCCCAGATCCTACTTTGGTGTTAAGGTTGTTCAACCATTCCAACTTTCAGAGAAGGCTCCCCTGGGAAGTGGCAGGTAGCTGAGAGAAGACAAATACACTGGTCGACTGTGGGCTAATGATGCCGGTGAACGTCTCCTCACAAGGCAGGTCCTAGATCATGAGGCACGATCAAGGACTGAGTGTAGACAGAAGAGCAGCTGTTTTACCTCCTCTAAAAAGAGCGGAGGGAAGAGATCTTCAAAGGCACAATTGTGGGTGATGACGCTCGGTTCAGAACTGAAAAATATCTGTCAGCTCCAAAGCTCTGAGTCACCCTCAAAGCAGCTCATTATAGTGTCAGGCCCTGCCAAACTCCGTGGAAGCGAGGGCACCAGGAGGAACGGGTGGAGGGTGGAACTGCAATGGGGGTGATCCACCAGCATTGTTCATCCCCTGTCCATCATTAACTCCTGTTTTTTTTTTTAAGCTGCTAAGGGAAACGGGTGAGAACGCCCCTGAGTGGGAGTTTAAGCAGAGAAATGCCAAGCAGCCCAAAACAGCACCCGGCCAGAGGGGAGCAATTATGGAATCAGCAAAAGAAGTTACTGTGGCTGATTCTGCTGCAGATTGACTTGGAGCAAGGAGTTTGCTCCTCTTCCGGGTCAGGGAAGTCGCCAGAAACAGTTTTTGGGGCGTCAGTTTCTCTAAAAGCACTTGAAAATACTCTGCAGTCACTTCAAGGTGGTAAGAACAAAGAACAAAAATTGCGTCCTACTCTGAGTTGCCATGGAGCCTACAAGGGGAAAAAATTCCCCTCACACAAAAATAAAAATAAAATGCTCTATCCCAAACCCATCTTTACTTCATTCTATGTACATAGTGCATATTTTAAATTAAACAAAAAAAAATGCACTGCACTTCCTACAAAACAGATCCAGAACAGAATCAAGCTAGGAATGGTAAAGCAGGGCTAGGTAGGAATTCTTGCAAAAGGGGAAATGATCCACCACATGATCTCTGTAGAACTTTATCGCTAAAAACAAACAAATCAGTTTTACTTTTCAGGTAGTCCTCAAATTACAATAGTTCATTTAGTGACCGTTCGAAGTTACAATGGCACTGAAAAAAGTGACTTACAACCGTTTTTCACACTTACATGTGACCACTCCCCGTGGTCACGTGATCAAAATTCAGATGCTTGTCAACTGACTCACGTTTATGACTGTTGCAGTGTCCCGGGGTCATGTGATCCCTTTTTGCGACTTCTAGCAAGCAAAGTCAATGGGGAAGCCAGATTCACTTAACAACCAGGTTGCTAACTTAACAACTGCAGTGATTCACTTAACAAATATAGCCTGAAAGGTCATAACATGGGGAAAAATTCACTTAACAAATGTCTCACTTAACAACATAAATTTTGGGCTCAATTGTGTTTGTACGTCGAGGACTACCTGTATACCACAGCTGAGTCAGTAATATATCTCCAACAGAACAGATCTTATAGAATCACAGATGTCCAGAGCTGTTCTTGAACTAGCATAGAATATACTTTCTTGTAAGAAAGTCCAGTTGCCTTGTGAAAAAGCATCTTTGGGATACACACACACACACACACACATGCACAAATATGACCTAAAATAACCTTCAAGGCCTTTTAAAGACACTGAGATGCTCAGGAATATAACGTTCATTCAAATCTCTCCATTCTCTTTCTTTTTGCCACATCCCAAGGCAAGTTTTTCCCTCATTTTTTTTCTTTTTAATTCCCTCAGGTCAATGCTCTACTACACAGTGTTGGTTCCTAAAATGCTGTAAAAGGTCTATTGAGATTGTATATTTTAACTAATTAGTTATAATGCCTTGAAGTAAAACTATTTAATTCTTCCAAATGCTGAAATATATATTGGATGGGACCGATTAAAATGGTTCTAGTCAGCCTTCAAACCTTAACCTTTTTAATGAAGCTTCTCAAATTGTCCACAGTGAGAAAGTTGCCAGCTGCTACTTTTTTTTCTTCATGTTGTGTTCTACAACATACACTTTTATCATTCTTACCAATTTAAGCAAATTTAAAATTAAGCAAATTTAAACATAAAGAAGCTATTTATTTATAGATCACTGCCCAACTTATTTTGGAAAGAAAAGAAAAAGAAAACCCATTATGATTCAACCAAAAGTCATAATAAATAGTATTATATACACCACTGCACAATTGTGGGAAACTTCATAGTTACTGACAAATTCAAGAGTCACATGCTTGAACAACATGTTCCACATAACCCTTTAAAGCAGACATATCAAACTCGCGACGTCATGTGACGTCGCGCAACGTATCGGGACTGTTTTGCCATTGCCGGCAATGGGGTGGGCGCGGCTTCCGCGTGACACGTCCAGCCCGCGGGCCGGCAGTTTGACACCCCTGCTTTAAAGGTTTTAGACACATGGATCTTCATCAACAGGCCATGCTTTGCTTAAAGCAGGGACATATACTTTTCTGGGCCAAGAACCGCAAATGTTCTTTGAACAGTATGACTGTGAAAAGTAGGTGGGAGTCAAGACAAAAACTAAATTTGATTTCATTTGCATTTAAATTAAATTAAAATTACATCTAGTTAATGTGATTACATTCCCTGGTTAATTATTGTGCGTAACAGGTTTGCACTCTAAAAATGTATTCCAGAAAATACAAGGCTTGCCCAGAGGGAATGTGAAAAATGCTTCTTCCTCCCTTTATGTGGATTCTCCATCTCAAACTGCAGTTTTACTGCGCTATATAAAAAGAAAGTTGACTATGCAGAACAAGACAGACTGAGTAGTGCTGTCCAGATGCTTTACACATCTGTAACGTGTGAAGCGGCCTGTTAAAAGCAAGTCAGGTTTGGACAATTTCTTGTGGAAAGCAAACATGCCCCAAAGGAAAATAAAGCTAACCCGAAGTGTTCTTTTTCTAACTCTCTGAGTAAGAGTTCCTTCATTATCAACATCTGTTTCTCTTTTAATAAACATGCTGTGTGTGTGTGTGTGTGTGTGAGAGAGAGAGATGCTTGATTCTTTCCCCACTGTTCTTCCAGTGCCCCAGAACACTGCAAAAAGGTAGCAAGACAATTGGTGGCCCAGGTGATCCCATGAGCTTCTCACTCAGCAGAGATTTGAATCTTGATTTTCCCATTCATCAGTCAAGCCATGCTTCAATGAAGAAGCTGCATCAATAGCTGCTTCCTGCCTATCCAACACCCTTCACAACACAACACACTGTGAAAGCTGAAACATTAGGTTAGAAACATTTAGTGGTTAAGGTGCCAGGCTAGAATCCAGGTGACTCTTCTAGTCCCACCTTAGGGCATGAAAGCCCAACTTGGTGACTTTGGGCCAGTTCTTGCGTGGAAAATAAAGAGGAGCAAGATACATTCTCCACCTTGAATTATTTATTAAAGAAATACAGGTGGGATGTAGACAAACAAACAAATAAAATTCTTCCTCATTCTACAGTCTTGCTTGGTTGGATTTTTTGAGACGTAGCAATTGTGTGACTTTTTTTATGTATAGTTATTAAACATAATTATACTCTGTGTTTAAGGAAGTCTTAACGTAGCTGGCGCCTTGGACATTCAAATGCTCTTTCCTCAAAGCATCTCGGCTTTTAGCTGAGTCTGAATCCTGAAATAGCTTGCATAATAAAGAACATATATGATGTAGAAAATATATTTAAACAAATATCTTTTATCGGTATTTCTCCCTGAGAATTTGAATGGCAACACCCACTATTCTCAGTAGCTAGATTTGAGGAAGACATCATTGGACAGATCTTAAATATCGCTAATCGGAGAAGGCCATACTGCATTTACACTGGACTTATTTATTACAGTTAGTCCTCAACTTATAATCATTCGTTTAATGATCATTCGAAGTTACAACGGCACTGAAAAAAGTGGCTTAACATCATTTTTCACACTTACAACTATTGTAGCATAACCCTGGTCACGTTGATCAAAATTCAGATGCTTGGCAATTGGTCTGTACAGGTAGTCCTCGACTTACGACCACAATGGAGCCCAGAATTTCTGTTGCTAAGTGAGAAATTTGTTAAGTGAGTTTTGCCCCATTTTACGTTTGTTAAGTGAATCACTGCAGTCATTCAGTCAAATGGTTGTTAAGTGAATCTGGATTCCCCATTGACTTTGCTTGCCAGAAGGTCGCAAAAGGGGATCGCATGAGCCCGGTCATAAATATGAGTCAGTTGCCAAGCGTCCGAATTTTGATCGGGTAATCCTGGGGAAACTAAGATGGTTGTAAATGTGAAAAATGGTCCTAAGTCACTTTTATCATTGCCGTTGTAACTTTGAACGGTCACTAAATGAACTCTTGTTAAGTCGAGGACTACCTGTATTTATGACAGTTGCAGTGTCATATGATCCCCTTTTGTGAACTTCTGACAACCAAGTCTGTGGGGAACACCAAATTCATTTAACAACCGTGCCACTAAACAACTGCAGTGATTCACCGTGGCAGGAAAAATCATAAAAGGGGGCAAAAGTCACTTAACAACTGTCTCACTTAGCAGCAGAAATGTTGGGCTCAATTGTGGTCTTAAAATGAGGACTACCTGTACTGGTGCCTAATTGGCAGCTTATATGGCTTATATCCTACCCAGAGAACAACTCTGCTGCTACTCACCCACAAAATAAAACACATCTACTTTTTTGATCTTATATTCAAGCATGGAATAGGCGCATGAATAAAGGAGTTCAACCAATGAGATTCTGAAGTTGTAAGAAGCTGAAAGATGCCTGTGGAAAGAGACCAGGAAGCAAAACTACAATGCAATGTCAGTGCAGGCCAGTATGAAACGTTTACTGAGAGAAGCTAAGGCTGATGATACAGCTAAGAAACTTCCTAATATTCTTAGCAATAAATGAAAGCACAGAGAACGCACTGTAGATAGGAGGGTTTGCAAATAAATATGAGCCTAGATTATGCCATCTATATGGTGGCAAACCGGGCTATTTCTCCAAGGTTGCCAGATGGGAGAGATGTGTTGATTGATGATTGATTGATTATATGCTATCAAGTCCGCAATTGATTCTCAGTGAGCACAAAGATGGATTTTTTCCCGTGACAATTAGTCCCTAATCTGGTTTTCCAGGTCTTCCAATAGGGCACCCTTCCCCGCTGTAATTGACTCCATCCACCTTGCTGTTGGTTGTTCTCTTCTTCTCTTCCACTGTTCTTAGGCTTAGAGCCTTCTCCAAAGGAAGAGATATGTATGGATGAGAGTAAAATGGCAAATACAGGAAGACAGAGGAATTGCCCAGGAACAATGACAATTGTTAGGTAGCCTTTGCAGAAATGTATCCACTTATGCCCAATGAAGAGAGCCAGTGTGATATAGTGGTTAAGGATCAGGCTAGTAAATAGGAGACTGTGAGTTCTAGTTCCACCTTAGGGACTAAGGCAGGTGGGTGATCTTGCATCTGTCACTCTCTCTCTCTCGCCCCTAGGAAGGAGGCAATGGCAAACCACTTCTGAAAAATCTTGCCAAGAAAATTGCAGGGACTTGTCCAGGCAGTCTCTGAGAATCAGATACGATTGAACAGAAGAAAAAAAAAATGCTCAGTCACCTGCATTCATTTTTTTACCTTTACTTTTAGATGAAAAACATAAAAGCATATGTATTAGTTAACTTTTACGCTCATTTAAATCTCTTATCAACACCTTGTTTTACTACTTGCCATGCTAAACAAAGAGTGGTGAAAATCTATTCACACACACACACACACACACACATCACATACACATCACACACACGCACAAAGAGAGAGAGAGAGAGAGAGAGTACACATTTACAGTTGAAACATGAAATCCTAATGAGGATCAAGTCTTTGTTTTCAGTAATTCAGGTTTAGCCAAATTAGATAAAATGTAATATTTTTTCCCCAGAAAAGAGAATCTCAGACTAAGGAAATATTGGGGTGCAAAATGGTTCTGAAGCGGTCGATAAGGCTATAATATGTAAACAAACAGGAATTCAAGAAAACCTTTTGACTTAAGTATGTTCATAAGCAAATTTCCATTAGAATCTCTAGTTGAACAGTTTGATAGAAGCTACTGTGGATTTGTTAACCACATCTTGTTTTCAGAGTCAATTTTGGCTTTTTTGAAACCCATTATTTATGGCAACATTTATTGTCCTTTAAATTTTGGGCACATATGGACAAAGATAACCATGCTTAGAAAGTTCCTTGGGGAGAGATCACTGCAGTCTTTAAGATGGTTATGCCCACTTTACAAGAGAATGAGGAAAAATTACAGTCTGTAGCGTTTTCCTAAATTTGGGCAATACAAGCAAAGTAGCACATTGTTCTCTTCAAATTTTAGTTGTTTGACAAGACCCAGGGCATGGCCTGAGGGCATATGATGCAGCCACCTTGCTGAAGCTAAGAATCTCCATGTCTAGTGAAAGTTTGATTGGGAAATTGCTTGAGGACTACATAGAAGGAAAAGCAAAGCTTAAATTTACTAACACATAGCAAAAGAGAACACCACAAAATAACAAATGTTTAAAAATAAGTTGGAATACATTTATGGGCTAACTATTAAAAAAAAAAACTGCAAACTCAGAATTTTTGCAAAGCTTCCAAGGAAAAAACATTGCCCGAACTCTTAATGTAACCTATATTGCCATGTTATTATAGTATAAAACTGGTACAATTTTCCACTCAAGACTTATAAACATGATCAGTGCTAAGAAAGAGGATGTTTGGGTTTACCAGATTTGAAACTGTATTTCAATGCTTGCTGTTTGGTCTGGCTAAAAGAGTGGGTTAATCTTCAGAATAAGAGGTTATTTGATTTAGAGGACCATTTGGATGGCACGACTATTTATGGTAATGATAAGGTTAAAGTAAATGTCGATTTTAATAACCATTTTGTTAGACATGCCATCCTAAGAGTTTGGAATAAATATAAAACAAGGTTTTCTGTGAAGATGCCTCTCTGGGTGTCCCCCCAGGAAGTTTTTTTTTTTTTTTTTTTTTTTAAATATTTTATTAGCTTTTATAGGGGTACAGGGGTAACATTAAGGTGCTTAGGAACCACCATGGAGGTGGGTATATTAAACATCCAAAAAAAGGAAGACAATCACAGATATATAGCTCAACTCAAGCTTCCCTCTCTAATTCCCTCATTTAATTTTACATATTCACATTAATGAGTTCTATATAAGTTTCAAACGGTCCTATCAAATATCAATTACATTTCAATTCTAAAAAATCCCAATCCTGTTTTTAAGCTTTACTAACTTACAATTACTATATTTCAATTAGCCTTAAATAGACATGTTATTAACACTTCGGGTGCCCTTTTTTTTTTTTTTTACGTAATTATATCTGGTATATTGTTCTTACAACAACATTCCCATATCTTCTTCATTGATACCATTTTTTTTCTCTTATCACCCATCCCTCTTATTCTCCTTTTATTTCTAAATAATTCTCTTAAAATAAAAATATCAGGCCAACAAATAAATTTCTATCTAATTTAAATATATATTCTATCAATGCCTCTATATCTATAAAAATCTTTTTAAACCAGTAGATAAAGTTTACTTCTCCAATATATATCATATCTAAGACAAAGTAATATTACAAAGGGTATCCTCTTAAAAATTTCACGTATTCCATTAGTTGTTAAGTCAGTCAAGAAATCAAAGCCTTTTTAATCCCATTAGATAAGACTTTAAAATACATTTTTAAATCTAACTCTAGGCTTCTTTCTGTGCCATAATGGTTTCCATAGTGAGGTTCCTACATAATCAAACCACACTATTAAGGGGTCCATATTCTTTAACGCTTCAAATTGGTCAAAGTTCTCTTTCCTTTCTTCTAATAGCCTTTGGATGGTAAAAGCTGTTTTATTCCATGTTATATTTGCCAATTGTTTATCCACCTTTTCTCGATTTTCAATAGGTTGTATCTGAGTGTCAGTCTCTGTTGATGTTGGTATTGGTGTTTCAGACATCTCTGTTGAAGTTGTTGTATAGTCATCAGACTTCTCGATAGGTTGTGTTGGAAGTTGAATAAAATTAGTTTGTTTTGTGGTTTCCACAGTTTCTCTCAGAGTAGGGAAAAGAGATTGAAAAAAGGAGCTCACATCCTTTGCAGCTTCTAGAATTGTTTCCAATATAAGATCATAGTCCAGTTGTGTATTAAGTTCCATATCGATAGTAATAAGGCTTTTTAATCTTTAATCTTTAAGGAAGGCTCTGCTTCATAAGAATCAAGCAAGCATTCACCTTCAGTTTTCAATAGGCCAGCTGCATCGTTATCTTATCACTCTTTCAGGGTCATAGCCATTCCCAGCCATAAAGAAATATAATTGCAGTACCACTTTTCGACACAAGATGTCCTCAGCAAACCAGAAAATCCTTTTTTTTTTCTTTCCAAATAATAGATTTTTTATTTTTCGTGTTGAAAGAGATGAAGAAAGGGTTCAAAAATAATGAATACGTAGTTGTAACAATAATAGTCAAGAATAGAATGTTTTCAGGTCCCCTCAGTATTCCAAAATTTAAATAGTATCGAAATTAACTGGTTTTTATTTATATATTTTTTTTTCCAACGCTGTTTTTCCCCATTGCTCAAACGCTGCTTCCTCACGACAGGGAAATAGTTCAAAGAAAGCTTTTAACAGGAAAGTAGTTAGGGAAAAAAAAAAGGGGGTAGGAAAGGTCTCACCCGGATTCTCCACGGGGGTTCTTTCGCTTAGATGTTCTTCTGGCTTTCAGCTGGTGCGACGAAGTGATCGTCCATTTTGAAGGGCGATCTTTTCCTCCGACGGCCCTAAGGAGAAAGTTCGAACTGGGGAGAGCCGCCGCTCTTCCCCAGTCGAGCAGGAGCCTCCTCTAGCGGTGGTCGCCTCTACGGGGCGACTTTCGACCCGATTAAGGGTCTACCGACGCAGGGAAACCAGCCGGTGGGAGAGAGAGATCTCTCCGTGCGACTGCTGGTGTCGCGATCCGGAACCGGAAGCCCCCCCAGGAAGTTTTTTTAAAGAAAGGAAATGGTAGTGAAGCCAAGCTGGCTGACTTATGGTCAAATAATATGTTTTAATTTTGGTAATCCTATCCTCAAATCTAAAGAGGAGTTAGAATTAGAAGGATATGTCTGCCATTGGTTTACATATTTACAATGGAAAGAAGATTTAAATCAGACAAAAAGAGTTATGGGTTTGACTTTGTGAAAAATGAATTGGAAATCCTACTACGTAGTAGTGATGAACACATTATTGCTAAGGTCTATAAATTGTTATTGAATTTGAATTTGGAGAGTGAATATGTAAACCATTGTATGACTCAGTGAGCAAGAAACTTTGGATATAACATAATGCTTGAACAATGGGAAAATATGTGGATGAAAGGTCTACAATTTACACTAAATTATAATTTAAAAGAAAATTTTCATAAGATGATGGTAAGTTGGTAAGTTGTCAAGAATGTATAAATGTATTTCAAATGAATGTTGGAAATGCAAATGTAAAGAAGGGACCTTTTATCACTAATGGTGGACATACGATAGCAAAGAAATATTGGAGTAGGATTCACATCTTAATACAGAAAATATACAGCATATAAAGGTAAAACCTGAAACTTTTCTTTTGGGTTTAATGGAAAAAGACTTGGAAAAAATTTGGAACTTTGATGTTCTATATGCTGACAGCAGCAAGATTACTTTACGCACAAAAATGGAAGGACATTTCAATCCGCACAATGGACAAAAGGCTGCAAAAGTTGATGGAGTTAGCAGAGATGGCCAAATTGACGCCTTTGATCAAAGAAAAAAACTTTTGTTTCCACTTGGAAACCACTTCTGGACTTTGTGCTTGAGGTAGAAAAGAATGAAACTTTGATTTTGGATTTTACCAATTAGATAGGTTTGTTGTTATAGAAATGGCTACTTATGTAAAAGTAAAAAGTTGAGGTTTGATGCTATTATTTTATTCTACTGCACTAAAGGGAGTCGGAACTCAACGCCTTTTCTTTCTTTTTTCCCCTTTGCCCGACACTTTTCCCTTTCCTTTTCCCTCCCTTATTTTCCTACTATTTTCTTTTGTATTTTTGTATATTATAAACTAATAAAATAAAAATAAAAAGAGGAACTGCAGAGCTGCTGCATCTTCTCTGAAAAAAAAAAGACTTATAAACGTGATCAGTCCTGAGGCTTATTTGTTTAATTCTTCAGTTTGTAGGGACAAAAGCTATTTGGGTCATTCTGGGACTGAAAATATCCATAGCAAAGTGATTACCTGGTCACATGACCACCTCTTTATATCTTAGCATGTGACTGCAATTTTTGTTGAAACATGTGTGCTACTACCCTTTCTCCCCAATTGTTTAAAATGCTTCACACTGGTTATTCCCAGCAAACTTTACAACTCTGTAAGGCAGGGGTGTCAAACTGCCGGCCCACGGGCCAGTTGCATCTTTCGGAGGCCGCGCCCGCCCCAGCTCCGGCAATGCAAAAAAAGTCACGATACATCGCGACACGTCACGTGACACGGCGAGTTTGACACCCGTGCTGTAAGGAGAAACAAAAATGGTTATACAATTATTCTACATGGGAGCATGGAAGGGATTTAAAAGACAGTTCTGAAATCCTGGTGGGTCCCCATGCATCACAGAAAGGTTGAACCTGGCACTTGATGGGTAATGTGGAAACTATTTTTGTAAATAGCTCTCTTCAATTCTGGCCTGCTTTGGCCAAGCTCTGGAACAGGGCAAAAGTCCCTTCAAGCAAGCATCAGGGAGCAGAACACTTAAGAAGTGATTATATTTGCTGGCAAAAGGAAAGTGTGTCTCATCAAATCAGATTCAAGAAGTGGAAATTGCCTGAGGAAGTCAAACCACTCAGAAGGAGTTCAGGAAATGGTATCTGGCTTTTCTCAGTTGTGCATTGCTTGAACAAGGGCAGTGAGCAGGAAAGATGAGAGAGCAGGGGCCACACAACTGGAAAATTAAGCACTGAAGTGGATCCTGAATCCACTTTTCCCATTTAACCAGGCTAAATGGCAGAGGTTCAGCTTACTATCTTCTTCCCTGGCGTCGTCGTTCATATTTTCACTTACTCAGCTCCATATTATGATTTCCTGAATTTATGAAGTCGAGAGATATCATCAGGGTTGCTTTCAGACTTTTAGCCAAAAGAGCACTGAAAATGCTATTCAGATGAACAGCAGAAAATTTGAAGAGAAAATAACTATGGGTCTATGTCTATATATACAGTACAAGATGCAGCTATATAAGCTTCTTATACTGCTATATAGGAAAATCAACTTTCTAATCTTTATCATTATCCATGGCATGTTCTCAGCTGTCAAGAATTGGGTTCCTTAATGCAGAGGTCCTCAACCTTTTGGGCACCAGGGACCGGTTCTGTGGAGAAAGGTTTTTCCATGGGTCAGAGAGTGTGTGGTTTTGTGTGCTGCCTGCATCCCATGGATGGGGCTTTGCTTGTTTGTGCAGACCGGTTACTGGCATGCCATGGCCCGGTACCAGTCCACGGACCGGGGGTTGGGGACCCCTGCCTTAATGGACAACTTCAGTTATAACATCTGAACAGCAGTTTAAAAAGACCATCAAGCTAAGCTTCCTGTTCCCAGGCATGTGGTAATTGAAATTAAAAAATAAATAAATCAAAGTAACATACAGAGGAAATTATTATATCCTGTTTGCCCATGAACAAAAAATGTGCCCTTTTCTGGATTGCTCCATTTAGCTATCCTGGCTAATATACCGAGACTTCTCTACCAATTCATCTAAATTTATTTTTAAAAGCTATCTGATCTAATGGCCATTATTATACCTAGCAGGGGCAATTTTTTTTCAAAGCACTACATTTTGTCTTTTCTGAATCTGAATTATGAGAATGAATTCATGGAAAAAGAATTTTCATATTATTAATGCACAATAGAAATTTTTAGCAGTTGATATTACTAATGAGATGGCAGTAAGGCTGCAGAATACATTATACTATCAAGCGGACTAATTCTTAGTTTTTTCCAGTCACCTGAATTGACTAGAAATCAATTCAAGTTGTTATTAATACACTGAACCCAACATAGACTGGCCTTTAGGTGGTTCTAGGAAAACTTCGGGTAACCTGAAAATGGTCAGGGTCATTTAATTAGTTGAGTTGTGAAAGATGCACGATTAGGCCAATGCTTAGATCCATGTAGTTTTCATGTAGAACAACCTAAGGTTTTTCATGTAGTATTTTCATGTAGAACAACCTAAGGTTTTATTTTGATCTATACAACCCTAAATGATTTAAGCTTTCTGTATATGTGAAACTTCCTTCTCCTGTATATTTGCTCCAGTCTTTAAAATAGAAAATGTGTATATACACTACAAAGACAAATTTGCATTATGAGATGCTATCAATGGTTGCTTGGAATTATGAAAAAAAATTTAGATGGTATATCTATCCAATGATGTGGCACAGGCAAATTCTTACACCTCAGATGGACTGGTATTACTTATTTGGCATGATATAGTTACTATTGTAAATCACTTGTTATATTAATGTAAACCAGTGTAAGGTTATTAAATTATGCCATGTCCTTGGAATATGTAGAGTTGACACTCTCCACTCCCCACTCCCCATACTCAATTCACACACAATTAAAGAAGTGCCCCAGGCCAGCCTTGACACATTCTTTCCAGATGGTCGAAATCTTCTCAAATACTCATTTGAGTCAAGTTGGAACTCCTATCAATTTGCAAATCATATATTTACAATACTAGATTAATCTAACAAGAATTTTCAGCTTCTAGTTGGGCGGGTTTTCTCTGTTAGAACATAAATTTAGGCCCAGCCTATGACTATTTTAAAGAAGAAATGTCTTACATTGCTAGACATTTCTTTGAGCAGAAAAAAGCAACTGGGCACACATTATGCCGCATCTAAACACAGTACAGACATTTGCTTACTTTCTTACTTACTTATTTAACTTACTTATTTAAAAGTTTTGCACAGCTGCCCATCTTAAAATAGCTCTGGTGGGCTCACAACAACAATAAAACTATAAAAGCCATATAACAAAAACGAAAAACCTGGCATCTCAACCAATCTCCCAGAATGCACCAACAATCCTCCCAGGGCTCCACCACCTGGCATGTCCTGGTAACTTTATTATTCTGCTGTATTTCACTGATGAGGCTTTCCCCCTTTCTTCTGGCCCCAACCCAAGTAGGGACTCAAGGTATATGAGTCCTGTTGGGCTTTATATAGCCCATGGGTAGGCAACCTTGGCTCTTTTATGACTCATGGACTTCAACTCCCAGAATTCCATGCTGGCTCAGGAATTCTGGGAATTGAAGTCCACGAGTCATAAAAGAGCCAAGGTTGCCTACCCCTGATATAGCCCAACTACCTTGGGAGGGGGGGCAGTCAGAGGCCTGGATTGCCTAGAACAGTGTTTCTTAACTTTGGCAGCTTGAAGTAGGGTGGACTTCAACTCCCAGAATTCCCCAACTAGCAAGGTGGGTGAGGAATTCTGGGAGCTGAAGTCCACATATCTTCCAAGTTGCTAAGATTGAGAAACACTAGTCTAGAAGCTGAGGTAGAATAGGTACCAGCTGTGTGGCGAGAACTTTTCACAATTACATAATTTTCTACCAACTCAAGGATGAATGGAAAGCACTAGAGCTCACTGGTGGCAAAAAGACTACAGAAAAGCAGAGCTTTTGCAAAGTCATCTTTCAGGGCAGTTTGTTTTTGTTTATCTGTAAGTTCTTGACTTTAGACAGAGATGACTCATTATTCAGTAGACAGAGGCTGTTCTTTTGAAGGGTCACAGTGAATGGGGAAAGTGATACTACGGTATATTGGTGGGGGACAAAGCTTCAAAGAAACACCTATTTTTTAGGAGATGGTTTTATTTAAACAACCTAGAATACTTCCATCAAGAAATAGCATCTCCACTGATTCTCAGCTAAATTCAACCGTCCAGTTTCTAAGCTCTGTACAAGAGACTGAAGGGTCTTCTCTGCATTGTAGCTTGTGGCTGACTTAAGACCTTCATTATAAAATGCCTGGCTGCAAATACACATTCAAGCCCTCTCAGTGTGGTCTACCAACCCACCCACTGATTCATACTTTTTCCCCATTCACAAAGTGTTTTTCCCCCCCATCTTAAATTTCTTCGATATCTTAACAACTTTGGCAGGCATTTTACTTTCCATTGATTTCCTATTGGCCAGATGTGTGATTGATGTCCTCCAGGAAGCATAAAACCTTCTACAGTGTCCAGCACACAATGCCAACCAAGCCTACTTTGATTTGAACTCTGCCAAGAGGCTGCTGTATTTCTTTCCCATCTTGTAAACCAAGAGGTCAGGTGGGACCTAAGACAGCAAATTGCAAAATGGCTTGCCTGGCACGGTGCCTGCCTGCCACTCACGCTAATTGCAAGCAAGCAAAGGAATCAGCTTGGGGTGGGGCCTGATAAAATCAGAGCGAAGGGAGGTAAGAAGATACTTCCAATCAGGAGCCATTTCTTACATACCCTACAGATTTAAGGATTTCCAAGGAGCTTTCTCACACTTCTATAGAAGGACCCTGGGGGCCAACTGGCTGGTTCACAGAAAAGCTCATTCCAATTTGGAAACACAAAACCCAATGTTTAGCGTGTGCACACAATGATCGTGGAAAAGTTAGTCAAAAATCAGATAGTTTCAACTCCCCATCATCATCCGCAGCAGAACATCCAGATTCAGCCATAGTTTCATTCCATACAGCATTAACCTTGCGAACTCTCAAGCTTCCTCCTTCCGTTATATATTCAAGATGGACAGTATTTAATATTTATTTGTTATCTATATGTAGGGGTGTGGGTCTATACATATGTTGTATATAGTATGTTTAGGTTTGTGTCATGTATGCGTTTCACTTTGAGAGCGGGCAACTAAATTTCATTTTTGATGTGTGCCGTTGTGCCCACAGTAAAAAAAAATGACAATAAAGGTTATCTTATCTCTTATCTTATCACCAAAAAAAAAAATCCAGAACAGTCTTTCCCTGGAGAGCACAGTTAGCACAGAGTCAATTACATGACGGGTGAGGAAGGGAAAGGGACCCTTTTTAAACTCTGAAACTACGATTGGTCTATATATGTGATTTCCCTATGCATCATGCTGGCTGAGCATATTGACACTTGCTCAGATGAAATTTGGGCTGCTTTAAATGCATAGACTACGACAAAAAATAAAAATAAAGTGTACCTCTCTAGGCATATAGCGTACAGAAAGTCCTTTACCATTCTTGTTCTTCTCATTGTGCTTTGAGATTCTTTACATCTGTTTCCCACCCACCCCCCAAGCACTTATTTATGGTTATTTTGGCTGACCACACAGATTACCACCCAACTTCATAGATTAGGGTATCCCTTCTGTATCTGTTTCCTTCTAACAGAAAGCCAATATTCCCTCATTTGGCCTCCCATAACAGCCATAAAAACATCTACTAGCAAGGATACAAAATGCATCTCCTTTGAAAGTACAGCTGGCATGCTGCTGATAAATGGAGCCATTCTCCCTGCATGTGTGGCTAACCACAGAGACCCTCACAGACATTTCCCTCCGTTCTGTGATGCTCTGAATACCGAATGGATTCTGTTCAGAAACACCCCAGGACTTTAATGGGGATGTGGAAATGATTTGATATTCACATTGCAATTACAGGATGCGAATGTTACGTCTTATAGAATTCAGCCTTCTCCTGACAAACCATTTGTGAGCACGTAGGCCTTTTATTAACTGGCACAATCTATGTGCTTGTATATGCAATTAACAGATCTACCCATCTAAGCTTAAAAGGAGCCCTGGATTCTGCAAGGGGTATACTTACATCTTTGCATATTTCATTTTGCTGCTGCTACTTAGGAGGCAACAGAGATGTCTACCACACGTAAAGGCAAATATGTTGCCGCCACTGGAACTGCGATGAATGCAAAGCTTTGGAATTCACAAATAAGATCAGTAAAGGAGAATATGTGTAGCTCAGGGTTGAAATGCTCTCTGAGCATGGTGGTTTTCTTGCAGATGTTTCATTATCCAGCTTAGGTAAACGTCATTAGTGCTACTGATATAACTAGCATTGTTGATGTTACCTAGGTTGGATAATGAAATGTCTGCAAGAAAACCACCAAGCTTAGAGAGGACCAAGGACCCCACAAATAAGATCCCTCTTGTCTTATGGCTTAAGCTGTTATTTCACTATCTATAATTGGTGAAATTGAATCTGCTACTGTCTAAAGCCAGGAATGTGGCTGACCTACAGGCTACTTTCATGACTTCCCTAACCCAGAGGTCCTTAACCTTTTGGGCACCAGGGACCAGTTCCGTTGAGAAAGGTTTTTCTGCGGACTGGAGAGTGCGTGGTTTTGTGTGCTGCCTGCATCCCACGGATGGGGCTTTGCTTGTTTGTGCAGACCGGTTGCTGGCATGCCGCGGCCCGGTACTGGTCCATGGACCGGGGGTTGGGGACCCCTGCCCTAGCCTACTTTTTTTGCCATCGTGAAGACCAGAGTCTAACTTCTGTAACCAAAGTCACATCCACATCCTGAGCTTGTTCTAAATTCTAGTGTATGATTTACTGCTTTCATCTCTCAGAAACGGAATCGATGCTGTTTGATGTAATATGCCAATAAAACTGTCAGGTAAATGTAGCTGAATTGGGCCATTAACAAACTCCACTGGAAGCAATAGCAATAATTTGCCAGAGATCTAATTGTTGAAATGGGGCACAGAGGGAGCATATGCACTACCTATAAGCAAGAAGGTCGTACTTTCAAACCCTGGGGAGGGGGTGTAGGTAAAGGAGAAACCATTCAAGAGTTACTTGTAAATGTCAGCTCTTTAGAAATTAAACCTCATACAAATCACCACCAGTTTAAAAACATCTTCACTGTCAGATTTACAAGACAGATATATTCTCATGAGATTCCTTGGACCCCAAAGGATATAGCTTATTCCTTAACAGAAGTCAAGAGTCAATATCTTCTTCCAAAACACGTCAAGATGATAATCTTGGAGGAAAGAGGCAGAGACAAGAGTTGCCTAAAAGAACCTCTAAGCCCGGAGAACAGAAAAAGTGTGAGAAACCTAAGACAAACTCCTCCCTAAGAAGAAAAGCTCAAGTCACACTTTCAGGATTCTGTTGCTACAACCTATATGAGTACAAGTGGTCCTTGCTTACCAACCACTTGTTCAGTGAAGTTACGACTGTGCTGAATGACTAATATTTACGACCGGTCTTTAAGATTCCAGCCATCACAGTGTCCCCATAGTCATGGGATAATGTTCTTGGTGTTTGGCAACCAAGTCACAATTACAATGCCACAGCATCTTCCAGTCACATGATCACCATTTGTGGCTTTCCCTGCTGGCTTCTGACTATGCACGATCAATGGGGAAAACCACGAGGAGGCTCCTAAATGGCGATCATATAATGTCATGCTTAACAATGTTGTGGTAGTTGCTATCAACACCAAACGGATGTGCTGGAAGTGCTGTAGCTAAGCAGTGTGGGTCATATGTCATGCTTTATGACTACTGTATGTTGCTTAGTGACAAAAATTCCTACTCCATTTGTGATCTTTAACCAAGGACTACCTGTAAAGTATTGTTCCAGTCAGATTTTCAGAGTCTATTCCTACTTGGTGTACCCTGAAGGGCTGATACCTCTTTCAGGGGGGTTATTTCACTACTTGAGATATACTGTATTCTCAATTCATGGTTGTTGTTGCTATTATTATTATAAAATAGTACTACAGCCTACTGCAAACTTTTCATACAGAAAAAAAGTTTCACTCACAGTTCCAGGTTCGAAGCAATACACGTGCAACAATTATCTGCACACAACTATTCCCTATCCCTTCTCATTCCCCAAATTGAAAAGCTCCAGGATTTCTGAGTGAGAAAGGCCTGCTCTCCACACTAAATATGACTTTGCCTTGCACTGACTGTTGGCTACTTTGATTTTTGTAAAAAAAGAAAAAGTGGGATTAACAGCATTCTAAATGAAAAATGAATGAGATTTTGATGCACGTTTTCGTATCATAACTCTTAATTTGTATCGCACTATTCCTGAAAAAAAAAGCCTGACATGGTGTACAGATGCAAAAAATAAACCAATAGCCAATTATCAATTCAACAATAACAGGATTATAGTAAAATAGTCTACTGTGTAACAATTGAAAAAAAATTAATAAAGGGCTGCATTTAGTTGTACAATTAAATAAAAATCAGTCTGAAATGTGCTTTTCAGGCACACAAATAATCCAAAGTCCAGCTCTCTGGTCAACAATTATAGTCCAGAGAAGGCTAATTTAGGAAGAGAACAACAACCACAGCAAAAACAAAAGCTTCACCCATCAGACATGCCAGGAACCGCTTCCAACATTTTTGATGGCTCTAGAAAGCACTTTCTCTGTATCTCCAATTTGGCAAATGCAAGAAGAGACAAAGCAAGACAGAATACTGCAGATTTGCTCCAAGATTTTCTAGTTGCTGAACTTTGCTCTTGTCTCCTTTTGATCTACCTACGGCTACCTACCATCTTCTGAGCCATCCACCTAAATGAAATCATTGTATGTCATGGCTGAATGTCATGGCTATATTCATTTAGGTTATATTCTAACATGATAAATAATTGTCACGAGTCAGTCAGTTGCATCACATTCTCATCCTTTTATAGAAAATAAGACAAATGTAGTTTTTTTTTTTTAATTCTCATTTTGGAAAGAAGGACAAAATCTCCCTTATTACCTTAACATTTAAGGAGGTAGATTCCAACATAGTCTAAGGGAAATAATGTTTTCGGTACAGGAGTTGCAGCTGGTAAACTATACAATTGGTAGAACATACATTGTGTTGAAACAACTTCCCCATTGTTTCCATGGATAAAGCAGATTTTGTTTTGATGAGTCCCACAGTACAACTAACCAAACAGCAAAACTGCTTTATTGCAGGGAAACTAGATTTAAATTATGTACAGATTTCTGGAAGAGCGTATAACTGAAAAAGATAAGGCTTACTGTACATCCAAGTAAACCTGCATAGGAGTTGACTGCTTAATAGCTATTCTCTTGCCATACATATTTAATCCTGGGAATGTGTAATCTGCAAGTTATTGGAAGGCAGAAGGATTAGGGATTTCAACTGCAAAATGCTTAGCCTTTGAACCAAATTCTTGAAAAGAACTGATTCTTGGATTTCTTAAGAAATTCTATAATAATTAACCTTCAAAGCTGTTATAATTTTGCAACATAGATATAGGTATTCATGGTAGATGAAAAACTCAATGATTTAAAAACTGGGATTATTAAGAAACCAAGTGGAGAACAGTCTTTTAGACAGTTGGGTATTTCTTGGCTATCAAATACTGGCCTGCTTCTTCCACACAAGAGGGGAAAAAAACAATAAAACCAGCATATTATTTCACAATGTGAGTTTTTTTCTTGAAGCCTTCTCTAGCTGCATTGCTAGAAAACAGTAGTTTGAAGTAGGAAATATCTAATAATAATAATAATAATAATAATAATAATAATAATAATAATAATAATAATAATAATAATAATAATAATAATAATAATAATAATAAAGTTGGAAGGGACCTTGGAGGTCATCTAGTCCAACCCCCTGCTCAGGCAGGAAACTCTGTACCATTTCAGACAAATGGCTGTCCAGTCTCTTCTTAAAAACTTCCAGTGTTGAAGCGTTTCTTCTCCTATAAGAACTAACAATATACAATATATTTCAACTGTGCCCTTATCCCCTCCAAAACAGCATATATATTCCTGAGTAGGGTTATTCCCTTTGCCTTCCACCAACACTGTTTTTATAAAATCCTCCCGTATTTCAATATAATTATTTACTTTAATCGTCCCTTTTTTAAATTTAATTTCTGTGGTTCTAAAACGTCTTCAATATTCAGAAAAATCTACTCATTTGATAAAACCCATACTCAACTTTCTCCATATATATGGCCATTTAGCGACCTCACCACCAAAGAATAAGTTGAGGTTTGGGTCACCGGAAGTTGCTCACATGTGCTTTGATGACATCTCCCAACAACTACGGTAGACTATTGCAACAAGTATCTAATGAACTGTTACGAAAGCTACCATTTCCTAAAACCTGGAACAAAACAGATAATCTGACTGCGATTCCTTTTCTTTAGAGTCACAAACACCTCACCGAAAGGAAACCTGATAGTCTGGTAAAGACTAACCCATTTCATATATGAGCCTGATGAGTTACATTTTACTTTAGCCCATACCTCATGGTCTACAATTTTCAGACTCTGCAGTCAGATGACTATGAATTCTAGAAGTTGCACCCCAATACAACTAAAAATCACTAGTTTATATTATTGTTGTTGTTACTGTTCAGCCGCTACGTCACGTCCAACTCTTCACAACCTCATGAACCACATAGCAGGCCAGGCCCCTCTACTGTCTCCCGGAGTTTGCCCAAATTCGTATTCATTGCATCAATGACACTATGTAACCATCTCATCCTCTGTTGTCCCCTTCTCCTTTTGCCTTCAATCTTTCCCATCATCAGGGTCTTCAGGGTCCTTATTACAGAACCTATTGTTTTTACAAAAAAACTACTAGGGTTAAAAGAAACAGATGCGGGCTACATCAGCTCTCCAAGAAAGAAATGGGTAGGAAGCAAAGTTGCTTGGTTCTAATCTTCACTCTCCAGATAACCTCCAGATGACCTTCAGGAAACAGTGGCAAAGACTCTGTCTTGAGTCCACGCCTCAGTTTTTCTCTACATGAAATGAGGCAGCAAACATATGAGACAAATTTTTAATAATCACGGTCAATCTTGGTAAATGGCTCAGTGATTCTTATACAAGAAATGATGCGCCCAGATCATTGTCTGGGGCTCTTAACAGCCTCCATTAATCCTAAGAAGCTTCTCTGGGACGAAAGCTTCAGAAAGTATTGGCTGCCCTGACAAGAGAAAAACTGTCCCCAGGCTGACAGGTTTAAAGCAAAAAAACAAGAAACAGCAGCTGAAAAATTGTGGCTCCTTTCCTAAAACAGCAAGTATTTGGACACTGACTTTTCATCACAAAGGCAGGCTCGATACTTAAGCTCACAATTTCCATGAAATTCCCAGCAGCTGCACAGCTCTGGGATGAATCTGGCTGCAATAGTCTATCATCGTGATTAATCCCAGCTTGGCTAGCAATGGTCCTATATAGGCTCTTTTGCACTTCAATGGACTTTCCTTTAAATCCTTGTGATGTGTATGCAAAATGAAGAATGCAAAAATATACAGTTCCCAGAAATGAAATTTCCTTTATTTGCATTTACAATATTTATATGTGGAAAAGCATTGGGATGGGGAAAGGGGACAACATAAATAGCAATAGCACTTAGACTTATATACCACCCCATTGTGTTTTACAGCATGCTCTGGGCGGTTTAGAGAGCCAGCATATTGTCCCCCAACAATCTGGGTCCTCATTTTGCCAACCTCGGAAGGATGGAAGGCTGAGTCAACCTTCAGCCCATCAGGATCAAATTCCAGGCTGTGGGCAGTTAGGCTGCAATACTGCACTTTAACCACTGCGCCACCAGGACTTCTGGTACTCTTCATCATGGAAAGCACCTCAAAGACCCTTACAATCATTAGCTCACCAAACTGAAGGTAGTTCACTGGAAGCTAAGTGGACTTCCTGCTTCTGCCTCCTACAGGTTGCAAAAATGGGAAGGGGGCATTTTAGCAAACCCTTGATAGACCCGAATGCTTGTGTGGGAGACTGCATTGTGTTGGGTGAGTTACATGCCAACTCCTTGGGTTGTTGTTAGCCTCTTTTTCTCCCTCAACTGACTATCGATTATACTAAGAGCTGTCTAACGGAAACATTAAAATACAAAGTAATTTTCTCCAAAATGGAAAACAAGTTGCACAGGATGAACAACTCTTGCTGAAATGGGGTTCATACATTTTGGTAGGATGGGAGTGCCAAGTACAGAGTCTGTACCAAAAATATTAGAAGTTGTTTTTTATAAGATATATAAAATAAATTTCTGGACAGTTTCAAACCCTACAAAAAACACATGGACAGTAGTAAGACTATCAGTTTTCCATCTATTGTTACGTATTAGATATTTAGGCTTCCAAACTCCACAAGACTCTAATCAGTTTGACATATATAAAAACAGTCATAAAACCCAACAGATAGCATTACTTGGAAGAAACAACCACCAACCTCTCTCTCCCAGTAGTAGAGACCAAAAACAGACTGAAAGTATGGTCAGACCAAGCCAGGCCTTGGGGAAAGAGCCACGTTTTCAATATGTTTTAAGTCAGTAAGGTGGGGGTCATGACTTGGGATTCATTACAATAGAAAAATGAGAATTTCCAACATAATTCTACTCCCTTACTTTCACGATCAATTTTTAATCACAGCTTATCTCTTCTGCCAATTTTATTTTCTCTAAAAAAACCCCGGGGAAGTATAATTCACTAAGGATGCTGAAAATTTGTAAGTAGGCAATCTTACCTGCCATCATAGACATACAAGTTACAATACAGGGTTTCAATGAAAGGAACAACTTTTTTGACCATATTTAAATATGGTCATTTAAATGTCATTTAAATATCACAAATATCATTATAAAAGAGCATCCCAAATTCTTTCTTCTGTCAAGAAATTGCTCAGTATAGATAGTCCTCAACTTACAACCACAACTGAGCCCCAAATTTATGTTGCTAAGTGAAACATTTGTTAAGTGAGTTTTGCCCCATTTTACAACTTTTCTTGCCACATTTGTTAAGTAAATCGCTGCAGTTAGTAACACAGCTGTCAAATGAATCTGGCTTCCCAGTTGACTTTGCTTGTCAGAAGGTGGCAAAAGGTGATCACATGACCTCCCCGGGACACAGCAACCGTCATAAATGTGAACCAGTTGCCAAGCATCCGAATGTAAATCACATGACCATGGGAATGCTGCGAGGGTCATAAGTGTGAAAAATGGCCAAGTTACTTTTTTCAGTGCCATTGTGACTTTGAATGATCACTAAATGAACTGTTGTAAGTTGAGGATTAACCTGTATTCTGACAGCACTCTCCATTTTCTCTTAGTTGCTAGAGGGTTGTGTTGTCAAAAAAAGCCAAATCAGAGAAAAATGATCCCATCCAAGAGGGAGAGGCAACCAGGTGTCCTTTAAATATTTTTTAGATATCAATTCCTGTTAGGCTTGGCTAATGGCAACAACCTTTGTAAAAATTATGGAGCCAAACCCAACAATAAAAGGTTGCCCAGGCCTGCTTTAAGAGCAGGATCAGCATTTTCCGTTAGCCTTTCCATCTTAAGAGCAAAAGCTGTTATTATGAACATTCACAAAATCTATACTTCTTTTTGGCAAGATGTCCGGGTGGAATAGTACCTTGATCGTGCAAATTTCAACACTGTCAGCTTTTCTTCCACCTCTTACCTGATGAGGTGAGATGAAGATCCTGAAAGGTGGGTTTGGTTTTTTTGTGACTTCCGTTTTGTTAATAAAGGTCAAATTATAATTTGTGATAGATTTTACTTTCTTTGTTGGCAGGACCAGATGTGCAGGAATGTTTCATGCTACCAGTGCAGTGGGAACAGGGGGCTGCCTTAGTTCATCAGAGAGGAGCAGTAATTCTGTTTTTTACAATATACCCTTTAATCCAACTTTCCAATTCAATTAACATCTCACTTCCGAGAGCAATTGGACTAGCAGCTCCTCTGTCTCTATCCCTCCATCCCCCCTACAATGAGAACAAAGCCAGAAGCAAATCTAAATATATACAGGACAAGGAGCTGTCCATCCCATGATCTAGTTTTTTGAAGGCAGAAGGTACAAGAGAGAAAGCACTTTAGTGAGTAGGGCAATGCTTTGCCACGGTTGGTAGTCACGGCATGACATAGTCATGTCCCTAGTCCTCTGCCTGTTGTGATTCTTGCCTCTCCTGGCTCTTCTGGGGGGTCCCAGAAGGTGTGTGAGAGGTTGGATCAAAACGGTGGTCCTGAGTAAAGAGAGGAGGTAGTGCTGGAACACTTGAAAGAGGCAGTAATTCACTCTCTTCTTAAGAGGCCCTCTGTTGATCTGTATTTATTTGAATATATTGCACAATCTCTAGCCTCTCTAAGGGAAGGTTATGGAGATCACAGGTGGTATACAACTACCCAGTAAAGCACCCAAGAGGAAGCAGGTGATCTGGATTATTTTCAGATCTGGGCATGGGATGGAAACAACATTGGTGGGATCATTGGATGATTTTTGTCGTGATACGGATGAAAATAGTGCTTCTGTCCTGGCCATTTTACATCTCTCAGCAGCCTTTGACACCAGCCACTATGTTCGCCTTCTGGCCACTTTTAGGACTTGGGGACTGGAAGTACTATGCAGCTTGGTTCTGCCTTCAATGGGCAGTTCTAGTTGTTGGCGAAGAATGATGGGAGGGATCAGTCACGTGGTTACTCACTTATTTGTTATCATAAGACTTGCTCTTTTCTCCCTTGCTTTTCAACATTCACAGTATATGACGTCACTGAGGAAGATCAATATGCTGATGACACCCAGCTTTATCTTGCTTTGCTAGGCCAGACTGAAGGTGTCTAGAAGCAGGGAGGATCTAAACAGTGAAATGAGCAGGTTGGATTCCTCCCTCCAAATATGTGGTAGCAATGTTATAATGGAATGTGAGAATGACCTTGGCTTTTTTTTGGGGGGGGGGGGGGGAGATGCTGCCTAGAGGATGATCAGATAAAAGGAGGAGGTACCCACAACTGAGTAACCGGGCAGAGAAAGGAACTTAGAAAAGCTCTACGTTTTACCAACTAATCAGGTGGTAAAAAGAAACAGTGGGAGATTTGTACTTTCAAGCTTGAAAGCTAATGTAGCCTTATAATAAAGTAGAATTAGCTTATCTTGTCATGTTTCCTGCCTGGTCTACTTGGGAGGCTGACGATTGTAAAGCTCAGTTTTGGAAAATGATTTACATTAGAATGAAACACATTTGAAAAATCAAATTTCCATTTTGACCTGTCATATTGTTATTAAATTTTACTAAAACATATATTCTTTCAAAGGATACTGAACTAGCTTTGTATATGTTAATTGCCAAGTAATATTAAATGCTTCTTGCTGGAAAGGCTGTTTGATTCCCTCCTAGGAACATGCTTTGATGTCCAACATATCTTAAAAGTAAATATGTGGTAAAAATTTTAATTCTAATTGGAAACCATTCCTGGACGATAACTTATTAGATGGATCTGTACCTCAACCAAAATTTGAGCTTTTCTGTGCATAAAAATCTAACTTCATGAGATATTCCAGTCTGAACAGATTATTAATTATTGCTTATAATTTCAGTCAGTGATTTACACTGTTCACCATGGTTCCTTATGTGCATTCTTTCCTTAAAGCTTAACCGTGTTTCCTAGATTTTTAAAGTAACACGACATTTTATAGTTCATAAATAATTAAAGCAATATTGGAGAACTCCATCATTTTCCAATTCTCTTCCCTTGTCCACTTATTTGTAGTTTATTCATTGTATCCTCTTTTATTATTATTGTTTTATTATTATTTATTACATTTTTATGCCTGCCCACCCCAAAAGATCCTGGGTGTCTACAAGTTTCAAATATATAATTAATATATTTTTAAAAAAACAGTTCTTCTTTTCATATGTTATTTCTTTTTTTATTCCTTCATTAAAACACTTCATTGAAAAAGCAGATATAGCTGGGACAAAACAGCCTGAAGCTGCTGTTTGTTCCTCCAGGTTCCTTGATGCTTGCGATTTTGTCTCTGTGTGAGGAGACACTGGCCTTGAAGGAATATGTTCATAACCAGGTAGACTTCCTGAACTTCTGGCTACTGCTAAATGTGCAAGAGGGAGCCATGGCCAGGGGATTTTATCAAGCTATGCCCAACACAGAAATTCTAATCCCATCTAGAATTAGAGATCCTTGCAGCAGTAATATATGCCCCAATCGTCTACACTTGAGATGGGGAACTAAGGCCTTTTTATGACTTGTGGACTTCAACTGGCTCAGGAATTCTGGGAGTTGAAGTCCACAAGTCATAAAAGGGCCATAGTTCCCCACCCCTGCTAGACCATCTCAAGTCTTTGAAGACATTTAGAAGCTTCAATTGATCAGAATGCATCAGCCCAGTTGTTGGTGGATACATACCATCATGAGCACATTATACCCCTCCTGCAGGCCCTGAGCGCTCTCCTTATTGGTTTCTATGTGCAATTCAATGTGCCAGTTTTAACCTTTAAAGCCTATAAAGGTGGTCCCAGAGCACCTGCAGGGACATCATCTCCACCCAATTTCAGCCCACCACAACCAGACATCCGGGGAGAAATTGCTTAGGACTCTCCAACTTTCATGAAGGAAATGAGATGGAGGTTTGTAGGCAGACCTTTTCTCCTCCCCACTCCCCCCCCCCCAAGAAATTTGCCCTGCTTGTAATCTATTAGCTTTCTGCAAGTTATTAAAAACTGAGTTAGCAGTTTGAGGAAGGATACCCAAGCCAACACCAATGACTCAAATGGCTATCCACCAGATAACTAAACTTTAGTGCCCCCAATTCTAAGTTAATTGGCTATTCTGGTTGGGAATTATGGGAAATCACATTTGAGGGAACTAGGTAGCCTAACAGAATATTCCACATATAAAAGCTTGGATTGATTTAGCCCAGTCCTTCTAGTCATCAGTTGAGATGTTAGATGTTAATGTGGTCATTTTCAGAATTATACTTTGAAATCGAAAGCTAACCTGTTTCTTCCAGATGTTTTGCATTACCATTTCTAAATTCCACTGTCACTGCCCATGCTTGCCAGAGCTAATATAAACTGAAGTCCAAAATGCAGCCCAAGGGAATTGAAATCCAACTCTTGCTCTTTAATAAGGGAAAATGACACATTCATGGATGCAAATATCTTCCTATATTACCTGCCAATACCTTCAACTTAACAACAGTTCATTTTGGTGACTGTTCAAAGTTACAATGGCATTGAAAAAAGTGACTGATGACCATTTTTCACACTTACGACCATGGTAGTATCCCCATGGTCACATGATCAAAATTCAGATGCTTGGCAACCGGTTCATATTTGTGACGGTTGCAGTGTCCTGCGGTCACGTGATCAGCTTTTGCAACATTCTAACAAGCAAAGTCAATGGGGAATCCAGATTCACTTAACAACCATGTTACTAACTTAACAAAAGCAATGATTCACTTAACAACCGTGGCAAGAAAAGTCGTCAAATGGGGCAAAATTCACTTAACAAATGTTTCACTTTACCACAGAAATGTTTGGGCTCAATTGTGGTCGTAACCCAAGGACTACCTATATTCATTTTTACTAGCACTGATGATGTTACCTAGTTAGGGTAATGAAATGTTTGCAAAACAAAAAACCAAAAAACAAGCAAGCTCAGAGAGCACCAAGGACCCCTCATATTCATTTTTTTTCATAGCAAATCTTGTACTGTGATTCAGTTTTAAACCAATCGCAAACATGCATACAGGAAGTTGCTGTCCACCATGAATATCTTCATCTAGTATAATCTACTCCAATAGGGAGAAACTCTCTGGGAACTGAGTGGTCTCCTTCATCTCCAGGTATTCAGTTTCTCTACCTGGAAATGCTGGAGACAGAATCTGGGACCTTCAGTATAGAAAGCATGCTGTCTCCTGTTTAGCCATGCGTCCTTCCAAATGAATGAAATAGGCAGCAGGAAAAGATGGCAATTGGAGGATGTGACACACAAGCCGCAAAGAGCCGTGCAAAGGAATGGCCTCTTGCATAATGGAGACTTCTCCAAAAACAATGGGACTTGACAATGTACATTGAACTTCACAACTATGAGGACTATGTTTCCCGCCTAGCCTAACAAGAAAGCAGAGCACACCAAATTTCAAATCAAGCTCCATATAGATTTTAATGCCCATATAATCATACAGAAGACTCATATGTTTCTGCTGGAAATCTCTTATTACCAAACCACGGTGCATCACCATTGATATTTATATAACATGATATATAAATGTTCTTTTATTTGCTTGTTAATTAAGTTGAATGCCAGTAATTTCTCCCCAGTGTAAAACAGGAAAACCTAGGACTTGGATTACACTGACAGTCAAACACACTTTCTGGCCTCTCCACGTAATCGTCATTTCTATAGATTTATGTTATATACATACATACACGTCTCACACCCCATCTCATTTCCTCACACAATTCTCATGAAGCAGCTTGTAGTAATCATCATCTTAATCATTTGGTTCAACTCAACAAGGGAGGGAACATTTGTTGCAGACATAGACTCCATATTGTGCTTGCCACTTCTGCCCTGGCAAAATTTGAATCTGTTTGGCGTGGAAAAATATATATATATTCAGAAATAGCTTGCTAATGAAATCTATCCTTGGTAGAATGCTAAGATACAGAGCCGGATACTAGACGGCTCCAGATTATCTGATAAAGGGAAGATTTTGAAAAAGAGAAGGTCATCTCCTTCAGAAAACTGTCAACTCTGGCTTAAGGAAATAGAAGCTGGTTTGCCTAAAAAGAGCCCAGAAATTTGCTCCTGAAATTACCCAGGGCTTCACTCCATCCTTTGTACCCCACACAGCCATTCCAAGCTGGGGGGGGGTGAGGAGGAGCCTGAGGTGACCCCTGCTACATGTGCTTGTCTAATACAGATTGACTCCGTACATAAAATTTTAAGAATCCTTCACATCATCTAGATATTCCCATCAAAGAGGCTAATAATATTTTCTCCCCAGTTTCTCACTGGGGGGGGGAGGGGAGGAGATGACATGGGGGTCATCTGAAAGCCTCAGACCCAAGCTAATTCAGTTGCAATAGCATCCAACTGGGAGCAAGAGATCCCTTCTAACCTCAACGCTTTCCCAATGTGAGTATACACATATATTGGTGGCCATGATCTACTATCACCTTGGCAACAAGGCTAGGCTGCCCAGAATTTCTTTCTCAGAGAAACAGTAGGATCTTCTATGGGAAATCTAATGGAGGATCAGGTAAGACAAGAGGATCTCCAGAGGCTCTGCAAAGGAATCTATTACTAATAATGGAGGGGAGGGAACCCTATGTTTCTACTACTGCAACTCTTTGCAAAAACAGCACACCAACCTGTTGCCTATATTGAATTATGACACCCAGAATCCCCCGGTAGCTGGAATTCTGGGAATGATAATCCTAACATCTTAAAAGGTATCACAGACGGAGGAAACCTGCCTACTCTTTCCTCTCCGATATTTCAAACCAAGATTTGGGTGTGTGTGGGAGGGTGGTCTAACATCCCCCAAACACAACATTAAACATTCTGACCCTCAAGCCCTCTTCATTATTTAGCCTATATCATCTACACAACTCAAGCTCAGTAGATACAAGGTCACACCTATCCCACGCTTTCATCCAGAAAGCAGGGTCCAATACTTACTGGGTAATTCTCCCTTGGCCAGCTCAGCGCTAAGCAGCTCTTTATGGCTTAGACTCCAGCCGGGCCCAGGGTGAGTGGGAGTGGAAGCTGGACTCTTGGTGAAGATGCCACTGATGAACTTGAGCATTTTTCGGTCACGGGTGGAGGCCCTTCCACCCTCCCGGCCTCTCTTCAGCCCTACGGCGGCTTCTGAGGAGCAAGAACCAGATGAGGCTAAGCTGACTGGGCCATGGTTGAGGTCACTGTTGTCCAGAGTCTTGCTTTTGTTTTTGTGAGGGGACAGTTTTGCCCTGGACCCTCCTCGGGGGACAGTCTCCCCACTCCCTTTGACTGCCACCTTCATGCGGCCCTTGACTTCACTCTCCGGCCACGACAGGCGATTTGGGGTACCCCCTTTGTGGCTCCCTTTGCCGGCCTTTGGCTCTGTACCCACCTTAGCCCCCGTGGTGGTCACTGTTTTGAAAGGCTTATTTGTGGCCAAGCGGAGGCGGCGATTTCCAGCAGCGGGGTGAGGAGAGGAGGCTCCCGAGTGAGAGAAGGAAGAAACACCCACACGGCTCACGGTCATTTCCATGCTCCCAGGCTCAGGACCACCCCAGCTAGCATGACTAACCAACATCCGGCGTCCAGGGGCAGCAGCACTGGAGGAGCAACTGGCAGTGGTCGGAGGGGGGATTGGCAATTCATCTCCAGGGACCTCCAAGGTTTCCGTCAACCCAGCCTTGGAGGGGATCAGAGTCACTTCTGGTTTTGGCGGCACACTGGGCAAGACTGGAACCAAAACGGCTTTGGGCTTTGGAGCTACAGCTGGAGCTGACGGGATAAAAGTGCCTTCAGGCTTAGAAAGGAGAGTGGAGGAGACCGAAGGGCCGATCACCACCAGTTTGGGAGGAGCAGATGAAAAGATAATGCCCACAGGTGGTTCTGGTTTTGGGGGGATGATGGGGGCTATAGAGGGAATTGCTGGCTCAGGTTTGGGTGGCAGAACCGGGGCTATGCATGGCATAGTTGCCTCACGTTGGAAGGGCACCACCGGCTCAGGTTTAGGAGCCAGAGGTGGAGCGACATAGGGGGCCACTGGCTGAGATTTGGAGGTCAGCGCCATCTCGGGTTTGGGGGGCACTGCCGGTGCAACCGGCAGCACCAGTGGGTCAGGCTTGGGGGGCACAACTGGAGCCACTGAAGTTCCCAGCGCCTCAGACCTCGGCGTCATGGCTGGTGCATCCAAGCTGATGGTGGCTTTGGCCTTGGGGGCAGCTGCTGCTAATCCCAGATTTGGATCCCAAGGACTGCCTTGGCTGCTGCTGCTGCTGCTGGGTGGGGTCCAGAGAGATCCAGCTCGCCCAGGGCCATCTGGGGATGGGGATGGGCCAGGCGTCTCAGGGCAGCCTGGCGACAACTGCAATAGGTAGTCAGAAGTGCTGGCGCTGCTGGTGCTGATCCAGAGCGCATCCTGCCGGTGGAAGGTGCGCTCTTGCCTCTTGATCTTGCCTGCCTCCTCAGCTTCCTTGTGGCTCCTTAACCCGGAGGATTCGGCAACTGATGGAAAAGCCATAGGGCTGGAGGGGAGGCTGCTTGCTCTGCCCTCCGGCTGAGGAGCCCCGTCATCATCAGCCCTTGCCTTCTCATCTTCTGGCGGTGGCTGCTGCTGCTGAGGCTGCTGCTGCTGCTGTTCCTCTTGCTGGAGCTGCTGAACGGATTCGAGCTTCACGAGGGTCAGGGAGATCAGGTAGGTCGTCCTCCGCTGCAGGGTTGCTCCTCTGCTCATGAGTGCCTGGGGGAACGGACGGCAGTGCCCACCACACCGTTAGCCAGCATCTGCCAGACCTTTCTCCTCTTGCTGCTGCTGCTGCTGCTGCTGCTGCTGTTGCTGCTGCTGCTGCTGCTGCTGCTGTTTGGGTGGTTGCCACCCCCTCTGGATGGCAGCGGATGCCAGCCGCCAGCTGGAACCCTAACGCCTCCCCTTCTCTGTCCATGCACAAAGGGCAGCTCCGGAGGAATGCTGCAGCAGCCGGGGCATCTCTTCCAGACCTTATCCCCTCCTCTGCCGATCAGCTGCTGAAGGCCTGAAGGTGAGCATCTTCCAAGCAGCCCCCTTGCCAGCGGAAGAGTCCAAGCGCCAGAAGCTGGGCAAAGGGGGTGGGGTGCTTAGCCTCTTTCCAGGAAGAAATCTCAGCCACCGCCGGAGCCTGGCGTGGGATGCAGCGGCTTCCGAAGAGGCAAAACAGCAGAAGGCAAAAAGGATGCCTGTTCCCGTGCAGAGAAACCGGCGCAGGGAAGAAGAAGGGGGCAAAGGAGGATGTGGGGGAGATTAAAAATAATAATAATAATAATAATCACAGCTTCGTTGCAAGCAGGTCCCCTTTTGTGGTGCTGCGGCAACCTCGATAGCCCCTCAGTGCAGACCTCATAGTGCTGGCGAGTTGCCAGGATCTTTCACACTTCCCCTCCGGTCTTGTCATTTGCAGCGCTGCTACGGTGCATCCTTTGCCCGACGCCCAGCCCTCTTCGTTCGGCCTCTCGGCTTGCTGTAATCCGCCCAAAGCTGAGCGCGAGGCCAGTCGGACACCTTCTTTTCGGCTCACCCTCAAAATCGCCCGCCTCTGCTGCAGCAATTCCCTCCTCCCGTTTCGTTTGGGAAGGGGGTGGGGGTGTCTCTGGCCCCCTCCCCTCGGGTGGTTTCTACTTTTTCTAGCGCATCTTTGCTTTTGCAGGCGCTCCGTGCAAGCTGCTTCTAGCGGCGCGGCTAGCGGCGAGCAGAAATGCGGAGATCGCGGCGGTGGGTGGGGGAAAAACGCGTGGAAATCATAAAAAAGCAGAGCTATGTCAGCACTAGCAGCCAACCCCTTCGCTGAGGCTGAATCCCGGGAAGAAAAAAAAAAAAAAACCCCAACGACGAAGCTCTCCCTGTATCACGATCGCTTGCTGTTAGCCGACAGTTCCGGAGTTAAGAGAAAAAGAATGGGAGGAGAAGGAAAAAGGATTTAAAATAAATAAAAAAAAATAAAAAAAGAAGGGGAGGCGGGAGAGACGAGATCTTGAGAGTTATCACATTGAACATACACACGCCAAGAAGTGAGGGCTTTTTTTTTTTTTTTTTTGCCGAGACACAAGGAAATCCCGGACTGGATCTCCCGCACACAAGACCTTCCAAGCTATTTTCGCTTTTCTCAGCCACTCTTCAGACATTACACGGGGCGGGGTTCTTATTCAAAAGAGGGCATGTCTGAACCTAACACGCCCTTCCGGTGCTGGCCAAAAGGAAAAGGGGGAGGGGGGTGGTGGCGCGGTGAGCGCAGATGTTACATCTTTTTGAGGCCGAGCTAAATTAGCCCCGCTAATTGACTTCTTCAGTTTGCCCCATTGCCAAGGTCGTCAGTCAATCTCCTGCAAAGGGCTGGGAAGGCCCACATCTGGAGGTTTAGCCTCGGCTGCCTAATGCAGTCACGCCCCTTGCCTGCCGTGGGATCAGTGGGGTAATTAGAGAAGGACGGGCTGCCTGTGTAGTTACAGGTGGCTAGGGAGCCTGCCCTGTCTGTCCTTTCTATTCGTTTCTCACAGAAGGGACGAGCGGATGGCTCCATCAGGCAGGAGGGAGTCGGTCATCTCCATAAGGTGTCTGAAGTTGGTCATCTAAATTGAATGCCTTTTTAATGCTGTATTGATTTAGCCACAATAAGTGTTTGGTACTACAGAGAACATCAGCTTCGTGGATATCGCCCGGGGGGGGGGTAGTGTGTTCTCATCCATTGGGTTAGCAGGAGGGGTAGTAGTAGCAGCACCAAATCAGGTCTGCAAAAATCTCAGTGACCACTACATGATCATTGGCCCTGTTGGTCATTTGGCCAGATCTAGTAGTCTTGTCAGGTGTAGAGAATTGGGATCCCATGTTAACTTCCAATGAAGCTGATTTATTGCTCATGCCTATATACAAGAATCGAGTCAACGGTCAGCACTAAATTGGTACTAGATCATGGAATTCAGGAAAGGCAGGACTTGTATTACTTGTGGGATTGTAATGACTCCAGGCTGATTCCTCTCTTGACTCAGCCCCCAGACTCTGCCTCTTTTTCTCCTACATGGTCCTAAGTCTAACCATTGGAAGATGGTGACCCTTTTTTTTTTGAATGCTCCAGACATTCAACTCACCATGACCTAGAATGTGTTGCCACATTACCTCATTCAGGACATAAAGGCAAGTTGGAGCGTGATTCCATAGGCTGCCGCACAATTTCCCTCAACTACTCTCTAATCTCTTGTTGGGTGGGTTTTCCCAATACGCTGATCCATATATCATGTTTTATCAACAACACTGGGTAGCTCATGCGACACTAAGTCACAAATGAACAAATCACAGTTAATGTGTTGTGTCACTCCAGCCAGAAATTAGTTGATGTCTCAATTGTATGAACCAAAGAATTGGGTTAATTCAGTTAACTATGGTTTAAAGTGGTATGCAAACAAAACCCCGAATTTTATAAATCATACTAAGATATGCTTTGCTTCATTACTGTTAAATTAAAAATTGCTTTTTTAAAAAATATGACTTTTATTTATTGTTTATTAACCACTCAGAGTATACAGAGTTATAGCCCAAAGTTGTATGGGCAGCTGTATAAATTTTCCAACTAAATAAAAATAAACTTTATTGGGCTTACTAGATACATGTTACATCTATAAATGACTGCTGAATATTAGGAAGGCTGGGTAGACAATATGTCAAGTGAAATCCACACCAATCACAACTAATCCTAACCTAAGCATAACCTGTGACTATTTCTACACACTTACAAAACAGTAACAAGAAGTCCTTGTGGGTTGTATTTTCATAGCACATTGACTGGTTTCGTGCAAAAAAGTAACATCAAAAAAAAAGTGAACATTATTTTAGCCTAGCATGTTTGCATTTTGTGAACCGAGACACACAGAAATACAATCTTGTACTTTGGAGAACGTATTTCAGAATCATACATCTGGGCATCCCCAGATGTTTGTAACACAGTCACTACAATCTAATTATTGGTCGGATAGTTTGATGGGTGTTAGTCCAAAAATATGTGAAGAGAAGGATTTTGCCTATTCCTAGTCTAATCCAGTATTGACCTAGTTCATTAAATGTTTACAATAATCATGGTTTATAATAAGACACAATTGGCTATGTTCAATTAGCTATAAGTTAAAAACCATTTTTGATAAGTCTCAGTGATTGAATCAGCATAATCTGCTACAGTCTGTGGGAAAAACTTAACATGGCTTGTATGGGTCCCATGTTGTATGGGACTCAGCCAATCATTAATGCTTCTTTAATCATAAACAAAACTGAAACGATAATAGAAGTATCTTCTTTCATTATTTTATCATGACCATAAGTATATAAGTATATTACATATCTTGCCTCCTTCTCAACAGGTAGTTCAAAATTGCAAGAAGGTCAGGATAAGGAAAGTAGAAGTTTTGCAACCATAGATTTTGGCCAATTGAACCAGAGGGAAGCCAGCTTGCCATGATGCCAGCTTTGAGAACAAAGGGGTGTGGGACCGTGTCAGGAGCAATCCAAAGCTTATATGTAAAAGGGCCATGCTTTTCAAAATAAGTACTAAGCAAGTAGACAAGCACATCCTTATCTCTCAAGCCCTGCTGATATATGTCCATCTCCAGAATTTCTCTATGTGTTCGTCCAACCAATAATATGATGCTGCCAGAAAAAGGGGCCAATTAATACTAATTGTATCTAAATATCCCAACTGACAGCACTATTGAAAATTATTCATACTGAAAAAGCAAGCATGCTCTACTCTGCACTGGCTGTTTCCTTTCCAAAGTGCTGAGAGAGCAATTCTAGCCAATTGTACTTACATCATAATCACTACAATTCTCTACATGGATTGCAAGTTATTTCACTGTGCTGATAGGAAGCTTTCACATGGATATGTCCATATTCGCATATTTGCTGCCACTGCAGAAAACACTTCCTTCCAGAAGGTTGCTTCCAGGAGCAGCTTTACACCTAGTGATATGGGCTTACTCTACTCTAGTCTAAACCATCATGGTGCTCCATTTGAGAAACTGATTATCTACATGCACATACTTGGCTGAAATCTGCTAGGGTTTATCTCTACATGGATAGAAATCCACTGCTCAGTTTGGGAGCAGGTGTGCCCCAATGTGGAATGGATTCACCAGTTATTACTGTATGCAAATCCATTTGTATTCAAATCTCTAAATAACTCAATAACTAGTGTGCATTCCATGTGAAAACTTTGCTAGTTTCTGGTTTTGTTTTGCTTTGTTTTATTTTTGTGCAAGAGAATGGTGAGTGACCTAGGAAGCTAAAACAGCTTGGAAGTAAGAAGTAAGAATTCCTTTAACAGTGATTCAAAGGCTAGGTGTATGGTAGTTAAGATCATATAATACGCTATCCTAAAAGCAAACCAATGACATTTGATTTAGCATCAAACGATTAGATTCACATTAACATTTTGAACCACAGTTCACTTAATGACACTCTGACAAAACGTGTCGTTCTCCTTTTCTTGTCTGATTCCTTTTACTGGATGTGTCCGGATCTTTTCGCCAGTCTGAAAAACAGCATGCTTTCATCTTGTATACTGTGAAATATGAAGACTAAAATGTTAATTTTAAAAGAATGCCTTCCTATTTATGTGAGAATCATTGTTAAATGGAATGCCACATTAGGGTTTTTTGATATGCTGGATGTTATATTTTGATAAAAAGATTTTTTTTTATCAAACATTATTCTATTTTGCTCCTCGTCTATTCAAGATTTGTCACTCACATCTCCTTGCCAAAGTGATGACACATTCTACAGCTGGATTAAAACAGAAGAAAAAGGCAATAATTTGAATAGAAATGAATCATTTCCCAACTATAGCAGTTTCTCCACGAGTTAATTTAGTGTCTTAAACTAACTACCATTGTGCTGATATAATAGCAATAAGTCAGTTGTTATCTGCCATTTAAGATGCTATAAATTGCTAGTGAGGAAATGACCTGTATATCTATATCTAAACCTATCTATCCTTGACTAAAGATGGGCTCTGGAAAGAAATTTGATCAGTCTAATATCATTGTTTTTAAATATCCATTGAGGCTATGACAAATAGAATTGGTCATAGCCTACATCTATATCATGCTTTGCAGTTCTTTGTTGACTAAAATAAGATTTCCGTTGTCCACCATATTTTGCAGTGTTAATGGAAAAAGTGTTATACCAAAAAAAAAAAAAAAAAAAAAAAACCTTATAAACACTTGTGTTAGATCACTGCATATATCTTGGGCTTGGTGGGATATGGGCAACTGTATGTGGCTTGCAAGATAAATTAGAAATCCTAGCTTGCATTGGATTAAAACTGGACTTTGATTACACTTTGTATCCTGGCCCACATGGGCCAAAATTAAATACAGGTAGTCCTTGGTTTACAATAGTTCGCTTAATGACCATTCAAAGTTACAATGGCACTAAAAAAAGTGGCTTATGACCATTTTTCACAGGCACATTTCCAGCATCCCCATGGTCACGTGATCAAAATTCAGATGCTTGGCAACTGGTTCATATTTATGGCGGTTACTGTGTCCCAAGATCATGTGATCCCCTTTTGTGACCTTCTGACAAGCAAAGTCAATGGGGAAGCCAGTTTCACTTAACAACCGGGTTACAAACTTATGATTTGCAGTGATTTTCACTTAACAACTGAAGCAAGAAAGGTTGTAAAATGAGGCAAAGTTCGCTTAACAAATGTCTCACTTAACAACAGAAATTTTGGGCTCAGTTGTGGTCGTAAGTCAAGGACTACTTGTATTCTTCCAGTTAACAGGGAATATTACATATGGCATAATGCTAAGGGCTGTTAATTCAATCCACTCTTTCCTTTTCTAACTAGGAAGTGTTTATGTGAAAATTCTGATTATCCAAGGGCACGATGGGTGGGCGGATGCCAATATTAATGGGCCCATCTGATGCTGACCACAGCATATAGCTTGGAATTTAAGAACAAATGCTAAAGAGTATTAATTAATTATTGAAATTAAATATATATTGAGTATGAAACAAAGAGAATTGGTAAAAATGGGTTAGATCTGAATAAAGCTGTTGATGTTATGAAGCAGAGTTGATGAATATACAGGAAAGAGAAGGTGTAAATTTAATTACAAATTAAAAAGCAAAAATGTACATGAGAGAGAGCATAAACTGATATAATTTAGGTCGCTATGAGTTCAGGTGAATCTAGGGATCCAGAGGTTGGTAATAGTTGCGTAGTTTACAGCTCAGCAAATTGTGCTAATATAAGGACCAGAGATTGTAAATTGCAGAACATTTTGACTGCATGTAACCCAAGAGAAAAAAAAATTCTGTTATGTGATATGAATAGAGGGTGGGAACAAGGCTAGAGAGTATAGAAAGAATGATTGGGATATTCAAAAGCTCCAGAATGAATAAGAATAGTGATTGATGAATATTTGCTTAGAAGAAAGTCTGTTAATTTCAAATATATGGTGTAAGCACAAGTCTATTCAGGCAGACAGACTGAGAAGAAATAAATATTACAAGGATGTTGAACAGCTCTGAAGATGAAACAGACATTTTCTAGTAGTATGGAGAATAGGTTTTTATAAAAAAATATCTTTTAGAAAAAAGATTTTGGAAAAAGCAAAAAGTGAAACCTAGAGCAAAACTAGAATAAATACAGAAAAAAAACCCTATGAGAAATAATTAGATTCTTAAATATATTTATGGATAAATGTATATATAACCTGAATGATTTGCAGGGAATATTAGATAGATTGTCTGATGCAACAAGAAATACATGAATACCAAGATAATTGTGTCAGGGAAAATGGAGCAACCAATAGTAAATTCTACATATATGGTAAAACTAGAGCTAGCAGATGCATTTGTGTATTATATTTATCTGTGTTGGGAGGGGAAAAAAATGAAGAAATTTTAAGACCCGCTAATGCTGCAAGAAAGATAATGTAGGATTTATTGTGAGAAATAAATGTTTGTTGAAAAAACAAAAATGACTTTATAGCGGCGTGTTCTTCTGTCCGTTTTATTATAAGGAGGTGAGAGTAGTAGGGATGTGGCAAAAAAATGTCAAAAATAAATAGATGATGAGTGAATGGAGATTGAATGGAAAAGTGAGTGGCCAGAATGAAAGAATTGTGTTGAAGGGGCTTGATATACAGAGAGAATGAATGAGAATCAAATTGCAAAACAAATTTATGAAGAGTGAGCGAATGAGTTGAGAGAAGGTGGAAGCCTGGGAAAGTTGTGGTTGAGATGAATCGATGAGACTCTCAAAGAGAAAGAAAGAAAAAGAAGAGAGGGAGAGATAAAGAGCAAAAGACAATACACGAAGCAAGCAGTGTTAGGTGTGATGGAAATAAGGATAGTTTGCAAGTTGTAGTGAGCTATAATGAATGGTCTTGGTATAAATAATTATTTTCTTTATTTTTCTTATCTCCTGCCTATAATTTATGTTGCCCACTATTTCTCACTCCTTTTCTGCAAATTGTGCAGCATTTCTATGAAATACAAGAAGTCTTCCTTTAGTGACTGTTCACACTTACAATGGAGATGAAAAACCAACTTGAAAACCAAGTTACTTTTTTTTTTGATAGATAGCCTTCAAAAAGGCTATCTTTTTGAATATCTTTTTTACGGTCAGCATAAAGCAAAGCAATGAGATCATAAGCACAGTTGCAGTTTCACTTTTAATGACTGAGTTGCCTGTCCTTATTGTGGTTGTTAAACGAGGACTACCTGTACAAATTAGGTCCCTGTCTGCCCAACAAGCGGAGAAAGAAAGCTTAGATAATGAGAGCATGTGCAGCACCACACTTTTAAATCCTGCCCCCATAGCAGGCAAGATTCAAATGTCATTTGAACTCAGGGCTGCAATCTGGAGATTCTTTCTTGCTGCAAAAAAACTATACTGCCTTCAAATTCCCATTACTTAATCGTTCTCCTTCCTATGTTTGCTCTGTTCCCAGTCACCTTACCTCTTCAAGACAGTGAGTGACAAACATACCCTGAGGCTGCCCTTCGACAGTATTGGAAGAAGGGAGAAAACATAAAACATTCTTACAGCTAAGGGTGATTTAAGTAATATTTTACCCATGGGTTATGGTTAAACTGAAGGCAATGTCACGGAGCCACGGCGTTGTCAGAACATGTTTCTGCCATGGTTAGATGCAAGGGGAGAAAGGCCTTATGGAGTACACAGGCAGATAAGTATAATAATATTTAGCTGATGGAATATCAAGACGTTTGAAAACTGCTCAGAGTCTAGGTCAAATCCCAAGAATTGTAGACTTACATAGAAAGCTATCTGCCCCATGAATTCCACTCAGCTGATACAGGAATATTACTGTCTGCCTTGGTGTAGCAAGAAGTAAGCTAGCCCTTTGTTAGATGATTACCATGGTTACACAATGCACAAGATGCTTGAGACCCACTGTCAGAATCTCCAGCCAGATCTACATCTCAATAGATGAAAACTAATCCAAGAGAGAAGCAACCTAGAACTAAGAAATTTCCTGACAGTTAGAAAAATTAATCAGTGGAACAACCTGCCTCCAGAAGCTGTGAATGCTCCAATACTGGAAGTTTTTAAGAAGAGATTGCACAACCATTTGTCTGAAATGGTATAGCAGTGATGGCGAACCTTTTAGAGACCGAGTGCCCAAACTGCAACCCCAAACCCACTTATGCATCGTCGGGTGCCAGGTGGGTGTGGCCCATTGGCTGGGTGTGGCCAATTGGATGGGCGTGGCCCACTGAGTGGGCGTGGCTGCGGTGGTAACGGCAGACTGAGTGGGACTAAAAAGTTCAATCAATCAATTCCAACTTTGCAAGATCTTTTTTTTTCTGCAAGAAGTTGAAATTGAATGATTGAATCTTTTTTTTTTTTTTGCACACGGCGGCAGAGGCCTAATGTGAAAAGATTTTATAACCCAGCTGAAGGCCTAGGACTGGGGCGACGGCACGCGTGCCCACAGAGAGGGCTCTGAGTGCCGCCTCTGGCACCTGTGCCATAGGTTCGCCACCACTGTGGTATAGGGTTTCCTGCCTGAGCAGGGGGTTGGACTAGAAGACCTCCAAGGTACCTTCCAACTCAGTTATTCTGTTATTCTTTATACCTATTCAACTATGTGAAGAAGCAGATAACCATTAGGCCTGTGAAGATGAATTGATGAGAGAATGTTTGTTAAAGGGGCAAAGAAGTGCAGTTGTTCAAAGCCTACTCAATATCTTCTGGGGTTCAGCTGCTTCAGACTTTCAATGAACAGCTGTAGGAGGGCACTTTGCTCTCACTTAATGATCTATTCAGGTCTCATTGTCGAACATACTGCTGTTTCTTCACCCCTTATGCCATCCCAAGTAGTACAACACTAGAAACAGCCAGTACTATGATAAAAACAACCAGTACTAGATATTTTTTCCCCAAGCTACTCAATCTCTTCCTAGATTATATTATAGTTTTAAAAAATGAGCAGAACCACATGTGTAATTTTCACCCATGATTAGACAGTTAGGAAAGTCACCCATAAAGCACATCCTCTATGTCACACCTTAGACCTCACTGCCTTTGGAAAAGCTCCCCCTTTTTTCCTTTATAGAAGAGAATGAATGGAGGGAAAAAGTTAAATGTGACACTTCAGACCCCATCCTTTCAATCTGTCATAAATAGCAATAGCACTTAGATTTATATACTGCTCCATAGTGCTTCACAGCCCCCTCTAAGCGGTTTACAGAGTCAGCCTATGGCCCCCAACAATCTGGATCCTCATTTTACTGATTTCGGAGGGATGGAAGGCTGAGTCAACCTTGAGCTGGTCAGGATCAAACCCTGTGGGCAGACCTTGCCTGCAATATTGCATTCTAACCACTGCACCACCCCCACAACACTTAAGTGCAGCTAGGGTGTTCTACTTTTGTTGTTCTGCCACAGATTTGTAATTTGTTCAAATCAATTGGTGCAAAATCAGTTGTTCTGCTACTCATTGCCTCTTGATCTTGTTTTTTCCTTTAGGCCCTCCAGGTCTGGATCTGACTCTTTATATACCTAAATTAAACAAGTCAATTCACTGACTCTTTCTCTTTCTCAAGCAACCAATTGCTCCATACGAACTACACTAGAATTAGCTTTAAGCAGCTCTTACTGTTTTACCACAAGTCAGATTTTCAGAAACATTTTTTTGTGCTGCTAACTGGAACCTTTCAAAAGCCCATGCAGTTGTGATTACAGATGGAATTATTAAACCCGAGAGCAGAAACCTGTTTCCTATTTTAAATCCTAAAAATGAATAAATAAATAACTACACTGCAAAGAACATCCTGCCAATCATGCATTGTCCTGGACATTTCCACCACTTATATCCTTGTTAAATCCAGCCGTCTTTCTAAATTGGAGAAGCTAACAAATATATGCATTAGATTTTTAATAAAAATCCTAGATTTTGTTGTTATAGCAACCAAAGCTGTGAAAATGTAGGGAAACAGCAGGAATAATTAAACCAAGCAGTGAAATCAACATTAATGGGAAGAGTAAAAGGTACTCACATCATCAAAGACAGAGACTGAATATATGGGGAGATGATATGTGGGAAGCCTGGAAAGACAGTGAATGTCCCCAAACAAAAGACAAAAATAGGCCTATCAAATAGATCTATTTAAATAATTAAATAGATTGTAGCACAGCTATCAAGCCAGCTACAAAAGCAAAGAATCTTGTGCCTTTACGTGACAAAAGAACTATAGCAACAGAAATACAGACCTTAGGAAGTCTGAAGAAGCAAACACCTCTTACCCAGAGAACAGTGACAGTGAAACTATGCTGGGTTAACCTGTAAAATCATAGTTTATTATGATGTACTGAATAAGCCACAATGCCTGGGCTCACACAGTATGCAAGCCAATTCTCATTCCTAAACACATTATAGTTAGCATAACAAATTGAATCTATGATTTAATTCATACATCCTGCTAAGGAATCGTTTATTTAATTGAATAAATCATAGTTGGTTGGATCCACACAAGACTCCAAGAATAAACAAACCTTAAAACCAAGATGTCTGTGTCCATATGTGCCAAAATGCAACTTGATTTTTATGATCATTTAATGCAAAGTTAGCTGATGTCATTAAGAGTTTGGGACTTATTAATTCTAAAAGGGAAAAAAAAGAATGAATGAGTCTATGTACAGCAGCCTGCAGCTGAACACCACTGACTAGTAAAATTATGGTGATTTATGGGGATCCATTCTAACAAAGCTAACCGGTGCTAACCTGCATGGGCAACCTTTTAAATTCCGTAAACAATATGCAGTGTAGGAATCAGACGTGCGTGTAAATACAAGCATACTTGAACATGTAACGATCATGCTGTCAATATTCCTCTGTTTCCCAGATGATTGGTGATCTTCTGAGAACGTGAGAATGCACTTTAGTACAGTAGCAATTATACTACTGTAGTGCTATAATGCTAACCCACTCCCCTGTAGTCCTGCTATCCAAAGATTTGGCTGTCTACAGGAGAGTGCTGTTTTGCTAGAGTAAAAAATGCTTTTCCCTGCCCCATCCCTGTTACCTTTGCAACAGGCCTTCAAAAAGCTTGGCTGACAGATTTCCAGGCTGGGGAGGAGGTAAAGGGCAGGCTGAACAGAAGGGGGCTGAGCCAGAGAGAGAGGTCACAGGATATCCTACTGTACAATAATGGAACACATCCAATTTCAATTGCCTTAGCTCCTAACACTTTTCATACACAGGTAACAAAATAAGCATTTCTCCTGCTTCTTTGGAGCTAGAGAAGCACCAGGGAAGCCACTGTTGATATTTATTGATTCCTACTTTCCACCATACAAGAGAATTCAGACCTCTTAACTCTCATCTAGTCAACCGTGTTCCTTTGACCAGAATCACAGGTATGTAGAGTGAGTGTAGTTGCTAAGTAACCACATTGCCTGCTCACTATTGGGCAGCGGGAATAATTTGGTAGTGGTGGGGAGCACAGGAAAGTTAAGAAGACTTTTGGGTTTCTCTTACCCAGATATCCCAAGAACAAAAGCCATGGCTTGGGCCATTGTTTCCAATAGTATCCCACTTTTGTTTCTCCTCTTGAGTTACTTATTCCTCTCTTGCACTTCAACATCAACAAAGTACTTCATGCAGAACTAAAAAAAGTTGCTGTTGCAAAAGCTCACATCCTGTAAAGGTGGGACAAATCAGGCAAGAAGGCCAGAAAAAAGCCAAAGGAAACAGCCAAAGAAATGTAACTGCAAATTGTTATTTACCAGACTTTATAAATGTGATAAACTACAAATAACAAATTTTTTAACAATGCAGAAGTCTTTAAAACATCTGTTTAAAAACTCAGGAATCTTCCTCGCAGCCACATTACGGTGCATTCCTCCACTCCAGGGGTCTTCAAACTTGGCCCTTTTATGACTTGTGGACTTCAACTCCCAGAATTCCTCAGCCAGCGTGGGCTGAGGAATTCTGGGAGTTGAAGTCCACAAGTCATAAAAGGGTCAAGTTTGAAGACCCCTGCTCCACTCCTTGACTCAACAGGAAAACGTGCCAATAAAAGTTGTGCTGTCCTGACAACCATGTTGTAATCAGCCTCAGTTACAATGCTCAGTAACAAGGTGAGAGAGTCTATCTTTATAGCTTTATTGTGGGAGATTTTAAGGACAGAGTTCAGTAGAGTCCCCTGGCTTTGCTTCCCCTCACAGCCAGTGTCAGCCGTCAGTAGGAAATCACTCTCCTTAAGTGCGCAAGATAGCTTGGAAGAATGTAACCAACTTTCAAGTTGTCCAATTGACAGGATGTCCATGCAGGATACTCTACACTCATCCTCTGTCATTTGGGCTATTTCTGAACATGCATCTAGTCTTCTCGAAGATCAGTAGACCTGTGTCTAAAAGTAGTCTTGCTGGCAGGTCAGTAGAGCAGATGAAGGGAATGGGATGAAAAGGGAGGAGCTCCCACGGGACATTGAGAAAGCTCCACCCCCTACAACCCAACCCATCCTCCATTCCACCAACGTGGGTCATTTGGGTCATTTTTTTTCCATTTACCATTCTTCCCAAAGATTGGTAAACAAGTTTATCATTCTTCTTGTTCTTTGGACTAGAATAGAATAGAATAGAATAGAATAGAATAGAATAGAATAGAATAGAATAGAATAGAATAGAATAGAATAGAATAGAATAGAATAATAGGGAAAACTGGCAGAACTATTGTCAATTTCATCCCAATTTAAAAATACCCCAAGTTAACAAGTGCTGTAGAAAAAGTTTAATAATACTATCTTAGGATAGAACCAGCAATTCATTTCTTTCCCAGTTTAAATTGATTAGCAATTCATTTTTCATTGATAAACACATTCCCTGATCTTTTGAGTTGTTACTGAATGTATTTAATAACAGCTTTAGAAGTCCTCTCAAAGACCCGTATATACCATTGTATATATGAGGAAGTTGCATAATGATTGGACAGTGTTTTGTAAAGCATAGGTCATGCATGCCACATGAAGGTGTCTCTATAGGGACCAGTGTGGTTTCTCCTGCAATTCAAACCAATCTAGCCTTAGGCAGTGCCTAAGAATGGGGGTGAGGGGAGGAGGCATGCCTGAAGTGTTCAATCAGCATATAGGAACTTAACATATGCCAACCCTTGACTGTGTCATCGCTACGTTCATGCACAAGGCTCCACAAATCATTTCTATAAAAACGCATGTTAGGAGAAGATGGAAAGCACTGCTGGAAAAACTAAGGACTGTCTCCACAGGAGACTGAGTATGAAATAAAGGCTATATCGTGAAAATGTGCTCTCTAAAAACAGCTACTAGACTATAGAGTATCTCCAAGTCATGGCTCACAAGTAGTACAAAGGTGAAAAGATTTATACGATCAGAAGAGTACAGCAGGCAGTGAAAAACAGCCTCAGACGCCTTGTTCATGCATTCTTCAATTAGTACAGTAACAGCAAGGAATCACACCAAGAAAGTGTAAATAAAAAGGTAGTTTCTCTTTACAGCCTTAAAATGTATATGTGCTCAGCACTATCATCACCTAGCAACAAGATGTAACTAAGGAAGTTTGTGAGAGCTTCAAGTTATATGCAGAAAAGATCTAGCATATTCATACTGTGCGTATTGATTTCAGTCTGCTCGCCTTCCCAAAGAACATTTTAAAACCCTTTTCATTTTACATTGAATATATTGATTTTATCTCCCAAGATCATAAACTATAAGATTCAGATTAGATTCATAAATCTAACTGACCCATCATTTGTTTCAATCACAGTTTGCGGTAGTGGCTGGCTGGGTCAAGCCACTAACAAGTAATATTCTGCTTGGTCCAATATAAGGATTCAGCTTCAGATTATTCAGATATTCTGGTGACATTTCTCTAATATATTTATTCATGCATTTAAAGATACATATGCTACAATGGGCATGTTTACTCAGTGTGCTAGATAATTGCTGGATTCATACAACATAACCATAAGCAACTACATTAACTGGGTTCAACACTGGGAAACCACATTTTACCTAATGGAATGATAAGACTCAGACAATGGGTTAGGGTGCTAAATGAATCCAGTCCCTGAATAAACACAAATATCTTGCAAATTATGTACTAATAGACATAGGTTCACATAGACACAGCTAGTTTTTAAAGTATTACCTGCACTTTGGGGGAAAAAAGACTGATTTTCACTGTGCCAAAATGTGGTTTGCTACTTGGCTTAGCATGTGAATGCAATCACGGTTTGTTTTAATGCATTGTGTGGAAACAGCCAATTATAGTTTATTTAATCAATCATGATTGAATATGTCATGAACACAGCATTACCATTGAAACCCCTCAGTGAGCTGCAATACTCAGCCTCTTTTAGGGTCTGCAAAGCCCCCAAAAGTTGGTTAGCTGAATAAACCTTAAGAACTGTTCTGCAAACACAGACCTTGTGTGCTTCAAAGAATCAGGAAAATATATTCTGTCTGCTAACACATCAGGCTCAGGAACAGGGAAATAAATATTTCAGTGCACCATTGACCACCCACCAGCTCTTCTGGGCTTTCATTGTTGTAAACAGAAATATTACTTTTTTCCACTTTAGATGACATCACAAGTCAGAAATAAATCAGCTCAGCAGCTGAACATGGATGATAGTGTGAGAATGCAGAGGTGTAGAGCTGATTCTGGAATGGTGTAAATAGCTCAATGTGTATTCTGCATGTGCTACAGCTGTAGCATGAGCTGCTGAAATTTCTAAGAAGCTTTCTCCAAGTGCATTTTTCTAACCAAACTGGAAGAATTCCACAGAGAACATTACAGCATTAGGTATGTTAAGTAAAGCATATTTCACAAAATGAGAAAGCACAGATTGCCCAACAGTTAGACTTTGCCATTTGAACAGTTGGTGCCAAAACTGATTTTTTTTACTTTCTCATCAGACATGTATATGTAATAAAATATACAAAAATTGTTTTGTCAGGCAATGTTTCTAGCAAAAGTATCAATGAATCATTCAAATCAACTCTCCTTATAGGATCAGGTACAAGTGCCTCTTTTAGAATGGGATTTCTTTGCTTCATATACACTGGAAACCTCCTTGGAATTTGATGTTTACAGTTGATCCATTGATATCCAGCTTTCTGACTAGCTGCAATCGAGCAAATTTTGAATCTGCCTTCTGAAAGTTTTCCTCAATAATATTGACAGATACCATAGTACACCAATTTTCTTCTAAAAATGATTGATAGTGTAATGCAATGTGCCAACAGGTGCACACATAGTGCATCACGGCCAGGGACAGAAATCTGCCATCCAACATTGTTTTGCACACCACCCAAAATCCCTTTTCAAATGTTCCACTTCCTCTGCAAACTTTTTTTTTAGCTATTGCTGTCTCCTAAATTTTCTTCTGTCCTTGGTTTTCCCCTGGAAAATCAAGGCTTTTGCCTCTGGAAAGGACTGGAAAACTGGAAAAGACAAGGGAAAGGGAGATGCAAAGGATCAGACCAGAAGCTTTATCCTCTGATGGAGATACATGCTATAGGAGCCAATAGGTCACTGGATTCAGGGATCCTGTTCTGTGGATTGGAGATTCCTCCCATTGAAGTAACATATTAAAGTTCTTAAACCAGGGGTCTTCAAACTTGGCCCTTTTATGACTTGTGGACTTCAACTCCCAGAATTCCTCAGCCAGGCATGCT